>JAOXXN010000001.1:88059410-88074070 GCA_026770055.1 Myrmophylax atrothorax
TTCTTTTTTCTTTTTTTCTAGTCTTTCTATAATGTTTTTTGATTGCCACACAACCTTCTGATTGGCATACACTTACAGTGCCTACAATGATATCCTTAATCTCTACAGCACCTGCAAATATTTAAGCCTTTTAGCTCCTAGTTTCTTTGTAAAAAGCCTAAGTCACTCTTTTTTGAAATTAAGGTCTCTTGTTGTAGATTTTGGTTCTTCATTCACTTATGAGAATTTTCAACTCTAAACATCTTACATGCACTGTAACAAACATATTCTTTAGTAATAAAATTTTAAATCATCTCCTTTTTTTCCATCCTGGATCAAGTCAAGGACTGTTGGGTTTTTTTCCCCCTTTGATATCATTAACTACTTCATCCATGAGGAAGGCACTTGTAATACCCAAGAGTTTCATCATCACACTGTGATGTGATGTGGTATTTGCATAGGTACTGAAGGTAATTGAAGTGTTCTATTTTTATTGTGTTTCCTGTCCTCACAACACTAACATATCTTAGTCTATTACTATTCTACCAGAACCCTTTCCATCCTAGTAATAAAGTTTTCTTATATGTTCCTATGGTTTCAGTCTCTTCATCCCGTATCTCAATCTCTTGTATGCAGGCTTAGAGATTATAAGGAAGAGGAAAAGAGAGGATTGCTTATGTGTTTTATTTCAGAGTGGAAAATACTTTAGAAGTTCTGTCACTTTCTGTATCTTGTGTAGGAGGTTATTCCAAAGTCAACTGATGAAACTCTTTGGACAATTAGTAGGGAGAAAGGGTATGATTATCTTTTTTTAAATTTTTCTTTTTTTTTATTTTTCTTTTTTTAAATTTTATTTATGTATTTTAATTTATTAATTTTAAGCCACTCTATTGCTTCAACTAAATGTGTACAATAAAGCTGCACTAGAGATCAACAACCATATGTAAAGGTGGCTGATGTCAAACTAAGTGATAACTGGTGACTTGCTGGAAACTGTCCACCATGTCATTTCTTGCAGAGGGAGCTGCACTACCCCCATAAAACCCCTGTCTCTGGTGCTCTTTTTAAAAAAGTCTTTTTTCCTTCTCCAATCTCAAATTCCTTACTCCTTTCCAACACTAAAAATACTAAAAATAGGCACCTGTGGGAAAATATAATTAATTGTGCTATCACACAGCAGGAGATATAAGTTATCCTTTAAATTATACACAAAACACCAAACATATATTTGGCTCTGGCTTACTTGCCACTATTATTTTGGGCAACTCAACAGGGTTTGTATTATTATAGAACTGTCAGATACAATCGCCCTACTTCTGCTAATTGTCCCTCTGTGAATTTTTAGCACCTGAGCAGGGTTTAGCCTAAACCACTGCATGCTTTAGGAAAATGATGTATTGCAAAAGGCAAAGCATTGTAGCACCTGAATTTGTCATCCAAAGCTGAGCAGACAACAACTTATTTATAATGGTACTCTGTCATCCTTCAAGCCTCGATGGAGCCCTTAGCAAGTGAATAACTATTTTAGGAGATATGTCTCATGCTTCCAGTCTGTGTAAATCTGAATCTTACTTCTAGCTGCATACAAAGCATTTTCATAATATCCTACACCCACATTGCAAACACTTCTTGAAACCTTCTGGTCCTTCGGTCGGCCAAAACCTATGTACGGAACTAAGCTTTTTATGCTGACACTTAAGGTAAAAGTTGGCTTTCTGGATTAGGAAATCTATCTCAGGTAATAAAACAATATCATATATTTAAAAAAAAGACGATTGTTTTACTTTTATCACTTTAGAACAGGTAGGAATACCTGCCTGCCTATAGCTACTGGCTGAACCAGAGTGCACACATACAGTAACTGTGGCTGGTATCCTCCTGCTCTTGTACTCAGGCAGATGAACTGCTCTTAGGATGTCCTTTGTGGTTACTGGCCTGTGAAAAACATTGAAATGTTTTTTGTTGTTTTCAGCTGTGTTAGTTGTAAAAATTGAGTTGAATTAATGCAGCATTCCTTTCAAGCAGAGGCATGATGGCAGCAAAGCAAGAAAGCGCCATCAGTGTTGTCCAGCGCTATCCTTCTCCCTTTGCCGAAATTCGTAATGCACAGGATTGTTTCTGGCTCCTTGTATCACAGGGCAGAGCCTTAGTCCACTAAAATCAGTCCATGCTCAATTGACACCAGATGCATTTTGGATCAGGGCATGAGCCCAAGCTGATTTTCCTTTTATCCTTTTATTCTGTAAAGACAACAGGAGTTCCTCCCTGTGCTCTCAAAATGATGTCATGTAAGTATCTGTTGATAACTAGTGTTAGCTATCAGCATTTTATAGTGCATTAAAGACCAAATATGATAAGGAGGCCTTCTTGGACCACTTTGTAATGCATTCAATTTTTGATGCTTTAAGAACACTAATACCTAGTGTACCTTCATTTTCAGATGCCCCAGCTGACTCCTTTTTCACCAAACTCCCTATAAGGTCAGAGAAACTTTAAGAATACAATTTATATTAAAAGCTTTACCACCCACCTGTCCCTCATGCAAAGCATATAATTTAGACAAATTAGGGGGAAAAAAAGGTAAATACATTTTAAGTTGATAACACTTGTTTAGTTAAACTAGTGAAATACGCAAATTACCTGCTGAGACCTAAATTACTTCCTTCAAAAGATAAATAAATGACTCTTATTATTTTCAAATATTATTAAAAGAACTTGTTGATTGACATGTAAGAAGTCATCTCTGGGATGTAATATCAGTTTTATAGAAAAAATTCATGTGACTAGACATAAATGTCCAGTTTCATAGCATGGAGAAAAATTCAGGAGTTTGGATTATTTTCTCAAAAAAACTTGATGCAACTCAAATTGAGAGTCTTATGGATTGAAAATCTTATGACAGCTGACTTGCCTATAGGATTGCTTATATTTTTTCTTGTTTTCTATCCAGCAACGCTATAGAAACACGATTATAAATCTGCACCCAGGCCTGCCCTTTAAAAGAATTGTTCTCAAGTGAAAAAGAATCATGGGTATGACCTTTAAAAGATAGAATATGACCAATTAAGGAGATATTTTCTAATGTTCCCAAGAGAAGGAACAATTGCGTAAAGCTGGAGTCTGGAGACAAAATTTTTACTATAATCTTCAATAGAGTCTGAACAATGTTAGAGGAATGACTATTCCGAGATGGGGGATGTCAGGATTAATTAAATCTAGGGGTGAACCAGATAAGATTATTTTTCATTATTATTTGAAAAATAATAACATTAGATTAAAAATTTTAAGCATACTGAGGGAGGCTGTGGTCAGTGTTGCCAGTACTTAAGGTACAATATACTGAGTGGGAAAAGAGAATCATTACTGGAGGTAATTGGTTAGGGACTGAGCAAGCTCTAGCTGGAGTGATTTGATTCAGATCTTGATTTAGATTTTCAAGCATGATGCATAAATTAAGTGCAGTGGTATTGGTGAATATAAAATTTAAAAAATGGAATAAAATATAACAAAGCAAAAAACTCAGTACATTATTTAGCTCTCATTAGGTGTTGACTATCTCACCCATGGTGATAGGTCCACTGTAAATTTCTTAGACTGAGTAACAGGTTTATCATTACATATTATATGTTGTATATCCTTCTCTTCCCAAAAAAATGTTTCTAGATCTCCTAACATCTTACATAACCTATTGTATATCCTCTGTCAAGTTGTTTTTGAACTTTGTAATTAAATAATAATATAAAATACAAAAGAAACAGGCTAAATTTATATTATTTTGATTATGTGAAACTCATAACTCAAATGATGGCCAAGTCAATAATGTAATGCTGCACTCAAGAAATACAGATTAAAAAATTTAAAATGTCCTGTGAACATTGTTACAATACTTAATTGCACCAACACTAAAACCCAGAGAAAACATTAATTTCTTTTAAGATAGACAGCTGTCTATAAGAAAGTCTTTAAAAGTTTATCTAGGAATCTAAATACGTTTTGTGGGCTCAACAGGTTGGAAAATGTTAGATTATGTGATTATTCTGGTTTCAAAATCTATTTTCTAAACACTGAGTACTGCTTCCACTGACTACTGTGGAAACTCCTGAGTGCCTAGAATTTTATAAACCCGATTACTGTGAAGATTTAAACAGTTAAACCTATGGGAGTTATGTTTTATGGGTAATTGTGGAAATATGAGCATGCATCACCTCTAATCTTATTACCAGCAGCAGGCTTTGCAGTAACAAATAACTCCGCTTCTCTTCTAAGGAGAGCTAGTAGCTGTGGCAAGCTGTGCCTGGAAATTAAGTACCGATAATGTAATTTTCTGTTCTCTAAGGAGCTTACAGTGGACTAGATTGTGGTACTCAATCTCAAGTAAAGAGCCACAGAGTAAGAAAGGAAATGTAATACTTCATAAATCAAATCAAATAACAATAAAAAATTATTGCTTAAAAAATTATATCTGAAGTGATTTTTTTTCATTCTATTGAACATTTGCTGCTATTGACATGTATTCTCAACACCTAAAATCAGCAGCTTGGCTGCATCTGTTAAAACTTATGGATAGACTAACCCAGTGATCAGCACAGCTATGTAATGCACAAGCTTGCATGCTGGCTCTGGCTGGACAAACAATATTCTTCCATACTATGGGACCCATTAGAGTTTTACTGTAACAGTTTCCAGGGCACTGCCTTAGTTCATACCTGTGGCCTAAAGCTCAGGGTATCAGGTTCAAGTGAACGCTGATGGGGTTCTGGTATGCAAACAACTGCTTCAGTGTTTTGGGGGATAGAGGCAGGCACAAACTCACATTGCACTCACTGAAGGATATGACTTAACAAAAGATATGTTGTGGTGAATGCACTAGGGGTTGTACAGGAACTGGCAGGGCAGCTGGGCAGAAAGGAACCCACAAGAGAGAAGATTGTGCTATTGGAAGATCCCTTCTGGATATAGGAATGGGCATGGGTGCAGTGTTAGCAGAATAAAACCTGAGTTGGGTAATCTAATAAAATGAAAGATATAAATCTATGAACCTACTTGGGACTTGAGTTGTCTGACTTTACAATTTTCTGCATTAAGGACAATACTGTTCTTTCTGTCAGCACCTCAGGCCAAGAGAGAGGAATATGGGAAACTGTCCAAATCCTCTGCTGTTTCAACAGGGAGGATGTTGTCTCACCAGTTTTGTGTGAAGAAATAGCAATAGTAGAAAAGAAGTTTTTTCCTATAGATTTCTGAAGATGGTTAGAAAAACATCATATCTGACACCACCACTAAGCATTGACTGGGCATTTTTAATTTTCCCTGTTTTGCCCCAGTTTGCTTGCAGAGTTTTGCTTACAGAACCATGTTGACAGGTTAGAAGGAAATTCTATGGTCCCTTACTTCTCTATAGAGATACAAATATTTACATGCAGAGTCAGCCATAAGTTAGTCATATTTGACTACGCAGAGTGTTATTTATAAACAAAAGTAAAACCACTGATCCAGAACACTCCCAATATTAGTATTTTAAAATACTAAAACATTGCTTCTTCAATGCTAAGGAAAAAACTTTTTTGAGTACATTAAAGGACAGATTCTTAGGGGACAGAAAGCCTGCTATCCTCTGTAGATCTCATGTCAGCTAATGGGTGACCTGCCACTGATGTTTCTCTTTCAGTCCATTAACAGTCTCACTATTTGCATTAGTAACAGTGACAGTTGCACATTATAAAAAAAAAAAAAAAGCTTTCCCACACCCTAATATGATCTTTCATTTTGAATTCAGGTCCAGTGCCACAGATTGTAAAATGAAACAGTTTTGACTTTTTACATTTTTCATATTTCATTCTTGAAATGAACACCTTGTTTGGTGTACTGATAAGACAAGGGGTAGTGGCTTTAAACTGACAGTGAGCAGGTTCAGATTAGATAATAAGGAAAAATTCTCTACTGTGAGTGTGGTGAGGCAATGGAACATGTTGTCCAGGAAAGCTGTTGATGCTTCATCCCTGTAAGTGTTTAAGGCCAGGTTGAATGGGGTCCTGAGCAACCTAGTGGAAGATGTCCCTATCCATGGCAGGGGGCTTGGAATGAGATGAACTTTAAGATGATCCTTAAGATGATCCATTCCTATGCAAATCATTCTATGACTCTGTGATTTGAAAACTTGCATCAAGTACCAAGGATTGACTTATCCTGACAGACTGTGCAGCCCATTTCCTGGTCTTTTTTTTCTTGCAAATGATCAATATGAAGTAGGAACACAAGATTAGCCTAATGTATCATACAATATCAAATAGTATAGCTCCTTTTTTTGGCAATGATCACACATGCAGATCTTCTGAAGAAATATCTTCAACTCTCATAAATAAGATGCATGTTTTCATTGACTGAGGGTGTTTACAACTGCAGTTTCTTACTGGCCGTCATATTTTACTGTCCAAATAAGTTCTCAAATTAACCTTCCAGCTCATTGACATGAATTATGAATGTGCCAGCAGTGTTGATTTTAAAATGCATGTCAACACTTTAACATCTGAACATCTATGTAAATGCAAGCTTTTAGCAGAATTTGAATTTAACAAATTTGTTTCAGACTCTAATTTATGAGAACTATGTAAATACCTAAGATTTTTATAGCTGCTCCTGCTTAAATTAATCACAAATTACTAATTATGCCTTTTTCAGCTGCAGGATATGCAAATTTAGTTGCATAAAGAATGGAAACATTCAAGAATAGATTGATTTCAGAAACACTGTGCAGTATCGTTTTTAAGCAGGAGAGTGCAGCCTTTTAACCTGCTACAGACCTAACTGGTCCATTTCTATTTCTGTTTGTGTTGAAATCCAAAATATGAAGAAAAAAAATTATATTCTTCCTCAGAGAATTCATATCCTCATCACTGTCCATACACAGTGCATGTCTGTACATGACTGCAAAGCAAACGCAAGACAGAAATTTAAAAATATTCTAAAGGATGGGCTAGTTTGTCATTCTGCAGCTCCAACACATCAGGTGGGCAGGAAGTCTGAGAGGCACCTTACTCACAACAGAAAACTGGTTATAATGAGGTTTCTGCAGCCAAGTGGACTCTGCCCTGCAGGTAAGCAGATCCAGAAAAGGTCTGTTTTGCCAACAGTAGCAGTGGGAGTTGGGAATTGAGACATTGATGTATATACAGTGGTTCTTCTTCAGCATTCATTCTCTTTTCCTAGCTGTCTCATAACCACAGTATTGGATTAAAATACTATTTTCTTTTAATTAATATATTTTGTAATTTATTTATTTTTATTTTTCTTTTCCTGGTCAAAAAGGTAATATTTTTCTTCCTTTAAGGAATAAATTTGTGATCTTCTACAACTGTAAAAAACCTAAAGCTTTGAGCCTCCTACTTTTTTAAAGGCCATTGGTGTTTGGATAGTTTTGTGATTCTTCAGTGCATAGCCATTCTATTTATCCTTGCAGTTCCTTTCACTCAGCCCTCCTCCGGCTTCATCTTCAGTATTTTGCTTGTCTTGGGGCCCTGGAGCTCAAGGTAGACATAAACACATTGGAGAGAGTCCAGCAAAAGGCCACCAAAGTGGTCAGAATGTGGGAGGAGAGGCTGAGATCTGGGTTGTTCAGGCTGAAGAAAAGAGGAACCAACCATTCTGCTGTCTGCAATTTCCTAATGGGAGTACGTACAGATTAAGAGACAGACTCTTCTCAGAAGTGAACAAGGAAAGAACTGGAGGGAACATGCACATGTTGCATCAAAACACAATCTATATAGATAGAAGGAAAAAAGAAAAGTCACCATTTCTGGGAAACCAGAACCTGCGGTCTAACTTCAGTTAGATCCGTTTTTTAAATTGGATCTTCTTTAATCTGAAGGTTGCGCTATTTTAACTATAGTATCTTTTTTTTTTTTTAATTTTAATTTTACTATTTTAATTTTCAAAATTAAAATAGTCTATGTTTCTAAGTCATAGGCTTTTTTAATTTATAACCAAGTTCTGCAGAAAATACCCATGTCTTAGTTAGGGAAAAGTCTTTACCAGACCCAGATTTTGGCAGGTGGCACTTTCTGGAGTCATTTGATGTGATCTTGATTAAAGAATTTTGTAGTTAATTGCAAAAGAGCTGGTAATTGAGATTCAGATGGATGATGGGATCCTAATTTGCCACAGAGCTGCAGAGATTAGTGGAATACTTGGCTGAAATACACAATAGAAGCTCAGAATTTGGGACTGTATTAGAAATGTCGGACACAGAGTGGTTTCATTTATTCACTTACTGAAACAAAAGGACCCATCAGACACATCAGAAGGGAAAATCATATCCAAAATCATGTTTCAGTGTGTTTCTTAAATAGGTTAAGATAAAAAAAAAACCTAATTTTTGAAGTACAGGTTGAACGAAATTTATTATTTTGATCACTGCTTTTAGTCCTGTCCCAGCCAGTATATTGATTGGGTTTGAAGAAAGCAACATGAAGCTTTATTCTTATAGCACAGATTTCCTGTCCAAAGGACCTTGTTGAGTATATTGCAGTTACCCATAGCAACCCTGTTATACATTGTCCTAAGACTCAGGACAACTGCTATCTGATAACACAAAACCTGTCCAAAACCAGTACTTTCCTTTGTTTTCTGATGAGTGCTTCTTCTGACACCTTGCAAACCCTTAATATCACCCTCTGGAGTTTGCTCCTCTATGGGCTGAGTCAGAATTCCCACTCTTTGCAAAAGAAATTAGGTGTTGGATACTGGGTCTTAGGGTGTTTCATCATTCCTCCTCTTTCCCCTTTAAAGATTTGCTGTGCTTTAGTTTGTAATTGCTAGGATTGCAAGCAAGTGTTGAAGTGCTGCACAGTTCATTGCTCATTTTATGCTTCATAAAATATTTAGATCCTTGTGATGTGATGTAGCCCTGAGTCATCAGGCTTTTACCTTAACACATCTCATCACATTGAGGGCTAGTCTCCTCCAATAGTTTAGTGGCAGAGAGGGTTGCCAGAATATATTCCTTAAATGCAGAAGACTTTGATAACCAAGATACATTGCTGATCCTGTATATACCTCTATTTTCTCCTCTTCAGTCTTCTCACCATATGCCCACTATCCTGTGTTTCTCTGATGGAAAGTCCCCATTTCTGAGCTGATGGGTTGGTTTCTGTCTCTAACTGACTTTGATCACTTTTTAAAAGAAAATTCTTGTTATCACTTTTGCTGCTGTGAAGTTCATAGATTTTGTGTTTCCCCAGTCAAGAGGAGTAATGTCCCACCTGGGCTTCAGCAGAAGAGAAGTACAGGCATTTCAAGCATCTGCAGAGCAGAATTTCTGCTACTGCATTTCCTTAGCTAATATCACGCTGTTTACTGGATTCTTTTATTTCATTTTTAGGAAATAATGACTCATTAATGAAAAGGTCTGTTTTTGTAGTGTCTATCAATGGCAAAGCCACTGAATTAAGTTAATTTGGAGTTTCAGTTTGAGGAAGTCATTAGAGAAAATATGGGATTTGGGATCAACAATGAAGTTAAGAGGGGAATTAGTTCATGATGCTTCCTAAAATTTCCTGCTCCTTGGGCGATGTCACAGCACATAGATATACATCATTCCTTTTGAGGAACATTTTGAGATCCACTTGTTGAAGATGTTGTAAAATATTTTTTCCCACATTCAAATATCGATTTTTAAGTTCTTTCTCCATGACTGAATTTTGCAAGACAGCTTAAAAAGTCCAAATCTTCTGGGTCATTCTTTGTTATCTTTGTAAAAACATTTACATCTCTGTTGAAGTGTGTTTCAGCAGCTGGCAACATCTGAGTATTGAATGTATTTATATGATCCCTGCTTTGTCTTAGAGACCCTGGAGACCCTGGGCTACAGGCTTCCAAGAACTCATCGTTTTTAAAGGTGTCCTGAAATCATGCAGGTCTTGCAGCGTCAAGTAGATTGGAATTTTCAGTACTTTTGAGTCTCTGAATCTAAGCGTCCTCCTCCAGGTCACAATCTTTAACAGAGGTCAGTGTGCCTGGATTTGTCACTTTGCAGTTCCCCCAGGTACTGTGGCAGGTTTTTTTACTCTGAAGAGAGGAGTTTTGTTGAAGTTTGAGGATTTTCTGGTTTGTTTGGTTTTGAGTGATTTTTTTTTCTTCTTTTTCCTTGTGCCAGACTGTTTTAAATACTTTGGCATAGACAAGGGACTATAGCTATTTCATTTGATTTTCAGGTTAGAAGTCACTCAATATTTCATACATCTTAGCAGTTAGTTAACAAATTCCATCATTCCATAGCATTAAAGTTATCTTTCTACTTCTTGATACAGTGTGGCTTGTCCTTCTTTTTCTACTTTTTTTTCCTAATTTTTTCTCAATGAAACATCCTAAAGATCTTATTTTTAATTTATTGAAAGTAATATGAGCTTCAATTTACCCACAAAATAGTGTTGCACAAAATGTTAATAATAACCATCGCTTTAAACCATAACTCATAAAATCAAGTCTATGTGTTTTTCATTTCTAGCCTGATAAAAATAGTGAACCACAGCTTCAAAATCAGAATGTAACTTAGTTTCCTAGAAATATGACCACTTTGTTTTGTGTGCCTGCTCTGGAAATAGGTTAGAAATAAAAGCAGATTTCCTGAATATATTTTACTTGGTACCAGTGAGGGTAAACTAATCTAAATAAATATATGCAGCAGATAAATAAAGAAGATAACTATTAAATGAGAAGACCCTGGAGTAGACTGAGAATCCTAGAGTATCCATGAAAGCTGCTGAATATTCAAATCTGTGGTGGAGCATGAGGGACCCTTAAGAGAAAACAGCACATCAGAAAAAAAAAAAAAAAAAGAAACAAAACCAGAAAAAAGTATAAATTGAAAACTCAAACCCTCTCTCAAACTGTTCCTTCTTAATTTGCTCTTTTAATTGAAAGTGTTAACAACATGGTAGACAGTACCATTGTGCAAACGCAGTCCCTCTACAGACAGATTAAAGGACTAAAGGAATTTTTGGACCTGGGTCCTTGTGTATACTGGGACAAAGTAGTGGAGAGAGTGAAGGGGTTTTGGAATAAGTAGCATTTGCAGTATTAGCTTGAAACTCATCTTTTTCCTACCCACTGCCATGATTAAGTAATCTCTAGATCTTATGACAGCTTTTAAAAAATGGTAAATATGAGGTTGCAATCACTTGCAAGAAGGTTTTTCCCTATGCCCTGAGAACATTATGGAAAAATACCCAGCAGTATTTGTGAGAGGGATGGGGAAGCAGCTGATCAAGTCTGCTGTTACTGAAAACAGCTTGTGTAGATTATTCCATACTTGTTGCAATTACATTCCTGTTAATAGAAATACGGATTGGGTTTTATAATGTGTGTTTAAATAGAAGGTTAGTAGTAAGGATATACAAATCAAATCCAGCAACATTAGAAAAGAGCTAGATTTTAAAGCCATGCAAGTGATCACATTTTACTCCATGGAAAACAAGAATATTGCCCTGACAAATGCTATTGAACACCAAGAGGTGTGCATGATCAGATCAAGGATAGCACACTCTGCTCTTTGCCACAATGGAAGTTCCCTTTAGAATATGTTACAGGTCAGCAGTGATTATAAAATATTTTTCCATCAGGAGATTTACAATTCAAACATCAACAACAAATATAGAAAATAAGCTATAAAACTGTTCTTTGTTTCCCTGAATCTGTCAGGAAACTGTATGCAACAAGTTTTTGGTAATTATAAATTTTAACAAGCAACTATTTATTTTAAGGTCTTAAGAAAAGCAGATTTGAGTGGGTTTTTCTTTTCCCAGTAGTTGGCTTTTGCATATATGATGGATATGATGAAGCTTACTTTGATATTGAGATGTTTCAATATATCCTTGCCCAGTTTGTATCTTGTAAGCCTGTCATCAAAAAGTATCACCTTCACTGAAAGCAAGCACTGTTTGTGATTCCCTGAGTGTTTGCAGTGAGATGGCTGTGGTACTGACTTGTGAGCTTTATTTCTTTTTGAGAAAAGTTGCATTTTGCTTGCCTTTTTGTGTCATTTTAGGTATGGGAAGATAGGTAGGACACATCTGGACAATTCGCTGGTCCTTCTTGGCATTCCTAAGATTTTTTCAATTTGTTGTCTGTCTCTTCTGGAAGTTTTTAGCAATCCTTTGAAGTATTGATTTTTTATTATTTTTCTGTGGAGATTGGATTGGGACAGTTTAAAATTTAAGCTGATGGAAAAGGAAAAATGTAAATATTTCTTAATTGGGAGACTAAGAAAATCACTGCTAGTACTATTTTATATCTATTTGATTGATCATTCCAATCCTGTATGTTTAAACACAAACTGTTTTGCACAATAAAGGTTCAAGACCTGATTTCTTCTCTATAAAATTAAGCTCAGGTTCCAATCCCTTGTACACTCTTGCTTCATAAAGTTGGTTACAAATAGATTATCACAACAAAAAAAATTATGCAACATTTCCAGATCTCTAACACAAGATGGCACCATTAGTAATGTTTTTCCCATATTATTCCTTACTTGACACAGTAAGGGATAGTTTTTCATTGCAAAATTACAATAGTAATGTAGCTTCCATGCAGACATTGCATGTACGTGTAATGCATAGAAACCTGGTGTGTGTCTAAAGGACTCTGTAGTATCTCTTCCTTTAATTAAGGGGCTGCATATGGTATGTTCAGGGTGATACACTGCAAGAACAATCCTGGTTTTCCCAGCATTCATCAGATAGATATGTGTACAACCTTGTCCAACTTTATTTTAGCCTCTCTGCTCATGTGCTTACACATATATTGTGTTCAGTGTCTTTTGAAGAATATGTTGGCCTTGTTTGGAACTTTTTATGTTGGACAAATTTAACTGATCTTTTTAATGTCAAAATAAATATCTCAAACAAAACCCAATTTGCCTTTTTCTAAAGTCTTTCTTAGGGCTTAAAGATCTTAAATGTTTTTGTTATTTTTTTATTGTTTTGTATGTTTGTTAGAGGTAAAGCAAATACCTGTGGAAGATATCATGAGTTTCCTAATGCAGTAACCTGACAGAGATGAGGCTGCTGCAGCTCTATTCATAGAAAATATAGGAATCATAGACAGGCTTGTGTCAGAAGTGACCTTAAAGATCACCTAGTTCCAATCCCTCTGCCACAGCCAGGGATGACACCCACAACCAGGTTGCTCAGAGCTTCACTCCAATCTGGCCTTGAACACTTCTAGGGATGGGGCATCTACAACTTCTCTAAGCAACCTGATCTAGTGTCTCACTACCCTCTGAGTAAAGAATTTATTTCCAGATCCAGTGAAGAGTAAGGCTCACATACAGCCACACACACATGCAAATACACTTATATTCAATGCATTTATACATACCCATATGCTTGGTCACACAACAGAATAGAAAGAAAACATAGCACTCACACAAATGCAATGAGGGTAAAGAGTCTCATCTTTCATCTCATCAGGATGAAGGTCTGTTAGAAGGAAATACACACACACACACACACACACACACATGCATATATGTGCAGTATGGATCTCCCCAGAATTTCAGACATTCAATCTGTCCAGTAGTGCCCCAAGTTCCCAGTCTTCCCAGTTGCTGTTATCTGGACATGGGATCACCTGAAACCACAGTTCCACATGAGCTGCTAGTAGAAACCACTTCGTACACACACACACACATGCACACAATGGGTCTCTCCATGATCTGGTCCGGACATATAGCTGTTACCTCACTCAATGTCTGGGACTCCTGGTCCCTCCAGAAGCCAACTCACAGCCATTTGGTTCCCTTCTGTATCCAGCACAGATTTATGACCTGATATTTATTCCTAAATCCCTAGTCCTACTTGTTGGCTAATCCAGTTTGATGTTTGCTTCTGGCCACCTGCTGGCATAAGCACCCACATGATGTGCATGTCACCCTAACTGCTGCCACCACTGACATGGGGAGCACTCTGACTCAGGGTTCCACCCCATTTGCTGACACTGGGAGCCTCATACACATGTGCACATGCATGACCATCCAGTGGTGGTTGTGCACCTCTTCTTCATCTGGGCTGTTCTTATGCAGATCAGAAGTTTCCCACCACATACCCAAAAACTCTCCTCCTCCCCTTTAGCGAGGGGTTGCAACCCTGGCCTCAGCAAAGCATCCTGATGCTTTTATAAATGGACAATTGTTTGAGTCATTAACCTTTAGTATTTCAGTTTTTCACAACATCCCTGGTAAATCTTGTGCAATGCCCAAATTTTGTTCCACTTTAAGCCATAACAGGCTGTAAGGTGCTTTCTCACTGCCCCATGGTGTTGGTGTAACCCCCAGCTCATGGGACTGTTTCCTCTGGGACAGCCCAGAGAGGTACCAAGTCCAAGGCTCATGTCTCTTTTGGGGTTATTTGGAACCACACTGTGCCCATCACTATTTTATTATACTCCTTTGTGTTCATGGATATGATCCTTTAGTCAAATAACTTGATTGGAAATTTTAGCCCAAATGCATACAATTAGAAAAATATCACAAAATAAAATTTCATCCTTGTAAATTATTTCTCCTTGTAACTCTGTGGGTATTAGCATCAGTCTGCAATGTGGATTAAACAGATGTTTGGAAAGGCATGGTGTCAGATAGATACTTTGCCCTAAAAATCCAGATTTTAGTTTATCTGTTTGAAGCCTTA
>JAOXXN010000001.1:88154913-88167777 GCA_026770055.1 Myrmophylax atrothorax
CATTTATCCTACAACGCTGAGTCAGACTCTCGACTTCTAGGAAGAAAAACAAAAGATACTTCTTTCAAGTAATTAGGTAAAATCATCAAGCCTGAATATTGTCACAGAGTTGTGTTTGGTGGGTGTTTTAATTTAATTTTTAAAAAAATTATTTCAAAGGCATAGAAGTTATTTGTGGGAAACATCTAGAGTAGCTGCTAATTTAAATTAGCCATCCTCTCTTCTTTGAGCAATGTGCTATATAAATAGAAAGGACTTACAGGTATACTTATTAAATCACTAAATATACACTATTTGCCTTTGTATAATAACAGATATACCTATTATTAAGCACAGCATGCTGCCATGTACTAGAAATTCCCACTTGAATCAATAGAAATTAACCCCTGTAGTGGGTGAGTCACTCCTGTTATGTAGAGCATCTGTCTTTTGATGGGACAAATCACTCCCTGAAGGCCCTATTATGCCTATACCATTAAGGATAAAAGGTTTTCACTTGAAAAAATTGGGGCAGATTAATTCTTAGACAGGTAAAATCAGGTAAGTTTACTATCTCATATTCAATTCCAAAAAAATATTGTACTTATCAGTATTTAGAAGTCTACTTGAAACTTTTATAAGAACATGAGCACCAATTTTCCTGCACTATATCTTCAAGATGCCTTTACAAAGTCATTTGGTGTTCTGCCTAAAGTCTATCCAGGGGCACGAATACCTTCATATCTTCATTGGATACAAACAAGAGATTATCTTCTGCATGTACAGGTTTGCAATTCCTCTCATGGCTAGTGTTGAAATGTTAAAAGCACACACTATATGTTTGGCAAGGTATTATAATCCTTCTGACTCGGAAGCTTTAAGCCAGAAGGAACGTTTCTCTGGCCCCTTCTATTGAGGCAGAATCTGGACATTTTGTGATTTACCTGGATCTACTTGTACATTTTCATATTATTCATGTGTCCTCACTGCTAAATGCAAAAAAACCCAAAAATTGATGCTGTCAGTCAAATTTCAGTGATAATTATGCCCCGGTTCATTACTAGGTCATGATGTTAAACAAAGTCTGGCTACAAAACCCATGTAGGTCATTGAAGACAGTTCCTGGTGTAAAATGATTTTTTATTTGGATAAAACAAGAGGCAGCTTAATACAATCCCTGATATAATGCATGGACACGCAAATTTTGAAATAGTAGTGCCATTTTAGCATTCTTTGTAATTTTCCTTTTTCCAGTCTTCAGTCCATGTAATGCACGGCTCACATCTGAGACCATTTAAATTAATTTTTCATTTTCAATCATTTTCATTGCCAAGGATGTTTTTATTCATCTTAAATATTTTAAGGCCAATTAAGCTGGAGCTTTAATGAAAAGTATGACAGTTCTGTAGAGCTCTAAGAAGCACAACAGTTAAAGGAATAATTAATGCAATAACATGGCAGGAAAATTGTTATTTAAAAATTAATAAAATAACTTATCCCGGTAAAATACTTGGATATGAGTTCTGTGGATTTTTGTTATCGTTGAAATTGAACATCTGTCATTTTATAAATAATAAAAGCAGTGTTTGTGAGGCAGTATCCTGGTGATGGTTAAAATAACGTAGACTTTATTAGACTTTCTGCAACATTTGATTTTCAAATTTTCTAGTTTCATTCTTCCTGCTTAAGCAGTATAATGAAATATCCAAAGTACTAAATTATTCCAGAGGTTCCGTTGATCTATCTCAGAATTGTCACTGAATAGTTTTAGCCCTTCTAGAAGGAAATAAAGTGGTTTGGATGAAACAATTAGGTTCTAGTTAATCTCTAGGCTGCCTTTCCCACAAAACTTGGAGCAAATAATCTTTTGATGTCACCAGCAACCTTGGCTGCTCTATGATTCTATGATTAAAAATGTAGTTTCTAACAGTAAAAGTTATTCAAAATCTGCTTCTTTACCACTATTGTTTACCTTTAGTCTCACATGTTATCTCTTGCTGTCTGAGTTATAACACTTTAATTTTTCCTGAAATCTCTTGAGGACTGGGATTATCTGTCTTTCTCTTTATATAAGGACGGTAAAATTGGTTTGCATAGGGACAATAATAAGGGCATACTGAATCCATATACATAAAAAATGCATGTCTAAGTGTCAAAAGACTCAAAGAACTCTTCAATATTTACAAGTTTTGTATAGTTTTAAAATTCATGGAGAGAAGTGCTGAAACACAGATGATTCCTACAAAGACTGCTCAACTGTACTATTCCAAACAATTTAACTAGTTGGAATAACATCCAATATCATAAATTACATACTTTGTTACTTGAGTCCTGATTGAAAGAAAATGCCAAAATTCAATGTTTGACGCTTTGCCTTATTCCTCACAAATATGAGAAAATCAAGAATTCTGAGGTTTACATCAGTCTTCATCATAAAGATTTTTAATGAAAATAAACATATCCTATCAAATTATTTAATTTTGAAATAATGTTATATTCATTTGTTAATTATTTTCTACTGATTTTTTTCCACTGAGATCCAATTTCTACTTCCATAGATAATTTGCTTTTCTTATTTTTTTTTAACAGACATACACATCTTAACCATGCACCTTTATATCTCAGTAAAAGTAATTTAATATCTAAGGGTTAGGAAGGAGCCTTTGATTTAAAAAATTAAAAATTACAATTGTATCTTTCTAAACTTTTTTTCAGAAGGATATGTTTTCTTTCCTTTGCCTCTTGGCCCAACTGTAAAGAGACAAAAGAAATAAAGTACAAGACTGGCTTATAAAAGACTATGAGTAGGCTCAGGGAATCCACTGTCATTTGGAATAACCATTGGATCTTTCCCAGTGAGCTGGGGATCCTGAAGAGTGTAGAGTTTCGAAAGCAGATTAAACAAATTCAGGGGGTCCCTGCAGAAGTCCAGTATTTAGAGGCAAATGAGATGAGAAGGCTACAGATCTTAAAGCTGCTGCTGGAAAGGAAATTCTTAGGTTTAGGTTTGTTATGGAAGTATTGAATCTGGACCCTACTGAACTGCTCTGTTGTTTGTTACTGCTGAAGGTGGATTTCCCCAGGGTGCATTTGAGCACCTACTTCCCAGCAAACCAGGCTGCAGAAGTCTCTTAAAAACCCTTCTGTGGACCAAACCTCAAAAGATCAAGACTACCACTACCAAAAGTAAGACATATTGTTGGAAGCTACTGAATGCAGCATCTTTTTAGAGGGGAAATGCCAGAGCTCCGTGTCCCCAGGTTCAGCCAGCAGCAATGCTGAATATGACAATCTCTGTTTAAAATATCATTAACTTCTACAACAGTGTGCTTTCTCTTCTTCATCTTAACAAACTAGTTACAGCTCCAGGAAGTAAAGCACAAAGAACATTTAGCAGCTTTGTTTGTTTTTTAAGAGTTAGTCCTTCCAAGCATCCTTTTTGAGCATTTGTACTTTATTATTATCATTATTTACTCGCTTGAGACAAGTTTGTGGCACTTTAATTATTATCCATTATGCTGCTTAAAAAAAGTCACTTAAAAACTTGTTTTATATTTCAGCATAATTTGAAGATTCTGCCCATGGTAAAACATAATGATGTCACAACAAATTTAAAAACCTGACATGAAAAACTTCTGTCTTTGAATGGAAATAAGCCATAAATAGTTATGGTGAAAAGTGCTGCATGATGCTATTGGTGGGACATAGATCTCATAAAGAAGAATAACGATTTGATTGTTAAATACTTATTTTTTAATTATGAAATACATAATTATTAGAGAAAAAATAAAATTAGAACAAAATGTCCCTGCCTTGGAATAGTTTGACTTTTTACAGAGGTTTTGAAGGTGCATTCATATTATGTAATTGGTGTATTGTGAGAAAGAAGTAGTTCAAAGTTTCTGAAGTTGCCCTCTCTGTTCTCTCTCATATGTTCACACTCCTTGGCTGTGATAGAAAGAAATTTAAAAATTGTGCCAATATGTCGCATTACATTCAGTTGCTTCTGCTGGTAAATCAACTAGAGGATAGGCAAGATATTTTTGTAACTGTGAAAGAAATAACTTATTTTTAAAGAGATTACTAACTTCTGCATTGACAGGATAAGGAGGAAATAAACTTTATTGACAATTTCTATGTTGTTTACAAAATGTAAGGTGATTAAATCAGAACATCAAAAAAAAATAGCCAAAATCTTTATTTTCCTGCAGTGAAAGCAAAATAAATAGCTGCACCATTAAAGCAGCAAGAGCAGTAAGCTGCAAGACCCTGGCAAGGTAAGCATTACTTATCAGTGAAACATGCTGGCTTTAACAGAGCAAATCTCCTATTTCCCTCCAGGGAAATGGGGAAGAAAAGTAAGGCTGATCAGAGGGTTGATAGATGAAGATATATTTCAACTCCCCCAGAAGGACATTCTGTCTCTACTAAACTTTTCCTATCTCCTTGTTATTTTTGTTTCACTCTTTGGGTTTGGGTTTTTTTTTTTTCATTCTCAAAGATTTCTGAGAACGATTCTATGCGATAGATGAAGAACTGTTTCATGCTGTGTTTTGTGTTGAGAGTTTCCTTCAACCTATACAAATATAGGTCTGTTTTCTCTAGAAAATGCACCTTGATTTCTTAAAGAAAAAAAAAGACAATTTCACAAAGTCTAAGTAATTAAGAAAAGGGGGAAAATAGGCTACAGAAATTGTCTGTCAACATTCAAGATCACAGCTGATAGCAGTGGTGAAAACTACCACCTGCCATCCCCAAGCACTCTTCAAAATACATTGTCCCCCTGGGGCCTCTGAACACTTATGACTACAGAGATTAATTAGCTTTTTGAACTCATAAGTCCAATTTCTTAGATCTGATTTAGGTTTTCCATTAAATGTTTTGGGGGTTGGTTTTTTGGGCTTTTTTTAAACCATCATCATTAACTCAAGCTTCTTAAAAACTGGAATTTCTGCTTTACTGGAGCAAGAATATTCATTTCATTTCATATCAAATGAGAACCAAAATTACTATAAAGGTGTGATAAAAACTTTTAATAAGAGTAATAGAAACTTTTATTTTTTCACAGTTTATTCTCTTAAAATATATTAATATTAGATATAGCCTTCCAAATTTCTATCAAGTTTCCAACCCATTCCAGTTTTGCTGTTTCTTCCTACAAAAAAACCCCCCAAAACCAAACCAAACCAAACCAAACCAAACAAAAAAAAAAAAAACAACAAAAGCTAACCAAACATTGCTTGGACCACCTAAGTTATTTTAATGATGAAGTGGCAGAATTCTCTTTATCTTTTCCTTAATCTACCTCACTGCAGACTCACAGGTTAATAAATTAAATTTTCTACTAAGTATTCATTGAACCAAACAACCAGCAAATATACAAGCCTTGACTTAACAGCAAGACAGGCAGTAGCAGACTTAGTTCACCACTCCAATTAATTACCAAAATTCATTTGAATTGGGTCTTTTTGGTTCCAAGAACTTTCCAGCACCAGATATGGGAGGTGAAATTACTGTCAACTCTTCATCAGACAATATTGCCTGGAAATCAGTATTAGCTTTTCCAGATACCTGTGTATCCTGTATTGCAGCAAATTATATGTATTTTTTTATGTAGGTTATAACTGAGCTGTATATTTTTGTACTCAGAGCATTAAAATTATCCACAACATAAACCAAACTAAAACAAAAAAATCCAAAGCCACCAAACAACTAGCTAACTAGTTTCAAAAGCTACTGCTCTACTTCCACAAAGTTTCTTATAAAGTCTGTGAACATCTGTGAGATCAATCACAACATATTTTTTGAAGAATTCAATGCCTCTGAGAGGTTAGTATCATGAAGTTTCTACAAAGGATCAAGTTTTTAAATCTCTGAGACATGAACATTCTGCTTTCACGTATTAGCTGAAATTTGTGGGTTTTAACTACTCTGGGCAACAATGTAATAACTGTCATCTGGATACAAACTCAGGATTTGTATTTATTCAACCAGACTTTGAATCCCAGGAGCAGAGAGGAAATAATATCCCATTGATTTTTAGTTCCTGGGAGCATCACCATACCTGTCCTTTCTGTGTACTGAGCAATGTGTATTACTAAACAGAAACAAACTTCACATTTTAAAAAATAACACATAATCTCAAGTCATGTGGATCTACTGAAATGCAAAGAGTGTGTTTGGCCAGCATTCAAACCCAGTGCTTGGTTTTACAAGGGAATAGCTATGTGCAATTCATGAGCATCCCTTTCTTCTTTCCAAATCCATATGATTCCTGTTTCAGTCTGTGGCTTATTTAGTTTTTAATTTGTTTTCCACACTGTTTTTAGATGCATATGTATTTCACTGGAGTGCCACTGACTTACAATTGTTCTAACACAGAGAAAATGAAATTAAAATGTACCCAATATTCCAGCATTTTTTTCCTGTCCCAGGGGGATTTGTGTTTCCACAAGCTTAGTGCCTGAAAGAACTAAAATATGTATCTTATGGATGATTTGGAACTGAGGATGGAAATTCTAAATGGCATGGTAAAAATATCTAAATGATTCAACCACTATGTGTGTCCTGTTTGACCTCACTGCACTGGTTTCCCAGGCTCCCAGAGCTATAGCTCTGGGAGGAACATGATGTTTTCAGGACCAGGTTGTATCAACAGCACTGAAGCCCAGGAAGGGCTCAGCACACACAACCCACTGGACCCAGCTGAAGCTGACAAACTTTGCTAAAGGAAATTTGGGTCTTTTCTCAGGGGTTTAGTTTTCCCCTCATCCAATCCGCCAAGACACTTAAAGGATATATTGATCATTTGAGGTTGTACAGATATAAAAACCTAAAGCAAATACAATCCAAACATTATTTTTACATTTTAAGAATATAGCCAAAAATGTAGACCATCTAAACTTTAGCTATGGTAATAAGCAAATGAGCTGTCTGACCAAGCAAGCAACAAGTGGTTTAAACTTTATGCTGAGCTTGGTGCGAAGGGAATGTGGTGTCTGATACTTTAGTGAAAGGTTACTGTGAAATATGGATGACAAGTGTGTCCCTACAAACCAAGTCATCACAGCCTTCTTTAGTGCCATTTCAGCTTTTTTCACATTTGCTCTTACTCTTGTAGGTACGTAATCTGCTGAAATGATGACTGTGAGGCTGGAATTTGTCCTTCAGGTTCATCTCAGTTTAAGTAAGGAAAGAAAACATTAAACACACTAACTTGAGAGGTAAACCAAGTTACCCAGGGAAGTTTCTTCTAGTTTAAATGCCTTTATGATTGTTATGGTAAGCGGTGATGGAAGTAGTTAAGACAAAGAAGAAAAATCAAAGCAGACTTTACAGATCATCCTAGAATGTATTTCCTAGTTACTCTATGGATATCTTCATCATACAGTAATTATACTGTGTGTACTTTAAAGGTACATTGCAAGAGAAATAACTTACTTTTTATACACTAATACATGAATGAATACTGCAATTTTAAAGCTACATAAAAATATGTCTTAGTACATATTTTTATCAAAGAGCAGTAAATTTGGATTGTCTTATTTCATTTCATGGTAGCTTTTATCTATCAATACCAACCCATCTAAACAGATTTTTCAGCTTTGTGTTGGTAAATACACACTCTGCTCACAATTTATATTCACAAAGACTACATACATAATGCTCTATTTGCTTATAAAGCAGCATGCCTGAGCTTTAAAAAAACATCAGTGCCCTGAAAGAGCTTTGGTGATTATGTAAAAGTGCTGAAATAAAATAACAGTGCAGGAAGCATTTGTATTATTAATAATTCAATATACATCCCTGGGGGACAGAGACTAGTTGATTTTTAACTTCACACTTCTGAACCCTGTCATACACAGTAGACACACAAATTACACATGTATTCCTCAGCTCTTTTTGCCTTAAATCTGGTTACAATAACCACACATGACTGACAGTTTTCATTCAGTGTGAGTCGAGAACAGTTTCTGAAATTCCAGATTACTTCAATATTACTGAGTATTTGCAGTACTTAAGCATGCACACTGCTTTAGTAGCAAAAGCTTTAGAAATCAGCATCATCTAAAACTCAGAACTGTTTAGCTTTGCAAGCATCAAAGATATGGCTAGTAAAATACCACTTTGACCTGTAAGAAAACATGCTGAACAAGTTCAGTCCATCTCTAAGTTGGAAATTGTATGAGATGATACCTACAGAATTGAAAATTTCTCGTCTATCTTTTTTCTACATTTAATAATCCAAACGTGTCTGGGGAACCATATGTCAGAGAAGATAGCTGAAACCTGATGAAAAATGTGATGCAATTTAAGTGCTAAAGCTTTAGTTTGTGAGGAAAAAGTAATATTTAAGAACTGTGGTTGATGATTTTATCACACAATGTGGGATTTGGAGAAGATGCAGAGCCTTTCTGCTCATCCATTACTAGTGCCTCCCCATTAATTTTGTGCTCTCTAGCCCTAATGTTGCATTGCCTGGTGCTACACTGATGTCTTTGTTCACAGTGTTGTTTAGGCAGTGCTCACACTGGTCACAGATCACTCAGTTCCCCTGAGTGTAGCATTGCAGCATAGACCTGGATCTTGGTGAGGGCAATGAATTGACCTCTGAAGTGGCCTGTAGTAATTGATTTGACAGGGTTGCAAAAAGCTACTCATCTTCTGACCTTGTCATTTAAGACCATGCTGACATCGTTTTAATGTTGTATGTCACTATTTAATTCATTCATCAGCAAGAACATTTTACTGGTCTGTCACAGCAATTGTACCAGTCAGGGTTTCTTTCACAGAAGTTTAAAAGGCATCCCTTTTCCACAAAATTTGTTCACATCATAGATGACCTTTTTATTGTAGCTTTGAGCTTTGGCAGAGAGGTGACCCTGACAGTTTCAGTTTACTTTGCTCTCTCTCTCTCTTTCAACATTTTTTATAATTGAAAGGTTTAGCTTTATTAGGAGTGAAGGTACGTATCTCTTCATGGCTTTGCTATTCCTTTTCCTAGATGCAAGACTACTGTAAGGCAAAACAGAGTGGCCAGGAAAACACTGTATGTAACATTGCCATTAAAGTCAAAACAAAAAGGTCTTGAAATTATGAAGCTAAAATAAGACCATAGACCATCTTACTGTGCAGGACATGCTGCAAAAAATTACACTAAAAATTGACAATACCACTAGACAGAAATATTGAAATAAAATGTTGTGATTCAGAAAAAGCTGTGTGGCCTTTTTAACTGAAAACTGTTCTGAGAAGTTGTCAGCAATTTCTATATCAAATTTTTAAGTAGTTCTCTAAGAAAAAAAGAAACCAAACCAAATTGTACAAAAACCCTTAAAACCCCAACACTCTGAAAAATGTGAATTGTCCTTATTGAAAAAGAAAACCCGATTTCCCTACACCTAGGTCAAACTCTTCCATACTTTCTCTTATAAAGCAATAGTATGCTCTGCTGAAATATTTAATAAATAAAGAGCAACATTTGTAGGATAATTTATTACTCTGCATGGAAAAGGAAGACACAGCATAGTTCTGTGAGAGTAGTAAATGCATTGAAGAACAGAAAATAAAAAGCTTTGCATTTGCTTCATAAAAATACAGGCTAACGTGCTGTTGAGACAGCAAATACAAATGGAGCAGACTTAATGATATGACATTCTGGTTTAAGAGGTAAATAAGAAAAACCAATAGAGAAGAACAATGCACCCATTACTTGTAGCTAAGTTACAAATGAACCACTCTCACATGTTTTCACTGCCATGAATTCACATTTTAATTATTTTATTCTGAAATGTTTTGCCTTGGGAAAGACCTCAGTGACTGAAGAAATTTTACTGAATACATGTAAAGCATTACATGCTGAGACACAATGTTGGACCTGGCCACACAAAATTGTAGAACTGATGGATTTTCAGCACTCTGCTTTACAAACAGGGGTGTAAGTCTACAAACAAGTTAAAATAGAAGTGAGATGCAGAAATAGAAGGGATGATTGCCATCAAATATTTTATCTAATAGAAGAAATATTTTTGTGTGAAGATGCCTCTACTAAGAACTTTAAGCCAGTTCAGGACCTTCACCGTGGCAGGGCAGAGGCACCTGACAGCATAGCAGTGCACTCCCAGCACATGTGACCATTTCAACGTATGCAATGGGATAGATAAACTGGTTAGAATTCAATCAGGAAACAGCCATTCCTGAAGAATTTTCTCATCTTTCAATTCACATTTTGCATTCATATTTTAGGGAAACAAAAAAAAAATGGCCATAGACTCATACAATCATTAAAGTTTGAAGAGGCCTCTAAGATCGAGTCCTACCTTTGACCGAACACCACCATGCCAACTAAACCATGGCACTAAGTGCCATGGCCAGTGGTTTCTTGAATGCTTCCAGGAACTGTGCCTTCAACACCTCCCTGGGCAGCCTGATTCAATGCTTAAATACCCTTTCAGTGAAAAAAATCTAGTCTCCTTTCAGGTAGTTGTAGAGAGTGATAAGGTCACCCCTAAGACTCCTTTTCTCCAGGCTAAACATCCTCAACTCCCTCAACCGCTCCTCACCACAATTGTACTCCAGACCCTTCCCCACTTCTACTGTCCTTCTTCCAACATGCTCCAGCACCTCTGTGTCTTTCTTGTAGTGAGGAACCTAAAACTGAAAACAGGATTAGAGGTGTGGCCTCAGCAGTGCCAAGTACAAGGGGTCAATCACTGCCCTCGTCCTGCTGGCCACACTATTGCTGATCCAAGCCAGGATGCCACTGGCCTTTTTGTCCACCTGGGTACAGTGATGGCTCATGTTCAGCCACTGTTGATTGGCACCTCCAGGTCCTTTTCCTCTGGGCAGCTTTCCAGCCAGTCTGCCCCCATTCTGTAGCACTACCTGTGCTTGTTGTGACCAAAGTGGAGAACCTGGCACGTGGCCTTATTGAACCTCATACCATTAGCCTCAGCCCATTGATCTAGTCTGTTCAGATCACTCTGCAGAGCCTTCTTATCCTCCAGCAGATCAACATTTCCACACAATTTAGTGTCATCTGAAAACTGACTGAGAGTGCACTCGATCCCCTTGTCCAAATCATTGATAAAGATAGGGAAGAAGACTGGCTCAAGTACTGAGTGTTGGCTGCATCATTCACCACCACTCTCTGGGCCTGATAATCAAACCAGTTTTCAAGCCAGCATAGAGTGCATGGGTACAAGTGAGAGACAGTATCAAAGGCTTTGTTGAAGTCCAGGCAGACTACATCCACACCCTTTACCTCATGCACTAGACAGTTTACCTGGTCATAAAAGATCACATTGGTCAAGCAGGACATGCCTTGCCTAAATTCTTGCTGGCTGTGTCTGATTTCCTGGTTGTCCTTTACATGTGGTATGTTGGCACTCAGGATGATCTGCTCCATAACTTTCCTCAACACCGAGGTCAGGCTGACAAACTTTAGTTCCTGGCTCCTCCTTCTGCCTCTTATTGCAGAGAGAGGTCACACTGAGCCAACTTCCAGTCATCTGAGAGCTACAAAATGAGCCAGGACTGTTCATAAATGATAGAGTGGCTTGGCCCGCTCCTCTGCTATCTCCCTCAGTACCCTTGCATGGATCCCATCCAGTCCTTTAGATTTGTGTGTATCTAAGTGGCATAGCAGGTCACTAATTACTTCCTCCTCGATTGCATGGAGTCTATTCTGCTTCCTATTCCTGTCTACCAGCTCAGAGGGCCAGTTGCCCTCAGGAAAACTGGTCTTTCTGTTGAAGACTGAGGCAAAGAAGTCCTTAAGTACCTCAGCCTTTTCCTTATCCTTGGTTACAATATTGTTCTCGGCATTCAATAAAGGATGCAGATTTTCCTTGACCTTTTTTTTTGTTTGTTTTTTTAAAAAAACATTTTTATTAGCTTTCATAGTGGTGGCCAGATTGTCTTCAGCTGTTCCCCACAGGACAGTCTTTTCAGACCTTTCACCTGCTTTGATACCTTCCTCTGGACACATTTAAGGACCATCACATCCTTCCTAAATCATGGAGCCTAGTACTGTGCATGGTCCTCCAGGTGAGGCCACTTCAATACAGTAGGACAGTCACTTCTTGCTCCTCAAGAGAGCCAACAGCATCTACCAAATTTGGTGCATTCAACTCCAGCATCCAGATCATTGATATATACATTGCATTGAATTCAACTGGCTCTGCAACTGAACCCTGAGAAACAGCACTAGTGACCAGTTGGTCACCAGCCAGATGCAGCCCCATTCACTGCAAACCTTTGAGCTCTGCCCTTCAGCCAGTTCTTCACCCAGTGCACGATGAATCCACTCATGCCATGGTTGGACAACTTGTCCAAAAGGATGTTTTGTGGAACATATGCTTCTAAAAGGTGATTCTTAAAGACTGACCAGCACTTGGGGAGTCCCAAGCCCTGAAGAGGATATTCCCAGGGTGCTCTGCTAAATAGCATCCTCTTTGGCTTGACATTTGCTTTCCTGAAGTTCAGGGTAGCAACTCTCCTGTCCTGTTTTTCTCATTACACTGAAAATTTTAAATTCAACCATTTCATGATCACTGTGGCCAAGAGAGTCAACAACCATCTTATTTCCCATGAGTTCTTCTCTATTTAAAACCAACAAATCCAGGAGAGAATTTTTTCTACTTAGCTCACTGAATACCTGTACCTCTTACAAACTTCAGGAATTGATAAGACTAGCTCATCAAAACAGTATGATATTCCCAGCTGATGCCTGGGAAGTTGAAATCTCCACAAGAACAAGGACTACCAATCCAGAATTTCCTCTTCATTGCCTACAGATTGATTCATCTGTGTAGCTACAGTAAAATCAAAAGTGAGCAATTCAGATCTATATAAGATCCTGTAAGACTGAAGCCAGCCTGCACA
>JAOXXN010000001.1:88181599-88195878 GCA_026770055.1 Myrmophylax atrothorax
CATTTGCTACAGCTACAAGTACTTCTAAAATCTACAAAATGTGAAAAATCAGAAATCAAAAACCCCTTCGGCATCAATGAGTTTGCCAGCTCTTTGGAGCCAGCATAAACTCTTCAGGTTGCTGTTGTTTCATAGAACATTTGCAGATGAGAATATGCTAATGTAAGGAATGGCAGTGCTAAATGCAATAAGTTGTGCTCAAAATGTTAATGTTTTCATTCTTGGTATAGAGGCATACTAGTAGTTTTGCTAAAAATGGTGAGGTTACCATCAGGCCTCTCCTCTGAAGTCTTAGATTTCTGAAAGGAGCAGTTAACGTGATCATTATATGACATGACAAAATTAAATAAAAATGGAAATACTCTTCCATCCAAGACAGCTAGAACAGAGCTTCCAACCATGGGAATCAGAGGGATACACCACTGCTGCCTCAAGCTGCTGTTTAGAGCAGTTTGTTATTTTTATATGAATTATATTGGGAGAATGTGGAACTTGTTTAGAAAGGTTCAATTTACCATTGTTATTTTAAATGCAGATACAGTGGTAAGTGTATATACATCCAATAAATTATGCTACCACCGCATATGAACAGCCATCATGTCCATTTCCACTGACAAAGGATGGAAAACTTCTCCAGGACAGAAAGGGAAAAATGTATCACTGCCTAATAAAGGAATAAGGGTTGAAACCAATTTATGTTGTTGATTGGTTTGGGCCATAATTTGTTTTTCTGTCAAAGAGTCAGCATGCCAGTCTTTGGAAATGATGAGCAATCTTAAAACTGATTGTAAATAGCATCTGACTGATTGGCAATGTAATCAGCTGAAGCAGAGGAAATCAACACTGGGCATGCAGAGCACTTTTTCCTGCCATCAGGTCATACAGCTGCAGCAAGTTCAAGAAAATGGCAGATCTTTCAGTGCACAAAAGAGCACAAACTTGACAGTCCAACCCCATGCAAACACTTCACTTAAGTACAATTGGGTGTTTTGTTTCCCCTGTGACTTGCTCTTGGCTAGTATCCACCCACTCAGAGCCTCTTCAAATGCCTGCTTGTGCACTTTATACAGCAATTTAGTTTTATTGGACTTTCATTACAGTGGCCAGCTTCTGTGTAAAACTGTTATGCACTTATTAGGAGAGATGCTGGCACTTGAATTGCACTTTTTTTCTCAAGGCATTTCCCTGCTTTTCCCTTGCCCATCGAGTGACCATTAATGTGGATGAAAAGTGTGGGCTCCAGGGAAATTATCAGAAAAGAGTTCCCTGCCACACTATTGATTTCACTGTGTTGTTTTGATTTCTTGCACATAATTGATTAAACATGAGTAGACTCAACAACAGAATCATATTGGTAAGTTAAATTCTGTGTGCTCAGTATATATGGATAAAAGTATGCAATGTCTACTTTATATAAAATACATATTTACAACACACACTTAAGCCTTTTGTAGAAGGTCTTCCTAGGCAACGTGATTTTTTTATAATAGTCATTAAGTTAAAATTCCTTGAAGCTTGGCGTGCAGAGTTGCTGAAATATTAGTTGTGCCAGCTAACAGGAAAATCTTCCCTCCTCCCCAGACTGGAAAATAAGAGAAATTATTAATCCCTTAGAATCAGATCGCTGGAACCATTTCCTGAAACTCTGATATTTAGATTTTTTCTTTGTGGATGTACAGGCTTTGTTTGATGTTACTTCAGTTATTTAAGTAGGAAGTTTCAGACAATAAGTTCAAGAAGATAGAAAACATTGGCAGTGGTAATGGGATCTGCAACTGAGTTGTTTAGACCATGGTGTAGAACTGCAAACTCTATCCATGCTGCTCCTTTTGGAGCACAAACTGTGCACTCACATAGTAGAGCACATGGACTGAATCTCCTTCAGGCTCTAGTAAGTGCACTTGGAGGACATATTTTTATACTTTTTCAGCTCAAAATGCTCTCCAAAAAGGCTAAGTTCTCTGCTATAACTTGCTAGAAGTGCTAGACTTGCCAAAAGCCAAATGTACATACTATGTGCTTTGGATTGGCAGCAGATGAATAGGTCTGTTGAGAGGAAAAAGAACTATGGAACACTTCTTAGGAGTGTGAGAGGGGAAAAGGACCATCTAAAACACTTCTCCTGACTTCATCTTCAGAGGGAACTAACTTGTTTCTTCAAAAGCTAAGCCTGAGGGTTAATCAATATGCAATGAGTGATGTCCAGGGTCTTAGACCATTTGCCAGGCTTTGCTTTCATTAGCACAGCAAAAGCAGATCAAATAGATGAAGCAGGTAATGCCAAAAAAATTAGTGTTTGTGCTTCAGATGTTTGAGGTGTTTTACCTTAGATTAGCTTTAGTCTGGTCTTTGGACAAAATGTCCGCAATAAATATGTAGCCTGAAGCTGCCCAAAATATAACTATGCCCTGAATATCTTCTCTCAGAACAAAAGCCCTTTCAGCAGATCATCCTCAGAAGTACTATGCTGCATTTTCATCTGGCTTATGGGAGATGATGGCAGGAGTCTGGGTGTTGTTTTGTGGTTTTTTTTTTTTGTTTTGTTTGTTTGTTTGTTTTTTTTAACTTTCCTTAATGGTCAACACCTTTAGAAGTTGAAATCAAGCTTAATTTCTTCTCTTGGCTGAATTCAGGACCTATTTCTGTTTCATGTCCTATCTGTTGTGCTCTTCCTGCTTCATGATCAGCACCATGGCACTGACACCCATTTCTGCTCTCATTTCACACACCTGGTTGGGTCATTGGACATAGGCATGTCCAGCAGGGAGGGATAACTCATATGTCTACAGAATATACATTGCAGGAAACTCTTGATGACTTGATACCAATGTTCTTAGACTTAAAACTTGTAGTCTTGCACTCGTTCAATAGCACTGCTCTCCCCCAGTCTGAGGAAATTTATGAATGTAGGAGGTGAACTTAGGCTAGTGGAAATGTAGTTTCCTTCTTACAAAACTGAAAGGTGGACAGAGGCAGAGTTTAGGTCTCCTTCTATAAGGAGTGTGTAGCCACACTTTGCAATAGCTGAGCGAGTTTTTGGAAGCCCATACCTAATGTAAAGAACACAATTTACAGAGATTCCCAAGTTGCAGTATCTGACGCCTGCTGGTCAGTGATGAACTGGTTTGAGCTGTAGGACAAGTTTTCTGTAGTCGAGATGATTGATGTTTCCTTAGTCATGGTCCAAGGACAGCGCCTTTATGGCTTTTGTGTATCTGTTTGCATTGCCAAAAACGTTGCTTATCCTTGTGCTGCTGGGTAGTACTATCATATCTGATCAACATAGGAGTGCATACACAGTTTTTTGACGCCTTTTTTGATTCCATGTGGAAATATGTGCTTGATAAGCTTACTGCAGTGGGTGGTTAGTCACTACTGTCACAAAAGTCCTCTGAGAAGAGGATGGATGGTGGCTGTGCCCTGCAAAATGTCTATGGGATTTCAGAGGGATTTTTTCATCCCAATTGGAACAGTGAGGACCAGTATCCTCAGCAACTGCATGAACAGTCCTCATCACAGTTTCCAAATATTGCCAGCTAATACCCATATCATCTTTGTCTTCATTGCAGATGGAAATTATCATCAGAATTGCCACTGAGTAGCAAGAAGCTGTCCTGGTAGGATAGAAGATGACCCTGAAGGAATAAAAACCAATAGGATATATGTTTATCTCTAACTTTCCCTTACCTTTTAAAGGTGCTCAGTCCATAATGCATTTTGGGCAAGTGTGGTTATGCAGAACATGTCTTCCTCTCCTGTTTGTGCCCTTTTTGATCCTGTTACATGTGTCTGGACTGCATTTCCTGCTTCAGTGCTCCCCCAGGACATCTCACCAGTTGAACAATGTCTTAGAGAGAAATGTAGCTTGTAGGCTGCAATTGAGAGTTTTGTGGGTTAGAGGGGGGCAGAAGGGGAGATGTGCTAACTCTTCACTCCTTCAGGTGACAGTGTGGTTAGCAGGGGCTATGGGTGAGTGGAAGATTGATAAGTCCTGCCTTAGTTGCTGACAGTGCTCACTGTGAGGCTGGATAAGGGCTAGGAAGGTAGTGATGGTTAATTAGGTCCCGTAGGACAAAATCCAGCTTCCTCCACTTTGTCGAAAGAAAGTTTTTCTTTCCCCTTCTGTAGTCAAAGAGGAGCTTGAGTTCCATGGTCCCCCACCACCACCACTTTGTCTCTTCAGTCCTGATTAAAATAAATAAATAAATAAAAACAAACCAAAAAAACCTGCCTTGACTTAATGCCTAAGTTTTGACTGAAACACACAATCCAAGTCCTGCTGCTTCATGACCTCAAGTTCCTTGCCACAGAGGAACTTTGTAGCCAAGCTATTTTAAATGTGTTCATACACTTGTGGATATGTCTATTTTGACATATGCTTTTGTGAACAGTAAAAGATTTTCTGTAAAAGATTTTCGTAAAAGAATCAACAGTATGAAAAAGTGTATGGACAAAAAATTCTATTCAGAAGCAGTGATGAAAAGAACTTGACCAAACTTTATATATTCAGAGATAATTGTGCTTTTACAACACATTCCACTGTGTCAGTCAAGTTAAATGTTTTTCAGGCAAGACAGAGGTTTTTGCATTATTAAGATGCCTCTACAATGTGTAGGTCTGGTGAGAGCTTGTTACAGATTATAAACTTGATGTTTTTTCCTCACTACTACTTAGTTTTTATCTTCACTTACTTTAATAATCTGGGGGAAAATTGTAGACTTTTCACAAACCTTCAATGTTTATGCTGCAGCACATTTTTCTTTGGGACATGGCAAACACTTTTCACCATGATGAGAGAATTTGGGTTATTAAGCCTGGAGAAGAGAAGGCTTCAGGAACACCTCAAAGCTCTTTTCAGCACCTAAAGGGACTACAAGAGAGTTCAAGGATGTGAAGAGAAAGCACAAGGCAGAATGGCTTCAAACTGACAGACAGCATGTTTATTTCAGATATTAGGAAGAAATTATTTACTGTGAGGGTGATGAGACAGTGGCATAGGTTGCCCAAAGAAGCTGTGGATACCCCAATCCCTGGAGGTGTCCAAAGCCAGATTGGATGGGGCTTTGAACTACCTGCTCTAGTGAAAGTTGTCCCTGCCCATGGCAGTGGTTTTGGAACTAGATAATCCCTAAGGTCCCTTTCAATCTAAACCATTCTATGATTCTATTATCCTTGGAATCCCATCTTTGCTGCCTACCTAGACATGCCATGAAAAAAAAAAAAGAACCACTATTGTTCTTTTCATTGTTGATCTTTCTGATGCAGGTGTGCTTTAAGATAGCCTAGAGTACTACTTGTTCATACCTGCAATAAGCATTTTTATCCCTACTACAGAGACACTTTTGTCCCCTAAACATTGTGTAATATCATAGGCATGATCAAAAATAAGAATCAATAGAAAATTAATATATTTATAATAAATATATCAAAAAAGCTATAATTTTGCATAGGGGAAATAAAGAATAAAATATTGCTAAGATTTTGAAAAAAATGTAATAATTTGTGTGTGTGTCTTCCTCCTATTGATAAATAAATGTATTTTTTCTAATTGTTTACTATTGGCATTGTTTGTCATAATAGCAAATCTTTCCATGGAGACAAGATTCCATGATTTATTGAACCGTTTACTTGTAGAGACCATGTTAATTTCCAAGCTAATTATTAATAGTTTGAAAACCAGTGAATTAAATATTAGGGCCACATTTATAGCATAAAAATTCTAAATCATGAGCATAACTTGAGTTATATAGTTAATAGTACTTACTACTTGTATTAAAATAGCACCCAGAAATTCCCACTGAAAAAAAATTTTCATTTATAGTCCATTACAAAATCTTATAAGGCTTGGAAAAAGTACACAACTTTCTTCCCCTTCCTTCCACACCAGCTTCCCCCTTGAAAGTACACTACTCCCACCCACGCACATTTAGACTATCTTTATATCTCCTTAGGTGCGTATTCTGTGATTCATGATTGATGATTAATAATGGGCTTTAGAGCTTTTCCATGAAGTCTATGTTTACTTGGTAAAAGACAATTTATAGCCTGAAAACATTGGTGTATAATATCTATAATTTTTATGCTTTAACACCAGCTGGCAATACAGCCTACTCAACCACTTACCTACTCAGTTGCAGTGAGAAGAAGGAGAGACTTGGAAGAATAAAACTGATGAAACTCACAGATTGATTTAAAGGCAGTATAATGGGTAAAGAAAAAGCTGTACTTACAAGCAATGCAAGCCAAGGAATTAATTCACCAACAAGACAGCATGTAGGATAGATGAGAAATTGAATTTAAAAAAAACAATGACATGGAAAGATGTCTAGGAGATATGTGAAGTCAAACATTATTTTATGGTTGCATAGTAGGTCAAAAGACATAGAAAGAGTGAATCCAGGCTCCTCATACCCAGTTCTGAACACCAGACTACAATATTTAATATAGCTTTGCAACATTGCACTACCCAACAAAGCAGTGATGATATACCAATCCTGTGTCAAATTACCTTCACATCTCACCTTTTCAAAACAAATTGGGCCCAGAAAATTGCATTTCAGTGAGAACTTTGTTGCAAATGCTTTTTACTAAAAAAATACTGATTTTGCACAAGAGACAGGATGTGTTTCTAAGAGACCCCAGTCATTTGTATCTATATAGGTGCATGAAAATATGGGTTTATTTAGAGCAATGGAAAGTATTGTATCTTCAGCACATATTTTCTCATTTTGAAAGATTAATTACTGGTTCAAAAGTACAATTTGGAAGTTGTCTTTCAAAAACAGTATTGTCTCCAGTGCCAAGTGCTAGGTAATTATGTAGGGTGGTGGTTTCCTAGGATCTGAAGCTGAAGCAAATACCCTTTACATGCAAAATTACTCTCTTGTGACTTGGTTTAGTTTTTGTATCATTGTATGAGATTTACTTGCCTTTAGAGATGAGTTTTTCAGGACTCCATACTTAGTTTCCTAGCTTTTGTCTGAAGAAGTTGAATTGGAACTCATGTTTCTGAAAATGTTTCCTTCCTGCACCCCTTTTTCACTTGAGGAGAAGTTAACAGTGGAGGGATTGTGTTCCTGGCTACTGAGGAGTTTTTATGTGCCTCATGATAAGGAAAATGTTGGCTTTGTGTAGGAGCATTTACAACTGAAAGGTAAGACTTGTGCAATTAGGTGATGTGGAAGGGACTGTAGGACATGGTTGTCCCCTGCTGTTAATAATCACCAACATGTCAGAGGCACTGTCAGCCTCACTAGTCTGGCCTTACTGTTACAAGACTGAGCAGTGTTGATGTTCTCTCCAACACTGGGCTCTAACTTGGGGTTTCATAATACAGATACTAAACGGTGGTGATAAAACCCTACACTATTTTTCCACAAAAATGTCAATTTTAAGTAAACAGTTACAATTATCTGCCTTGTAATTGCTTTAATAGAATCACAGAATGTATGAAATTGGGAGGGACCTCTGAAAATTGTTTTGTTTAACCTATCCTGTAGCTCCACCCACAGGTAGGGCTACCCTAAAGCTGGTTGCCCAAGACCGTGTCCAGACAACTTTTGAATACCTCCTATGACCTATATACTTCAATACCACACAACCTCCCAGGTCAATGTATCTATAGGGTTAACATGAGGATGTTATATAGAAAATGTAATAGATGTTAACATGCTTGAGCTTTCTGTCACATTTTAGTGAGCTCTCCTTGGACCAGGAAGGATTAAAAGTATGGCCTGTAATAAAAAACTAATTAACTTCTTCTGCCAGTGTGCTATATCCCTTGAGGTGATAATGGTCTCCTCACTGAGTCCACCCCCACATCCTGAAGCAGAGAGCTAATTCTCTCTGCATTTATGAAAAATGGGGTTCAAGTCACAGCAAGTGGGCAACTTCCATCACCACCATTTTGAGGACATTCTTCCATCTCACAACCCTCTTCTCTGCTCGCCAACACCAATGCATCCTCAACAGACCCACAACTTCAATAAAGCAAGTTCTCTATGCCAGGAATAAAATGTATGCTCATTCCCCTCTGGTATAATGTATGACACTTTTATAGCCTATCCTTAAAAACTAGAAGGCTGGGCAATCACCAACCATATGAAGTTTAATGAAGACAAGTGCCAGCTTTTGCACCTGGGACAGGGCAGCTGTGGATGTATGTAAACAGTGGAGGATGAGATACTGGAGATCAGCATCACAGAAAGGAACCTGGCAAGTTGAATATGAGTCAGCAGTGTCCTGGCAGCCAGGAGGGCCACCCATGTTCTGGGGGGCATCAGGAAAAGCACCATGAGCTGGTTGAAGGAGGTGATTGTCCTGCTCTGCCCTCCACTGATGAGGCCTCACCTTGAATATTGTGTGCAGTTTTGGGCACCACAAGATAAGAATGATATAAAGCTATTATAATAGTCAGTGTCCAAAGGAGAGCTACGAAGATGGTGAAGGGTCTAGAGGGGTAGCCGTATGAAGAGCAGATGAGGTCACTTAGTTTGTTCGGTCTGAAGAGGAGGAGACCAGGGAAAGATCACAGAGGTTTGTAACTTCCTCAAAAGTAGAAATGGAGGGGTAGACACTGATCTCCTGCCTTTGCTAACAAATGACATGACCCAAGGGAGTAGCATGAAGCTGTGTCAGGGGAAGTTTAGGCTGGATATTAAGAAAAGGTTCTTCACCCAGAGGGCGGTTGGGCACTGGAACAGGCTCCCCAGGGAAATTATCATAGCACCAAGCCGGAAGGAGTTCAAGGATTTCATGGACAATTTGGACAATTTCATGGACAATTTGGATAATTCTCTCAGGCACATGGTGTGCTCCTTGGAGCTGTCCTGTGCAGGGCTGGGAGGTGGACTTGATGATCAGTGTGGGTCCCTTCAAATCTCTGATTTTAAGTATTTCTTCATGACAGGGTTGCTTTAAAGAATAGGGCCAAAGATCCGCATTCCAGGTTACTCAAGGACAAGATTACTGTGAAAGCTTGCCAGCTGATTAACTCTACAGGAGTGATGGCCAGTGGGGTCCTACAGAGTTAAAGGCATCATGATGTACAGGCCTGCCAATTCATGAGAGTGCTTCAGTCTCCTAAGGTCCTACTAATCCTCAGGGATCTAGATTTCACTATGTCTTTTGGCCAAGCAGTGGCAGCACGGTAATTGTCTAACAAGTGCATGGCTTGTGAATGGTAATGTTTATCCCTAAAATGGCAAAAACTTTGGCTCTGCATCTCCTCGATGCTTTCTGACTTATGAATTTCTATTGAGCAAAAAGAGTTACAGAAACAGAAGTATTTGGGAAAGGCTACATTATGAAATTAATTTTTATGTGATATGTAGTTCCGGAACTGCTGGACCATGGAAATATCAGCAACAATAAGAAAAATATCAGAGTTCATTAAGACTGTGGTCAGCTTGCCCACATTAGCTATCCATGCAGTCTGCCTCAGATGTACTTGTGGTAGAGAAAGTTGTCTTTTTCTAAACAGCATCAGGCAGCAAATCACAAGCTGACTACATGGCCTGGAGGTCAGATTAGGACAGATTTACTGTCAGCCAGCTGAGCAATGTACAAGTGTCAGCCCATTAAGCTGAAAGAGGATGACTGTGGAAAATTTTTAGGCTCAGTTCCTGTATCTCTAGCACCTGCACTCCCCGTTAGTTATAAAATTTATGACAGAAAGTGCTACCTCTGAAGATATTCATGTCTCTGATGCTAGATGAGCAGTTTAAAGTTTGAGTGTGAGACTTAGTAGGAGATTATTAGGTTCTGCATAATTCTACTAGAACTAGATCGTTTTACACCTTATTCCCTGGGCAATATATTTGCAGTGAACAGTACCCAGACTATCACATACTGTGGTGAAATATGCCATAGAATTTCATTAGAGTGTAGTTCAAGGCATAAGGTATCAAACTCATGGTTCATGTCATCTTCTATTGTCTTCAATAGTAGCTGCAGATAACTAGAAAAAGAAGTGTAGAAAAAGATAAAAAAATGCCCTGTTTAATTCCAAAAGACACTTGTTTAAATTATGGGGTTTTATGTCCCTACCCAAAACTTGGATCATTAAGCCAGTAGTGTTGCTAGTCATATAACTGTCCAGTCTGCCTTTGTATCATGCAGCTGTGTATTGCACAGCCTAATTATTCATTGTGTAGAAATAATCAGCAATTGTCCCTTCTTGTTTGATTGAAGGCCTCCTTTATGCTGGGGGGAATAATAATCCCCAATCGTCCTGCCACAAAACATTTGTTTTTTAACACTTTATTATGTCCCATCTTGCTTGTTTAATTTCTACAGGAAATCACATCGTTCTTTGCAATCACTATTCGTGTATCACTATTTCATCTCCTTATCATTCTTGTAAAAGCCTCCCCTCTGTTTCTCCATATCTTTCAATTATATTGACTTCTCTTTTAGTTATTCTGCATAAGCTTTTGACATCAGATACTCAGTTGTCAATGCACAGCAGCATCCACTTCATTCACTCCAAACATTTATCAGATATTATGACCATCTGGCTTGCTGGCTAGGCCATGAACAAGAGGCAAAATGGCTCTAAGAAGCAGCAAAAAGTTGCAAAGACAGGAACACGATCACCATCTAATCTCTTTAGCCATGCTCTCCCATTAAGACTGAAGTGGATATGCTGCTGGGTAGAAGTTTGGCCATTCTCGTAGAACAGGCACAGGAAAAGTAGCATGGGCATATTTTTTTCATTTCCCGGTTTTCCATACCGCTGTGTGGCTCCATATGATTTTGCACACTAATTCTGTAATCTTGTTGAGTCCAGCTAATAGTCGTAGTAAGAAAAGTTGAAATAAGAAAAGCACCTTTTTCTCCATGCAGACAGTGGCTGCATTGAGGCCCATTTCCTATAATCTCTTACAGAAGTTTGAGTAACAGAATATGAAGAAAAAAAAATATGATAAAGGAAGTTACAAAAATTAGGTGAATCTTTTTTCCCAGCTTCTTGACAAAAATAGCATGAAAGAAAGAGTATGAAAATAATTTTTAAAATCTTTGGTATTATCAGTTCCCTGAATTTTTTTATTAGATGATATATTTAAAAAGTTAAAAATATTTTTAGTTGTTTCTCTACTGTTTCAGTAATATGTCAAAACAAATTTAAAGTACAAATGCATTAAATAACATAAAAAAGACTAAGAAAAAAGAAGGGGGTTTTGCAGAATTCTTTTCATTCCTTTTTAACAGATTCACTGCATTTTTTTCTTTTTATTTTTGCATAGTTAACAAAATCAATGAGAACCATGTGCAGAAATTTGTTGATTTCCCATACATTTTCACAAAATGTAGATTTTGATGGAACTTTTACAGTGAAGTGCTGAATTCTATCTGGCTATGACTTATTTATTTTGTTATTTATTGGTTAATATCTCCCTGTGTTCTTATGTCTGTGGTATCAGAAACCAGCTGATTTCCCCCAGAAAGAAACATACTCATATTGTAACAGGATATATTTTACACTTTAACCAATCATCAGTCCTTCTATTTTAAAACATACCAAGTCCTTCATTTGTTACAGTCAAAATTTAGTTGCAAAGGACTAAATCCATGAAAATTTTAAATCTTATTAATGTTCCCAACACCATGCACTTTGCTATACAGTTCTAGTTTCATAACAAATACTTCTGACCTTCAAAAAACCAAGAAGCACCACAATAAAATCTTTATTTTATATGTTGCCTTCTGAAATGGAAACCTGTTAACATACTTGTTATAAATTTAAATACTCTTTAGTAGTATAAAAAGGACTTTTGAATCTTTCAGCTGTAAAATCAAATCACATCCAATTTTATATTACTAAGTAATTCTGTTTTCTCTTGTCATTACGCAGTTTTTTTTCATAGTACCCCATATGAAATGGACTTTTCTGTACCATTTTGTGAAAGTATGAATATAATTTCTTTCTAATTGATATTCTCAGAATTTGGCTTTAGCAGCACTAAATAACATAGTGTGAAGCACTTAATCATTTCTGGTTTCATTTTTTTGAATCATGATAACTTTAACTGTCTGGCACAAATATTCTCTTCTCCCCTGTTTTTTACTAATTATGATGTAATTAATATCCTCTAATCAATAGAATGCTACACAGGCAGAAAAGTCTTCATAATTTACAGTTTATGCTGAGCTCAGTGCATTAAACAATGTTCTTCAATAAATGTAAGAAATTCAGTCAGAATAGTCTGTTCACTTACTTAGGAGATTTTAGTCTGGAAGCTCTTCATGGACATATCCCTGAGAAAGGGATCTAACTTGATCTAAACTTGATCTCAAGACTCTCAAGTGACAGAGGGGGCACCACCTCTTAGACTAAATTATTTTCCTCATTATTGTCATTAGTTTTACAGTACTGCTATTTACTCCTCTTGTGAACACATTTAGCTGCAAAATCTGCAGTTTGAATAACTCTATTGTTTTGTGGGGAAAGATACTTATGTATGTTATTAATTTATAACTGTTTCTTCATAATTTTGATAAATACTTTCCCTACATAGTGATTTACATAATTTGCCAGATACTATGAACCACCTTATGTAGGAGCCAGATTTCCATGTTTTCCTTAGATGAGCATTTGAGTCTTAGAGATTCAGTGGTCCATGTTATCCGAGTATTCTTTATGATTGTTATAGTGTGTGGGAGAAAATATTTTTTCTGGGAAAATAAATAAATTAAGCAATCTTGTCAAATCCTATGAATCTAGAAGGAGTAGAGAGAACTAAAATAATTTTTCATTTTAGAAATTGCTTAATAGAAGATAAGCTATAGAAGAATGTTTTTAAACTCAGGTCTACACTCAGAGAAGAACAACACCAAACCTCTAGCATACCCTTTACTGTAAAGTATGAAACAGAGAATCAAAGAACCATTTAGGTTGGAAAACATTGTTAAGGTGATCAAATGCAATAATTAACCCAACACTGCTAAGTCCATAGACACCAGCTGGCTGCAATTCCATTCACCACCATTCTCTGGGCCTGGACAGAGGGGGTTTTACCCCACAAAGAGTGCACCTCTGCAGTTTTTCCAGCAGTGAACAGCTAGTTTCTCCAGAAGAATGTTGTAATGAAATGGTGTCAAAGGTTTACTAAAGTCCAGACAAAGAACATCCACACCTTTTCCCTTGGTTATCTAGTTCAGTTTAAGTCGGTTCTTGACTTTTTGTAAAGTTTAGATTCCAGTTTAAATCCATTTTGATGGAACTAGGTGAGAGTAAGGATGATCAGGTGACCATTCATACTGACATAGGATAGCATCCTGTCATGGCAAAAGTACATATTTTTTTATTTCTGAAGGCCCATAATGAAAATAGAACCATATTTCTGAGCTCTTTGATCAATATTGTGAACTCCACATTGCAATTGTTTCTTCCTCACTACTGTAAAGTGAGTGGAAGAAGCTCATTTTACTCAGAAGTTTAAGCTGAAAGGGCTTTGGAACTGTGAGCGATAGTCTCACATGAGCTCTCAAATCTGGTATAAGGGAAGAAATAGTCAATGTTTAAACCTTTCCAACAATTTGGTTTAGATGGACTGCTTGTTTGGATTCCATTTCTTTGGCCTTTAACTTCCTCCATGTGCTGTTCCAGGGACTATCATGGACAAACTAAGGGCTAAGAATTTAACACTTGAGCCAGTGTTTAAAACTTAGTATGACGGTCCTCAGTGACACCACATAAATTTTGTGGGCCAAATCCCATGTGAAGTAGAAATTCAATTTCAGAAAATTCCAGTTTCAAAAAGAAACTGAGAAACACTACTAACGTCAACTATCTTGCTGTTTTTCATGTTACCAGCCAGATTTGGGCTACAGAATAACTGCAAGAGCTCAAAGAATTTTTTTTTTCCTTATATGTCTAAATCACTCTTTTTCTGCCTTCATTCCCACTGGTAGTTGTTACTATGGGACCCTCAGTCTATGTTCCATTCTCTTTTATTGAGGCTGTGTTTTGTGTCAGACATTTTGCTGAAAGGAAGTCTCTTTCTCATACAAGATTCACTAATCATAAGAAACCAGGTTTTGTCACGTGTATCCATAAATATAATCATATGGTATATAAATAGAATTGTTTTTAAATAGAATAGCTGTCAAGGTCTTCAGTCGGGCTTCATCAGCAGCTCTTTAAGAGAAAAGGCTGATTGAAAAGGAAAGTCAGTCAACAGCAATTTAGTATGAGGGCTAATAATCAACACTTCAGTTTCATTCCTGTTAAGCAAAAGGAAGTCATTTGACATAGATGTCACTAGGAAGGGTACAAC
>JAOXXN010000001.1:88201716-88217062 GCA_026770055.1 Myrmophylax atrothorax
GGTGGGTGGGGTGAGAAGCAGAAAAGGCCTTGACTCTGTGAAAGCACTGCTCAGCAACAGTGAGAGCATTCTTGTGTTGTTAAAGCTGTTTCCAGCACAAATCCAAAACATAGCCCCATATCAGCTACTATGAAGAAAATTAACTATCCTAGTGAAAACTAGCACACTTACCAAGGAAGGTCTGTTGACAGTATTTTGCTTAAGTCATAGTTCTGATGAAGACGAATAACACAGCATCTTGATTTTTTTTAATTTTTTTCAACATGACTTCATTAAAGACACTGAAGTTGTCCTGAATATGCTTCTTGTTAACAGTGATCAGAGTTTCAAATCTGTTGGTTGCCTTTCAATTTACCTGTAAAAAACAGAGGGTTAGGTTAGTCAATGCTGTCATACCAGTACTCAGACTTGCCTATACACCTTTAAACATCCTTGGTTTAACTTTTTATCCCACTCTTTCCCAAATCATTTTTACCAGTAAAATAAACAATATGTCATTCTTTTTTAAACTGAGTTAATATTCTTTAATGAAAAATATTCCTAAGAGATTTATAGATCTCCCTTAGATTGTAAGAATGGACATTTTTGCCTTTATTTTAAACTCTTGTGATCAGAGTGAAGACTAAAATAGGTGCTTTATGGGACATAGTGGCTGTAGTATTTGAGGATTCACCGTCTCAGGAGTCATGCTTTAACTCCAGCCAGAAACTAAATACCAGATAGTCACTTGTTCTCTCACAGAGAATTGGAAAAAAGGTAAAATTCATGGTTTGATAAAAGAACAGTTAAATAATTGAAACAAAGTACCTAATAATAGCAACAGCAATAAACATAATAATGAAAAGGAGAGAGATCACTAAAGTAACAAGTGATGCACAATACATTGCTCACTACCCACTGACTGATGTCCAGTTCATCCCCCCACAGTGATCCAACTGCTCCAAGTTTATTTACTGGGTATGACATTCTATGGTATGGATATCCCTTTAGCTAATTTGTGTCACTGGCAGAGCTCAGGACAGAGAAAAATCTTCTACTTAGAGTATATACTACTCATCAACCATTGAAACATTAGTGTGTTATCAACATTATTTTCATACTAAATTCAAACCCCACAGCACTGTCCCATCCAAGAAAATTAACTCTATCCCAACCAAAACCAGGATAGCAAGGAAGAAAATATTATCTCTTCAGATAGAATGTTTCCTTCTTTTAATGATTATTCTTCATAGTTTGGCTGCTGTAATCCAATGTTTAATGAAAAATTACACTAATATATATATGCATATTATTTTGATAAAAGAATATTTTTGAGCTGTTTTCTTCAGACAGAAACACACTATTGCATGAAGAACTAAAGATAAAAATCTTTGAGTCTTAATGACCTGCTGTACCACCATTGACGTGTTGTGCAGCAGAGTGGCTGAAGGCATTCGTGTGGCACACTCCTCTGCTGGTATTTGAATAGCTCCTGGGAACCCACTTCAATGTCGTTTGCGAGTTTGCCAAGCAGACTTTATTGATCGGAATGTCAATTACAGTATCTCATATGCTTACATTAAGTACCCTGTCCATGAGAGTGTGGCAGAATGAAGGCTATCAAGGCTGATATTAGGTTGTCAGCCTATGAATTTGTAGCTCCTTGAGAGCACGAAGAGAATAATTTCAGAGATAAAAATGCACCAAAGATTTTGCACACAGCAGCTATATGTCATATTCTGATGTCCAAGCTCTTTCCAATATTTTCTTTTCCAGAATAACAGGCCTCATTAATGAAATCTATAGCCCAGCCTCATGTGCAAATAAAAAAGTTAACTTAAAGAACTCAGAAAAAAGAATTAGGTCTTTATGAACTAAAAGCTCATGCAAGCAAAATCTGACACTGAAAGTGCTACGCATTTTGACAAACAGAGAAAAACTTTTATTCTGGCATGAAAATCTCAAATTCCAAACCAGTTTTATCTAAAGAGATGCTGTCAGTTTGTATTTATATTTCTAAATATTTCTAAGCTATTTAATGATAGAGTAGTTCTTAGAATGTCTCCCTCCTAAATGAATAAAGGAAAAAAAAGGTCTAACAATGAGTTTAGCAAATGTATTTCATGAATCTGATTAAACTTTTTAATTAAGTTCAATTTATTCTTTCCCTTGCTTAACTCCAACTCAGGAAAAAATCACAGTCATGCCTAGCAACCACACCAACTCTGAATGGTTTACATAACAAGAGTCCTGTTGACACAATAACTTTAGAGGTTTCAGCAAATTGCAAAAATAATTATTTTTAGCCAGATGAAATATTAATTAAATCAGAAATTGATTATATTTTAAAAGATTTTATATGAACTTTTACATTGGGATGTAATGGCACCTTTCTTACAGCCCATTTCATTCTTACGCAACATAGCTGGAATAAGGTTTCACAACCCCCTTGCACAGAGCTGATATTGTAATAATAACCTTTTATCTCAGAAGGTAACACCAATTCTTTCAGGTATTTTACTTCAGATGTGTCTCCACCTCTTCTGTTTTATGTATTCAGTACAGTGTCCAAAGCAGAGAAAAGCTCCACACCCCTGCCAAAATAAAGGTGCTATAGAGAGGAAGAGAGAATATTAACTTGTAGTTTCTGCTCTAACGGAGTATATTTTAGCTATTGTAGAGAAAGTGAATGTCTGAATCGGGCACACTGTTCTCTGAGGGAGAAGAAAGGAGACATTTCCAAACTCATTACAATAGAGTACAGCAGACCCTGTAGAAAAATAACTATGGTGTTGATCGAATAGGATGCATAAGAAATTCTTCTTGGAGTGGCTTGAAATGTCTGCTGCATTAAACCACTCAAATAACCATTTATAGTGTCAATGCTAAAAAAAATAGTAAATAAAAGTCTCATAGCCCTTTTATAGAAGAAAAAAAGTGCAACTTGTGCAACCACAAAATTGCCTTTGTTTCCTTGCTCTTTCTGAGGTCTTGAGTTGAGTTTAGAAAGCCCAGCAAATGCTCAAAGAAAGATTTCTCTGTTTTGTAAGGAAGTAAGGAAGGGATAAGGACTTGTAGGAATAAGATATACTTATGAGGGAGGGGAAAAAAGAACCAAACCCCAGCAGAAATAAAAGGGGGGTATGGAGGTGTGGGGATATGGGGAAAGGCCATATTAGACCTCTCATTAGGAACATAAAATACAGGTCTAAAGCTACATCCCTGAGCACACCCTGCCTTTCTGAGCTTTTACTTGCTTTACAGTGTTCAAACCATTTTTTTCAGCACATTCTCTCCAAGCAGGAATAGCATAGTAAGACAAGCATCTTTAGGGGATCCCTAGGAATTGTTCACAGAGAGGTTGCATAGTCATAATACTAAATTGGCCCATTTCTATACTTGTCATACTCTTTCTGTATCCTTTTTTGGGAGGCAACTTGTGCTGAAGGGGACATACATTACGATATAGATAATGGACATCTAGAAGAGGTATTCTCAAAGTGACTTGTGATTCTCATACATATGTTCCAGATCCTGCTCAGTTTTATCACAGCACTTACAAAAGGTCTGTATCATTATTGGAAGTAATGCTTCAGTTATGATTTCATGCACCATCTCCTCAAAACTGCTCAATATTCCTTCTTTTAAGGCATCTGTTAAGCCAAGTTTGGTAAAAGTGACATAGTGGATTCTTGGGTCACCTTGAACCAGCCACTTTAACACTTCCTAAAATAGGAAAAGTAACACTTCTGTATTTTAGAGGGCTAATGTGGATGAATAAATCAAATGCCTTCAGTGAATGTTTAATGGCCATGAGTCACTAGAAGAGTCACTGTTTTTAGGAAACAGGCAGATGCTTCTGATTTAGATATTTAAAATAAGTAAAAACATTTTCAAAAGATGGTCTCAAAAATAAGGGGGCTTTGTTGGCTTATTTATTTCATTCTGTACAGTTAGTATCTCATTAGGGCAGTAGGAAGATACATTAGGGGGTTGGTACTAGATGGTCTTTAAGGTCCCTTCCAGTCCAAACCATTCTATTGTTCTATTATTCATTAATGTTTGTTAGACTGAGATAATATGGTGATGAGCACCACAGAGGCACCATTGAAACAATTAATAGTTTCTTACTCACTTCAGGCTTTGAATAATGGCATTAATTAGTTTAGAAAAAATTTACTGAAATGAAACAGAACAGTTGGGATTTTTGTACAAATTATAAACCACATAGTCAGCGGCAGGGGAAGTGGGGGAAGTTGAAAATGTTCTGCTCTGGAAAAAATTTCCTCACTGTTGGAAAAGCCCTGGAATGCCTATGTCTGGTTTTCTTTGTTTTCTATTTATAGTTGTGTTGAGAAAAGATTCATATCCCAATCTTTACTGTCATCATGAATTTCCACCCAAACCTACCTAATTATGCAACATTATTGACCATTTTCCTCCATGCCTGTCTGGTCCTTGTTATCGCATCTGAATTTCTTAAATATTTGTGTAGAAGTCAAGTGAATAGAGAATGAAAAGGTAAATTTATAGATCAGCACAAATCTGGAACTGCCATGAAGAAGTGGAAACACCTTAGCGGTCACCTCCAGATTCACCAGGTTGTGGGTCAATTTGCATAATTCTTGTCCAGTAAATGTATTTCAGAGGAATATTTTCACAATTACAAACACATATATAAGCACACAGATACAGAATTATATAGGACATGTATGCTTAATTATCTGCATGAGAAGGTAGATTTACACATTATATATAACGGCCCTCATGTATGTGAAAGTGCATTCACTTGTATCAAGTAAAAGCTGAATTTTTGGTCATATTTTTAAAATACTTTACTGATAAGTATTTTTCAAAATAAAATATAAAAATCAATTGCATCCACTGAAAAGAATTACCTCAGCTTTTAACAAAAATATTAACATACTATATCTAGGCATTATTTAAAGAAATAGTTTATGAGATTAATTCAGATTTTCTCATTTTCCCCAGGAGTGCACGCGACTCTTGATCGACAAGCATGTTGTTTAAGTCTATTGTTGCATGCATGAAATGGTTACCTTTGTGTAGGCAAATGGATAAGAGACTCCTCTTTAAATTTGAAATTCTCATTTGGGCACAAAATAATCACCAGTTAGTGGTGTCTAATTTAGATAAATGAACTGTACTGGTTTTGATTGGGATAGAGTTAATTTTCTTCTTAGTAGCTGGTACAGTGCTGAGTTCCTAAAACACTTATTGTTTCTATTTAATAATGATAAGGCTCAGAGTCTGCAATCAAACCAGCACTATGCTGGATGAGCCTGTATGAAAAGAGATTATAGGAAAGTGTAGACAACCGTCATTTGTGTTTTACATAATGACTAGTGGAAACCTGCCCCTGAAGACCTGCTTCTTAAGACCTGCCTCTTATTCCCAAATTTATTAGTTTTTCTACAAGAAAACAGAACTTTTTCCTGCCAGCCTTTCCTCACCTACTTTAGGACCCCTGGGAGGATTCTACACTGCAAAGTGCATGGAATATACATGATCTGGCAAACAGCTCTTTTTGTTGTCTGTAGCTGAACTGCCAAAATCCCTAATCTGTTTTGAAAATCTGTAGTATTATCTGACCTAAAAAATTGAGTCATTCATTAATAACCTTGAGAGCAGCCCAATCATCTCTGCAACGTATGTGCTAATGATGGATGAAGCACCCAAAGAAGCAGTTAGACCACCAGAGAAGGAAACAAACAGGTTGGCATTGCCCTTATAGCATTTGATTGATTTAGAGCATGTGCAGGAGCTGAGTACAGCGTCTGCTGAGGTTTGACTAGAGTTGCCAAGGCAGTCGGTACTGTGAGAAAAGGTCAGAGGAGTAAGACGTAGTTGGATTGTTCACCGATGGTTCATGCTGTCAGTTTTATTTGAAATAATCCATACTTGAGTTTCAAGGGATGAATCAGTCAGATTCTACCCCCAAGATGATAGATTGCTAGTGTTTTCTTTTACTCATGCTTGTGGTTCTCTTAGAAGCCCTCTGCATGTGCATACATAGTACAGAGACTAACCTGAATTTTTTCATAAACTGATTAAGAACAGAATTGCAGGACTTGAACAGATATCACTGATAGCATGTTGCCTCTGCCTTTTTTTCATGTCTTCATTTAAAGTCCTGACAGAGAGCAGATTCTGTGTTGCTGTGCTTTTTCTGACATATTTGGTAGGAATGGACCCATACTTTTACTCACTTGTAGATTGCTACGTCATTTCTACCAAATATATCTGAATTTAGCATTCAGACAAAAACTAACTTTGTCACAATTTCTCCATTTATACTTGCCATTGCTTACCATAAATATTATGAATAGCTGAACAAAACAGAATCAGCTGGTCAAATGTTTACCTGCTTTTTTAAAGGAAAACCAAACTAGATTTTTTGTAGTGCCAACTGCTGAATAGAAAATGAATGCACAACCTGAAATATTTTCATTTGGGGCAAAGTATTTCTGTTTAGAAATATTGCCTGGCTTACTCATGGGGCTAAAACTCTGCTACCACAAATCCCTAATCTTTCTTCAGGCTACCATAAAATAAATGTGTGAAAACTTCACCTTCAGCTTGAATATCAGCAAGATAACTACAAGGCTCTGTGAAAGTCTTCTAGAGGATCCTGCACAACACCATGCAGCACTACAGGCTGTGGACAGAGTGGCTGGAAAGCAGCTAGGAGGAAAGGGACCTGGGGATTTGCATTGACAGGAGGATGAACATGGGCCAGCAGCGTGCCCAGGTGTCCAAGAATAGTGTGGCCAGCAGGACCAGGGAAGTGATCCTTCCCCCGTACTCTGCACTGTTGAGGCCACACCTTGAGTACTGTGTTCAGTTCTGGGCCCCTCAGTTGAGGAAAGATATTGAGGGGCTGGAGCGGGGCCAGAAAAGGGCAACAAGGCTGGTGAAGGGACTGGAGCATAAGTCCTATGAGGAGAGGCTGAGGGAGCTGGGGTTGTTTAGTCTGGAAAAGAGGAGGCTCAGGGGAGACCTTATCAACTCTCTACAACTACCTGAAAGGATGTTGTAGCCAGGTGGGGGTTGGTCTCTTCTCCCAGGCAACCAACAGTAGGACAAGAGGGCATGGGCTTAGGCTCTGCCAGGGGAGGTTTAGGTTGGATATCAGGAAGTTCTTTCCAGAGACAGTGGTCAGGCATTGGAATGGGCTGCCCAGGGAGGTGGTGGATTCTCTGACCCTGGAGGTTTTTAAGGTGAGACTGGACGTGGCAGTAAGTGCCATGATCTAGCAATCAAAGTGGGGTTGGATTAAGAGTTGGACTTGATGATCTCAGAGGCCTCTTCCAACCCAACTGATTCTATGATTCTATGATAAAACATCCAATATTCCTGGGTTTACCTCTAGTTCCTTTACTTGGACACAGCAAAACTCCTGTGTAAACAAGCCTGACCACCTCCACTAAGTGGTATAGGCTCTGGTATCAGTCACCAGTGAATGAAATATTAAGGATTTGTCTCACAGCAACCTTCCCAGTATCACAAGAAATTCTGCATCTGACCAGTCAGCCATCCTTCAGCATGTTCTTGGCAGCTTGTTTCTTTTGATGAGACAACCTGAGGTCCAATACAAACCTTGAAGAACACTGAACTCCTGTTAGAGCCTGTCAGGCCAACATCAATTAGTGCAAGGAAAAGGCTTTGGATCGTGGCACGTGCACACACCTTTGCTGTCTCTGAGGTAAAGCACACAACTGGCAGCAGAAACTTAACACAAAACCACCACCACATTCCAGCCACCCGAAATGCGTTAACTGTAATCATACCTGCCTCTCACACACGGATCTGCCTTCCTGCTGCCAGAGCCACCGCCAGGGACAGCCAGAAAACCCAGGGACACCGCGCAGAAGGAAATGCTTATCTATTGTAACACACACCCAGTAACAGCCACAAAGCTGTAATGATTGTGCCTGAGAACAAATATGATTCTCTGTTAATATAGCAGTTTTTTATGATCTTAAAATATTTAAGTAAATGGACCTACCTATTCCTAAATTACATGTTAATCCAGTTTAAGCTTTTGTGAACAGAATTGTTAGTACAGCATACAGAAAAATTAAATTTTGAAATTATTACTGGAGATAAAATTCTATGACAAATTTCAAACACACATGCAGTGGCCACAAAAAGAGGAACCTTCTAATTATATTTTAAGTGTTTTTCTCACATACAGAATTTTCACTCTTTAATTGCCAGTGCCCTGGATTTACATAGCAACATGAAAAGACACTGGGGATTTTTCTACTGGGCTTCTCCCTACCTGATTGGGCATAGCAGTTACACAGGAAAGTATTTATTTAAACTGATACAAACGTTAAACGCCCAAAACTGATAACTTGGCACTCAGCCAACTTACATTTCCTTTTTTGCAAGGATCAGAAATACCTTTAATTCTTCAGATGCCTGTCTTTGTGAAGTCTGAATGTAATTACAGTATAATACATACATGTATTGAATCTCTATAATTGAATATATAGGAAAAGAACACACTAGTGCTTCTAGCTAAGGAAGTGCTATGGAAGCCTTCTAGTCCTGAAGGACTTCTATCATGAATATTTTTAATTTTGTAGATAAAACATACACACATACAAACACATATCAAAATATCCTCTTGCTTTGTTTTTGCTCTGTTCTTCAAAGAAACAGGATGCTGGGGGGTTGGTTTTTTTAAAGCAACCTTATAAGTGGCAAAACCAATAACTGATTGCAAAGGAATCTGGAAAAATATCTGTATGTGCAAGATGTGAGAAAAGGACTAAGTATAAGAAATTTTTAAAAATCTGAATCAGAAAAAATTCTGGCCGCCAGAGACAAAGTATTTTTATAGATAAGAAAGTTAGAAGCAATCACAGCAATGGAGGTATTTATATTATGTAGAGGTATGTCCAGATATGAGATCTGATCTTGCACTTAGTAAAGCTATTTACATCTCTGCTGTTTGCCCCTTTTTTTGTTGTTGCCCATTAATATCTTATCCAAATTATACCATAATCAGCCACTGCTGATGAAAAATAACGAGTATGCTTTTCTGGTCTGCAAGCCTACCTCTTAAACATCAAGACTTTCCAGGTTATTTTTTTTAGCTCTACCTTTTTTCTCTTCACACCCTCTCCCCCTTCTCCATCTGACTTCCCCAACACTTATTCAGCAATCACATGAGAAACCTGGTATTGTCTTGCCTAAAGGCTGGCTACAAATAGTTTCTTCTGCAGTGAAGACACAGGGACGTAGGTGGCAAGTCTGCAAATGTGTGGTGATGCCATTCAGTCACTCCCCGTGGCCCCTGGTACCTCCCAGCCTCTTCCACATGGCATGAAGCGGATTTATGGAGCGATGCCTCCTCCTCCCGTGCACCCCTGCCCCTCATCCCAGTCCCAGCCCTGGTGGTGCAGCCAGTGAGTCCCGAAATGCCATCACTGCCACACCTCCATAACCAGCCCATGCACTTCCAAACCAGGACGTCAGAGCTCCTGTACATCCCAGGCTTTTCCTGCATACGTGAGCACAGACTTCACTGTTGGCAAGACAAGCTTTCAACAACACAGCCCTAATTTTGGCAGTTGTTGCAGCAACATTTAAACAACATATAAAGTTGAACAGACTGCCGGCAGTGTCAGTTACATCTTTCAGAATAATAAACTCCTACTGAACTAAAAGAAACTTTGTTTTAAAAACAGACCAATGCAGATGAAGACATCAAAAGGAAAAAGAAAACAGGTAGAAAAAACAGATTGGCAGGTAACACACTCTACACCTACTGTTTTAGGTTTTGCTGAGGGCTCAGAGAAAGGGTGCACCCCATCCTTAGAGCTGTTCCCTTTTTATAAACACAGAGGAAAGAAATGAAAACATTGTTCCATAAAATAAAAAACTTGATGAAAGAGCATGGAAAGTTAAATTATCTGAATTCTCCTCTAGCTTCACTACTCTATTCACCATTGCCTGAAGTATCTAAGTTTACAGTCATAGAAGATACGTGCTCAAAAACCAGACCATTCAAGTTTCAACAGGACTGGCAAGTCTAGCCCAGGCAAACCTCATCTCTGATCATCTGGCTCCCTTACAGGGAAGGAAACACACTTCAAAGACTATGTATTTTTAAATGCCACTAGTACTTCACCCTACTTTTAGGAAACAGGGAATATGAATAGGTTTATATAACCTTTATTTGCTGCTGGTATTTAACACTCCTCATGAAAAACAATGAATAAACATCAGAAGAAGAGACCATCTTACAAGTTGATTCTAAACAATGTCATTTTGTTAACTCATATGAAACACCAATTTACCTTCAAATGTTAATTAATAACTACATGAGGGAAAAGAGATGAAAGAGAGGAATGAGACTGTTGGGAAATACAGGGAACAAAGGAAAATGAGCAGAAATCACTGCAAGCAGAGCAAAACTAAGCAGGAGAAAAATATAGCAAAATTTCTGGGAGAATGAGAAGGGAGGAACATTGACAGGGAGAAAAGGTATGTTGCCAAGGTGAAAACAGACAGCTGAACACAATAGACAAAGAAGAATGAGAAAGCTCAGGAGAGTGTAGGAAGAAGAGCAAACTAAAAAAAGACGAGGACTAAATCTTGCAAGGGAAAACACTGAATGCAGCAAATGTGCTCAACTTAATTGAGCCAACGTGAGGTTGTTTAGGAAAAGGACAGCAAGAGCATTTTGAATATTTTAGGGAAGAGTGATGTGTGCCCTTCTATGCACTGTCTACACCATACCCCAGAATATATACTGTAAAATAACACATCACTCCTTTCCTCTGGAAAGGACATGACAGTAAAGACATTACTACAGACCCCAAGCCTGCACTCCTACTCAAGCAACTCATCAATGACAAGGTTAGCTGAGCAAGAGCCAGGTCCACACTTACATTTCAAACCATGCTTTGGAGGTTCCTATGCACTGGAAAATACATTTTGAGTGCCATTTACACTTACTTTAAGAGAGTTCAAAGTATATTTAGAGAACCTGTAGCATCTATTTTTTTAAATTAGAAATTCACCTTTGCCCATTAAAACTTGTGAATAAGGCAGTAGAATGATACCATGGGCACAAAAAGTAAAATGTGTATTTAAAAATTGTATCTTTCAACACAGGAATCTAATTAATCGACACAGACTTGTCTTCATAAGTGAAGTCATCCTCTCTAAGGCTGTTGTGCCAGCTGAGTGCTGGAGCTGAGAGTTCAGATATTTGTAGACAGGTCACTCATGGGATGCTGAAAGAAATGACCTCTTGTTTCTTGCTACAGAGAATTGCTTGATAATGAGTGTCTGTCCCGATGCCATAAGGCAGAACCTGGTACAGACAGATTTACATTGTAGTGATGATACATTATTGATACAAGAAGTATTTCACCCAGTTACCGAGCAGACCTCTCCCATAATATCTTCTTGTGCAAGTGCATTGAAATCTCTGTTGACACTGAGTGTGTCCGGCTGTGTCATTATGTTTCCAAACAAGCCACTCCTCCTCGCCATTGTTTCCTAAACCTCTTGCCGAAGAAATTTACTTCTGTGCTAATCCACAAAGACAAAAAAATATATATAGAAATGAAGCCTAAGAAATCTGTAGGAGGGCAATTTTCAACTAATAAAGGAAGGAAATACTTTTGGGGGTGTAGTATTAGGGGAGATCCTTTCATTACATTCTACTACATTTTTTTTCTTCTTGCTGAAATTTTTTCAGGAGAGAGAGACGAGTTGCACTGAGCAGATCCATCGACTGGCAAGTGTCTCATCTTAATTTCAAGAATTAATTGCCCTCAAAAGACTGTTATTGCCACATCTGTTTCTCTGCCCTTAACATTAATGCTTTGGGATGGTAACCTGTCTGTTGACACATTGTCTTCCTACTTCCTGAAGTACTCACGCACACTTAAAATACTTAGGATTTTTTCATGGGAGGAGAGACTTTTGGTTTGGGTTTGTTGTTCTTTTTTTTTTATCATAGTGTTTGATTAACAACAATCATGGATTACATAAAAGTGTGGAACAAAAGGAACCTTTCATATAAGCACAAGTTTATTGTCAGCATAGGAATGTCTTGAAAAATGTACAGAGGTCAATGCTTAGGACAGGTGACTATTCTGTTTCTCTACAGATATGAAAAGATAAGGAGATATTTACAGGTGAATGAAACCTGAAATTCCTGTCTCTTGAAAAGTTTATGTGTTTGGGGTATTTTATGGCAACTATAAAACTCTTCAAAAAATTTGGTCCATAAATTCTTCAGATTAGAGCTTGTCATTTGGTGCTATTGGATTTTCAGGTGTCCAGCTGCAAGTGAAACTAGGGCATGTCATATCTTTTATTCTTTTAGGATGAAGCTTCCATGTTGAAAAACATCTCCATTGAGTTAATACTGTATGGCTTGGATAAGTAGAAAATACACCATAAAAATCTAACTTTCTAAGAAATTCAGCTCATCAGGAAGCAATAAATACATGGTGTACCTCCATTTCTGTACAGTGTGACTGGTACTAGAAAGGTCATGTGAAGCTGCCCAGGAAAACCTGAAAGTGTGTAAAATAAAACATTTAAATTCTGAGGTCTGAGTAATTTTTCACCCAGAAATATTTTGGTGAGGAAACTCAAGCTTGTATGTCTTTTATTATGAAAGTGGCAGAGACTTTTTTTTGTGTAACTCTGCACGTACACTTGTTGCCTCCTGTGTGCAGCCTGTAGAGCAGCCACACAATGACAAAATTCAAGTGTGTAATGAGTTTTTTTCTTAAGAGTTTATGTGTGCAGGGATTTCTATATCCTGTTGCAATGTGGCTGAGTTATCCTGTGTGGTAACTTCAGAAATAGATTCATTGTGAACTTCCTTGCCAGTTAAGGAAAGTTATATACATCCCCATACTTATTCAGTAAAATGCCAGACTACAGAGCAAGTTCTGTAAGACCAATCATGATGCCAAAAAAATAAATCTGGTGAGTCTGAAAGGATTGTAGCCATCCTGCACTTGAGCTGGGTAGGAAACTGTTCAAAAGGAGCAGGAATCTTATTTTCAACTTATTTGGTCAGTTTTGAAATCTGCATTTATTCATGTTTTGGAAAGGAAACTCTCAGGTGTTCTATGCCAGTCTGCTTTTGGTTCTTATGTTTCCATTTATTTATTTGCACACAGTACTAATTGTAAAGCAGTAGTAAAACACTGCCAATAAAACAGTAAAACGAGATTAAAAAATGCATTTGGAGCAGAAATGTCCATGGTGGTTTAAGGGCAAACTGACTTTTGGCAGCAGAAGTCTGCCTTTAATGGCAGAGAGATTGTGCACCTGTGCTTTGGCTGTTCTGGTGCCAAGTGATTGCCCGTAACAGGGGCTGAACTGGTCTGTGAGCTCAGCCCTGGCAAGGTTGAGGTGCCAACACCTGGTCTGCTTTACAGCCTTGCTGGTGGCTGGCCCTGCAGTGCAAAGGCCTGGATTACAAACAGTTTAACAGGTAGCAGAATCCTAAATTGCAGCTATTAAACTTGGCATTGCGTGCTTGACCCATGCCCTAAAAAACTTCTCTGGAACTGTTCTCCTTTAAGCCGGTAACGAGACCTTTGCAATCTCTGTGCTTGTTTTAGTAAATTGATCTTATCTGAAGATCAAAATAGATTTAAAGGTGCCAAATGCTTGCAGTATATCTCCTATAACAACACACTTGTCACAACAGGTGAAGGTCTAAGACTTGAACAGCACATTGGGCTCGGCTGCTCTTTGAGATGCCTTCAGCTTTAAGTGAGGCTGTGAGAGGGATGTGAACCCCCATATTGCACAGAGATGTGACTTTATAGGCTCTTTGGAGTATGCATTGCGCTCTGGTCTCTGGTTTGAGCTGTTGTTATCACTATGTTTCATAAGGACAATATTTAGTTTGACACACATGGTGTTTTTCTTTCCTGTATCTTGCTATTAAATCCCCATCTGAAAGCACATTGCTGCATGATTACACACACACACACATACACGTCTTCCTTTGGGTTTAGAAATAAAATTGGAGGTGTCTGCAAGGGGCATCTCTTTCTGTCTTTCCAAAGAAATAGCAGCCATGTTGTAAAACGTGCAATGTTCTCCTTTCAGCCCCAACTGGAATGAATTCTGCAATGACAGAGGTCACCAAAATGGGACACAGGGTTTTATTTTTCATCTTCAGAAACAATGTTTTGATGATGCTGAAACACTTTATAGCTCTTACAAGTTGTTATATAACAACTTAAGTGTGTGCTCAGAGGAGCTGGAGAACTTTGACCAGGAAATTGGGCTGGGGAGAAGAGTCATCGCAGGTCAGACCTGTGTCAGGGAGTGCAGCTGCCTGTGGTGGAGAGGAGGTCAGGCAGTACTGAAGTTTTGGAGCAGAGCCTGATTGCAGACACTGCTGCTTTGACATTGCTTTCCACACACGGTGGTGGTGGTGGTGGTGGTGGAGGAGAAGCACTAAACCACAAAGAGGACAAGGTGTCTGTCAATCTGTGGGCAGTTCTGGGGAGGGTTGTCCTGAGAGGTGACCAGAGAGGTGCTTTGTGACCTATGCCCCAGGTGGTGAATGTCTGCTTGTGGGCAGAGCTGTAATTGGGGTGAGCAGGTGGTGGTCAAGTGTTTTCCTTGCCCCATGAGCCCCAGCTGCCCCCACAGCCTTCAGCGAAGACAGCACAGGGTTATATCTTTACACTTTGCTGGAAGAGTCACAGGACCTTATGGGACAGGAGATGGTGCATAAAGTCCAATCATGAACAGCAGTGCCTGTGCCTGGTAGAAAAGTTGCTGTCCATACTGTAGTCCAAAGCAGAGCTGACCTTTCCCTGCCACCATCCCTGGAGCAGGCAGTGAGTTTGCACTTGTGCACTTTGTAGCTGCAGCAGGGAGCCAGGAACCCCCAGGTGTCTCCTAGGGCCATCATAGGTGCCATTAAATACAGGAGGGGGTAGAAGAAAATAAGCTTCTCTGGTGCTGTTTTGTCAAAATACAACCAGGACAAGTGCAAACTAATTAGAAATCTAGACAACTCCCATACAAAACGCAATGGTGTGTCATGTGTGTGCCAACACGCAAAGTCATTACTCAGTTGTTGTTCAGGCAAAATTCCCTCTGAGTAAGGTCAGAGTAATCACCTCAGGATCTGGCCCTCCTGTGTTCCCCTCCAGTTGCCATAGTGCCTTCCTTGTGACGAGCACCAGGTACTTTCTGACCTTGTCTGGGTGCATGTCTCGCGCTCACAGCCTTGCTGAGTCAAGGCAAGGCTTGGCAAGACATCTGGACATCACCCATCCTCTCTGAGAGAAAACAGCTTTTTGGGCTTCTGAGCGTTGTCCGCCTG
>JAOXXN010000001.1:88217162-88236256 GCA_026770055.1 Myrmophylax atrothorax
AAACGGTGGGGCCAGTTCTGCGCACGCTGAGCCTCACCTAAAAAATCCACTGCGCAGGCTGGAAGGGCACAGCCACATGGGGAGAGCCCTTCCCAAATCTTCATTCATGAAGCCTGGCCATACTGCACTATACTACACTCTTCTATATAAATAGCAAAGAAAATGCTATCATTTTCTTTAAATTAAAATATCTTGTTAAAAGCTCTCCCTAATATAAAAGAGAAATACTAAAAACTGACACAAACAGGAATCAATGAGGCAACTTGGTTCTGGTTTGCAAGATGCCGCTTGCTAATTTCAGTGAAAGTAAATCTTGCAGAAAATAACACTGACTTCACTTTTGAAAAAAAGTGCAAAAATCTTCTAGCTGAAAGCATATCCCTGCATCTTCCAAATATACAATCACGTTTCTTCAGTATTATTACGGATGTATAACTTGCATTACTTCCAACATTTGTGTTTCTTAGAGTTTTCTCTCCTCTTTCACCAAATCTATAATACCTATTCAGTAATACAGATCATTTTCTGTACTATGAGACACTCTTGTGGTACATTAAGGAATGAAGTAATCGGCCAATTGCAAACGGACAAAGAGATTCAAACTGGGAAAGCATCCATTGCAAGCAAGCTGTGAGAATATTCAGCATTTCAGAATATTTTATTAAAAAGCAAGTGGGAGAGAACTGCAGTATTCATTCTCACTGAATGTTGTATATCATACACTATTTGACAGAAACTAAACAACGGCAATGATGGAATTGCAAGGGAATTCTTGTCTTTACTGGCTAGAGAACACATTAATACCACATCACAGGATAAACTGAGTGTGACTTCACTGCAAATTATCTTGTGTTAAAAAGGGTAGGTATTTCTGCATTAAAACCAGATTTTTGATAGTCTAACATATCTACCAAAGCTGGCATATCAGACAAATACTGTGAATTCAGGCTAAATATGAAAATACTTTCTAATTAGCATTCATTTAAACCTCTGTCCAGAAAACATCTCATTCCTTCAGCAATTCATGCAAATAAAATTTGTATAATTAAAACTGCTTGATTTCCTCTTCTTCACAGTCTGTGTTATAGTTTTGAGACTGAAGATGATGTACATTCTATAATAGAGATTCTGCATAACCAGTCTAGTATGCAGTTTTTGTTATTTCACACATCTTTTTATGAAGAAAAATAAAATTTATCACACAAGTATAATAACAATAGTATTTCCTTACTATCTGGTCACACATCTTTGTATTAGCCACAAATTTTTAAGAAAGGCAAAAAGCAAAAAATAAGTCTGCTTTGCATCACTTTGGGTCTTTTCTATATTGATTAATTAACATCTCTAAATGCTGTAGAATAGGATTTTATCCCTCTCTTCTTGTTACACTCACAGATGCATAATAGTTGACTATCTAGTCACTAGACCTTGCTGACTTTTGAGGAGTTAGCCTAATTTCATATGGATAAAAACTATTTAGTAGTTCTACTAGTAAACAGTAGCAAAGTATTCATTCTATTTGACCTGAATATCATTATCTGTAAATGTGGTTCTTGCATCAGAATTATAATTTCATTAAATCTATATGACTTTTTCGCCCCATAAAGATTGAATACAAATATTTCCCTGAGTAAACAGAAAATTCCAACTGGTGATCAAAGAATAAGCCTTAGCTTCAGAGACTGGATTCTTATAAGTACCAAGAGCTATACAGACAGTCCAGAACAAACACCAAGAGTGGTACAAATTGAGCAATTTTTTGTCATTACTTTTAAGGAAGTTAAGCATAGTGTAATTTCCATGTGACCCTAAATGTAGGCATGATTTCTAGCAAAACAAATCACATAATTTTCTTGACAAATCAGAGGCACATTAGATCCTTGACACAAGAAATGCTTTTTCCTTAATTTCTTTTACTCTTTTCATACTGATTTATTTTTGCCACTGTAGTTTCAGGAAGGCTTTTATTTGGTAACAAATATGCTCCATACTTTAAATTTTGGTCCATACTCCCAAGTTATCAGCAACAGCAACCCAAAGATCAGAACTGTCTACTTCCAGTGCATATGAGTATCCTGTTCTCAAAAACCTATTTTTGTTCAAGTGGTTGAGAATCTTTCTATTTATTGTAAAGAATGCACCTGCACAGCTCAGCTTACCTCACCATTTGCCCCCACTTGCTCACTACCTCTTCCATGATTCTGCTGAGTAAGGAAGACTTACAGGTGCATTCTGAGACTGAACTGCTAGCAGCAAATGGATTCTCTCAACCCCTTTTTCAAGTCTGACGAAGTCCAGTCCTACATTTTTCACTACTGTTTCTCTTCTATAGAGCAATAAAAGAGCAATTCAGTTCAACCTATGAGATTAGTATTGAAAATAAACTTTCTCTTTTGGGTTTTTGCAGTTAAGATGATCTAGCCTGGTTTGGCTTTAGCTACATCCTCCATGTTTCTTTCTTTTCATACCAGCATTATATATCTGCCAAGATTTTTCCTGCGAAGTGTAACTGTGCCTTGGATCCCAATTTCTCTTCATTCATTCCAGTTACATCTACCTTCCATTTTGTCAGCTATGGTAGCAGCTTTGATTCAAACAATCTTTCTGAGCACTGACTTGCTTTTTCCATCTTCCCACTGCTTCAATCAGATGACCCAATACTTCTCAAGACCTTACTCTGAAATGTCAACAACAAAACCCAAAATTCTGCCTCACATATATCAATTACATTGTAGCCAAATTTTAAGTGTCACAAGGCATTACACCACACTCTCAAGTAACTGCAAAGATAAGCAGTCACCCTAAGCCGGCTCTTTCTAGCTTGTTACCCTTGCCATCTATAAATATGCATTTACAATTTCAGAAAAAGGCATTTCTATATCAAAGGACAAGTCAGACTGCACAGCAGGAAACATTAGTCTGTACAACTGTTAAGCTGAGTAATAGAGCAGACAAAATTTCTAAGTTTCATTACTTAGGTGATGATAGAGGTGAGTGAGGTTGTAGAACTATCTTGTGAGTTAAAAGGAAAAGTAGAGCCCCACTACACCTTGTAAAAATAGGAAGAGTAGGGCAGCAAAGCCATAAAATAGAAATACAAAGTTGTTAAGCTACAGGATATGCTGTCCAGTGCCTTCATTCTCTCAAATTTAAATGACACTGAAAGCAACAAACTGATCCAGAAGAAGAATGTATCTGAAAACACAACTACTGGTTCACTGTAAATATTTAACTATTGTGCCAGACAACACCAATACCGCAAACGCATCCTGCCCTTTTAGGTAAATTTTCAGAATCCTGAACTAGATTATTTCCTATGTAAAAAAGAATACTTTGTTGAAGTTCTCATTAAATCTCCCACAAAAAATCCTGCATTTTCAGATCAATTAAATTCTCTCAATTATTACATAACCTTCAGAACCTGATTGCTCTTAATGGGAGGGTCTCCATCTATGGGACATTTACAATACACACGTCCTTCATAGTGATGCTTGTTTCGTAAAACATGTTGCAAGAGCCCTGTTAAAAAATCTGTTAGGAAACTATCAAAGCAAGATATTTAGAGACTAGAAAAATCTATTTAGAATGAAGAAACTGTATGAGAAATGTATCATGTTAAGATCATAGAGAGGAGAACAGCAGTCCACAATGGAAATCAGTTTCACAAATGTTCACCTGAAGTAATCAACATACTGTTTCTAAATAAGACCCCACTTGAATTACAAAAATAAATTATGTGTTAGATATGGCCAGGTCATATTTACATGAAGTTAGTAGGTAAAGAAGAGTATGTAATCTTAATGGGTAAGGAGTGAAAATGTGTAACCACTTTCTGCATATGAATAAATCAAAATATTGTTCCAGTTGAACCAGATCAAATGCAAACAGGACCAAAGGCTCTGGCAAATATACTGCTCGAGTCTGCATGGCATACCACTGTCTACCCAAGTACTGTTTAACAGCTGCCTAATTGGACATCACTGCTCCATTAACACATAATATCCTTGATATTTTGTTTTTTCACAAATGAATTGTCCTTGAAATGAATTTTCTCTGAAACAAGCTATTCACTGAAAAACTAAATGGTAGATTTTTTTAAAGGATGAAAACTAGTGCTTATGGAAATTTAAATGCTAAAAATTTTCATCAACAGTAACTTTGAAAGTTTGCCAAATAAGGTTTGTGAAACATTTCTTGCAAGTAAATTATTTCTCTCAGCTCACAATGAAAAAAGGCTACAATAAAAGCAGTGTTGTAATGAAGATTTTATTACACTCAAATGTAGTGTTACCTTTAGTCAGATATAAATGCTTGCAACACTAGATTAGAAATTCATCAAAAGCACTTAGTGCATAAACACATAGCAAAACTAAAAAGGAGGTAAAACCCCATGAAAATAGGTTTGTAGCAGGTGTATAGAGTTTTATACCTACTGTGTGATACAAACACTAGCAAATTAATGCATGCAGGGTGCTTGCTTATATAGGGACAAATATATTAAAGTTCTTAAAGTGAGTATTTTCCATTAAATAAACAAAATTATTAGACTGAGCAGGGACACTGTGGTGACTTTCTTTAACTTGCATTTTAAGTTCCAAACCCATTTTTCTAGTCTATTGGTGTTTATGGTTTTGGACTTAGGAAACTGAGCAGACTTTTTTTGATCTCTGGATAAATGAAAATAATATCTATCTCCTCTAAGATTTTACGCATTCACACTATGAATATATTCTCTAGTAGAAATCAATAAAGGAACATTCATTGCTTCTAAATCATGAAATCTTCAAAGGTTTTTCCTACCAGTGTCAGGAAATGGGAGTGTTCTTTTGTTAGCCTGAATATACTGCCATATTTTAATCAAACATGAAATCACTGCAGCCTGATACTGCATTTTGTGTAGAAATCAGCTATAAAAAAAGAAAATCAATTGTTTGAAAGAAAATGGTAAAGGTGAACTACACTGATAAGGTACATCAGCCTCCTGTTTTGGAGCTGACAGGAAACAATAGTCTGTGTGTATGAGGTAAGAAACAGTCATCTAATAATGGCACATAGTGCAAGCAACTCTGTCATAAAGAAAAAAATCAAGTTAAAATAAATTAAAATTAAGGTTTAATTAATACTGTGTTTAGGTAGATGCTTACATGTGCTCTAACAAACTCTTGAATAATATCCTTTCACTATCTGACAAGTATAATCAAAGGACCCTATGCAGTAACAAAAGTTACAGTCCTACCTGAAGAATGATCTGATGTTACTGATGATTCTGACATAGCTAGATTATGGCACTGATGTCACAGTCATTCAGTAATTCATAACTAATAATTAATTCAAGGGAGAATTCATCCCAAGAAACTGTTAAAGAAGGAGAAAAAGGGGAAAAGATGCCAGAATTTTTAGCTCCAAAAATATTCAAACTACAAAACAAAGGCTATTGTCAGACTATTCTAGCCACTGGTATGCAAATGTCCTCATTTTTTTGTTTGCCACACATTCACGGAGTTATCTGGATATGACAGGGTTTAGGAGTTATTCACATCCCATTTTTTAAAAACATTCAACAGTCTGAACAACTGAAGGTTTCTCCTAACCATGATACAACATTAGAAAAAATAAATCAAGTAAGTTTAATTAATTTGCACTAAATTGGGTCTGTTTAGCTGTGACAGTAATTGGTATGTGATCTCCCTGCTTTTAATTCAACACACAAGCTTTTCCATTTTATCAGAGCAATTGGGTGGCCATCTGGCAGCCAGCCAAGCTCAATGCACCACAGAAGTATATTCCCTCACTGATTCTTATATATCAATCTCTACATAATAAGTACGATTTGATCTGAATATCTAAAAAGAATAAGAGCAGATATTCTATTTGCTAAAAACAGAAACAACTAATATAGTTACTACCAATGCAACACCAAATATACCCTCCATTCCCTCCACGTGAAGATGACATACAAAAATTGCAAGATATCAGACATTTCAATGCTTTGCTTGCTGTTCCTTGTAAAAAGCTCATAACTTATTCCTGCCATCTTCAGAAAGAAACTTTTTCGTTCCTTTCTCATTCTACATGCACAAATCTTTTTTAATAATTTTGCTTTCAGAGGTAGTTTGGGTGATACTGCAAGGCAACCAAACACACAGCAAGCTTTACTTCTACTTGTACACAGTTACATTAAAAGGTAACTCAGGTTACTCAGTGCTGTATTACAGCAGAAGTTACTAAAATATATTGTTGGCAACCTGATAGGTTTGTAATAATAAGATTCTACACGAAGTACAGTTTGGAGCTTCTACTGATAGATCCTCCTCAAGAGGGGGAAAGTATGAGGATATTGGACTCCACCTAATCCTTCAGCTTGATGACTGCAAGTTATCTTGCTTATGCTGGGCAGAATGTGTCAGGTCAAATACAGAACTAAAGTGATTTATATTGTTAATTTGATCTTCTTGCTAGGATTTACTCTCTTTTGTGGTTTAAAATATTTGAGACTTAGTTGGCACTATAGCAGCTTAGGCCTTGATGATTTTTCTTAAGAGTATACCAGGGAGGGAAAAAATTAGAACTATATTGACCTTTTCCAGACAAGTGTCAACAGATATAATACTCCCACAGAAGTGCTTTACTTCTAAATAATCAAGTCTGGCAGGAGCTCTGGTGTGATGGGATCAGACACTGCCATCTCCAATAAGATTAGGATGAAAATCTGCCCTAGTTGATAAAAAAAAATACAGAGCGATCGTGCAATCTTTCTCTCTTGAGTTCACTAGATCAGTTCCCTTTGATATCTAGAAAAGAAAGAAGAGTACATTTCTAATTTTTTCATGCCATCTCCCATTAACTGCAGTTATCTGCATATTGACACAAATAATTAAGAATTTACAGCAGCTTTCTTGTATCTTTGACATCCAATTTCTAATTCTCATTGGGACTTTAACACTTTAAACGTAAGAGTCATTGCATCAAGTCAATTGAACTCATTAATGGGATATTTATAAATGCAGTATATTAATTAAAAAGTACACATTTCATAAAACAATTACCTTTCTTATATTTTGCATAGATGAGACAAGTGATCATTTTGGATTGAAATGCTTCCAAAGATTTCTTTTCGGTTATAGGTTGCTTTCTTGCACACTCTTTACAACCTCTAAGTCTTGGAATCACCTTGGCAAACCTCTTCAAGCACCCAAAGGACTACTGTAAGAAAACATGTAGCTGGTTCTCTCTCTCAAGTTACCCTGAACACATATCTAACATTATGCCTAACTACTAGAGTCTCACTACATTTATTACACTCATTCACAGATTTTGGCAATTTATTGCTATAATCTTCTCCACACCAGTACTCTTCAAAGTGTCTTCACCAACAAAGAACATTTATTAAACATGTTTCATTACTATTCTCCCTTTTATAAAGCAACAAGGCCAAGCACTTGCATATTAAAATTTACCTTATTTCTGTATTCTAAGTCTTAAACATAGTAGTTTGAAGCTACTCCAAGCAACCAGGCACTCATATCCATGATTAAGAGAAAAGAGCTGCAATAAGAGATGTCACATGAAAAGACACTATGCCAGCCTTACTACTTCATATACTCCATTCCCCTCACTTCCCAAAAGACAAAGCTCCTTCCTACAATACGTCCTTTCCTATTTCTTTTGAACCTTTGTCCCTTGAATTTTTCTAATGTTCTTTGAACCTGCTGAACTTTGGAAGTTGTCCCCAAGCGGTCCCACTAATTCCTTAGCTAACTTCTTTTACAAAAAATTAAATGCATATTTCAATATTAGCTGAAGGATCCTTTGCAAGAAATTCATGGATTCGAATGAGTATGTGAGGAACATCCTGTTTACATTTATCTCTGTACATTTAATGAGTTTTCCTATTAGCTTCATACTTCCACATTTTTAATGCTTTTTTCTTGCAATACTGTCTTGAACTTTCCTACCAAGTCATACGTGGGTTGTTTAGCCTGGAGAAGAGGAGGCTCAGGGGAGACCTTATCACTCTCGACAACTACCTGAAAGGATGTTGTAGCCAGGTGGGGATTGGTCTCTTCCCTCAGGCAACCAACAGTAGGACAAGAGGGCATGGGCTTAAGCTCTGCTAGGGGAGGTTTAGGTTGGATATCAGGAAAAAGTTCTTCACAGAGAGAGTGGTCAGGCATTGGAATGGCCTGCCCAGGGAGGTGGTGGATTCACTGTCCCTGGAGGTTTTTAAGATGAGACTGGATGTGGCACTTAGTACCATAATCTAGTAATCAAAGTGGGAATTGCATCAAGGATTGGACTCGATGATCTTGGAGGTCTCTTCCAACCCAGTTCATTCTATGATTCTATGATTCTATAATAAATGAAATTTAGTCATAGGGTACTTGACTCAAAAATTTCCATATGGATTATATTGTTTGTATTTGTTAAAGGAACTGGGATTTGATGTGGTAGTATGAGTTCCAATAGGTTTCCATTATCAAATGTACTGAGATGTCCCCAGCAGCTCCAATTTTTACAGGTGTCATTCAAGGCTGATGTTCCAATAGTGAGAACATACATTTAGACATCTCTTATCTGTGTGTACTCAGTATCCCAAAGGTCTGTAATGATCTCTGTGCAAATAATTTTCTGCCTGTAGAGCAGAACTGAGCAGACTGAGGTAGTTTAGGTGTAATATTGTTTAATAATTCATTTTAGGACTGATAGACAAAACTTGCTCTAAGAAAATTATTATAAGAAGCTTTCTCTCAGGGATGAGTTTGGAGCCCTCAGATATTCATCTCTGAATGGTGACAATTCCTGTGACATCTGTCCCACATAGATGGCAACAGATGGATCTGAATCAGAAGCATGAAATTATCTTGCTGATGTTCAAGAAATTTAACATAAAGAAATGTTCATCAAAACTCAAAGCAAAACAGTTAAATGGTAAATCAAAAAGGCCTAAATGACCTAAATGACATATTAAAAACAACTTCAGCAAGCACATGTTTAAAGCATTCACCTACAGTAATACTGAAATTTGCTTGTGATTGGCAAGATCAGCCTCCCAGTTTCCAAATGAAGCCCCAACAGAACTTTTCTGGAAACTGATATGTGCATTAAAAGAAGCAATGAATTGCAAACCCAACATTCTGCTTTCTACAAATCAATCGGTTCCATTGAAACACATAGTTGCCGTAGGAAAAAAACCAGTTTATCTGCATGCAGTGCCCAAATTGTCCTCTATTTGTAAGCTTCAGTGCTGTTTTAAGTCTCATTTACAGAGATGCATCTGGTTGCTTTACTCTTGCTTCTTTGATATGTTCTATGCTCTAAGTGCTCAAAGATATGAGCATTTCACATTTGTTTTTTTGATAGTCTTCAGTATTTCAGCCTTATGGTTGCCATCATCTTTAAGCATGTGCAAGCATCAGTACACATGAGCTAAAAAATATTTTAGTACAATGAAAAATAAATTCAGTAAATAGGTAACAAGAACTTCACAGTATATGATTGGAATTCATAAACGAAATTCGATAAAAAACATTAAACTATGGTACTGTAAAGCTGCTCAATGAATTTCAGGGTTGCCCACACGGAATAAAAATATTCATGGTAGAAAGTACTATTGAATAAGGGAATGTCAGTTCAAGAAAGGATTTCAGGGAAACAGGGTCTTTGTTTCAATGAAACAAATCCTTGAACTCATAATTAAAGACCCCCAGTAGGAAAAAAAAAGTCCTTTATTCAACAGAGGTCATTACATGGTTATTTGAAATTTACAATCTCTTTTAACAGAAATCAAAGGTAAATTATTTAGAAGAAAAAAACCTGTCCTCTCTTCTATCCTGTCTTCTTGTTTGTGCTTTTTTTTTTTTCCTTTTTCTTTGTGGAAGTGCTTTTTGCAAAGGAGCTTATTCACAAAATGGGAAAGATAATGTATTGAAACATTGTAACTTTTAAACATTTTAGAGGAGGTTGTAATCAGAACTATACAGGATTCATATTTCAATATGAAATTTCTATGCACATATATTTCTATGTACTGCTCAGCAGTGGAAAGAAAAATGCTGTTACTTCATCTCTCTGTTGCAAATCCCTCTATTCCTTGTCACAGGGATCTTGAGTCTTAGCAGCTGAAGCTGCAAATAGATCCTTTTATGTATCAAGATCCTTTGGAAGGTCCCCCATCTGGTGCACAGTTGTGAATAATCTGAAACTCATCACAGAAATATTTCCTACAACCTAATCAACAACCAAAGAAATCCAAACAAGTTTGTGTTACATTTTCTTATGCACGACTTACACGAGACTTTTTGGTTTTAAACAGTAAAGCTTAGAAATTGATCCCTGGAAGTGTTCAAGGCCAGGTTGGGCCCTGAGCAACCTGATCTAGTGGAAGGTGTCCCTGCCTACAGGAGAGGCTTTGGAACTAGATGGTCTTTAAGGTCCCTTCCAACCCAAACCATTCCATGATCCTCTATGATAAAGCCTCATTCTTCTAAGGGAGTAATTTGCCGTGTTCATCCAGCAGCCCTTTGGGTACATCACCTACTGGCACTTCAGGTCATCTCCAGTCATGATTGAACCTCTTTTTCCTGTGGAATATTTGGGTCCAAGCCATAATCTCTTGGTTTTCTGGTTTCCTAATGTATTTTTTACACAAACCTTTATAATCCAGTTTCCTTTGACTGTGACTGTTAAGCTTGGCAGTTCAGGTTGACTCATAACAACAATCAAGCATCTTCCATGTTTTACAGTACCACTGGATTTTTTGGGCTTTAGTTTATCAGAACTATCTTTATATTGCCATGTAAATTAAGACTAGGAATATTAAATAGCAGTGGAATAAGAGTGCTATTATTGGGTGACCTTGTGTAATGAGTTCTTGCACAAAATTAACAATTGCATTTTGCAATCTGTTAGTGAATCAGATTTAATCCCTCTATCATGGGACTTAGCCATTCATCTTGCATACAATTTAACTTTTAATCATGATGCCATGTGATACTATGCTAGTTTTTTGTATAAAATCAATTATATGGTAGCTATCAGTATTGTCATTTTTATTTCATTTTAAGGTTTGATAAACTCACCATCCAGAATCCAAGTACTTTTGATCTGCAGCTATTTTTGAATATAGATATTATAAATGGAACTGCTGGATGCAAATAAGCCTTGCTATATAACTGAAAAGGTGTTAATAGTTGTTGTTTTAGGTGATCTAATCCAACTCTAATTTATTTAGCTAATTAATTGTGAAAGAAGGTCTTTAGATAATCTGCCACTATTTGTAGACCTTAATTGTATATGTATCTCTGTTTAAGGCTTCTTAAAAAAATAAAAGATACAAGACCTTTTAAAACTCTAAATGGCAAGAAAATATATTCTATTTCCTTCCCTCGAAGGTTTCATTTGCAGTTTCAGAAAAATCCCTCTTTTTCCAAGCACCCTAGTAATTGGAATAAGGTTAAACAGTACTCAGTGCTGTCCTCCAAGTTTATTTTACTCCTCTCTCTTTTCCATCTTTTTCTCATCTCTCTCTTTTCCTTTGCAGTTCTTATTCTTATCTGTCTTTGTAACCTATAAGTGGGGACATGCTGCCTCTCCACTCACACATTCTCAGTGATACCATATGACTTTTTTTCTTGTTCCCCTCGTGGCTTGACATAGCAGCCAATACAAGCCTAAATATCTATTTGCCTGTGCTTAACCACTGTCCTTACCTCAGTGCCTCCAAAACTGCTTGCTAGTTATTTCTTCTCATTTGAGTACTATGGCATTCACGATGGGACAGAGGAAGGACACATTTTTTTAATACCAATAGAAGAATGTTATTTCCGTGTTGAGTTTCCAATGCTCATATATTAAATAGAATCATATAATCATAAAATGGTTTAGGTTGGAAAGGGACTCTAAGAGTCATCTAATTCCAACCCTACAGCTATGGGCAGGGCCATTTTTCACCCCCCACCCCGGGGGGCCAACCTGGCCTTAAACGCTTTAAGGGATGGAGCCTCCACAGTTTCTTTGGGCAACTTGTTCCAGTGCCTTACCACCTTCACAGTCAAGAAATTATTCCAAATATGTAACCTAAATTATACCCTCTTTTAGTTTGAAGTCATTCCCTCTTATCCTGTCACTTCATGCCTTGTCAAAAGTCCCTCTCCAGCTCTCTTGAATTTCTCTTAGGTACTGGAGCAGGCTCTAAGGTGTCCCCAGAGCCTTCTCTTCTCCAGGCTGAACAACCCCAACTGTCTCAATCTGCCTCCACAGCAGAGGTGCTCCAGCTCAATGAGCATCTTCATGGCTTACTCTGGACTCACTCCAACAGGTCCTCACAAGTAGTTTTTAAGTTCTTAGTTTATAAAATCTTTTACATGCACACAAACTCTTTGCTGATATAAAAAAACCATTTGTGTAAAAAGGGACAGATGTCACAAAGAGATGCAACACAATCTTGAAGAACAAAAGGACCATATGGATAGTTGTGTACATCTGCCTAGAGTACAAAATCAGAGTCTATATTTTCAGGGCTTGAAAGAGTGCACCATTTCACCCATTATAGTGTTGCGCTTCTGCAAGGGCCATTCCTTCTTATCAGAAAAGCCTCCATAGCCACATGCCCTGGAGAAGTCATAGGTGGTGCTCCATAAGAATTGATGAATCAGCAGGACCTTCCATTCTGAATCTTCCAAGAATCCAGTGAGAGAATTTGTAGAAACATTAACACCAGATTAATTTCAGAGGAGCGGACTGGGAGCAGATTTCTGACATGGAGTCAAGGTAAATCCACTTCACAACATTATTGGATTAGCTTTTCATAAAGTTTAATTAAGTTGGTTTTCCCTTTATTAACTGCTAGAAATGGCAGATGAGAAAGAAACTTCATCTCATTACAGTTAAAAAAGTTAAATCTTTTCTTGTGTCTTTACTGCTAATAAATATGCATTATTTTATATTAATCATGCATTTGGATTTTATGTAAGCAACTTCAAAACGTGCCTTATCATCCATATCTCATCCACAGAGATTTCCCACCTCAAGTGCTATATCCACAATTATTGCTTTAGATGGTAAAATAGAAAGGAAAAAAGTTTACTCTGTAATGCAAGCAATTCCAAAGCAGGCATATTAATCTGAGTGAGAAAACAAAAAAACCCACCAAACATACAAAGTGTAACAAGCTTTGTAACCTTCATTATCTAATCTTTAGATATAAGCTGAAAGGCTTTTCCTCTTTCTTTCAGAAAAAATACTTTTAAAGTTTTCCCAGTTTTAGAGCATAAGGAGGTCTAGTGAGTTTGATAGGACAATTTAAAAGGAAATAGGTCATAACATAGCAGAAATTTCTTAACTACACTAGTGCACTGTCAGTGCAGAAATGCTTTTGAAAAAATCACTTCTAAGTTGGAATATGAGTTTGATAAAAGGAACAGAGAAGTATAATTGTCTAACAGGTAAAACAGCAGTGGTAGATGTTAAGCACAGAAACCACCAGATTGGTATATCCTTCTAATTTTGATCTTCAGGGGTCTGAACACATCCCAGAGGATGCCTGTGAATGCCTGACTCAGTGAGGCATTATCCCACACCTGCAAAATATGACTGGTAGAGCTCAACAAGTCTCATTCCTGTTGTGCCCAGGTGAAGAGGAAAGCAAGGGCATGATAATGTCTACTTCATGGACAAACTGACAGTTATGGTATCAATTTGAAAGTGAATCACACTAGAAAAAAATACACTTTATCGTTGTAGATTTTGATTGCAAAAAGGGAAAAGGTTTTCTTGGAATGTATTAGCTAACAGAGTGGTAAAGATTTCAGTGAAGCATTTTTGAACCATCTGACTCTAAAGGTCTTTCAAGGGGAACAGGGGTTGGAATGTCCATAGTTCCTCAATGTTGTGAAAGTTGTGAAAGGTGTTAATGACCTCTGAAAAGCTCCTCAGCCAAAACTCTGCCACATCATATTTACCTTCCCAGTCTGAGACACATTTGTCTCTTTTCGCAAGTATCATGTCTTCTCTACGTCCATATTAGCAACCTAACCATATGCAAGGCCTTCTCTAACTTTCAGCATCCCCTGTTCAGGCTTATAAACAAGTAAAAAAATAAAATAAAATAAAATATAAAATAATAATAAAATAAATAAAATAAAAATAAAAGATATAATGGAGTGAAATAAAATAAAATAATAAAACAAAACAAAGGAGTCTGAACTCAAAACACAGACTGGGAATCACCTCTGTTTCATGCAACCTCTTGATACATACAAGTTTGTTTGGATCCTAATGTATTCAGTTGTAACAAAGACTTCTCATGCTGAGTTTACAAATGAAGACAGAGATTGCAGCTATCATGTTTCATGGTTATTCCCTTATATTTGTGTGTATGAGATGCAGCCTTGATAACAAAGCTCAATAATGAGTTTCTTATTTAATGGTGCAACATACAGTTTCTTATATTTAAAAATGTGATATTTTTCTTTTGTTAAATTTCTCTTTGGTGTCCATATACACTTTTTTCTTTTTTTTATCAATTTCTTTACTTAATTTAAAGTGTCCACTACCCTGTCAGAGAACAGAAGCTTTCCCTCCATATTCCAAAATGCCTTGACATTGACAGAAGAAGTGTGATGTTAGACGAATAGTTCCAGTTCCCTTGTAAAAGGCAGAAGGGAGTTTTATTTTATTTTACAGAGTTTCAAGGAAGACTGATTAACTATGGGTTGGTTTGGAGATACTCACTATCAGAAGGTGACATAGAAACCAGTAAGAAACATTTGGTGTTCAGGTTTTCTCTAAGATGAGTTGGTATTATTTTTGGAAACTTAGAGAAGTTGAAAAAGAGTTTGGAAATTTTAAAATAAAAAATAAAAAAAAAACTTGCAGTACATGTGTATTCAGCATTTCATTTCTATTTAATAAACTTTTTTGGTTTTTTTTTTTTTAATGTGGCTTTCTAAATCAGACTTTCCCAAAGTGTACAAAATATTTTTCAAATACCTGACAGAATATTCTAATTACTTTATTACACTTCAAACTGCCTGCAATGAAAGAGCAAGGACATCAGGCTTTGAAGAAACTAAATTTTTTTTAATTGAATTTCCATCACTGAACTTTAACATTATTAAGCGGAGGAGAACAAACAAATGAAACACAAGTCCACGAGTTGGGTTTCAGCAAGCTATCTATTGAGGTTGTAAATCAGTGTTCTCACTAAGATTCTCACTCAACTACATCTTCTTTGCAGGTGTAGTTCAGTGACAGCCACTGAGCAGTCCCCACTGCAGGGGCACTTGCTCCATTAGAACAGTCAACATCACAGCTCACGCCTGTGCTCTGGTGCATTATATGTGTCAGCAGTGGAATTTCTAGTGGGCTCAACTCTGCAGCTGGCAAACCTGGGGCATGCTGAGAGTCACTGGTCTTCAAGCTAATGAGCCAAAGAATTAAACACACCAGCTGAACTTCATAAGCCACTGCAGAACATCTATCAGCTAAGGACATTGCTTCTTTCATTATGGAGATTGCCACTGAATTGTACCCACTTCATATGTCACCAGACTAATCTAATACTACTTGTCACAGGACACCTAAAAACCCAAAAATCTCAAAAAAAATCAACCTTAAACTCTTTCACATTTTCATATTAGCTTGGCTGTACAGTCAACATATATTTATATTCCAGCTCATATATTAGTTTTCTATGATTACCTCCAAAATTTCAACCTCTAACAGTACAGTCACACCTATCAGTGTGACAAAGTTCTGCAAATGCTGCATCCTACAGATTGAAATAATAACATCCATAACACAGACCCTGCTAAAAAAAAAGGTGAAAATTAGTATTTCTGGAAGAGAGGATACCTAGCAGGGAGGGACAGGGGAAAATTTTAATATGAAATACATCTACAACTGTATTTATTCAGTTCATTATGTTTAGTATTAAAATTATGATTACTTGTTCTCAAACTCCTTTTTTTTCAAGATAATTTTCATCCTCCTTTGAGGATTCAGACTAAGAGATTAGAAACCAATTTTGTAGAAAATTATTTCTTATTAGCCCAGGCTGCTAGAATCACTGTAGATGGTCTGTGGCATTCTTTTGTCTACTTTATTGTGGATTTTTGTGCATATAATTTCCTCATAGAATGAAGCCAATCACTTAGAATTTTCTCACAGATTCTGTTGTTGCTGTTTATAGAAAATATGAACTAATCTACTAAAAATGTTTATTTGTGTATCTTTGGATGAGATTTTGACTGTGAAATAGTTTCCAGTTCAGAATCCCACATTCTGTAAAGGCCACAGAAGAGCTAATACCAAAATATCTGTCAATCATATGCACAGACCATGGTCATTTATTTGCATATGTGGTTCCGCAGCTCTTTCTCCAAACAGTGTTTAGCTGGGACTTTTCTGGGTCCCAGTGCATTTTAAGAATCAGTCCAAATATATATAGAGAGAGGTAGATATCTGGGTTTCTATTTGTGGACAGCACTGTTTTATGATAATCAAATATAAAATAGGATATTTGCCTGGGACTATGCACTAATTTTATTATAATTTTGCTGTTTCAAATTAGTATAGGCTGTATGAAAACTCTGAAATGCTGCTTTAAATGGTATCTATTGAAACCAATATTTTCTTTTTTTTTCCTTTTCAAAAGAATGCCATTTTCAGTGAAAGATTTGGTTTTTTTTAAATTTGAAGTTTGAAGACAAAAACATTTAAATAACATTCTACTTTCCCACCCAATGCCAGATGTCCGTATAATGAGGCTGCATGACTAGGAAAGCAAACACATTCTGGGGATGATTTCCTTTTTATTTTATTTTTGTATTTTTATTTTTTCACCTTTCTTTTCTTTTAAGCAAGGATATGAACCTACATCTGATACTTCTAACATAGGAGTCTACATCACTGAAATCAAGATTATTTCTCTATGTCTCCTGACAACCCTGAATGGTTTGGTTTTTACCTCAAAGCCAGACTAGCTGTCTGCATGGATCATTGTTTGAAACTATTTGCCACTGAGTTCTGTTCACAAACAGCTTCACAGATGTGTTTTTCTTCCTCATTAACAATGCTAAAAATTAATATTCTGCTTAATCCCTTGTTTACAGTTAATTATTTTACCAAATTAGGATCTCAGAAGAAAAAAAGATTTGAAACACAAATTAAGCAGTGCTAAGTACACTAGGAAAGAAAAATATTTCTAAATTTCAAATGAGAGAAGTAGCTAAAAGTATTTTTCTAGTTAATCAACTAGCTGAGGTATACAGAAGTAATATTGACTGCAGAGTCTCATAAGTACTCTTGTAATCCAGTTACATTTTTGGAGTTCAGTTTATTTGTTTTTAAGTTACTTTCTTTCAGCTATCTCCTATTTCTGAAGTGTGATAATGATAATATCAGCTAATATCACAACTTATTCAAGATAAGAGTTATCTGCTGTTGCAGAAAGTGAGCTTAGCTGTTGCAGACTAATTCCTAAACTGAAGATTATGACCCATTTCAAAGTTCAGTTGAATGTACAATGTTTAATATAACTATTGATTTTTGGTTTGTGTATGAACATTTCTCTCCTGACAAGATATGCATGGAAGACAGTCTCTGCACTAAAAACAGAGTGAATTTTTTCTTCTTCAATTAGATGAAAGAAATAAAACATGAGAAGATGCAGTGGTGCAAGTAATTTGACCACAGTGCCACAGCAGATTAATTGGATGTAATGCATGGTGATCTAAGCTTTCCTCAGGCTACTCACCTCATCGTTACTTTGCTGATTCTTAGAATCATAGAATCACTAAGGCTGGAAAAGACCTACAAGATCATCAAGTCCAACCTTCAACCAAATACTACCATGTCCACTAAACCATATCACAAAGTGCCATGTTGATTACTTTTTTGAACACTTCCAGGGATGGTGACTCCACCACCTTTCTGGGGAGCCTGTTCCAATGCTCAATCCCTCTTTCAGTGAACAAATTTTCCCTAATATCCAACCTGAACTTCCCCTTGTGCAACTTGAGGCAATTTCCCCTTGGTGTATCACTAGCTGGCAGGAAGAAGAGACAGACCCTCACATCACCACTACGTCCTTTTATGTACTTGTAAACAGTAGACATGACCTTAAACAGTTGGAGAATAGGGTCCATCACCTTCATAAGAAAGAATCAATACTGTAAGAAGGGCAAAAAGACGTGTTATATTCAAAGTCTACAAGCTTGTACAGTAATGGCAGCGTGAGGTGTTAATGCAAGTACTCAAGAGAATATTTAGTCTCTCTTCTGTAGCATTCCAAGTATTCCATTAATGTTAAGTGCATTAGTGCCCTAGTGCATAATTCCAGTTTCACTGAAGCCAGAATTCATGGTTTGGGCTATACCAGAAGTGAATTCAAATGTGTTTCAGAAACTCTTAATCTTTCAGAGGATTTATTTATGTCTCAAACTAAAAGATGATTGTAGAAACAAGATGGATAGTTTTAGACGTAGGAACATTTAAATATTAAACATTTTCAGAGTACATTTTTCTTAAAGATTTCTTCAGTTCTGATTTATAAATCTTCTGAATAAATCTGCAGGAGTTTGTTTTACTTTACAGACTTTTATTTTAGAGACCACATTTAGTTTAAAAAGTTCTGAAACAATTGACTAGTTCCAAAGTAGATTTAAAAATTCACAGACTCATTTGCCATTCTTTGCTTTGTCAAGTAAGTAGTAAAATTCAATGAGAGATCTAAAAATCAAGTTAAAATGCCAAATAGAAATATTTCAGTATCCCACCTTATTAAGCTTTTGAGATATATCTGATTTAGGTTACAAATGTGCCCTTCAATCCTGTCGTAATAATCACATTTATAAATCCCACCATCATATTTAAATCTGTTATGATTTATAAATCCCTTTCAAGTTTTATGTCTCTGATTTTCCCCCAAAGGGAAGATTTAGTAAAGAGCTCTGAGTTCATATTGAGTTCAACCAGATGGCACATTTCATGTGACTACATCAACTGTGATAAATTTTCACAAGGAACTTCAAGACAACCCAAGTATCCCATAAGTGCCTCACCACATGGGTCAAAATTGAGTGTCCATGTTTGAA
>JAOXXN010000001.1:88245348-88261645 GCA_026770055.1 Myrmophylax atrothorax
GTGGGGTGGGGGTGGGGGGTGGTGTGTTTGTTTGTTTTGGCTTTGGTTTGGGGTTTTTTTACAGTACTCAAAAGGATATCTCCAGAGTTCACAAACCTTGACTTGCACGGTTGTTCCTGTAATTAGTTTTCTGTTGGGAATAATTCTGTCAGAAAAAATTCTGGAAGACTTTTTTCTGAAGATGTTGCTATAATCAAACCATCAGAAAAGTGCATCTCTTAATCATTACACGGTAAAAAAGGACAGTGATCATTTAAACCTGCTGTTCCATATTATGAATATTGAGAAGATATCAGAGGTTTTTTATGGTTTGGGGTTTTATGTTTTTTTCCCTTGGATTTTGAGAAATATTGGAGGATTTGTAGGGTTTTTTACGTAGCATGATACATAAGGATTGTGTGTATTGATATCATGGTAATTTAATATTTTACAAAAGAAGGCATCCATCAATATGCCTATAAAATGCAGTAGTCTATAATGTTATCATGAAATTTCTAGTAATATTCTGAACTTTTAATTTTTGTTAAATTGCAAAGCTCAGTTGTCATTATGGTTGTCTTCAGTTGTAATTATGCAAACTCCAACCACTAGAAACAAAAACAGACAGTAGGTTGAGTAAGATTAGTCTGTAGCATTAGACTGGATCAATCACAGAACCAACCATACTAACAGCTATTGTCTCACCCAAAGATCATTTAAATCTTTTCAAAGCCTTCAGTGGATTTTGGGTCAGCTCTCAAAAATGTTAGTTGTTTAATTTTCCTGAATCATTTTAAAACAAACAAAAATTCCTTAAACTAATCAATGCTTTGCTGATAAGAGCAGGAACATAAGTGAGAAGAGACATGCTGCTATTTCTAATCTACTTTGTTAGATCATTATCCAACACTCCACTTTCAAGAGACCTTTAAATAATCTCTGATTCAGCAGACAAACACTACCTCTCAAACCGCATTATCATATATATTTTATGTATTTTAGTATTTTGCTAAGTAGGCTGGTAATATAACAACAACAATGGGTAGGTCTGAATTATCTATCTGCATTTTTTAATCATCAGATGGATATCTCATTTTGATTTTGAGGGTGAAATGTATATTTTTTTCCTATGTTTTCTTTGTTTAAGGGGCCCATAATTATATTTAGACTTTTTTCTTTTCAATTTTAGATAAAATAAAGCTTTTATATCAGGAACCTTTCAAGTATTTTTTTCCACTTATAATAGTAGTGCTTCAGCTTCTGTTTACTTCAGTAAATTCTCTACTGCTATTTTGGCTGCTCCCTAAATATTTACAGCTTGAGGCACAGGTGAAAACATTTAGTTAGGAATTCTGGCAGCTTTTAAAAAGACTACAAGGGAAAAAAAGCAGATGTTTATTTAAATCTGCATTCAAAATAAAATGTATTTCAGGCAACATGCCATGGGAAATAATCTTTCAATGTTTTTTTTTCCAAAATTAGACCTGTACAGAAGTTAAACCAGCAGATAAGTACACCAAACCTAAGTTCTTCCCTTAGGTATTCATGCATCTTAAAATATATATGGTTTAAAAGAAACAAAAATCCTATCTTTTGGCAACACAAACCAAGGTATGCTATCAAATATGTAATGCAAAAATCACTTAAAAACATTAGTCACTTTGGAACCTGCTGGTTCAAGAAATGCTTTATGTTCTTGAAACAAGAATTGATAGAAGTCTGTTTTCACATAATTATAGATACCTCAGAGACAGTCCTGAAACACAGTGTAAGGAATAGTAAACTTTGTACCGTAAACACATTTGCAATGCTAATAAACAGAAATGGGGAAAAAAAAATGTATCAAGCTAAAACCCGAAGTCTGAATACTAAAAAGCTAAAAATAGTGAGGCCCAGGGGAGTGGCTCTGAGATGTTAAACCTTTTAGCACGAGTTAAAATCTAGCCCAGACTGTCAGTGACCTCAGGAATTTTTAATATAAGTATCTGTATTATAATTTGATCTATAAAAAAATAAAAATAAAAATAAAAGCCTGTCTGTCCAAACACACACTCCCCATTATCACAGATCCAGAAGTTTGTTCAACTTTTATTTCTCCCTGCAGCCTGGGCTTTTCCAAAATTGGGGATTAGTTTAATAAAATAATCCATTAAGATAAGTTAGAAGAACCTTAATGCTTCATTATATACTATTCACCACCATCACAAGCCCACACTACCAGTTGTTTTAACAAACAGCATAGACTGGAGATGGAATAAACTTAATTTAATTTCTTTAATCCTGTTGGGAAAGATCAACTTCTCCAGAAAATGATTAGTTCCACACTGAAATGAGACTTTCAGAGAAGTAGCGTGAATTGCCCTTCTGAAGCGCAGTTCTTATGAAAAATCACATAAGGAAATTTGATGACTATGTAGGACCAGAGGTGAAGTTCACTTCACAGGTCAGGACATCTTTGTGCCACTGTCTTCATCAGGCACCACATGTAGAAAAGTTTCTGATTATCGTGAATGGACTGATGCAATTCACTTGTAACAGAGAGGCAGCAGCAATATCCTTATTGATATAAACCAGTGATTTAACAAAGTTGGATAGCAAATGTGATGTAGATTTATGGATTTTATGGGAAGGTAAGCTTGATTGTTTACTGCATAAAGGACAAGAAAAAACTGTCAGGTAGACTCTTCTGTTGAGCCACAAAATTCAACAAGTCTCTGCCTGTGTTTTAAACACCTTTCTGAGGGGAGTTCAGATGCATCTGGATCCAGACTTAGTCCCAGACTTGGTCAATAGTATATGTGTAAAGGATTATATATGCACAGTCATATATATCACTCAGCTAAGATATCAAAGTGTTAGTGTGTTTATTTACAATTGACTTACCAAGTATCTGACATGATAAGGATTCTGTTAGTCTCGAGGAGTAACCTTGAGAGGCATCTTACTCAAGGAGAAATCCTGGTGTCTGGACTGCTGCCTTGCAGGGAGCTGAATGGGCTCTGGGCTGTCTACCATTTATGAAGTAAGATGATCAACTCATAGTCACATTTGCATAGAAGCCATATGACTTGCTCAAAAGCATCTGCAAAACATTGCAGAGGTGAACCAGAACCCTGTGAAGACATGCCTATCTGGAGTGTTGGCTGGAAGCTAGGACAGGGTTCCTCAGGACAGTTCAGCTGATTAGAGATGCATATGTGGGACCATTGCATTGAGCTCCACCAGTCTGCATTGATGATGTTTATATTTTTCAATGATGTAAGCTTCACTGTCAGTTCATGATGAAATCATACACAAGTGACTCTACTTCTTACTAGACTGTGAGTTTACCTTTAAGACCATGAAAATTACTGAGTGTACATTGTTATTTTTTTCATGGACTTGTTACTTTCAAATCCTTCATTTGTAAACATAAAATTCACAAGTTGAAAAAAAAAAAAAAACATCAAAAAAACCCAAAGAAACATTTTCTCCCTTCAGGTTATTTACCTGGGAAAGTACTGAAAGAAAAAAATAATCTTTTACCAAACTGAAATGATGAGGAAAGCCATACTTGAAGTGAAAGCAATGAAAATTGCAGGAGTCATACACATATGTTGGTAATACCGAGCACTGAGCTCTTTAAAGTAAGTATGAAACAGAACTAGCACAGTTTGACTCTAAATTCAGGACCAGGAATCATGGAAAAAGATCTCAACAAATCATGTTTCTTCATTCAAACCATTCTGAAGAATACACAGGACAAACTGAAAGTACAACAATTTGGCAAATAACATTACTTTGGTAAGGTTTATTATAAGTAAGGGTTTACAATACAGTATTATGGTTTGGTTGTAGCTCTGGCAGAAGAGTGGAATAAGTTAACCAGATACATCTTAAGATTTCCTTGCAGTCAGTTAAGCCTGGAAAGCTTCTGTTGCTATTTGGTTGACTCATTGTGATTTCTACAGCTACATATAATATTCAGAAAGCAGAAGAATATTTCTGATTCAGTGAAGACATTGAAGTCAATTTGCTGTACATGTTATTCAGATGATGGGACCTGAGGACAATTTGAGCAGTCAGCTATACATAAAGGACTAGGGGGTGGCATCCCTGCTCAGAGTGTGGAGTGGTTGGAATGAGATGACCTTTAAGGTCCCTTCCAATCCCAGCCATTCTATGATGATTCTATGACATGTGGTGTCCTCTAGTGAGATCTCAACTGTTGAAGTTAAGGTTTGTTTGACATGGTGTTTGGTGAAAGCCTCCTACAGAGGCTACAAGAGAGAAAAGGGACAGAAAAAGACTAAGAGACACTGAGAAAATGAATTGCATTTATTGCTAATTGTAGGACTTTTAAGTATTTTGCAGGAAATAGTCCTACAAGATTAATGACTTGAATGGTGATTTCCCTGAGATATAGTAGAGACAATCAAAATCATTTCAGGTCTTGAAATTCAACATTTTTCAACTGTTAGCCATTTGGAGTGACTTTCTTTTTCTTAAGAAAGGTTGATAATTTTAAGAAAAAAGAAAAAAATGTTTTTATTTAGCACTCAATTCTGTTGAATATTGTTTGTATCAAATATTTTTGTATTGAATATTGTTTGAACCACAAAGCATTTCAGATATTTCTAATTTGTATATTTAAAATCTTTGCTTGTGAAGCATTTTCAAAGTAGAAAAATCATAATTAGCATACCAACAACAAACTGTCACTAGAATCTTTTATTCTTTGCATAATAGCAATTTCTACTGAGTATGTATCAATTTTTAAACTCTTGGCAGACACAGAATCCTTGCAGAGTAAAACGTCTAAGAAATTACTTTTCCTTTCAAATCAATGTTTCCTCTATTCTATATGTAGCTCTAACCTATCAGATTGCTTAGAGACCCTTTGATATATTTAGAGTACTAATTTAAGTGAAATGGGAATGGAAAGAAGGAAAAGGTCAGAAGGTTGCAAGTAGTTCCTTAGAAAAGATCTGTTCAGCTGCCCTGGTAAATATGTCACAGTAGGAACCTGTGTTAGATTAACATTTGTAATCTCATGCCAACCAGCTATTCCTCATTATAAATTTTACTGTGAGGGTGGGGAGGCACTGAAACAGGTTGCCCAGAGGAGTTGTGGCTTTCTCCATCCCTTTGAAATGTTCAAGGCCAGGTTGGATGGGGCTTTAAGCAACCAGGTCTAGTGGAAGGTGTCCCTGTCCATGGCAGGGGAATTGTAACTAGAAGATCTCTTAAGTCCCTTCCAACTCAAACCATTATTCCATTATTTTTTCCAGACACCTCCTCCTGCATTATTTTCCTCATGTTTTGTCTTTTCAAATTTATTAAAACATAGTTCCTTTTGAGATCAGTTCAAACCTGGGTTTCTGTTTCACTTCTTTGGTTATGGATATTTCTCCGACTGTGTCCATCCAGACTACCCCAGGGACTGAGAAAAGGGATTATCTCATAATGACTAGCAATATAGATTTTGGAGACCCCAATTGGAATCATGCTTTCAGTTTCTAAATAATTTTAAATTTTATTTTATTTTTAACACACAGTCCCCTTTACGTTTTCATTCAGAGATAATCATAGTAATCATTATGTCTTCTGCCTGCTCTTAAGAACACAGGCAGGGAACTCACACATCCAGACAGCCAAAAGCCGGGATATTTTGACTGATAGTAAACTGAACATGGCCAGAAATATTTTCTGAGACTGAGGCTAAGTCCTGTGTCTTGGCTCGCAATACAAGATGGCGATGTAGAAACTGGCTGTTGGGAATCAACCTTTAGAATATTTTGACAGCCAACTGTATCAGGGAACTGTACAGAAAGGCTGGCAAAATTCATGCCAAAGAACATATTACTAACTTAATGACCCAAGCAACACACTCCAGTGCCTAGGAACCTTCCTGAGCCATGAGATTTACTACTATGTGCAGTCTTTGTACTGTTTTCATCTGAAAATTGTTTTAGGTGTATTTGTGACACAGGCTTAAATTATTAGAAGTTTTAATATTTTTATTTCATTGTTTTAAATTGTACTTGTAGTAAGGACATAATAATGTAAATATGGGGTTTATGTCTGTGCATAGGGTCAGAACAAAACTTTATGAACCACTCAAGCCCTGAAGCCAGAAATACCTAGCTGTATCCTAAATAATATTGAGGTTACAAGAAAGACTAACTGCTAAATCAGCCTGTCCACTCCAGTCTCAGCAAGCTGTTTGTATAGTTTCTGGTTGTTATGCCTGTCTAGAAGATACACATTTGTTTTCCATAAGGCTAATTTTTAAAAGCATTTTCCTTGGTTATAAATTAGAAGAAAATAGGAAAACAAGATCACATTTCATCATTGGAAGGGAAAAAAAAAGAATTCATATTTTCATCAGGCAAAACGTGTTGTTAATTTTGTCTTCTCTCCAGGATAAAGCAATTTCTTCCTAGTACTCTGTGTTTCACTTTTCCTGGGAGAAAGTTCAAGGTTGTTTTTTTCTATTTGTTTGGTTTGGGGTGGGGGTTGAAGGGCTGTTAAAAAAACCATAATTAAAAAATATATATGTATACATGTAGAAAATGTTTACTTTTTTTCTTTTTTAAAGATGATATATTCTATTATATGAGTTTAATGGGAATCTCCTAGTCAGCTTGAGTTTTCCCACCACTGCAAAGTGACCAAATCCCAGACAAAGCTCATTATTTTCTGTATGTATTATTCTGATCAGGAATTTGTTAGATATTCAGAACCTAGCCAAAAAGTTACTTAAAAATTGTTTTTCACTTTAACTCATTATTGATGCAGGAAAATGATAAATCAGAGTGGATCTCTGAAGGATTTCTTTATTTTGTTGGGGGGGGGTTAGGGTACTTGCCTTTCAGGACAAATCTTTTCAATTCTAACATGAAATCCCTGACCAGGATAGCACTAATTGCATTGCCTAGGCACATTGAGTAGGGATTTCATTTCACACATCACAAACTATCCACACAACCTTGTCATAGTAATATTTCATACATATATTTTTCCCAGAAAAGTCTAATCTTACTACCCTAGTTTCACAGTCCACTACTCTGAAACAAAGCTCAGTTAAATCTCAATAAAAAAGGAGCAAAATTAAAACAAAATAAAGACCCAGTGAGTTCTCTCAGGCCATCGTGTCTGAATTTGATGAAAGTTTCCACAACTTCAACTGGACTCAAGGGGCAGGACTTTAGTTGTCATCAAAGGAGGGGGTTGCTGATACAGCACGTTCAGAGAGAAGAAAAATTAGCTGTAGAAAAAAAAGAATATTTAGGGTTAAGCAACCATTATAGAGCTTATTAAAATTTTATTTTTTAGTCACAGCTTTTGTAGAAATTAAACCTTTGAAATTCAAATTCTCTCTCTTTTTTTTTTTTTTTAATTGATATAAATTACTCCTGAATAAAAGACAATTCATTTTAGTGCTTTATCTTGAACAGGTCTTGGATGATTGTTAATTGTTCTCTATTGATTCCAGGCACCAGTTTTACCTCAAAAACATACGTTTGAACCAGAAGTATGATAAGAATAAGAGAAATGTCCTTTTGTGGGCATGTTATTTCATTAAGTGTGTCGTGAATATTTTAGACCCCCTTCTGAAGCACTTTTACAGCTCACTGTCAAAGTCAAAATACTAGTTGGTCCATTGACCTGTTATGATGTATGCTTCTGTATATTGCTTTTCAACTCTGTCTCTCAGACAAGTGCACAATAAGGAGAAATAATGTTAACTCCTTCTATTGAGACAGAATGTCTCTATTTTGCATAAAATTACTGTTCTCACAAATTATGCAATTGCTACTTGTGGTTGAAATTCACTCTTGCCTGTAAAATTTCTTTAAAATAAATAATAATAATGATAATAAAATAAAATGTTGCAGGACTCCAGTCCTCAACTGTGGTAAATTCATGGGAATATAATAATTATTGGAACAATGGGATTGAAGATTACAACACTTTGGTTGCAAAGTTTGTAGCAAATCAGAAGAGTTTGCACTAAGCAATGATCTGCTCTTCTTTTTGATGTGTTGAAAAGTAGCTTCAGATTGAATATCTGATTACTAGAAAGAAAAGGTAGGTAGGTATTTGAGAGTGTGCAGAGGAAGCAGATTTTCTTACAAAGTAAGTAGATCTTTTTCTTCTCTTGAATCAAAAATATGGAATCCTAAGCACACTTTTTTTCTCACAGGACTACTGGGAAGACCTTGGCCAGGACAACTTTTTTTTTTTATAATTGTTTTAAATGCATCTTTTAGAATCTGCCATTTCACACCAATTATTTTTAAGAGATTCTGAATCTTTCAAGATGTTCTTTTTCCCTCTATTTATTCCTCTGAAGGGAACACTGCTGCTCAGGTAATAGTCATATCATTAATATTAGCAGGTGTACTTCCACAGTGTGGAATGCAAACTGCTGTTTTTCAGTAACAGCTGAATTTTCCTCATTTGGGGAGAAATTCAGTGGATTTAGTGGGCTTGCTTGATTTGGTCATTTTTAAGTGTCTGAATGTTGGAGGAAGCTTAGCAGACATTTCATCAGTTTTACAATAAATTTCAGAAATTTTTTATTCCAGGTATATATTGGTTTCTGTGTTTAAATGTACTGAGAGAATATTAAATGTCATAGAGAGATTTAATTTCTGATAAATAAAAAAGAGTGGGGTTTGGGTTTTTTCCTTACATATAGTCATGTTTTTGCCACAGCTTGTGATATTCATGATATTTTCCATGTCACGAACAGCAGAGTACTATTGGGTGCTAGTTCAGTAGTTCGACTACTGTTCTGTGGAAGGAGATGCCTGAGTCTTAAAACGTGTGTGCTTATGCATCTATATCTCCATTAAGTACGCACTGATATTTCAGACTGTTCTGACACCAAATTAGCCCTGCTTCTAACAAATTAAAGTATGCTTTCATTGTAACATATTTGTTTATGGTATCTAACAAGCTGCTCTGCCTGAGTGCCTGATACAGATGAAACCATTGCCTTCTGCTTGGCAAGTGAAACAAATGCCACTATAGGATTGTTAAACTCTGACAAAATCATACATAAAAATCTGTGTTCCTGGACTCCTCTCTTCAGTGCATCTGTTCCAATACTCCAAGCAATGAAGATGGGATTCTTCAACAGATTTCTATAGAGTCAGTGGCCTTTTTTTGATGCCTGTCCATAAAGTCTGCCCTTGGCTAGAGTATTCCCGGGAAACAGAAAACACCCTGAGCTGGCTAATTAATGAAAATAAAAAAACCTTGCTGCCAGGGATTCAAATGTTGGCAAACAGATCCCTTTAGGCTCTTTCTGAGAAGGCTGGCAAATGCAAGCTGTCTACACATTTGGCTTAGGATAAAACACAAGGCTAGACATGGGCTCTTTCATTTTCTTTTTTTCTTCCATGAAAAAAAGTTCTGCAATGGCCTATGTGGCTTAGATTGACTTCAATGCAGTTATGCAGGGTGTAGGCCAATATGGAATTCACTCTGTGCAATCATATGTTTCATATTGGGTTGTCATTCACTTCATTACTTCAGGGTAAAACCCAGGAATGAGTCTGCCAAGACAACAGAGTTACATTTTGCTTTAAAGTAGATAAAAAAATGAGAAGAGAGTAAAACCCATATTGTGAGGCTAAGACGAAGAAAAAAAAAAGACCATGGAAGTTGAGTAGTACAGTTTCAAAAGTGCATGCACTGGTTAAAAAAAACAAACGCTCAATTTCTCAGTTTCAAAATGAGGTAATTCTTAAACGTGGCTCTAAGCTAACCACTGCTTTAAGCCCGCATCTCTGCCCCTTACATGGAGAACCAGGACAGCTCACATGAGTTCACTGCTGCTTCTTTTTACTTTTTAACCAACAGAATATGATAGAAAAATAACTTCACAATATAGTGCTTCCACCTGATTTGGTATGCAGAAAGAGGGTCAATTATGCACATTTTTCTTTTGCCAGATATCCTCCAGCTGTGATAGTGGGGCGTTTGTAACACCTCATCTACCCAGCTCCACTTCTCATCTTTAACTGACTTAAAAGGTCCTTAAGACAATATCTACTAGCACTGAAAAATTTGGATAACTCTTTATATCCAGAAGTGAAATGATGAGTCAGAGTAAGAGAAAAATAGCCCGCTTCAGCATAGTTGACATCTTAGATGCCTTACTGGCACATGCTATACGCCTCACTTTCACATATCTGATTGCAGTTATCATAGTATCATAGAATGGTTTGGGTTGGAAATGACCTTAAAGACCATTTCATTCCAAACACCATTGCTATGAGCAGGAACACCTTCACTAGACCAGGTTGCTCAGAGCTCCATCCAGACTTGCCTTGAACACTTCTGGGGAAGAGGCATTCACAGCTTCTCTGGACAACCTGTTCCAGTGCCTCACCAACCTGCCATGGTGCAAAGTCCCTCTCCAGACTTCTTGTAAGCCCTCTTTAGGTACAGCAGACACTTGTATCATGGCTTCTTCCATTTTAAGTTCTTGTCTTCATCACATAGGGTCTGTGCTTTTTCTATTTCTATAAGACCTTTCAAAAGTCCCGGGTTTGATCACATGAAGTATGAAGAGATTTTTGATCTCAGTAACTTCTGCTGTTTTGAAATCTGGTACTCGGATAAGTGCAACAGTATAACTGATCATGCCCTGTCATCCACATTGTCAGTTTGGCTCAGTTGCTCTAAGCATAGAAACATTAAATTGGAAAGGACCCATAAGGACCATCAAGTCCAACTTCTGCTCCTCATAGGACTACATAAAACTAAACCATATGACAAAGACCATCATCCAGATGGCCCTTGATGTCACAGTACAGGATCGCACCTACACCTTGACAGCCTCACACTCCCTGTTACATGACAATGTAGAACTTTCTGTGCTCGTCACTTAAAATATCAAACTCTTCACTGGACAAAGAGAGAACAGAGTTCACATCTTTAAAAAGCACCATTATCTCTTAACATTCCATAGCATAGGTTGCCTAATGAACTCTACTATGATTGAAAATACTTTTTCACCCTCATAATGACCCAGTAACAGAATAAATCCCAAGTATTGCATCTGGTTTTCAGTCCAGCTTATTCAAAAGCTATTTTAATCTTGCGTGAAAGCACCATCTTCACTCTGTATTTTATACTTACTCACAAAATGCCTTATTTTGGTCCCATGGTGATTGCCACCTACTGCTGCTGAAAATCTGTAATGTAAATAAATTAGACTAGACCTTGGCAAACTATTTAGGTTTTCAGTTTTGTGTTTGCAAAGAGTAGGCAGGCACTTGGAATAGGCATTTTCTCTAAGTGAGAAAATATGCATGCAAAGCTGTAAAATCAATACACCATTCACTGAAAAGGAGTTGATTTTCTGAAAAGTTTTGTTGATGGCATTTGCTTTATTTTTTTTTTTATATAGCCCTAATTGAGTATGGTCTTCCCTTTTGTGAAAAGCATTAATTAAAATGACACCACTCTCAGAATAGTGTGTATATAAAATGAACAGTAGGACCATGCTTTTATAATGAAAACTTTAATTAAAAACTAAAAGAAGGAAATAGAGGATTCTGTTATACATAAATGTATCACGCAGATGCACATAAAAGATGGTATCTTTATTTGTCTTTAAGCAGATAATCCAACCTTGTGAGTCTTCACAGGATCAAGGACTATGTCAAAGGGTGCTATTTACAACACCAATTATTAAAATTTATATGCAGTCAGAACACTAAAAATATTTTTGTTTGCAGCTTGTTTAAACTTAATTTCTAAGATTTCTCAGCCTTTGAAGTGTTGTAAGCTTCCTAGAAGTTTGTTTTGCTAATTCTGATTGGTCCAAAGTAAAATTCTAGAAATAAAGAACAACTGGGAGCACATTGCTCAAAACAGCTTCTCCCACAGTGCTTGCAAAGGAGGAATTAGCCATGGACATCACAAGCTGTTCTTACAGCTCAGGGGAGTTCCCTGCAAACTGCAAACCAATAAACTCATGCTTTAAAAGTCCCAGTTTTCTGGGGAAACACTTCATTCCTCCTGTGCTGCTGAGGGGGCAGGTGATGACAAATTCTCAAGAGAACTCTCCTCTCTGGAACTAATTTCCACCAGTAATGTAGCAAAACCTGAAGGCATAGAGAAAAAAACCCAAACATCTGTTCAGACAGGCTTTTGCCTGAGGTAGATTAGTAGGATATTTCAGTCTGTCCTTGTTTTCTGTTTGAGGATGTACTTTTATATTTGTGCTTGCTAGGTAGTACTCAAAAAAAAAAAATAGAGAAAGTTCCTAAATTCACCCAGCTATTGGTAAATAATTTAAAATTTTGTCTCTGTATTTCATGTGTTAGAAATGGACTTGGACTATTAAGAATGGAAGTGTGTTTTATTTATGCCATCAGAAATGACTCACTCATTTATGTTGATGGAAGTATGACCAAAACAGATAAGAAGGGCTCAGATATCTCTCAGCTACTGCAGTACCTCAGCTCCTTAAGCCCAAACTAATGCTTTCGTTGCAAAGGCTGAAGATGAATTGTTTGTAATTACTGAGTATCTAGCCGTGTGATTTTATGTTCCTTATTTTATAGTCATTACTGTGAGTATATAAGAATTGATTCCCATGTACACTAGATCTGCAGTTTAGCCGTTATTATTAAAGCCCTATGAAAGCAAAGGTGAAGATCACTTTTACATTCTAAATTCTCCATACACTAAAAATAAAACAGTAAGTTAGAGACAAAAGTTTGTGAAGAGAATAAAATGTTGGTGTCTTAGAGCTACAAAGAGGGTTTTTTTGACTAATGTCTTCTTGGAATTATGTTCCATTAGGCATTGATAATCTCCAACAGAAACTACTCCCATTGTGTTTGGTGTTATGCAGAGGTTAAGTGCTTGAGTAGTGCTGCTGACCTGAAAAACCCTGATTTCAGTCAAAGGATGGAAAGTGGGCAATACTGTCATCATCAGTTTACAGAAGATACTGACTTAGTAAAGAGAGATAAATCCCTCATGAGTAGAGCACTGCATTTTTGTAGGACCTCTCAGGTGTTTCAGAGTTCGTTGTCTGGGAGCACCACCTCAGTGCATAACATGTATTCAAACACATAAAAAAAATCAGGCATATTTCTTATTCCCACTGATTTTAATGGACTTGAAGTAGTGTGCACTCACAGTAGTGTGCATGATTCCTGTCTGCAAACCATTGAAATAATTCCAAAGACTATATAGCAGCACATTGGAGTAGTAGCGTATGGCCCAGTAAGCACATCTAACCCATGACTGATGCAAAAATTGGGATATCCGTCTCCGAAGAAATCCAAAAGTCAGCTGAACACAGTCCCAGGCAACATTCTTTGTCATAGAATCATAAAACAGTTTGAATTAGAAAAAACCTACAGGATCATCTTGTTCCAATTCCCCTGCCAACCCACTTTCCAATAGACCAGATTTCTCAAAGCCTTATACAACCTGGCCTTGAACACCTCCAGGGATGTGGCATCCACATCTTCTCTGGGCAACGTGTTCTATCTGAATGCACTTGAGTAGTCAGTTTGGACTAGATGTTCTCAAGAGATTTATTTCATTCTCAATATTTTTGATTAATAATTAGCACATTTAAGTAGTATTTTTCATCATGGTGCACATTCAAAGTTGAAGTAGTTGGGCTTACCATGTATGTAAAGAACAGCACTACTTCTTATGATCCATAACTGATAACACAAAGTCTTACACATCTGTTAGCTATAAAACTGAAGTATGATAATTGGAACTAAATAAACCAGTTCAAAAGAAGAGAAAAAATATTTCCAACAGCAGTACTGTTAAAATATTTGATTGTTTTCACATGAGCAAGGACCACTGGCTGTGCTATACACAACTTCCATGTACTACTAAAAGGAACAGTGCTGTAAGATTTAGAATTGGGTATAGAAATGACACAACACTACCTCTCCCTGGATAGTGCAACTGTGTTAATGACCAACAATTAAAAATAAGGGAAACAGGGGTTTTAATTCAGAAACTCCTTAGCTGCTTTCAGAAGGATTTGAGTGTCAGTGGGTGGTCTGTCCATTCCAAAGGGCGGGAATGAGGGGGGAGTGAGTATCTTACACCTTACTTAACTAGGGTAGAGCATTGAATTCCAGTGTCTCATTTCACACATAAGCAGGTCGCACTCAGCTAAAATTTATCAGACAGTCACTGATTTCACTAGTCAGGTACTAAAATGTGTCACTAACTTGGATTAAAATATCTGTAGGGTTTTCCAAACTAGCCTATGAGAAATTAGGAAAGAGATCTGTCAAAATGAAAGTATCACTGACTGTACTGTTACTGTCTTTTACAGTGAATACAAATGACAAAATCACTTCATACCAGTTTCTTTCTTTGTTAATTTCTAATGAAATTGCAGTGAAGTAAGGGCATTTTAAAGCCTTTCTTTTTGGATTCAATCGCTCATTAACATTACAGAACCTGTCCTTCTGTGCTAAAGCAATACTGATCTTTCACAAAGGCTGCAGTGTTAAAATTAGTATGTTTGCTGACTGACAAAATAATGCTTTCTAAATCTTAGAAGATTTTTTTAAATAAAACTTTTTCTTATTTGCTAAAAATCTCATTTTTAAGGTACTGTTGGGCACAATAAGCTGCAAGTTGATAAATTTATGTGACACATACTAGAGAAAAAATCAACCCTAGCTCTCTGCTCATTCTAGCTGAATATACTTCCTTACTCTGACAAACACGCTTTTTTCCTTAGATGTTTGCACTTTCCAAATATGGAAGATCCTTAAAAAATTCTCATTTCTTCTGAATGAAAAAGGTGTCACCAGCATCTGATATCGTGTGTCTATAAAGCATTTCTCAAAATAACAACAGTTTCAGAAGGCAGGTTTGTGGGCACCCAATATACCTAGTGGGTGGAATGGTTACTTCAGAGAGTGGAATCATGTTGATTTTGAAAATTATGCAACAAGCCAAGGGATCCACAATTAATTGTGTCTTATGAAAAGTAGATGCAGAACTCCTAACTTGTCCTTAGTAAATAGTTTATGGAAATTAAACTCTTCCAATTCACTTATCTACATTTCAAGTGCCCTACGTGTCCTCTCCCATATGGTCAGTTTGGGCTCCTTTGGATGTTTTGAACTAAAAGCAGCACTGACAGGATAAAATCCACCTGACCTCTTTTATATGTCAGATTGAGATCCCTGGGAAGGAGGCATTGCCCCAACTCTAATTTTACAGAAGTCACAACTGGATTTCCAGGAGAGGCATACTCATTCTAGAACTGGCATATAAACTTATGAGGTCAGTGTAGTAGCATAACACAGTTGCTGTGATTGTGAGGTTTTAAAGGTTTTTGAAAGCAAATAATACAGGTTAATAAAAATCTACCTTTTTTTTTAATTTTGCATCACATTCTAAAGTAACATGTAGCATTTCTCAATGTCTATTAATTTGAAATTCCATGATAGATTTTTAATGTGAAAGATGAAATGTCTATCATATTAAAGCTTATAAACACTTTTGCTTTAAATAGCTAACACATAATAAATTTAATAATAGTCACATCAGTGACTCAGTTTTCTGTGCTTCTCAATGGCATTACTTGATACCTGTAAACAAGACTGCCATTCTGCTATTTTAGTTTTAGGGTTTTTTAAAAAATCTATAATAAAAAAGTCCAATTAATTAAATAGTATTTAAAAATATGTTACTAAAAATGTTATTATATCTTTGAGCCCTAAAATCTGTGGAAAGTTACTCAGTTTATATTAGTCTGGGAGTAGAAATTGCAAGTGTCTTAATCCAGCTCCCAAACAACATATATTAATAAGTGAAACAATATTATGAAATGGTTACATCTGATCAAAGTTTATTTATAAAAGCTGGTTTGAAAGAAGCTCTGACAGACAGGAGAAAAAAGCAAACTGAAAATCCTTAATATATTTTAACAATTCAAAATAATTTAAAGCACATTTTTGCAAGAACCTCATTTTTTTAAGCATAGTTGAGAAGCTGGAAATGAATGTGCTGCTATATTATATGGATTCACAGGAAAAGAAGAATTTGAACACACTGACATAGGATCTTTTTTAAGAATTACAATTTGGAATTTTCTGCAGGGTTTTTGAATGAGGAGAGAGAAAGTATCAGAGATAACAAAAAAGCAAAGAGTTTTCTCTACTGGTGAAGCACATATAGTTTATGGGAATTAACATAGTTACTGAAGTTTATTTCAGTAACACTGGTACTGATGCCGTGAATGCCCCCACAAAACAGGACTCTGAGCCAAGTTAGTGTAGGATGAGATAAAAAGTAAAAGTCCTTT
>JAOXXN010000001.1:88264416-88278025 GCA_026770055.1 Myrmophylax atrothorax
AATAGAATAGAATAGAATAGAATAGAATAGAATAGAATAGAATAGAATAGAATAGAATAGAATAGAATAGAATAGAAAGACTGTGATTATTCATTTGGAAGGGACCTAACAACAATCCAGTCTAACTGCTTGACCACTTCAGGGCTGACCAAGTTAAAGTGTGTTGTGAAGTGCATTGTCCAAGTACCTCTTAAACATTGCCAGGACTGGGACACTGACCATCTCTGTAGGAAGCTTGTTACAGTGTTTGAGCACCTCTTAAGTAAAAAAATGCTTCCTAAGGTCTAGACTAAACCTTCCTTGGTGTGGCTTCGAATCATTGCCACATGTCCTATTACTGGATGCCAGGAAGATCAGCACCTTCCTCTTCCCTTCCTCAGGAAGCTGTAGGGAGCGAAGAAGCCACCCTTCGGCTATCTTTTCTCCAACTTAGACAAAATCAAAATCAGGACATTCCTTCCAGCCCTTTCACGGACTTTGTTGCCCTCCTCTGGATGCAAGTTCAAGGAACTTTGTAGTAGAGGCTTACAGGTAGAGCAGATAAAGACCTTATCTTTTTCTAGATGAGTGGCTACAAGTGAAACATTATCTCAGACACGTAAGTCCTTCTTTGTGTCTGAAATGAAAGCAGGAAACTTCATCCCTAAAGTCAAGCTGGGAACAATTAGTCATAATTTATTTACATGTGTGTCAATTGGACTACCTTGAAGCAGAAATAGGCAAGTGGAGAACGGATGTTATTAGGGAAAGTTGATAAAGTACTTTTTTCATAGGTAAAATGAGGTGACAATTTCTTTACAGTTTGTATAACATAGAGCTTAACAACAGATCTCCACCACTGCCACAGTAAATAACCCCCAAACAAATACATCGGCACTCTCAGATCTCCTGTCTGCAAGTTGAAGGATACCGCACATTTCATCCTGGGTAGCACTGCCTTCATGATATCAACACAGGATGAACTCATGTAATCAAGTAGGAGCAGAAACACTCTAGTGACAAATAAGGAACATTTCTTACAGAACAGTCACTCCCTCTCTCCTGATTCCCAATAAAGACTTAAAAACCCCTCTGAAATGCAGAATTTGGACAATTTATAATTCTGTTCATGACCAGAAACAATGAGCTGAAACAATCTTAGCTTTAAAGTTTGATGCTTCAAAGAGTGAAATGGATATCCAGTAGTTTGTTTAATGTTTCCACATGCATGATTAGTAGAATGACAGGTGTTATCTCCATTTAAAAGGTTCATCTTCCTTACTATTGTAAATTCATACACAAAAAACTCAAATCCAAAACATGACAATTAACATCTCAGTAAATTGTGACATTTAAAAGTCCCATCATGAAGCAACATAGGTAAATTGTGATGTTGAATCAACAGATGGAAAGATCTGTGAGACTTTTTATCCAGAAAACTTGTTTTCTGATCAATATGTAAGGAATGTGGGCCATTTTTGGAGATGGTATCTCTGGAACATCTCTTCCTTAAAATGAAAATCTTTATGCTCTCATTCACCTTTTTACGTTGTGATTCCTCCTAGCTTATCCTCTTAGCTATCTAAATGGGGAGGGGTGCAAAGAGTTTGAACAGAGCTCAAGAAATTCATCTTCAGTCCAGTGCATTTAAAAACATAATGCAGTAGAATCCAGCAGTTTAAATAGCTGTATCTTTTCTGGAACTGTATCGCCATGGAAACAGGAAAAGATCATGGTCTTTGTACAGTCCTTTAATCTTTGTGCTCTCGTATAGAACTGCACAGGGGAACTTTCACAGTTATCTATAATTCACAACATTTTATACAGTCATGCTACCAAAAGGAGCAATTAACTCACCACAAATATCTTCAAGATTTTCAACAAAACAAGTTTTATAATTTGGCATCTACTGGTAGTTTTCTACACATATGATATTATCTTTTGACTCTTTCAAAGAAAAATAACAGAAGTTAGAGTTTCTATTTCTCAGATATAAAAAATAACAACTGCTTCAGTTTCACAATGTAGGGATTTTTTCTTTGAAATCTCTATACCTTAATTATACATGTGATTGGGTCATCAGAGTGTAAAATTTAGAGTAACTTTTTCTAGATGGTGCTGTTTTACCTGATTTAACTGGACCTCATTTGTTTTTCATTGAAAGGATTCCTCATGGGGACAGAAGTTATTTGACAAAGCTAAAATAAAATAGTAGAAATGTCTTTTCTCATCTGTGTTACAAAAATCTATATACAAGTAGGCAAATTGCTTCTTTAAGTGTTTTCTGAAATTTTTTATCCCTTATTTCTTTTTTCCACCTTCAAAATTTTTCTTGACTTGATTTAAAAGCTCTTTAAATTCTTCATATTCCAAATTAACTTTTTTCTAAGTGTCTCATTCTCTCACTCCAAATTTCTTATTACTCAAGAGCTGTCAAAACCACAGTTTCTTGACTGAATAAAGACTGAACATTGGTTTAGATGGGTTTTTGTTTCATTTTGAACCATGCTTGGTTTACAATACAGCATCTACTATAAGTCAAGAACAATACCAAACTTACATTGATAGAAAATAACATTGATCCCAAGACAATGGGACTGTCTCCTGGTTTTAAAGAAATCATAAATGAGACTAGTTAGAAAGATTAAACAATGAGTTGATTATGGGAGAATGCAGCTATCAAGGACTTTTCTGTTTCAGTTCTTTAATTTCCCTTGCCTCACAGACATTTAAGTTGTTTCCATTAGGTAGTGACTTTTTCATCTATTGTCAGTCTCCTAGCCTTGAGCATAGCATTTTTATTTGTGACTTAATACATGTTTGTAGGTGCTACTTTGGATTATTTCAGCTTGTACATGTCCTGTTCTGTATAATAGCTATCATATATTTCCTGATACCTTGTGAAAGCAAAAGGAAGATGAGTTAAACTATGGGGTACTTCAGGCTCTAAAGAGCAATGGATTCAATATCATCACTCTTGTGTAATTAAGAGCGATCATTGTGAATAGTATGTATATAAATTTCTCTCTCCAAGTTCTAGCTTGGAGAGTGTTTTATTAGATGTTACACTAATATAAATGAGCAGGACATATTTTTTTATTGTCTAGTCATTAAATTAACAATTCTGCCCCCAAGACTGGGTGTTTTAGAAAGCCAATGCCATACGTGAATGGACATAACAAACAGATGTTGTTGCCTCATTTCATTCTTTGTTTCAGATGGGGTTTTATGGCTGTTCAGGTTTCTACATGATAAGTAATATTTTATGCCACGGGAGATATTTGAGGGGGGTGGAGGGGAGACGGGGAGAAACAAATGCAAAAAACCCACAAGACCCTAAAAATGGCTATTTGAACTGTCAGTTCGTTGTTGAGTCATTAAGGGCTGAGCTGTATTTAATACTTAAATAGAAATGTGTCAGAAATATGACAATGGACTGTTACTGTTTGTAAATGGGATTTTGCACTTTCTTCTCTCTTCCAAGTACCATCCACCTTGTAGAGAAAATATTCTCAGCAAATAAAAGCTAAGCCATCAGTTGCTCAGGGATGCTGTTGATGTTAATTAAATTGGCCCTTGTATTGTCCTCTGCAAACTTCCCCTTTCATACTCCTGTATGCAAATCTCAGATTCATTCTCTAATATATTACTGAGGTAATTCCAGAGCAACCTCAATGATCTCAAAGTGTCAGCATCCCTACTCAGTCAAAGTCCAGGGTAAACCCATTGAAGTCATTGGCATTGTTTGGAGTTCTTGCCGTGATAAATTAAATTAAACCTGATATTAAAATTTGGATGATTAGTAGAAATAGTGTGAAAATGAAGTAATATGAAAACCATGATCCAAATAATTCAAAAGAATTTTCTTTTCACTACTTCATTTACTTTAAACATGCCAAAGAGTTCAAAGCAAATCTATGATACAATTTAAGTACAAAAAGGAGGGAAAAAACCCCTGTAGATTTCATTTTTTGAACAAGAATGCAAATTTCTAAAAGGAAATATGAGAAGGATACTGCAGTTAAAACTTCAGTGCTGATAAGAGAAGAACAAAAACTGAAATGACTGTTGGAGTTGTGGGTCACATCTTACATGTCCTTCCATCATATTCTAATATTCTTTGTGATGGAGGACTTAATGAATGCAAGGAATTGTGCAATACACTTTTGATGGAATATACTTAAAATACAACAGAGAAGGTCTCAAGACAAAAAAAAAAAATCCATCTAGGAAAAGGGAGGACAAATATCCTCTTTATTCTAGCTTTAGCTTTTCTGATGTTCCAAATACAATTTTATACAAATATCTTGAAGTTACCATAACAGAGACGTCTCCTTATGTTAAATTTTTTCTTGGGTTAAACATTGATGATGGCATAGAATTTACTGAGAACCAAAGCTGGAAGATGAGGGACAGTGATATAAAAGTAATATTCTTTGAAGGGAATAACAGGAGCCATACACTGCACACCTTATAGTAAATCAATTCAGGTTTGTGTCAGTTTGATAACAGAGTGTGGCCAGCAAACACTGGTTGACGAAAACCACACTGAGTAGAGTTACACTACCTTGTTTCTTTAATAATGTCCTTTTATAAATTATCACTGCTAGTATTTCCTTTATTGAGGGACAACTTTGAGGCTTTATGATGAAAGATCAAAACTTTATTGTGAACAGGCAAAAATTTATTTGATCTCTGGCACAGTTCACCATTTCCAACAGTATAATTCATAAGCCTGATCAACAATATCATTCCAGATGTATTGGGTTTGTGTGGCAAGGTTTTGGTAGTGGGACGATACAGGGGTGGCCTCTGTGGGAAGCTGCTGGAAGCTTTCCCCATATCCAAGAGAATCAATGCCAACCAGCTGCTAGATAGACCCAGCTGAAGTACTGCATGCTGTGGAAGGGACACATACTGGAGACGGAAGAACTGCAGCCTCTGGAAAGGACTCTCATTGGAGAAATTTATGGAGGAATATCTCCTATGGGAGGGACCTCACTCAGGAGCAGTGAAAGAGTGTAACGAGTCCTGAGGAAGAAGCAGCAGAGACAACGTGTGGCGAACTGACTGCAGCCCCCATTCCCCTTCCCATTGTGCATCTGGTGAGGGAAGAAGGCAGAGAAAAGGTGGAATGAAGTTGAGCTTAGGAAGAAGAGAAGGGCAAGCCATTTTTTCAGTTAACATGTCATAAGCATCTCACTAAGATAATCCAAAACAAGGCAAAATTTAGATTAGGTCATATAGTCAGTGACTATTTCATGCTCTACCAATTTTGTCTCATTTACAAGTGAACCACAAATTTGTGGCTAAGGACTGCTTGCTTATGCATTGTGTGGATTTGGTCATATATCTAACCACACTTTCAGAAGAACTTATATCTTTGCAGATGTAAACTTGAGCCAGAAATTACTGTAAAATAATGTACTGAATATGTGGGAATATACGTGGAAAGGAGAAATTTTGCTCTGGGGTGTTTTTTCAACCAGATGTTGATATCTCTATTAAAAAAAAAAAAAGCAAGCAGAATTCCTGGGGGGACGTTTTCATGCAAGCCTTTAACCTTTTAACATGGAAAGAAGATTTAGGGATTTAGGATAATTTTATATGATCAGAATCATTGAATTATTTCAGCTGCAAATTAACTTAGAGTTGGTAGAGTACAGGCTCCCAAAAATAGTAAGGCTAACCTCCAACTTTTATCAGATTGTTCAGATAATTTTCAGCCATGTTCTTAATATCTCCAAGTCTGAAAATTTTGTAATTCCTCTTGCCCCCCTTTCCAAATGTTTGACTGCTCCCATGATGAAGAGATTTTTCCTTATATTTATCTGGGTTCCTGTGTTCCAGCTTGTGTTTTATGCTATCACTCGCACCCAAGAGTTCTTACAAGCATTGGTTTGCCAACTGAAGATGGCAATAAAATTTCTTTCTAAATTCACAGAATCAGATAATAATTTAGTTTGGAAGAGACTTTTAGAAGGGTTTTATTCCAATCACCTGCTCAAAGCAGGTCTAATTAGAGGGAAAAAAAAAAAGGAAAAAATTTATTCCAACTGTATTTACTACTGTTGAGCTTCATGGGGTTTCATCAGTCCACCTCACCAACCTGTTGAGATCTGTCTGAGAGGGTCCAGTAAAATGATTTACATGCTAACATGCCTCAACTTTATTAAGAATCATCTACTTCTTCCATCCTCATTTAAGGTCAATGCTATAAAACTGAATAGTTCACCTAACTCAAAATTTCTCCTTAGATCCTTAGTCTGATTCTTTTAAATCTACCAAAATGGGAAGGAATATATGGATTTACTTTCCATTGTTAACCTTTCCTTTCAATAGTCTCCATTTATGGCTAATGTAATTTCCAAAGATTAACAATGAAAATAAACAAATAAAAGAATGATGGATCTCTAATTTAATTACATGAGCATCCTGATATTATGATACTAAAGATGTAATAAATATAAATGTAAATATTTAACATACTCATATGTATTTGAGATTTTTGCTTATCCATGTGCATGTGCAAAAGTGCACAAAGTATGCAGAGGTAAAAAATGAGGCCCTCAATATCAGTAAAGGCATTTTTATAAAGGCAATAATGTAGTTATCACCATGTCATCTAGTGCAATTGATAACAGTATTCAAAATTAATGGACTTTGTAGTGCAGTGGATTAATGCACTCTGTGTATATTGCATAAATCTTCCTGTCTGGAATTTCGTCTGGAATTTCATCTGTAATACAAAACTAGACCACATGTGAATGGCAGAGGTAGACTTTTCAGTCTCTGGCCTGTATTGAAAATTGTCCAGTGTTTTATAGCCAGACAGTCATTAAAAAAAATTAGTAGCCGGACAAGTTTTTCTAGAATCTAGCAGTGTATTCTAAGAAAATACAAATATATGGCTAATAGAGTTTTGATGTTTGTCTCATTAGTCTCAGCAAATAAGTTCTTTCATGTGTTTTATGAATTGTGATCCTAAATTATTAGTAGGCTGTAGTTTCAAAAAGAATGTGTTTTAAAATGCATATTATATTATTACTTTCTGTGCTACAGTCAGTTATCCCTCGACCTTCAAAAAAATGATAAGACTGGAAATGTGTGAACTAAATGCTGCTCTCAGAAAACCATGTAAATTCCCCAAGCAAATACTTAAATAATTATACCACTTTGGTTTTATATAGTTATAAGAAAAATCAGAATTCAACATCATATAATAATCTATATAATGATGGGATTTTTTTCCTCTAGTATTATTTTATAGTATTACTTTATTTTGATAAATTGAAATACATCCAAAAATCAGTGATTATTCTGAGATTTTTTGTTATAGGTTTGGTTGTTTCCTCTTTTTTTTAAAGTGAAACTTTTGCCCTAAACTATATGAAATACATCTCTATTTTCAGTAGTCTCATTACTCAACATATTTAGGTACTTATATGAAGAGGTGACAGTCTTCTTCATTACTGTCAAAATGAGGATCTATTAGAATGAGCTATTTTTGCTTCCCACCCCTGCCCTGGAAATGATCTTCTCAGTACCCTGGAGCAAAGCCAGCTACACTTACTTTCTCTGCCAGCTAGGATTTTCCTTATAGAAGGAGAATTCCCAGGAGTTTTACTAGCTCAGAATTAAGTTAATAGATCAGTGCAAAGAAGCTATATCAAGAGCCAAAGGTTTAGATCAATATAGTTTGTATCCCATCACATTACACTGGATTCAATCTTACTTGCAAAATGTCTTCTCAACAATTTTTTGCCTCTTTATTTTTAATTGGGTATACATTTTAATAGTGACTGCAGGTTCCAAAGTGTTGTTTCAGAATGAGGTACTACTTTAAAACAAGCTTTTTACACATTGGAAATAAATAAATCACTGTTGTTGAGTTTCCAGGTACTGTTCTACCACAACTTCCATGGGAAATTTTTAAGAAAATTGTGCCGACCACTGCCTCCCTCCTACTGGGAGATTTTCTGTCAGGATGCTATCCTTCCCTCTCCATTCATGTTTTGCTATATAGTTAAGGTCAAAGAATCAGAGTAATTGAAGTTGGAAAGACTCTCTGAGATCACTAGTCCAACTTTCTATAGGTCTTCTATAGGACCAGATTCAAAGTTAGACCAGGTTTCTCAGGGATGCACAGAGGACACTAGCCAAAGATGGAGACTCCATAGCTTCTCTGATCAATCTGTTCCAGTGCTTAATTATCCTCATCACAAAAGTTGTTATATCCAAACTGAATTTCCCCTTTTGCCTCTTTTACTGTAGACTTCAGAGCCCAATTGCTCCTTGTATGCCATTGATCTTGGTGGTTTCTGCTGGACTTTCCTCAGTTTGTCATTCGCATACTGGGGAACACTACACTAGACATAGCACACTGGATATGATCTTGTGATAGCTGAGTTGGAGAAAATCACCACTTTCTTTAGCAGAAGAAAGTTTTTATTCCTCCAGTCCCCCCAAGTCCTTTTTGGCAGGGCTCTTCTCAATTCATTTGCCCTGAACCAGGTAAAGGACATTACACTAGGTCTTGTTGGACCTCCTGAGGTCAGCCCTTTGGGGCAATATCCCATGGGATTATGCCTGACAGTTCTCTGAGAAACTTTAGTTTGATCCCCTGAACTCCTGAATGTCTTTATTTTGCTACTCACCTTTAGTTCTCCCAGGATTTTACACGCTGTCATCTAAAGGTCACAGCTCCCAACTATCACACCTCTGAATAGTATCACATTTGTTACATTGTGTCCCTGAACTGGTATTACAAGGTCGAGTAGACGGTCCAGAACCCATTTATTTCCTATATCACCTGCAGTTATGGATGCTAAAAGTTACTCTGTTCTACCACCAGCAGTTGTGTCAAAACAAACTGAAAATTTCTGGAATAGTTGTGTGAGCCTTCTAGCAAATATAGTTAATGTCCATGAAGACCAAGACTAGTGATAAGAAGATTTCAAGGAGACTTCACTCATTGTCTCTTTTTTATCACACTGACTAGCAGGTGCATGACACAACTTCTCTTTCTTCTGTGATCTGACTTGTGATCCTGATTGATAAAGCTTCAACAACCTTTATGGTCTGTTTTGTTGCAGAATTCCATATGTATATCCATCCACATGCTGTCCATCCATATGTGCTACACATTTTCATGGTTTAAGCCCAGATGGCAATTAAGCACCATACAGATGCTTGTTCAAGCCCTCCATTCTCCTCCACCATCCTTTTGGAATGGGGAGGAGAATCAAAACATGTCTGTAGAGATAAGAACAAGTTTAAGAAGTGAAAATAAAATAATAATGATAAATGCTAAAAATTATAATAAAAAGGAAACAAAAAAGTGATACACAGTTCAATTGCTCATAACCCACTGACCCATGCCAGATCCCTCTTTCCAAACCCAGCTCAGCCCCCCATCCCGGTAACTCCCCCCAGCTTCCATACTGGGCATGATGTGCTATGGTGAGGAATATCCCCTTGGTCAGTTCGGGTCACTTGTCCCAGCTATGTTCCCTCCCACAGGACATGAGATAAGGAAAGAAAAATAAAAGTCGTGTTTGACATTGCATAAACACAACTTATCAAAAAACGAAAACATCAGTGTGTTATCAACACCATTCTCATTCCAAAACCAAAACACAGCACTGTGACAGCTGCTGAGAAGAAATTGACTGTACCCCAGCTAAAACCAGGACACAGGTGTGCATCTATCCTTGTATCCATCCAACAGTAGACTCTGTCACCACACTCTGGTTTCACAAGCTGTCCTACCAGTAACTCCACAGTTCTTGAGTTGTGCACAAACCCTGAGAAAAATATCTCTGTTTTTCCCTGCTTATTGACAGGACTTTCAGAGGGGCTTACAGTTTCTTCCAGCCACTCTGTTTGTCCAAATTACCAGATTACTGACATGTAATGTTCTGGTGGTAAATGACTATTGCATCTTAAGTTATTATCCATTTGGTTTTATGTCTTTAAATATTCTCCCCTTCACCATAAAGTCTTCAAAATTTGAAGTTAAAGGGATTTAGTTGCATAGATCACTTTTCTTCTCTTGACTTAAGCTATTAAACTTGCTTTTTTTCCAGTCATATGGTACCTTTCTGTCTTGAAAGATTTGTTCCAATCCTTGTGCCTGGATTACACTACCATAAGAAGAAGACATATGGTCTCACAATCTTGGAACTGAATAAAGACCATCGGATCATGTCACATAACTTGCACACCAGCTTCTAGTCACTGGTAACATAAAAGTGACAAGATCTAGTCAATACTTCAAGCCATACAGTTGGTGCTTGGTACTGTTTTACATCCCAGTTCATTTTAACTGGTAAAAGTGAAATTTGTGTGGAAGAAACTAAAATTATTGAATTGTATTATATTTGCATTCTGCGGTTGGTACCTTTTCTAATGTTACTTTATCCGTGATATATAGATCTATCACAACTTGTGCTACTGTGCTCTAAATTTCAAAAATGATGAATGTAGACATTAGCAGTCTCATGGGCTTGACCATCAATATTTCATGTTAGGTAAACAGCAGCTTTCCTAATTTATTGGTTCTCATTATGTCTGGCATGTAGAAGCTGAATTCCCCCCTGCGAGGGAAATTCCCCATCTGCCTTGGAAAATGACCTTTTCTGCTTTTTAAACCAGTAGAGACACAAATCAAAAGGGACATAGTTAGTTAATATTGTAGAAAAATTACTTAATTTGTCACTAACTAAATTGTCAGGAATTTGACCCATTTTGAGATTAGTTAACATTTGATTCTTTTCTCATGTTTCATGCATACATCATTTGGATTGTCTCTGTACTTGCACTATGCTTCCAGAGTGGGGATGTTTTTTGTAGTCACTCTTAAGAGAAATAGTAACACATTTGTCAAAGTGTAATAGTGAACAATGTAACCTCATTATATGTTACTCAAAGTGTTAAATGAAAAGGGATGCCTCATCTAGGCAGTTTTATATCCAAATCACAGAAGGTGAAACACAGAAAACAAGTTTTCATTGCTTTGATTTTATTGCCGTTTAATTTGTTCTCTGAGAGCTCCAACAAAAGTCAGTGTTAGTACGCCTGGTCTTGATCCTGCTCTGCTGGAGGTACTGGGAATTTCATCACTGGGAACAGAAAAAAAATGGCAAGTGAATAAAATTACTCATGTGAGAGTTTGAAAGATACAATCCTCAAGGGCAGAGACTGTCAATTTTGTTTGCATTGCACAGCACTGAAGATATTCTTCATGCTACACTAAAAAAATACAGGAGTGGGCACTGCATGCCATACAACATTCCTGTTATGCAATCCCCCACGCCAAAAGAAGAGGTCATTACTCACACCAGAAAAACAGGCAGTACTAACATTCCAGTTTGGATACTGTACCTTGGAAGATATAATTTCTAATTCAAAAAATACACTGAATATTTGCACCCTATCTTTGGACAAAAGGCTTTTTCTGTGCGTCTTACCTTTTCACCTCGTCTAACTACCTGCATATATGTTTTTTCTTTGCTGCTATGGTCATGGAGTGTCTCTACCCACCAATGCTGAAGACAAAGAAAAATAATTTCAGCCAAGTATTGATTATATCCTAAATATTCAAATTCCATGTCGTTACAGCTCTTTTCTCAAACAGCAAAGCAGGAAATACGAGCTAGACTTTCTCAAGGTGAGAATATCCTCACCATGTAGGGAAGGAACAGAAGAAGCATCGGTGTTCACTAGGTTTACTTGTCACTTCACTCAAAATCTATCTTTCCCTAAAACACAAGTCACTTCTAGGGGTGTGGGTGAATTAAGGCTTCCCAGCAGTGTGAATTGTCTCTATCTAGGAATTTCATTAGAAATGTTTTATGGGATCAAAGATGATAAAAAACCAGGAGTTAATGCAAGTATGACAATGTAAAAACACAAGGATAAGCTTTGCCATGTTGATATAGAGCCATACTGTCAGTCATTGTCAAAATTATAGAGTGCAGCAGCATATCACATCTTTCCCTGTCAAAGTGTTCTCTCTGACAAAGGTCAGTGCCTTCATGACATAAATCTGTTATCCTATTATTGTCATAAGTATCATGAGAAGAATGGAGTCAAATGTTTGGAACAGATAGAGTCAATGCAACTTAATTCAAGAAAGGACCATATTTCCCACTTGCCTTTGTCAGGCTGCCAGCCATCAGGCTGCGCGTTCCTTCTCACAATCTGTTTGTGTTCCAGTGAGTAATAGCTTTTTACTGGCCTGGAAAATGACTATCCCATTACTAGCAAAGTGTATTCATGGGATCAAGAACCTTTTGAATAGTTAAGTACATCGTGCCTTTTAAATAGACCAGACGGCTTCAGATGAAACCCTTAAAACTATGGGCAATCTGTTGGAAAATTAAAAATATAGTAAATCTAGGGCTGAAATCAGGCATATTTATGAGCTACTCAAATATACAGACACTTAAAATAGTTTGTTACTCAGTGAAATTTATGAGGGTTTTTTTCTCCACAAGAACCAATATCTCCAATAAGTCATGTACATTTGTAATAGATGAAAAAAAAAGAAAAATGTATAATAACTAGCATAAATTATGTCAATTTTTTCACAACAGTACTTATTTTCACATTTGAAAAGACCCAAAGCATAAAAAGCATAAAAACTGTGAGAATGCCTCTCTTCCCTGTAACACCAAGGTGAACTGGCAGTAAACGGGAGTGAAATCAATAAATGCACATGAATTTAAAGCTACAGTAAACAGGAACATTGAGACTACTGGATATGAATATAAATTGATTAAAACACATAGAAACATGCATAAACATGTCTGAGGAAGCGGAAATTGTAGATAACCAGTTTTCTAGTTGAGACTAGCCTGTTTCATACAATCACCATGAAGAGTAGGCTAAGGATGCTGCCCTATAAATATGATTCATAAATTATATTCACATGATCCACGTGACTTAAGATTATATGTAGACATACTCATAATGTTACAACCATGCTAACATAAACTTAAGGAAATGGAGGAGGACAGTGACCTGGAGTTTACAGACTAGTGTAAATTATAGAGTAAATTCCAATGTAAAGTTTGAAAGATTTGATTATTCAGCCACTGAGTAGAGAATTGTAGTGTTGGAGGATGGATTGGGCTATTTTTATCTCTTACTGGTTAACTTTGTGCTCTACACTAAATTACTTTTTTTCTTCTGTTGAAAATCAAACAAAAGCTCTGCAGATTTGATACGGAAAACACCTGCTGATCCCTCCTTCTGAGTGAATGGATCTTCAGCATTTACAATTCTAATAACAGGAATTTGAAAAAAGAGTTATAGAAAAAGTGTATTTTTTCCTAGTTTGTTTGAGAGCCTATCTATTTTTTTTTTAACATGGAAATGGAAAAATACAGAATCTGGAAAAAAAAAAACAAAATTGCAAACAGCTTAGACAAAATAGAGAAAACATGGCTATTCTCATCTTTACTCCCTATAGAAATGAATTTAGAGCTTCATTCCCATCCACATCTGTTTCAAATACCTCAGTTCTGGTCTTGCCTTCTCCTGTATATAGCATAACTGGAGAAACTTTCCTGGTGAATGTCACACTACTTTGCAGCTTTCAGAAAACTAAAGCCTGTACTTTCCT
>JAOXXN010000001.1:88284913-88334047 GCA_026770055.1 Myrmophylax atrothorax
TATATCCTTGACTGAGCTTAAAAACTGCTTGGCTTCACTTGGAGAGACTTCCATTTGAGGTTTCAAAGTCAATGGAGGGTGAATATAGTGTTTCTGATTAACCTACAGTACTTAAAATCCCAATTTTATTTCATATCAGGATGAACATTTAAAGGGAACCCTTCAGTTGTCTCCAATTCCTGTGTTGTTGAAATGTCTGTTCCTATTCTGCTGAGCCTTCAGCGTGGGCAAAGCCTCAAGTGTCTAACTATAAGATCTGGTCTAGCTTGAAACTGTGTTTTTTTGTTTGGTTATTTTGTTTATACTTTTAGTGTTTCAATTGCTAAAAAAAGGAGGTCATTTTACTCAGTTGGATTTGTGATCCTAACTTGCTACAGAAACTAGTAAAGATGAGTACAGAAAAATCCTAGATGAGACAATTTCCTTGTTGGTCGTGTAGGAGACCTAGGCTCCTCCTGTAAACATTTTAAATTGTCCTGCTGTGAAGAGCCTCAGCTTTTCTTCTCTCAACTTAGCAGAGAGATTTGGCCTTTCAACTGAGGCAGCCAGTTTGAAAAAGTAGTGGCAATCCCTTTCTTCTTCTTCAATTCTTTACTTGAAATGTTATCATGTTGCATTGATGGTTCATGTTGTATCATGATAAATATTGATATTTTAAGTAAATAACTTAAAACTATCTCTCTTCTTTCAAGTGCTTAAATTCTTTCTTTCTTCAATAACCTGTGATTACACTGTATTATTCTCTGTTATGGAATAATGTTTCACTTTGAACTGATTTGTAGCAGCAGTGCAAATATCTAAATAGTTTATTATATCATATATATTACAACAGATATATAGGGAATTCACATCTTTTACAGTATTATTTAGAATGTCATGTTTCTACCACAGAAAATAATTTAAAGCAATGATTCTCTGTATCAATTTGTAACTTGGCTCCAAGTATGGGCATCTCAGCTGCCTTAAATTAGATTAAATTATTTTAGGCCTAAGAGGATGATTCATGGGCAAGCTATAAAGTTCATGGTGCAAATTAAAAACTTCTAGTGGCTACAGTAGGTTTTGGCTTGAACTCAAAGACAGAAAAATTCTAAAATGAAACAACTGTTATTCTTGAAGTGTAGTGCACATCTACTGATTGATGCAATACCTCATTTTAATTTTTGCATAGAAATTTTAATAATGGGTTATTCACTAATGATGTAGATTGCCAGTACCTCTAGACCTTTTCTTTGCTGAACAGAAGTCTCTTGAAAGCCACTCTAACCCAAGGATCCAATAAGGCAGACAGGGTTTATCGATTCATTATATATAAAAAGCCCATTTATCCAGTGGCAGGATTTATTTTTTTATCTCAGGGAGGTTAAATATTCATTTATTCCATGTATGTGAAAAATTTTACATCTTATTAAACCTTTCATATGTTTTCCATGCCTACATCTACTTTTGTGTATACTGATCTCTAACCTTCAAGTCATTAAATGGTCCATGCCTCTAAGGTAATTCATTAATTATAGCACACATTTGTTGTTAATTAAAAGTTGCAGTTAGCTTAGTACTTGATATTGTTGCTAAATTAGTTCATTAGAACCTTTAGTAAAAACAAAGATATGACCTTTCTATAGTTTTATACCTGATACTGTTGTTCCACACCAACAACCACAAGATGTAGTAATAATTACAGAGGATTCAGGCTATCTAGCTGCTAGCAAGGACCTCAAGACAGGAGAGGAGGGCAAATTATTAGAATTAAGATCTGTGTCCACACGCATAAAGAGAAGGAATTTATATAAAAGGAAAAGGAGACTCCTGACAGCACAGACTAAATACATAATAAATTTTACTTAGCGCTAAGGGCAAAAGAATCAGTGTTTCAGGGCAGTCAGAACCACTGCCCTAAAAAAAACCCCTGCTTTTCTAACAGAAGGGTAAAGAATAAGAGGTAGACTGAATTAACCTGAGCTGGGTTGTTTTTCATTTAGAAATGTACTATGTATAGGCTGATAAGTACTGGAAGTCCAGTGATGAAAACAATTCTTCATCTGTACCTCACTGTCTGAAGAGCTTTGCTGTTGGGATTATTGACAGTGGTTGAAAGTGTAGTGATCTGCAGCCTTCTCCAGCAGTAAAAATATGAGATTTTCCCAAGGCAAAGAACATTGGAGTTTTTTTGGACACCCTTGGTATTCGTGATGCCTTGGAGAATATGATAAGAGCATTTCTGCAGTACAGAACTAACAATATTTGGAGGAAAAATAATTACGATATAGTCTTTGGTCCAGCAGATTTCAAGAAGGTTACAGGAGATGCAGGAAATTACTGACATCTCTTGTCTTCCCAGGCAATGATGCCCTAGCATTCCCTAATATGCTGACATTTTATTTTGCTCCAGTCCTGAACTATTCCAGTCTTACTAAACGCCCCCATGGCAGAGCACCTGCTTTGTTTTTTCCTGTAGCACTAATTTCTTTATATATATCCATGTTTATTTTTTATAATTATTCTTTTGCTAATACCAGTATCAACTATAGATACTGTGTTTGAGCCATACACACATTCGTGGTCAGTATGTGAATCACAAATTTTTTTTCTCTATTGTTACTTCTCATATATCAGCATGATTTTATTTGTTTTTTAAGAAACCCAGAAACACTCAACTTTTATTAATTGCTAAACTTTTAACTAAATGGTCAGAAATTGGAATCAGTGGAAAAAACTACCATGTGAGAAGATCAATGTAAATATCACATACACAAGTCATTATTTGTACTAATTGCATTATTTGATCTAATGCACTGTAGAAATTATAGTGGCACCACTTCCTCATCTAGTCATACAGATAATTTCAGATTTTTTAACAAATCAATACACTTTTATGTAAAATTTGCCATATCTTCAGGAAAAGAAATACATTCTTATTTATATAGATTCCACCTTTTAAGAAATCCATACAAATAGGTTAAAAGAAATAAAAATTATCTAAGTCATTATGTAAAAAATGGTCAGTAAGAAGACATTGTTTCTAGCCATATTTTCATGTGATTTTTCATATAATTCAAAGGCACTGGAAACTAAATGTCATTACTATAGATTTCACTTTTTCATTTTTGATGATCTTTTTCACAATGTTACACCAATGTGAGCAGAACATGAGACCAAGGTTCTTTTAGAAATTATGCTGGGGTACCACAGTCCCATCAGGAAAGGACATGTCACCCTGATCTCTTTTTAGGGATATATATTATCTAAGGATTCAGAAATAAAAATTTTAATCATCAAGGTCAATAGGAAGGTGCTGTCTTGTGTCAAAGGAAATTGTAATTGAATACACACAGGGATTACAAAATCTATTTCAAAAAGAAACATTTCCTGACTTCTTATCCTGCATAGTTCCAGTTAATGAGAAATAAATTGTGCTGTTTTTGAATTGAAAGTCATATTTTCTCAGGTACTAAAAAAGGCTGGTCCTTTAAAGCAGAAGTCCATATTAACGACAGTCAAACCTGTCAAAAGCATATTTTTCGGCTCTTTGGGAAGAAGGAAATTTGAAACTGTAACAATAACAATTAGAATTATTTTGATAAATGACACAATAGGAACAACATCTAGTTGTTTAAGGATAAAGAATAATCACAAAAGTCTTCCTCCATGTCTGGTGCACAATTTGTCAAAAATAAAATAAACAGATCTGCATCCCATGCTGGATATAACAACAGCTTCACTATAAAGGAAAATAAAGGCATAAAGAAGGATAAGAAGTTTCAAAAGCCATGAATGTGAGTAAATACGAACAGAAGGAATTTAGGGTTATTTGGGGTTATTACAGCAACCAAAATAAAATGGATTTTAATGTCGATCTGTTTTTGTGAAATACACAGATGCTTTAGAGATGATCAAATTTAACAGCTCTGAAACTTTGTGTATTTAAAAGCATAATATAAATTTTAATCAGCATTTCCTTATGGGAAGTTCTGTGGATGAAGCTGCAGAGCTCACAGAAATACAGCCACTGATGCCAGTGTTTGTGGTACTAACAAGTAATGTCTCACAAGGACGAAACAGAAAGCTGTTATAAACACTGGGATCAGTACCATGGCCAAATGCTGACTTCCATCCACTGCCACTTTCCACAGTCTTCGACCCTCCTGCTCCTTTTCTGAAACATATTATAACCAGGATTCTCTAGGAAGGTCTCAACTATGTGGGATTTGGGAAGATATCATATATTTGCTGTATGCTTCCTGCAATCACAGGTGACAGGACTTGCTGATCAGATAATCATTCATCTTTTTTGTCATAATGAACTGTTGGCCACCGAAAGTGGTATGATAACTTTAAGAGAATTACTCTTAAAAGCCCCATAATAAATCAGATGATAAATTACCATTATCAAATTTCTTGTTACAAAGACTTATTTAGAAACAAATGACATTGTACTCTAAGGTTTCACTCAGTAAAATCAATATTCAGGGAGTCTTAAACAGTGACCAGAAAAATGGAAAAGAAAATTAAAGTTGTTCCATTTATATGATCACACTGCACATAGATTGCTGAGTTTGTGATGTTTTGTTCTCTTTGTACTCAGTCTATGCAGCTTTTCAAAGTGGGATCTGAAAAATGATCAGCCACTGACAAGATTTATGATATTTTCAAATTCTGGGGGGGAGAAAAAGAGAAAAAAAAAAGAGTAAAGATTATTGTATTTCAAACAAGGTGTATTTAGCAAACACAGCTTCCCCTGGAGTTTTGTACTCCACATAATTACATTCCACATACAGTAATTGAAACTTGTGAATACATCAAACTGTGTGTTTTCACAAACCAGCAGTAATCAGCTCGAATTATTTAAATTCACTATTTGACATAATTGCTGTAAATATGACAGAAAAAGATATTTCTAGGGAGTATTGCTTCATAACTTTGTCAAATGACTACCTAGGGAGATAACTGCATTGTGTTCCTATGGAAATCTTCAGGATAGCAACATTCAGTACCGAATTCATGTTTTTGTACATATCTCATTTAGATTTACTGAAAGAACTACTGAAACTAAAGGGTAATCTCTGTAGTCTGGGACTATCCATGCACCTCTCTGATTCAGAAATTACCAAAAAATCAAGCAATTGGAAAGTGCTGGCCAGAAGCTGAGTAGCTGTCATCTGGAATAGCTCCACTGAAGTCAGAAAAAAACAATGCTGATTTTTACCAACAGAGAATTCAAATGACACTTGTTGGGAGAATATACGTGCTGGGTCCCTGACACCATTGCAATTGAACTGTCACCTCCACAAAGACTATGCTAAGACTAGAGATTGTCTTACTTGTTGTGCTTTTAATGTGTGACAGAAAGGGCTCTCTAGGGGTTCATGAAAGCCAAATACTGATTGTAGTTTCAAGCTCCTCTGAACCTTTGAGACACCATACATCCCTGAGAAAGAGATTTCTTCAACATGTTTGCTTTGAGAAGTGTTGATGGAAAGGCAAAGGAAAGGAAAGGGGGATGGAATGCTTTTGGGCATCTTAAGTTATGGTTTAATATTTCCTAACCTATGGTTATGGAGTTCATTTATCACAGCCTGATGTCTGGCAGACCAAAAGGCACATGGGATATTAATTGATAATGTGTATCACTGATGGTGAAGAGAATAAATGGAGTTATTATAGGAAAAAAGATGCATAAAAAAACTTTGTACATTTTGTTAGGAAACAAGAACTTTCCAGGGGTCTTTTACTACATCTCAGTTCTAACCACTCTTTGACAGCCCCTGGAGTTAAGATGAATTAATGAACAGGAAAGAAAAAGCAGATAGCCATGCAGAAAAATTTTCCATACTGTTAATTATATGTGAGGATTTAAAACAAATAAACAAGTAAAAAAAAAAACAAACAACACTCCACAAAATCATTTCAAATACTGCTCCAAAAGGAAAACAAACATCAACCTTTAAAATGGGATATAATCTTTTACTTCATCCCTCTGTCTGTATGGTACATGCTTCAATTTAAACTTATTACATTATCTTGTCTCTCTCTGTAACTTCTCTCAACAACCAGAGAGCACTGTGGACATTTCATAACATTGTGAATATCTGGAAGAAATTCTTTACTGTGAGGGTAGTGAGGCACTGCAGCAGGTTGCCCAGAGAAGCTGTGGATGTTCCACCCCAGAAGTGTTAAAGGCCATGCTGGATGGGGCTTTGAGTAACCTCATTTAGTGGAAAGTGTGCATGCACATGACATGGGATTGGAACCACATTAATATTTAAGGTCCCCTCCAACCCAAACCACTCTATGGTTCTATGAAATAACTAGAAGGGAAATTTAACTATTTTACCATTATATTTCTTCTTTGCTTTTTTTTTTAATGGATACATTGTTTGCTTTTCTTCAGCAAACAGACTGACCTGTACATGTATATGTATTTGTAGAACCAAGGTATTTTATTTAAAATAATAATAAAAAATCTATCTAATACCTAGTTTAGGAAGGAATTATATAAAGATGTAGTTAATATCCCAGTTATGTATCATGTATTACTGCTTCAACCTGTTTCATGGTTATGAGGAATACTAGTCTGGCAAAACAACAGAACCACTGTTTCTCAAAAAACAAAATGTCTTCTACCTGCACAATGGCCACTGGACCTGTTCGGTGGCATGTAAACAGCCAAAGTTTAAAATGACCAAACATTGTTTTTCAATCAGTACAATGATTTAAATGAATGCTACATTCACCCTCTACCCAAAAGCCTAGAGAGTCTGAGAAAAAGCCTCAAGCCATTGCATGATGACACACATGAATAATTTTTGCAGAGAAGGATTCAAAGTATTCAAAAATAATTAATTCAAAAATTATAGTAAAAATTTTGTAGCATTAGGATATGGTCAATGAAAATGACAATACAGTAAATCCAGCATGTTTTACCTTAAAACAAATTGCTGCACACAAACTAGACTGCCTCAGTGGATGGCACGTAGCAGGAAGATTTCATCCCTTCCACTTGTCACATAATATTCCCAGATGAAGCACACAATAAAGGCAATACTCTTGCATTTCATGGTCTCCTAGAAGAGTGTCAATGTAGTGAGGAGTACAAGCAAAACTAGAAACCTGAAAGGCAATGGGAGGATCTGGATTTGTGCAAAAAGATTGGAGGTAAAGACTTTTAACTTAGAAATCTTACGGTTTGCAGGCTCAACAGAGCCTTTATGACATATAGACATAAAGCATTCCATACTGTCTGTCACAGGATACTTCTGGACAAAATGTCCAGCCCACAGCTGGATAAACACATCATGTGGTAGGCGAGCAATTGGCTCAGCGGTTGAGTACAGAGAGTAACAGTGAATGGGGTGACATCAGACTGGTAACTTGTCAGTAGTGGGATTCCACATGGCCTCAATCTCAGGCCCTGTGCTCTTCAACACCTTCATAAATGATGTGGACAGAGGACTGGAAGGGATACTAACCAAGTTTGCAGATGACACAAAAATGGGAGGAGTTGTTGACTCCCTCAAAGGCAGGGAGACCCTGCAGAGAGACCTCAACAAATTAGAGGACTGGGCAATCATATGAAGTTCAACAAGGGAAAGTGATGGATTCTGCACCTGGAATGGGGCAGCCCTGGGGATATGTACAGACTGGAGTATAAGATGCTGGGAAGCAGTGCCACAGAAAGGGACCTGGGGCTCCTGGTTGATGGCAAGTTGAATATGAGTCAGCAGTGCCCTGGCAGCCAGGAGAGCCAACTGTGTCCTGGGAGGCATCAGGCAATGCATCACCAGCCTGTCGAGGGAGGGGATTGTCCTGCTCTGCTCTGCACTGGGGCAGCCTCACCCTTAATATTTATGCAGTTTGGGGCAACACAAGATAAGAAAGATATTAAGCTCTTAGAGACTGTCTAAAGGAGGACAACAAAGGTGCTTGAAGGGCCATATGAGGAGCAGCTAAGGTCACTTGGTTTGTTCAGCCTGGAGAAGAGGAGACTGAGAGGAGAACTCATTGTGATCTACAACTTCCTTGTGAGGGGAAGAGGAGAGGCAGGCACACTCATCTCTTTTCTGTGGTGACCAGTGAAAGGACACTAGGAAATGGTATGAAGCTGTGTCTATCAGAGGAGGTTTTTGTTGGATATTAAGAAAATGTTCTTCACCCAGAGGGTGGTTGGGCACTGTAACAGGCTTCCCAGGAAAGTGGTCACAGCACCAAGTATGTCAGAGTTCAAGAAGTATTTGGATAATACTCTCAAGCACATGGTGTGACCCTTAGGGAAGGTCTTGTGCATGGCCAGGAGTTGGATTCAATGATCTTTGTTGGTCCTTTCCAATTCAGCATATTCTGTGATTCTGTAATATATATATACACCTAATTATAACTAGGTCCATGGACTGAAAACACAACTGGAGATAGACTACCTAAAATACAGGTCCAAGGTCCAGCCAGGACAGGGCTGAAGACAGGCACACTCACAACATAGCTCAAAAAGGGAGTAGGGATCCTGTGCAGAGCAGGTAGGAGAAGGTCCTGGGTGAGGCTGGTACACATATCACTAAATGTAGCGTTGGGAACAGAGAGTTAGAAAGTTGCCAAAGTATGTCTTCTTGTACACCTTGTTGGAGCTATTTAAGATAAAGTAGCAGTCTCAGATTGGGCATTCACAGTTATGGACTTGGCTGCCTAATGTCTCCTCTAGTATTGTTTTAGAGGCTTATACTTTTAATTGAGGTTAGCCCTTCTGTGAGTCCATCACACAGAAAATGAATCATCACTGTTTTTATTAAACCTGTACTACCAGCTGTTTTTAGAATATATTTGTTGGACTAAAAAGCTGCCAAATATCTCAGAACACATAATCCTGGGATATTTTAAATTTCAGAAAACAGTAAGAAAGTCCAAAATTATATTAATAAGGCATGTTTTAAATTCTTGTTGTCCCCAATCACAAACAAGCAACCTTGTTATTGTAGATAAGTTTATTTCAGAATTTTAATGTCACTTAACAAATCAATTAATGAGTGACATATACCCGAAAATGTGACACTTCTATTAACATGTCTCAGTTTAATAAATAAACAAGACGTAAAGCAAATTGGATTTTAAAATATCAGTGTAAAGTGACATTCAGTATGTTACGCTATTGGCCCTTGAAGTTACTGTCTCACTGTATTATCTGAACATATTTCCATTTTCCCCTTAGAAAGTGCTGCTAAATCATTCCTTTATCCCTGGAAGGCTTCAACCCCAACAAATATATCTGATTTTCTATTTACTCCAGTTTTCTATTAATAACCTTTAGGACTCAATTTTTGGAGTAATTTTCAAATTCCAACTAAAATTAAACAAAAAATTTGAGCACCAATACTGTGAATTGTCTTATTGGATATTTTAATCTGAACTTTCTAGATTACCTTAACTTTTTTTTGAGAGTTCTTCTAGCTCCCTTCTATCTAAAGTGATTTGTTTTACAGCCATATTCGATATGCATAATTTGAGTTAAAGCAGCAGGTTCTTATATATCCTTATGCATTGAAGCCACATTACTATTCAAAATTGCATCAGACTTTTGATGTCTTTTGCTGCAACTTTGGTGACCTGATTTTCACGTTGTATAAGACAAAGGGGTACTGGGAGTCTTAGCTATGAGATTAGTATCTTGGTTTGGATAGATAGTAGATTTGGAGTTCTTATTTCTTTTCATACCTTCTGCAACATGACTGGACAGGCTGGAACTCAAGGTTATCTTCTGATACACAGTTCTAGCCTTCTCATGGTTTGCCAGGAATATGAGATGAGAAGAAACATTCAGCCCTTTAAGATGGGGATCTTTGGGAGATAAAAAGCACATTTTCTTCTAAAGGTACCATATAAGCTAGGAGAGTTATTTTTTCCTTCTTACTTTCATAGGTCCATCTGAACTTTAGGGTTCCCATTTAATTGGTTTAGTGGTTTCATATGTTCTTGTCAGAGGGGAGCCAGCAGAACAAAGAGAAATAATACCAATATCCTTCAACATGTAGCAGTGGGTAAGGGCAATACAGGATCAAGGCTGATGATATGCTCAGATATCTTCTGAGCCAGTAATATGTAGAATCCTAAAATAACCTGTACATATCAAAATAAGATTTTAAGCAGTATGTACACATTTGTTTATTCAGATATCATAAATGATTTTTTTGAGTGCAATGTGCAATTTAGAGTGCTATATTTAAAAATCTGAACCCATCACTATAAAATCTAATGCATTTTCCTTTGTACTCTACAAACACCAAGTATAACAATTTTATTTTATTTTATAAATGCTTTCACATCACAAACTCCATTGCTAGTCCATTCATACTGTGTTCTGGCAAAATTGTATTCCTGGCTTAGAACTTAACATGCCATGTATTTCTGTACTCAGAGTGAACAGGTAACATCAGACTGAGCATCTTAGTATCATTTTAGTCTACGTGGGATTTTTTTTGGTTTTGGTTTGGTTTGGTTTGGTTTGGTTTGGGTTTTTTTGAATACCAGTAGCTCATGAGCCTGTCTTTAAGTATCTGTACTTAGTTAGCAGCGTTGTGGAGCCTGATTGTGCAGGTATTGAAGTACCAGCTGTATGCCTCACAGGAGTTATTTTCAGCTTGGTAGCTAATACAGGAAGATAGGATGACTGCTCAATAATCCTAACCACTAGAAAGGAATTAGAACTGTGGAGGCAGAGGTTCATCTGATTAGTGTTGCACAATGTGAGGCAATGCAATGTTCTCAGATCTGAAATAATATGTGTAGCTGGCTGTCAAAATCTTCTGCCAGTCCTGCCCTGAAAATTTGCTTTCTTTTATGTATGCCTTCACCAACACTCTTCCTTTTGAGGGTCTTCCCAAGTGTGCAACATCCTTTTTCCAATCACTAACAAGGAGTCAAAGTCACACTTAAGCCTCAAAACTTGAAGTGGGAAAAAAGGATTCTGTTAACATCAAAAAAGTAATATGGGTAAACAGGCTTCTTAAATGATGGGAGATGGACATTTAGTACCTTTAATTAATTTATTTAGTGCATTTATTTCTGTTGTATCACTAGCAATATCTATTATCTGTATCAGAGACCTAGAAGACAAAAATACCTCAAACTGCCTGTTATAACTGGCCTCACCTCTCCTCCAGAAAGTCATAAAACCTATTGATTCACAGCATTTGAGAGGTACAGAAAAAGGATCACTTTATAATAGACTATGTCTTTTACTCTGCTCTAGATATTCAATGCTGACCCCAAATGAAGCCATAGCACAGGGCAAGGAGGATTTCTGACCTGAAGCTCTGTATAGCTGTAAAGGCTGTAACTTAACTACACTTTTGTATATAGTCAGAATAATCTGCCATGCTCTATCCTGTGTTTTGCATTTTGAAGGTGGCTTGAAGAAAAATGGTTGTCTGTATCTCTCCATTGCTATGGATTAACTGGAAGCTGGGCTGAATGTTCTTTTGCGTTAGTGTGATCTCAAAGGAATAATAGTAAGGTTTGGTTGTATGCTGGAAATGTTACACTGTGTTAAACTGTGTTAAACTGCTGATTGCAGGTTGTGTTCTTGCTCTGACTCGCTCTGACAAAAATTCAGCTTGTACCAAGAGTCATAGCCAGGAAAACTCCATGTTCTTTGATGAGAGATTCTCTGAAGACAGTTGTAATACTGTAATACAAAGTTGGCTGGGTATATCCTGTTACTTCCTAATCTCACACTATAGATTCTGTACAGATGATACAGGTCATGGCTGCCCCAACTCTGGTAGTGTTCAAGGCCATGTTGGATGTGGCTCTAAGGCTTCTGGTCTACTAGAAAGTGTCCCATGGCAGGAGAGTTGGAATTAAATGAACTTTAGGGTCCCTTCCAACCTAAACCTTTCTATGAGTCTATGATACATGGAAAACTTTTCTGATCTATTTCTGATCCATCATGCTGCAAAGAAATATTTGTGGTACAGTGCCCTTTGCTCAACTAGAACGACCTTCCTTTGGATCACATTATAGTCATTGTTGGAGAAGGGAGTAGAGACAGGTTAGCCTTTAGAAAATGCTTTAGAAACCTTTGTCTCGGTGTTGTATGAAATATCTTTTGAGTTTTGGCATGCCCCTGTCACTTTTACTTACAGCCTCCTGTCTTTCACATCTATTCTACATGGGGCAGCAGGATTTTTGTGGCAAATTAAGGAACAAGGAAACATTGCCAAAAATGCTAAAGTCATGGAAATTACATCAGGAAGTACAAAAAAATAATAGAGTTTTACAGACACCTTCAACAATTTTTTTTGGTGGGTTTGCTAGAAATGGACTGTATGTCTATTAGCTTTCTTTTAGGTCAGCCTATTTAATAGGATGTTCGTGTGGATTTCTTAGCATTTTTCTTTCCTTTGGTACTTGATGCCACCTGTATTCATTTTTAGGCATAAGGCACTCAGACTGTTCCGATCTACTTCCCAAACCAGTTTTTTTCTTTATATTGTTCCTCTTTCATTTTATATGATTACCATTTTTAAAAAGATCTGTGAGTTTTTTAATTTTATCTGGGTTTAGTTTGGTTTTATTTTTTTTTATTTCCCATTTATATAGGAAGTGGGCTTATTTAGGTAGATATGTAGTAGCTATTGGTACATTTTTGTATTTTTATAATAGGTATGTTACCTATTCATCTTCAGACTGCTTTATGCATTTATAGATTAGAGGAAGGGGGCACATCTCTCATATCACTGCTGGCCTTTGCTCTTGCTGTTCAGTCTTGTCTCATGACTTACACATGAGCTACTCATTCACCTGCACTCGCACAGATCAGAACAAAAATTCCAAAATGTCAAAATGTCACTAGAGGAAGAACAGAAAAGCCTGTCAGGGACTCTAAGATACTGATGACAACTACGATTTACAGCCTCTGGTGTTCTGACACAATGGTATAAAATAAATATCTGGTGGATGATGGTTCTTATGTTGCCATAAATTCAGTGAACCTTTATTCCCCCAGATCTTGTGTAAGTACACCCAGGCAAAATTACTTTAAAAATGGTGCTGCTGAGAATGGAGAATTTTATCTATTTATTTTGCATTCACTGTATGCAGGTGAATTATTTATCAGCTGGACTTCCACAAGTGGCTTTTTCTGACACAAATTTGTGGTGTCCAAAGACAACATTTTTTCTAGGGTAGGCATAATATGATATGTCATTATTTCCCATTGCTGGCAAATGCTAACACACCCTTTCCTTTACACGTTATTTGTTGCCTAATCTAATGGCTAGTCATGGAAAAGGTGTTACTTCCTGCAATGTAGATCTCTCCTTTCTTTAAATTTCTGTGACAATATCCTATGCTAAACTTTTCTACAGGGAACATTTTTATAGTTTGATCTCTTTGCATTCTATTCCCCCTCCATATAATTGCAAGCAAGTTTAATATCTAGGTTTTAAAGTCAGCTTGTCTGTGGAGCTTGATCCTTATAGTTCAGGAAGTGGGAAAAAGGTAGAGAGGCAATCAAAGCTGATGTCTTTGTATTGTTGTACAATGTGTTGCCATCAGATAGGAAGTACTTTGATTTTAGGATAGACATGAGCACATTGTTTGCTATCTTATGTAATAAATTTCCAATCTCTCCAGCATAATTTTGGTTATTCTGCTCATCACTCACTTTAAGTTACACATGGAATTTACTTACCCTAATGCCAGGATTAGGATTCAGCTATCTAAATATAGTCTTCCTGTACCATTTGAAATATCCTGATATATCTGAGGTATTCTTCTCAGGGTCACAGATGTAATACTGGAAATTTTTACCCCATTGGAGCAGTAGCTGAAAGACAAGTGCACATAGCTCATATATACATATGTAAACTCCAAGGTACTGACCTGAATCCCACCCTGCAAGTTATGTGAAGTCAATCTGATCCTTGGAAAAGCTGGCAAGGGAGCTTTTAGCCAATTATGCCTCACAAACATCTTGTAATACTAAATGCATTTCATAAGATGGTGCAGATATTTACACATTTGTGGTGTGAAGTTTTACATCATTTAACATAATTTATTTTTAGGAGTATGATTTTGCACGCTATTTGCGCACTATTAAAAAAGCCCACCACATTAGAGAGAGACTTCTAAGTCAAGAACAAGGTGTATGTTGGTGTAAACTTCACCACAGCTCATACACTATTTTTCCTAGGCTGAAGTGCGTGTGTGTTTGGTTGGCTCGCAAGATCATTTATATCAGTGCCATCTAGGGGCGGCATCGAAGAGCAGTGCTCACAGGAAGGGAAATTTCCAAACCCATCTTTCTGTATCACAGCCACAGCTAAACAATTCAATAAGATTCGTTTGAATTTTTTGTTCCGCAGGTCTCAGTGATTTTTTTTTTTTTTTTTTTTTAAGCTAGACTATAGAGATGTGAGGGAAAAGGAAGCAGTTTTGACTTATTTTTAATGAAATGCTTCGGTGAAGAGCTGCCTTCTCTGAAAGCAATGAAAAGATTTCCATTGATGTCTATGAGCTGAAATTTAACTTGATCTCTTTTTTTTTATTTAAACACATTCCTCCTTTCATGAAATACATTTACTTCTATAACGTGTGAGACAGAAAATTTTAAGGCTTAATCTTTCTGTAGCATCTTTAAACTTGAGTTGAAGATTTGAAAGCAAATCAGAAATAATAACCAGACATTTATGCTTTCTGCTCAAGAGACTGTGCAGAAATGCATTGCTCTGTTTTGTCTGTTTCCCTTCCTTTTCCAGTGCACAAACCATTTCATTCATCAGTAACTATTGCCTCAAAGCCCCAAGGTCTCTGTAAATCCTGAATTGTCTATGCAGTCTATGATAAGAAAGGAAATATTTGAGGGGTGACCTCTTTCTTCTTAAATTTCCTAGTGAAAGCTCAAATAGCTAATCATATCAGTAGAATTAAAGTGATGGAATTAATAGCATCATGTGTTATCAGTAGATATTATGGTCCAACTTCAAAAATTATCTGCAACAATCATCTGCTAGTTTGCTAGTTTTGTTTTACTCTCGCACATGTTATATTTTAAAGATTCTTGGTTACAGGAATGCTAATAATAATGTCCTCATTTCCAATTACTAAGCCTGTCATGGATTTACAGAATAAATTACAAAATTATGTGGAAAACTAAGATACTGCAAAGCCAAGATACTGTAATGAAAATGCATGCTTGCTTCAATATTATTATTATTATCATCAATTAGGTTACATCAGGAATAGAGGTAGTACTTAGTACACTTTTTGTAGAAAAAACAAGAATGGTGTTATGCCCATGTCTGCTCAGCAGGTTTAGGAGGAGGTTGTTTAATTCATGCTGCTCTCAATCCATTCTCTGCCTGGCCCATACTTGTGCTAGGGATGTCACTAAGCAGGTTTTTATTTTCCTTTATTGACTGCCTATCCCTATGTATTTTGTTTGTGTGCACTTCACTGTGTATGTTTATGCATATTTATGAGTTATTACATAAATCCCCTCCTGATTCTGGCCAAGGCAGAGTTAATTTTTGTGGATTTTGGGGGATTGCTGAAATGCGGAGGTTATCCTATACTGCGTCAGGTCATTTTCCAGGGATGGGGACAGGAGTTCTTCTGGGTTGTGTGGCACAGTGGAGGGGGCAGTTGGGTATTTAGGGGAGTTCTTGTGTGAATCATTCACCTCTTTCTTGTACCTTTGTCATTAATATTGTTTTGTTACTGTTCATTGCCTTTTGTGTCTAAAATTCTCAACTCCATAATCCAAAAGAGCGTAGAGGGGAAGATGGGGGAGTGAGTGAGTGGCACATGGATTTGAGTGTTTCAGTGCAAACACTAAATTGGAGAATATCATTCCTAAAACACAGCAGCTTATGGGAAAGCCATGTGATTTCTTTTTTTTTTTTCTTTTCCCCCCTCAGGGAAATTGAGGAAGCTTAAAATAAATTTTCCTCCAGCATTTTACTAATACACAGTTGTTTGTGAAAGCACACCTGCCAGGGCAAGAAGGAATAGCTTGAGTACATTTCGTGTGGTGGATGATTATTTATGGAAATACCTTCACAATATTTCTTTCTTTCTTCAGAATTACTGTTTTTTACAGATAATAAAATTTATTAGTAGAAAATATGAAGAAAATACAGCCACAAAAACTACTATTCATGTTGACTTCTCAACAACTTGACTTTAACTTTGCATCTTCTTCCTGATTATTATTTTTTCTATCACTGGTGATAAAAGAAGCTGAAATAACTGGTTAACTGAATTCATGTTTTTACTGAACATATTTCTATGTAAGATTTAAATCACCATAGAAGCGAGGGTATTTTTAATATTACAATGCACTTAACTGACTGTTGCTCTGCACATCCTACTTAGGCAGAAATTCAGTGTCTAAATTCAGCCCAGACCACATCCTGTTTGTGAAAGAGACAAATATTTTCTTGTTCACTTTAATGAAATTGGGATTTGGTTCTACGCACAGATTCTACTGTTTGTATCTATTTTATTATATCAGCTTATCTTCTTGCACCCATCTAATTAACATTTTGTTACAGAAAAATATTGTTTTGAATAGAAGTTTCTTGGCTTCAATACAGTGGGGGTGTCCATGGATTCGTTGAAATGCCTCCATGTCACACTTTTGCCTGAGACTGCTTTTTCGTATCACCATCTAATCAGGGCTTACATCATCTAATGCATATTTCAGTGTTGCAGGGCTCCTTAGATAGTAGGGAGCCCTAAGAATTTGCTGAGCTGCTCTAGGGATTTATGCCTGAGTCATCTGCTAGAAAAAAATCAAACCATAGAATCATGTGATTGAATCCTAAAACAGTTTGGGTTGGAAGGGACCTTAAAGATCATGTAGTTTCAACGTCCCTGACATGGGCTGGGATACCTTCCACTAGATCAGGTTGCTCAAAGCCCCATCCAGACTGGCCTTGAACACTTTCAGGGATGGACCAGCCACAACTTCTTTCAAAAAGAAGTCAAGGAGAGTCCTACTGTTTTCTGCATCTTTAAAGCATGGTAAATTATGTTAGCATGAGAACTCAGGCATGTAAAATTACATATATATTTATGTACTTGACTGAGCAGGGATCTTCTAATGACACAAATGGAAAGAGAAGCAAGAAAAGGGTTTTTACCTTTAAATTACCCCAAATCAGATGGTTTTAATGCAGTAAAATAATAATTAAATTTCAGTGACAAATTACAGAGAATTCAGAACATGAAATCCACATGGCTTTTTGGAAACAGGGTTACAATTTCTTGCTCCCTCAGAAAGAAAGAGCAATGCCTTCCAAAGAACTAGAAAACAAAACCTCTGGGGTCAAAGGGCTGAGACAACTGAGTGGTAAATACAGATATAAGCAATGCTTGAATAATTTATATGTTCCATGAGAAAGAGAATTTCCATCTTTGCTGTACAAATTCTCCTTGATCTGCTTTGCTACACATTTACATATCAGAGCTGAAGGTCATTGAAGAGTTACAGGGCAGAACTTTTCTATTGTGCTAATCACTTACATTCCTCATTTCACACTACATCAGTCCTTTTATTTGAGCTCACAGACCCCACTACAATTTCCCTCTAAAACATTTTACCCCAAAACCTGCTAGCTCACTGTGCATTCAAAGAAATAGCATCTATGATATCCTAGACAGAGAAGGGAAGCATAAACAACTGCAGAAAACAATTTTTTAGTAAGCTGGCTATGGTTTAGCTTTTGGTGCCTTTCAGGAAGCCCCAAGGCACCACTGAGTAGTTGTTAGCTCTCAGTAATTCTAACCCTAAAGGTATATGGAAATTAGGAGAGTACCAACAATTTTAGCAGTGAAGTGGGGAACAGTCCTCTCAGAGTAGTTAGGGCACAAAACCTGATAGCAGATATAATCATTTATTTCTGAGATGGAGCTGGATCAGGTTAGCAAGATTTAGATTAGATTAACTCAATACTCAGTGTTTCAGTGTCCAGTATTCATTCTTCTGTAGTGTTACAAGGGGTCTTATTGTAACCTCCCAGTTCTGTGTCCTTTCAGTCTTCCATTAGTATTCCATCTTCAGAGTGAATTGGAGAATATAAAAGATTCTATTTAATTAATATTAACATGTATGAATTAAGGGTTTTCTATCAGAAGATGTATATCACTACATCTAATTATATATCATTTGGAACTGAAGGGAAGAAAATACTTAGCATTAGATCATTACTTTTCAAGACAGAACAAAGTATCATCCAGGTCTTTAATATCCTGATTTACAGATTATCAATTATTATGTCTTTTCTTTTGGCTTTTCCATGTTATTTTTTCTATATTCAGCCTCTTCTCCTTATTCTATATATTTTATTTGACATACATCCTAACATTTTCTCCATAGCACTCTGATCACTTCAGAACTTCATACATTTTTAAATACTCCTATATTTTTTTTTATTCAGTAAAATGTAGAAATGCAACCTAAAATCCATCCCTAAGATGCAAAGCAGTTTTAAAATTACTTCTAATACATTGCTGATTCAAGGCCTTAATATTATCAGGAAGAAATAATAGAGGAAAAGCTTTGGATGAAACCACACATAAATGGGACATTTCACAAATAAATATTTTTAGCCCTCATATTTTTAGTTTCTTCTCTTTAAGTTTCTTATTGAGCAATAAATTCTATCAGGCTCTATAATACCCTGGAAATCAATGTAATATTACAAGTAGGCAGAACCAGAATATCCTGTGTAGATGTTAATTATTCTTTTTATTAGAGTTTGGATTTAGAAATAAAACCCCATGGTGATTTACACTTCTTTGTAATTAGATGTAATTGGAATTTCTTTCATAGTGTGCCGTGGCTTTGCTTTGAAGGAAGAGTGATATTTTATACCTAATGATTTTTAATACTTATCAGTTTTCTAACATTTCCTTGTGGATCTCTCTGCTGAAAATTCCCATTATGGCCAGTCTGCTGCCATTACGGCAACACGCATCACTTTCTACAGGTCAAGGACTTTTGCATGAATTTCTTAACTTTATTCCGTTTCTCTAACTGCAATTTCCTGATGGCTCAGAAGAGGTTTTTGAAAGGTGATGTTTCTGAGGAAGGTGCGGCACAAACCAAGCAGAGCCATGGAAATTTGTCCCAGCAAATTTGACTTTCCAGAGGAGTAATGTCTCACATCACAAATTGTTCTCCTGTAACTTCCTTCCAAACCTGTTTTATCAATGTTTTTTGTTGTCTATTTCTTAGGGCTCAGGTGGGAGCACTCTGGGTCATGACTCAAATATGAGCTTGCATAAAGAGAATGGGCTAAATCATTAGTTATTTTGTAAATATATTAAATATGCAACTTAGAAATGAAATTGGGTTTTAACAGCTGTCTAATATGTATATAATCCCTTCATGCTGACAGCTGGAATTTCCTGCTTTTGAGGACAATCATCCTCCCTCTCATGGGGAATGACTAATTAAAAGTGTCTCTTCAATCATTCTTCATCATCCCAGGATTCTCTGGTGCTGAAGGCCATCTGCACAGAGCCAGGTATGCCACCTTTAGCACAATCACAGTAAGCTAAAGAAGAAAATATGAACTAAAATACAACTTCTTTTCTAGAAGTGTTTCTGGGATGTGCTCATTGCCCTGGGTTTGGATCTTCCATATTCAAAGAATTTGGCATTCAGTGCTTTGTTGTCAGTACTTAAGATAGAAAACAATAGTAAAATTCCAATCTGCATTGATGGTGTGATCAGTTAGTCCTAGAGATCTGAAGTGATGGATAAAACATTTGTTTTAATCCCATGTTTATTGTTCAGATCAGCTGATTTATCGAAATAGCATCAACTAGTGAATTATAGCAGTTTTCATCCTTGGTTTCAATATTCTTTTTTTCTTTGCTTCTGTTTCTAATGTTATTTTTGTAGATAATACCCAATTCTCATAATAACAGTAAATTATTGAAACATATAAAAAATTTGGAAGATATTTTTATATTGAGATTATAATCCTTGATCCAGTATTCCAAACTATCTAGAAGAAGAAATTTAGAGCATAGAGCATTCACAGTAATAAAAATCGAAGCATTGAACAGAGAGCAGAGTTATGGCAAAATTAGGAGACAGCTGGTACAGAGGCAAAGGTCGACACTGCAAAATTCATTTCCACAGCTTTTTACTGCACATTATGCTAAAGTATCCAGTCAGAAGTGAAATTCAGATAATTTTAGCCTAGAAACAACTCAAATATTTTTTTGGCTTTTATTCTGATATTCTACTTGAATTTCCCAATAATAAAGGGTTGCCCTATACCTAAATTGCCAAATTTCCTACATGAAGGATGCTTGGATGTTAGTCACATCTGAGAGAACTATGGCTAGAGAACCTTTCTTAGCACGCGAGAGCTTACATCAGTGAACGCAACCCAAAAGGCCAAGAAAAGAGAATGATCTAAGAAATACAGGGAGAGGCAGAACAAATTTGTTTATTCAGCTGTGAAAGTAGAATAAGGAGGAGGAGACTTGTTTTCAGATATTTAAGAGCAAGCTGTGGAGATGAAAGAGCAAGGCTGCACTCAGAGATGCATGGTAAAGGACAAAACACTGTGAAAACAAGCTTAAAAAAAGTTCATTCTGGAGAAAGAAAAAAATCACAGTGAGAGTGTCTGAACATAGAAACAGGAACCCAGAGAAAAGCCTTGCTGGTTTTCAGAACTCAGCCAGATGAGGCCCCAAGCAACGTGATTAAGTATATACACTGGCAGTTCTTCAAGTGATAAGGTGGGCTGGACAACCTCCAGAGGTCTCTTCCAATCTGTTGTTTTATGTGCATGGGAAAGTGTCTATATTAACAATATAATCATGCACATGATTTTTTGGCAATGCCAAATTTGAGTCTTAGTTTCTTCTTACAGATATTATAGATGTACCTTAAAATTCTGCCAGCCTATAATAACCATTAGTAATATACATAATCTGAGACACAATTTTTTAAAAAGTTTATTCTTATGTGTTCTTATTAAAAAGCAACAGCTCCATTGGGCAAATGCCAAACATACTTTTTATTCAGATTTACAGAACAGTGCCTAAGAATGGTCAGTTGCTTTGGTTTGTTATAATCAGATTCTATTCTATAGTCCACCTCTTACTACAATACCTTGCTCACAGATTAGTACAGGCTGATGTTGAGCATTTGTGAAAACAAAAATCATTTCAACCAGAAGATAAGCAATTTTTATTCTCTAAAATCTTCTAAATCATCTATAACTGAGATTTCTGCTTTCAGGATCATTGCTTTTCTCCATTACATGCACTGAAATTAATGTTTGCTGAAAGCAAATAAAAGTAAAATTAAATATTTTCTGATACAAATGATAATTGGGCACTTGTCTGATAAGATGGTTTTATTTAAACAAAATGTACTCATACAACACTGCATTTCCGCTTCTACAATCCTGTAATCTTCAGACTGCTTCTCTCTTTCATGTCATCATAATTAAAGGCAGGTGTTCAATGTAGCCACCAGAAGGGATGAGTTAATACTGTGATTATTAGTTGTAAAAGATTTCTAATTAGAATTATAAAGTATTTAGTTGTGAAAAGAAACAGGTAGATCCTCTTTAGGGTTAGTTTTTTTTCTTTAAAGTACATAAGCACCTATCTCCAATAAAATGAGGACTTCAGCTCCTAAGTATGTTCAAAATGTCATTAGGAGCTTATTTATGACTCAGGACAATAATTAAAAATGTTCCTTTGTGTGAGATTCAGATTTAAATTATTATCCAAGCTTGCTGGTAACCAATATGTGTTACTAATAAAAGTTTAACATCCTCCTTTGTTACTATAGGAATGGAAATCATTACACTGTGTTGTAGCATTTTATCCTGATTTTTTATTTTCAAATAGAAAACAAAAGCATTTTTTAAAAAATTCCAACTTAATTACCTTATTAACAATGTTAAACATAGTAGACATAGATTACTTTTTTGGTTTTTCCTCAATAGATTGTGAAGAATGTATTCTAAACAACATTTAATTTTTGCCTTTAGCAGGTTCTATACCTCATGAATAATTGCCTGATCCCTCATTCTTCAGGTTTTATGAATTGATCCCAAATTTGTGTGAAGCATATTGTGCTCATTTGTAAATTTCAAATTTTCATGGACTTTTTTACCTTTTATTTTGATGAAAAATGCAAAATTATCAACTCACAGGATAAAAAAAAAGCACCTTGTGACAATACCTATATAATGAAGACCTCTAAATTAGCCTTTAATAATCAGGAAAGAGATCTTGGAATTGCTACAGGTATTTATTTGAAAGACTATTAGCATTTTTTTTGTATAGTCAGAAGACAAATAAAATATTGAGCTGTAATTTAAAAAGGCTGGAGAACAAAATAATGTCTCAATTTCATTCAGTGCTTCCTTCTATGAATTTCCAATAACAGCTGTACTAGTCCTATTATCACAACGAAATTATAAGAAATAGAAGAGTACTGAGAATAATGACATGGAGGATCAGAGGAATGGAATAGCTTGCATGAAGGAAATTCATAAGGATTTTTCATTTTGAAAAATAGATGGGTAAAAGGTTTTTGATAGGATAAATGTGGTCCACAAAACTCAAGAAAATATAGATGTATCTCTTCTCAGGATGAGTCAAATCTACCCTTCACCCTTGAAACTACAACTAGACAATTTCTGTTAGTGGATAATTAAAACTTACAATTCCCAGGCAGTCTTTGAACTGTTTATTTTTGGAATGTAGAAGAGCATATTATGGAAAGAAACAATCATTATTATTTCTTTTTGCATATGAAGGTAATTTCCTGAACTTCAGCTTCTGGTCATGACTGGAAAGAAGCTCTTGGACTAGACGAACCTTTGTTTTGGCCCATTGTCATGTAGTTCTCACTCTTGGATGCTGTAAAAATTGTTACAAAATCTGAGTTTGCTTTTTTTCCTCTTTTATTTTTTTTTAATTTCTGTTTCTGACACCTTCTTTCAATTTTTTCTTGATTTTTTTTTAATAAACTTGTATTGCAAAGTTCATGGGATATTTTTACATGCTGTTGTTTGAATCATGCCTATAAATACTTACAGCATTTGTTAAATGATGACTATGTCCACATATAACACAACAGACACATGACTAGGTCATAGGGACCAAAACAAGGACAATATTTAACAAATACTGTATTGAGATAATAACAGCTTTACCTACCATCTGTAATCTGCGGAAAGTACTATATAAGATTTTAAGCGATTTCATAATACCCTACTGATAAATAATAGACTTAACTGGCTGAACATTTTTTGCCAACTCCAGGAGCACTGAGACTTTTTCCTCAGTATTTTTCTATTCTCCCCATAACTTCTAAAATGGCTTTGTGATAATTACATAATCATTGCTTAAACTAACCTTATTATTTTTAAAATCTAAAACAGAATCATAGAATGATAGAATCATTTATGTTGCAAAAGACTGTTAAGATCATCAAGTCCAACTGTCAATCCCACACTGTCAAGTCCATCACTACACCACATCCCTAAGTGCCACATCAACACAACCTCTAAATATCTCCATGGACAGTGACTCCATCACTTTCCTGGGCATCCTGTGCCAATGTTTGACAACTCTGTGAGTGAAGAGATTTTTCCTAATAGCCAATCTAAATCACTGATGCAACTGCCAGCCATTTTCTCTTGTGCTTGCTTGTTACTCAGAAGAGACCAACCCTCACCTGGCTACAATATCCTTTTAGGTAGTTGTAGAGAATGAGAAAGTACCCCCGAGACTCCTTTTCTCCAGGCTAAAAACCCTGCTCCAGCCACCTCTCATACAATTTGTGTTCCAGATTCTTCCCCAGCTGTGTTGTCCTTCTCTGAACATGCTCCAGCAGACCTTTCACAGTAAGGGGTGAAAATACCCAATATGATGTATAATGTCCATGCTTTCCTCTTTCAATCAATGTCAGTGTCTATGTTACAATGTTAAAAATGCCTCTTGCACGATCCCAGTATCAAGACAAATTAGTTGCCATTCAGAGGTCACAGCTCCTTCCACGCTCCCCCATCAGCTCAGTTTCATCAGTCTTCTATAAATAGAAGCGTTTGCTGTACTGTGTATGTTCAGCTATGCTCAGGTTCTAGTTAGCCACCTTTTCCTGTAATTTTTTATCTTCCCCAGTCACCGTAATGCATGGTGGAACCCTGCTGACCTGAGGATGTCTGAACACCTGCCTGCTCCTCAGAAGAATAGGTTTACCTAATAAACTGTTAGCCTATGAGGCAGTTAAATGCCTCCCTGACACCTAATCCCATCAGATCTCAGAAGCTAAGCAGGGTCAGCCCTGGTTAGTACTTGGATGGGAGACCTCCTGGGAATACCAGGGGCTGTAGTTTCTAGTCCTGACAACTTCACTGTCACCATCCAAGCTCACTCAGCCGTGGCAGATGAACCTCAGGAGTAAAGGGTGGGGCCAGTTCTGCGCACGCTGTGACTCACCTAAAAGATCGTAGGCTCAAAGGACACACCCATGTGGGTAGAGCCCTTCCCAAATCTTTTGCAAAGCCTAGCCATACATACATACGCATCTCAGCCTATGTGTTCTGTTGCTTTTATCCTCTTGATTCTTTTTCCCATCCCACTGGGGAAGTGAGAGAGCAGTTGGGTAGGGGTTAGTTGTCAGCTGGGGTTAAACCATGACATGAAAAAAGTGAGAAAGTTAGATTTTCTAGGCTATCTACTTCTTCACTAAGCCTCTTAGAACAGAAAAATCAAAATAGAAACCATCAATGAAGTTATAATAAAGCCTGATAAATATTTTCTTTGCTTTAAAGACCGTAACTTGTGTTTTGACCAGGGCAGACATTTCAAGGTGACCCAGAAAACTGTAGTAGTACCAATCACTACACCAGGATACAGTACAGACTGTTTTCTTATATTTCATGTGTTGCATTAACTGTACAGGGATGGCAAAGGGTGGATGTTGCTGTGGTCTGATGCATAGATGAAAAGTGTCCAGGGTTAATAGCATAAGCATAAGCTAAGAACAGAAGCATGCTTCTGATTCATAAGGTTCTCAAGGCATTCAAGACACATGCCATTGGAACTGGAGATTGTTGTACTCTTGTCTCCCACTACTGGGGCTTTTTTTTTTTTTGAGATGAAGTCTGAGCTTGATGGAAATTTGGCTTGAAACAATAGGATTTTTTCCCTATGCTTGTGTATTTTCTTTTAACAAAATAAATGAAACATATTTAACTAACTAAATACATAGGAGTGACAGTCTATCCAGTTAAATTAGCATCTGTTTAAACTGAATTGTCATGATTCCTCTCGTTTCATGCAGAAATCTTCAGTGTGGATGTCTACGTCAGAGCTAGTAATCCACTTCTTATTCTCAACAGAGACAAATAGGCACTTTCAGGCTGTGATTCAGTGTATCTTAAGGTAGATATTTAAAATGCATTACGTCATAAAACAGAATTAACTACCAACACTGTGAAATAAATCCATAGCAATGGCCTAGCAGGATATTTACTGTTTTCACATGGCCTTTTGACCCTTGATGTGAAATGACTGGGAACCAATCGCAAATTTAAATCTAATAATTAATTTCTCTCATGCATTCCTTCAGAATGCTTTAAAGAAAAAGCCAGGGGTAAACTGCTATCAAGGAACTTTATTTTACTCAGTTCCCAGGTCATTAATAAGCCTACTTTATTTTATTTCTGAAATAATTTCAATTTCTTCATTAAAGGAACATAAGAAGTGCCCTGCTGGGAGGGACCACCTAGCCCTGTGTTTGCTCTCTAGGAGGAACAATAAGGGAAGCTGCCTATAGAAAGCATCAAATCCTGACACTGCAGTGGTCTGCAGTCCATTTCTCTTGCATTGCCCCAGCATGAAGAACTAGGGGTTTTTTTGAGATAATAAATAATAGAGATAGTAGAGTTTACATCCCTGCCTTTTCAAGTTTCTCTTAACAAGGGTGATATCTTTGAATTGTTTTGACACTTTTCATACTGGTTTATTTTGACATCAGCTTTTGGAGGTGCACTTTTCATTATGTAAAGAGGAGATTCAAATATTTGTTTTAAACTTATCTCCTACAAGCTTAAGACAGTGTCCTGACTTTCTTGTAGTTTGAGTTTTGGGAAAAAAAAAAAAAAACCACCAAAAAACCCAACAAAACAAAGCAACAAACCAACCAAACAACAAAAGCAAAGGGAAAACCAAACAGTTCTGCATTCCCCTTACCTTCTCCCATTTCACTTTGTTAACTATGACCATATTTCTCCTCTGACTTCTGCTCAGAGCACCTCTCTCTCCCAGGGCAGCTGCTCTGTTCACTTGATCATTGTTATTAAGATTGTGATTAACCTATTCTGAACACTTTTTTTTTTAACTCCACAACATCTCTCTTGAGATGATGAGAACAGAGCAGCACATAGCACTTCAAGGTGTGGGTACATAAGCCTTTTATACTGCACTAAATGATTCTTTCTCTTCTGCTTGCAACACCTTTCCTAATGATGTTCAACATTTCTTAAACACTAGGAGCTTCAAATAAATGTAATAACAGAGGGAAGCCTATTTTTCCACTGGCCATGCAGAGAATCACCTAACTTTGAGCCTTCTACATTAAAACCTAGAGGCAGATGGTGTGAAAATTTCTAAAATTCATGAAAAATGTATTCCATGTCTTTTGTGGAATTTCCTGGACTCTGTACCTAAAACTGTTTAGCATTTGGAAAGATAAAGCCTAGTATTATAACTACCATGAATCTAAAAAAAATCTGAATAAGAAAAAGATAGTTTTATTTATAACTCATGCCTTAAGGGTCAGATTTATGATGCTGGGGTTAAATGGGGTTTTGTAGAGGTTTAAATCCCATGCAAAGAAAATAAAAAAATAATCAGACACTAAAGGAGATTGATGTGTAGGAGTATTAGTAGGAAATAGAAGCTTCCCAAGAATGCAAGAACATGAAGATTCATTGAGCTTATGATGGCCTCAGTTTCCTTCAAGGATTTTTAACTAATTATATAATAATTGAACTTCTTTCAGAAAAAGAAATTAGAAAACAGATCATGGTACTTGAAAAAACCTATAGCAATTATAGCTGCAACTGCAATAAATTATTAATGCTTTCAATCTAGCATGACACTTCTTCATTAGATTTTTTTCACTACATAACTTCAATTCCAGTACTTCTCTTTATCTTGAGGACAAATATACTACGTGGCAGTCCACACACACAGTGACTCCTAAGTCCACACACAACCTCACACAAATTGCAGTGTTTGACATGGTACAGTCAGGTAAGGTCAAAACCTGTTACAGAAACATAGAATCATAGAATGATTTGTGTTGGAAGGGACCTTAAAGACCATCTATTTCCAACCATCCTGCTGTGGGCAGGAACATCTTTCACTTGACCAGGTTGTTCCAAGCTCCATCAAGCCTTGCTTTGAATGCTTCCAGGGATGGAGCAGCCACAAGTTCTCTGAGCAACCTGTTCCGGTTCCTCACCATCCCCTTAATAAAGCTTGCAGCCAGAGGCAATCCTATCAGATAAAGCCAAAACTATAGGTTAAGATACTGGGCCATGAAGTTTATTAACCATAGAATGAAAACTTGATTAACATTTTTTAGACTTTTTTTTCCTACTGAAATAATAGTCATGTGTGTGAAAAAGTCCTTTATAACTATACTTAAGTGATCTTCTAAACTCTATCCTCTATTCATCCTCCAAGTCTCCCATTACTAGCATGTATGGAATACCTTTACAAAATCATCTATTAATTCATCATAGAAGGAGATACCAATCCCTCCTGCAAACAGCTGTACACTGACTGTCATTTATGTGGCTTTCTTCTACATTGTAAAACAGGTGTAGGTTCCCACCATAGTGAACATAAAGGGAGTAAAAATATAAGGTGATGCATGCAATGGAAATATCTTGTAACACATTAAATCCATTGGAGAAATGTAACATTAGGGAAAAAAACCCAAACAAACAAAAAACAAGCAAATGAAAAAAATCACCAACCCCAAAAAACACTACCTCGCAAAAAACCAAAACCAAATAAAATACCCTAAAACAAAATACAAAACGAAACAAAACCAAAGCAAAGTCTTCCTTGCAGCTACCACATTTCTATGCCTTTAATATAAGCACAGAAAATATTCAAGAGAGGAGGCAATGTCAGTTGTAGATCTGCTTCCTCCAGTTTCTCAAAAAAGCATTTCCCTGAGCTAACATGCTATTTTAAAAGGCATATCTGAGGATTATTTCTTACACATTCCTTGTAAAATCAGTGAAGAGAAACACATACTTAAACGTTTCTAACTTACTACATTGCAGAAGTTCTACAGTGCACTAAACTGTGTGTGATTTGTGCTCTTTTAGAGCAGCCACTTCTTTGTTCTTTTTTTAATAACAGAAGTTCATACCGTGCCTTACATGCATGATCCATTTTGCCTCCTGAAGGACCTCCTTCAACAAATCTTTTGTCATATTCTATCTTCGAATTTTTTTTCCTTCTTAATAACTCTCTCATTATTAAGATGTTTCAGCTGCCATCCATGAAACATTATCAATGTCTCATTATTATTATTTTCTTAGTGAATAATTGTAGGCAGGATTTCATGGTAAATAAACATAACTAAATTGTGGGTTGTAAATTATCTAGCAGCTGATATTGGGAATAAAGAAAAAAATAGAATGAAATGCAGGAAAACACTGAAAAAAAAAGAGTAAAAGAGCAGGTAGTAGAATGGTAACTGAAACTCATAAAGAAAAGAGAAGAGACCTTGATTCGTTTTCTATTTTTTTTTTTCCAGTAAGTTGTGAAGTCCAAAGCATCTGAAGCTGTCATATTTGTAAGAGTTTGTGCTGCTACGGATGCTCTGGAGCCTAATAACCTCAGGCTGCTGCTTCAGCCTCAGTTTGGCTGATTTCAGGTCTCTTGTCTCCCCTAGCTCCTGCTTATCTTTGACTTCTCGTCCATTCATCAATCTTTGTCTGAAAATGGTAGGCAGGCTTTGAATGTATTCAAACTAAATGAACTTTTGAATAGGCAGTATCCCTGTTTTTACAAACCCTTCTTCTATATGAAGGTTGGCTACAAATGGTTACAATTGCTTTTATATTCTTTACTGTAGAAAGCTATTAAGACAAATTGCACCTCTGAGTGTGGTTGTAAATCCTAAGTCTTACTAATTTATTCCTAAAATTATCTGGGGTTTTATTTCAGTATTCCACAAATAGCAAAATGGCCATGTGAAATATTTTTGGCCCAGGGCTGTTAAAAACTTTAATAGTTTGTATATGGACACTAGTGAACAATTCCAAATCTTATTAAAGCAAAGCCTGTATCCTAGTTATTGTTAAGAACATAATAATATTATACTCAGTGAGAGCAAAGATATGTTGGTAAGAACTTTGCTAGTCATTCTAACTTTCATATACAAAAGCTACAGCTACTGAAAAGTATGTCATTCCGTTTTCCCAGTTTAAAAAAAAAAAAAAGTACACTTAATTATTTGGTAGCATTCATGGAAATTTTTCCCATGGATCCAAGTGGTGTTTCAGAACTTTTCTTCACTTACTGGAAGGCTGCTTTCCCATGCTTTCCTTCTTGCAACATAAGTTCCTTAGTCTAGCTCCCAATAACCTGCTAGACACTGTGTAACTGTGTCACAGAGGAACATCCATGTCTCAGAGAAGGATACCCCATATTTGCTGTGTTGCACCTGTGCTAATGGCTTTAACACTTTCAGTATCAGAACTGGTTTGTTGTCAGTACTCCCCTCGTGGAATGCTGAGGGTGGCATTGCCCTTAGTGTTTTCCTAGCACAGAAAGTAAAATAAATTTATTTTTTCACCTTTTTTTTCCCTATTCTAAGATATTCTAGTTAGTACTCCACATTAGAGATGTACAGTTTTCTTTAGTATAGTGCAGTTGATTTCTGACTAATCTATCCTCGTGCTTTATGACTTATGCCTGCACTCAACTGGCAAAAAAAAATGTTCTATTAAATAGTTTATATGAAATTCAACAACTAATGTTTACATAACATTTCCACATGTACAAAAATTAAGATAAATGAATTAGTTATCAGAAGAAAAAATACAACAAAAAAACAAGCTGCAATTTAGAATGTGCACCAGTCAGTTATGCTATCACACCTGGCAATAATATCAGCCTTTCTGGAGTTGTTTCTGTTAGGGCTTTGCATATTTGTCTCTTTATAAAACCCAGTGCTGTGATTTCTCAAGGTTTTGGAAATGAAAATAGTTACAATGAATACAAAAGACAATATTTGAGTTCATTTGTAAGACATGAGTAAATAGTGAGAAGATGCATACCTGACATTCATCTCCTTTATATAGTTATAGGTGACTTGTAAATGTTCAAACCACCATTCTCTCTTCTCTCAATGATTTTATTTTGCTCAGTTGAAGTAAAATATTGAGTTAATCTGTTGCAGATCTCTTTTGATATAGGGAGCTCTGACTTTATTCTGAGAGAATGGTATGAGCGCACTTAAGGCACAATAACTTCATCTAATAAAATCTAATAATATCTAACCTAAACCTGCCCTCCTTCAGCTTAAGGTCATTCCACCTTGTCCTTGTAAAAAGTCTCTCTGCAGCCTTCTTGTAATCCCCCTGTAAGTACAGAAAGGCTACTATAAGGTCTACCTGAAGCCTTCTCTTTTCCAGGCTGAATAGCCTTGACCATCTCAGCCTGTCAATATAAGACAGAAAATTAACAGAGTTGATAATCCCTTTCTAAACCACACTGGTTAGAGAATATATAAAGAGCAGCGACAGACTTATTAGTATGATTGCAATGACTTAGGAGGCAAAAGTGATAGAACTAAACATCTGTAGTTTACCTTCACCAGATGCACCCTCTAATTGTGTGCAAATATCTGAAAAGTATAAACAACAAGGAACAGCTCACAGAGACTGTGTGTGTGGGTGACAGCAGGTGCAGTACAGCTCCTGAAGAATGGGTGAACCTCAGGAAGGGCCACAGTTAACTCAGTCCTGTATTTTTTTCTTCTTTCTTATTCTTTCCAGTTTTATATTCGATCTAATGTAGCTAAAGATTTTATAGTAATTTCTCAGAGAGCTGGAGGCTGTTTCTGAGCCATTTGGCAGCTTGTTACAGTAAGATCCTTGCTTTATTTCTGAAATATGTTGTATAAAAATTATATTTCCTTTCATATGATAGTTTTTCCTTTGTATTTTCCTTTGGTATTACATGAAGAAGTAAATAGAAACACTCCATTGACTTGCATAACATCTCTGATTTAATAAGCCCCTGTGACATCAACTTTAACTTAACTCTGAAATTAAACAGCCCTGATTTGTTTCATCTCTCCTCCCATGGCAGTCTTTTCATGCCTTTAATAATTTTCATTGCCCTACTACAGACTTTTTCTATTTCTGTTATCTCTTTCTTTGAAATGGTATGACCAGAATTGAGCAGAAGATTCAAGAGAGGACGTGCCATCAATTTATATAATGGTATAATAATAGTTTATGAATTTAGTACATTTCTGGACTCACTGCATATACTTATTGCAGAAATCTGAACAGTTCACTGCATTCAGAGGATGATTATTATCCTGTTAAGCTCTCAGTGGAACAGAAATGAAAGGCTAAGGGTTACCTTTTTTCTTTTTTTTTTTTTTTTTTTTTATTTCTTAGGTTCTATGGTGCAATGTTTTAGATTCATGCTGAAAACAGTGTTCAGAACAGAGATGTTTTCTTTATTGCTGAGCATCAAACCCCTTTCTCTTTGTTACCACACCAATGAGCAGGCTGGTGGTGCACAGGAATTTGGGAGGGGACACAGCAGGGACAGCTGACCCCAACAGATCAAATGGGTCAGACCATATATGTATACATCCCAAACCACATGAAATTGTGTTCAGCAATAAAAGCTGGTGGAAGAAGAGGGAAGGGGTAGGGGATCATTTGTAGTGATGGCATTTTCTTCCCAAGTCAGGGCTACATGTAACAGAGCCCTGCTATCCTGGAGGTGGCCTGTGCATGGGAAGTGATGAATGAATTCCCTCTTTAGCTTTGCTTATGTACTTGGCTTTAACTTTACCTATGAAGCTGTCTTTATCTCAACCCATGAGTTTTCTTACTTTTACCCTTACAGTTCTCTCCCCCATCCCACAGGGGAGCAAGCAGCTGTGGGGTGTTAAGTCTAGTGAAGTTAAACCAAGATAAGTACAGTACATGGGATGCATGGTCAGGATAGTGCTTACATTAAGTTCTCTTTTCTTTCCCAGAAGACCTGTGGATTGGTGAGCTCCATAAATTAGAACAGATCCTGAATGTTCATGTATGCTATTGAGTCTTCTCCCCTTTTATGGGCAGTCAAGAAAACACAGCTTTCAGGACATTTCCTACCTTGTTGGTGTGGATGACACACTGTTTAAGTGTCTTTGGACACTTAAAGCTAGTTGTAATATACTTGTACAGACACAACACATAATGTGACTATCCCTTAAGATAATGATCCTTCAGCTTCCAAGAGAAGCAAGATAAATATGGATTTATCTTCTTTCTGCACATGCATACCTTGAGTTCTAGATATTATTGAATTGACATGTTGGCCATTTAGTGGCAGAAGACAAATTTTCTCAAAGAGTGGAAAACCTAAGACACCACAGGTCCAGCAAGCGCCATGTCATGGTCTCTGGGAAGAGAGTAATCTTTGATGACCCTGTGGCTCCTTCATAGAGAAGTGAATTCTTACTGATTAAGATCAAGTGGAATTTTACCAAATTAGCTGTGTTCTTGTGGCAGATGTCTGTGTTCTGATTCTATGTGTTCGCACATTGAAAAGGAGGGTGGAAATTTGCCTTGCATCTCAAATTAGGTCAGTTACTAATGAAGCTATAAGGATAATAAAAATCAACAGAAGTATTCAAAAATAATTTGTGCATAATTAAGAAAGAACCTGTGTACTCTCTAAATTACAGAAGAATTATCATTGTTGCTAGGTAACAATAGTTCATGTAAGATCAACTTCTACCTAAGACAGTTAAAAACACGATAAACATAAAAGTTTCAAGTATATCCATAAATGAAGAGTACCACAAAACGGAGTATTTCTATATCATTCTATCAGTATGGGGAAAATATTTGGCCTTTTTATCCATAAAGTGAAAATTATGCTGTCCATTACAGAGTGTTATTTTTGATTCTGCTTTCAGCAGCTTAAATAGTTTGGTGGTAAAGACTTCTGATTACTCCTGAGTGTCTCCAGATTGGTATGAGAGGTTGTGAACTTCAGAACTACATCAGTGCTTTCATTTTAAATGAATTTCCAGCTTCACAAATGAAATAATGCCTTAGCATCCAAAAAATCTCTCAACAACTGGAAAACCCTGAAGCAAAAGTAGAATAATAGCAGTACAAGATTTAATAAAACTCTTACCATTCTTGGAGATGTGTATAAAGAGAAAACTACACCTACAAAAATGTGAACTTTCAAAGAGATTGTCTGTCTGTGATTCATCCAGTTAAAACACAATCACAACTTTCATGATAGTATAACAACCTGGCCTTTAGTCAAGATTTTGTCTTGTATCATTGAATCAAATCTAGTCTCAAGCTAGAGCTACACAAAGCAGAGGCACTCCCTTTCTCCCTAATGTTTCTACTGGATGTTTCTTCCCTCATTTGTGTCTTATTAAATTCAATATTTAAGTAGAACACCTGTTTCTAAAAATATAGGGGGTTTCCCCCCAACTAGTTGCTAGACCAGTATTAGAAAAAAACCCAAAAAATATAAAGAAAAAAAAAAAAGGAAGGGAAAAAAAGAATACTCTAAATCTGTCTTTGTACTTGACTGAAACAAACGACTCTGCACATGAAAAAACTCCAGCACGCTGTCAGATCTGAGACAAACTTTACTATGTGAATTTTATGCTCATTCAAAAAAACTAAAAAAAAAAAACAAAAAACCCAAACAAACCACATTTTCCTACAAGTATATACAAGATCTATTGAGTTTACCACAAACATGTCAAAGAGACTTATGCACAAAAATTTAATAAATATTAGATGTCATGTAAATCAGACAATTGTGGTACACAATAAGATGTGGTTATAGCAAGACTGGGGTATACTGAGGGACAAATTATCTTCCATCCTGATTTCTAAGAAACCAAAATTGATCTCTCAAAGATGTGGTATGCTCAAATTCTATGGCACAAGATATTTCTCCTTAAGTCAGTCTACGTCAGTTCTAGGGACAGACTTCTTTGCAGGGCCTGTTGTGATAAGACAAGGGGAATAGATTTAAACTAAAAGAGAGTAGAATCAGACTAGAGATAACAATTAGATTTTATACAATGAGGATGGTGAAACACTGGCAAAGAGAGGTGGTAGATTCTCCATTCTTGGAAATATTCAAGGCCGGTTTCGACAAGGCTTTCAGCAAACTGATCCAGTTGAAAATGTACTGCTCGTTCCAAGAGCTTGGACTAGATGATATTGGAAGGATCCCTTCTAAATCAAACCATTCTATGATTCTGTGATTATATAGACACAAAAGAACTATGTAGAATGGAGATCCAGTATTAAGGGAGAAGCCTTCATATAATGTCCTTCATTCATGTCTGAGGACTGACTGAGCAACTGTGTCAATTGGATCAGCATCAAAAGCAAGATTTAAGAGACCTTCTGTGTACAGCAGTGACTTTAATATCAAAGGAGTAAGTGGTACAACAGATATATTCTTTCCAACCTTCTTTCCCCTTCCTCTTCCCCCCTCTCCTTTCTAAGTCTTTTACATCTCTAGCGCTTCCTTTTCTCCTATATGCCCTTTGCTCAACACCCTCCTCATGGACAATAAACCCAAACCATCTAATGCTATCTTTTGCTGTCAGCATCTCACCTTCCTCCCAGCTTCCTTCAGTGTTCCCCACACACCCACAAAGCTAATTCTAGCTCCACCACAGGCTGGGCAATATCACAAACTCCATCTCCACTTCTGCCAGCCTCCTACTATTGAGTGGCTGTCTTCACTTCCCCGCTTTACACCTCCACTGCAGTGTTCCTGTACAATGTATGTGATGTGTAGTCCTGAATTATGTTTGTGCATAATCGGTTAGTACTTTGATAGTTCATCCAGCTGCAGCAACAACTAATTGAGCAAGTCAGGAGTTATACAACTTCACATCAAGCAGATAAATCAACAAGAATCACAAGTAATTTTGACTAACTCATATTATTGTCATATCTATGAGCCAAAAATCCTGTGCTAAATTTTAGCCACCTGCTGGTGTTTTGGGGGGAATATATAACTCCTGGACTTTGGATCATACAGACCAGTTAGAGGTTTACAAAGCACATAGGAGATTCAGATTTTTTTGAGAACCAGAACTTTGGGGGGTTTTGTTGTTTTTTGTTGTTTTTTGTTTGGTTTGTTTGTTGGTTGGTTGGTTTTTTGTTTTTTTCGTGGGGGGGAGTGGTTTTTACAGGAACATGCCAGAATCATCATCAAAAAAAAAAAGGCAGCTGTTACCAAAACCAAAAATTATTAGTAGTATTATAGTTCTCAATAACCTTCATATTTTACAGAGTCTCATTACTCTGTTCCTAAATTTGTTCAAGAATATTTGTTTCAAATGCTTACATGCCCTTTTTGTAAAACTTGCTTGCAATTATCTGGAAAATACTGTTATTGGCAGGTGAGTATTTGCACACAGCGGCAGTGAAGATATTTCCAATTTAAAATAAATGCTCTGCTTTCCCCAAGTCAGATTATTAGATATGAGTTTTGCTTTCTGATTGGACTAACACACTTCTCTTCATTTTTGAATGTCATATTCATGAATTGAAATCTGAAGTGTCTTTACTTAAAAATGTCATAATTTACTTTTCAGGCATATTCAAATTTAGGATTAAGTCCTTGTGATCATTTAACATAACAAATTCAACAACTAAGACATCTCTAAAAACACAACTGGAGAAGAAACTTGAAAATCTCCTCCTGCTCTACTGGCCAAAAAAAAAAAAAGAAAACACCAGAAATAGCTTGCAGTCTGTGGTGAGGGCCAATACATGATCCTGTTCTGACTCATACTACTCACAGACCCAGGGGTTTTTTTAACACTTTGTGGTGGACTGATCTTAAGTGGTCAACCCAGCCACTCTATCATTCCCCTTACGAACTGTAAAGCAGAGAGAGAATAAGATGGACTTGTGGGTTGGATAAGGGAGCTTGTTAAGGCAAAGCAAAGTAAAAGCTTGTGCACACAAAAGTGAGGCGAAAAATAACAAGGTTTATTCTCTGCTTCCCATCCACAGCAATATCTGGCCATCCCAAGAAACAGGCATTCAGCACACATCATGGTTTCTTAGCAGGCAGCCACTGGAAACAACAAATGCCCCCCTTTCATGCTCCTTTCCTTAGCCTTTATTTCTGAGCTGATGCCATATGCTATGGAAAATCCCTTTCACTAGTCTGGGTCAGCTGTCCTACTTATGTTCCCTCACAGAATCTTGCCCTTTGCAGGGGAAGTGCTGCCGCTGTGCTCAGCAGTAGCCAAAACACTGTTGTGTTATCAACACCCTTCGAGCTATTAATACAAAGCACAGCACTGTGAGGGCTACTCTGAGGAAATGAACTCTACCGCAGCCTGACTTAATATACACTTGCAAAACATAGAAATGAAAATTGGACCTATTTCCAAGCCTTTAGCCATCATTGAATTTATAGCTATTAGTGCTTTTAAGAAACAGTGAATTCCTGCATCTTCCCTTGCTTTTGTTAAAGAAATATCCTAGTTTAACCAACACTCATTTATTTCCTTACATAAGCTTTAATATTCCTTTGCTTTCTGCCATCTGACACAAGGAACAGTACTTTACACTCTTCTATCTTGAAACACTGTTTGGCTAAGTCAGGTCATTTCAATTTGGACATTTGTTTCATCTTGTTTCTTCTTTTTACCCCTTATATGCATATGCTTCCATCCTCCTTCACAGCTACCTCACTTAAAGCTTAAGGCCTCTGGCACTTCTGACTATTTTTCCTTCTTAAAGTTCAGGGTTAGGTACTAATCCAGCTAGTTTATACTTTGTTCCTGAGCAGAAATTAGCTTTTATATAGTAAAAGACCGTCTTTGAACTCAATTACTTTAGAGGTCTTTTCAAACCTAAATGACTTTGAGATGCCTTTACTTGCAAGAACCTCTTATTTTCTGGCCTTGTCTTGCTCCCATCTCTGATGTCAGAACTACTCTTCTGTCTACACAAACTCTTGCTCTATATTTTCAGCAACAATTTATAGCTCTTACAACATCAGAAAACAAATTTCATCTTCCTGAAAAGTGGTGTAACAATAAAGACAACCTCAGCTTGTCTGAAGTTAGAGCTTAAGAATACAGTCAATTTTCCATTGTTAATCCAATTAGTAGGCACCTCTTGATCCCCAGTAACACTTATGGACTGCATAACACTTTGACTCAGGTAGCTGTGGTGAGCAACAAGCACTGTGACCCTATTAAGAGCAGCTTTCCAAAGGTGCACAGGCTTATTTTGAAGATGAAACAGGATATATTGAAAATAAGAATGCTTTCATCTGCAGAAGTGTTTTGTGTGATACTACCCAGGAGCTGCAGTCAGAGATCAGATATCTTATGTGCTCAGCTTTGAATAAAACCTATAATGAAGTGCTATTATACATTTCAGAGCCAACAGAAAAAGACAATTAGAAGCAAAAAAGACAGAGAGAAAAAGGGTGACTAGAGAATAAGAGATCAGTGAGACGATACCTATTAGCATACTTTCCTTTTATAGTCATCCTAGAAAAGGTCACAGTTCCAATACCTCAGTATAAAACTCTAGAAACATAATCTAAAAATTAGCTTTTCAGTTTCAATTTTTTACCTGAGCACAATAACAACTGTTACCTTATTAAAAGCAAAACTACTGTTTACAAGTTATCAAATACATACCAAGTTAATTTCTGTGGTGATGTTATTTTTTAGGACAGCATTTAACTAGAATTATGGATAAGACACTCATTCCATAGCCATCAGCACTGAGATAATAATGAGTTTAAGTTGCTACTGGTATAAACAAGCTTTATAGGTTTTTGCATTTGTACAATGTGTAGGCAAAAGGACATATTCATAATCCAAATAAACCAAAGCTGGGTGAAGCATCTTCCAGATTTATTGTTATGACATATCTTACAGAATGAGGATTTGGTTAGATTTCAAAATGCTGTTATCACCATTCCTGTAGAATGCCTCCTGCCAGTGCAAGATACTCACTAATCACAATTCAGTCTCAAGTATGGTTTATCAATCTGAATGCAGAAAAGTAAATCATTATTTAACCTATAGAAACTGGATACCTTGATATCTTGATCAAAGCTGTAAATATAAATGAAATGACAGAACAACTGCAAGAGCCTCAATTATGGTAATTAGACAGCAGTCATGCCTCACTAATGCTACAAATACACTGCTGTAACTATTCCAGCATCATAGCTTGGATACCACATCATTCTTTTAGAAATAAGTTGCATCTAAGGTTGGATTGAATTCAGTGTTATTACTTTGCATAAATTTTTTACTGGAATAATGTTCTTACCATATACTCTAGAAAGGTTTATTTATTACTACATTTCCAAATTTAACAGAAGTGTGAGAAAATACAAAAAATATCAAAACTCCAGGTGGAACTCCACCTTCTCCAATTCAAATGAAAGTTTTAGCATGGTTCCAATAGGATCTTCACTTTAAAAATAGTAAGTAGAGTAGAAAATTTAGTGGGATAATCTCCTTTGAATAATATAAATGCTTAGAGTTTGACTCTATTTATTATTGCAGATTCAATGTAAATAAACTACAACACCTTGACATTACCAAGGGATCTCCGTCATACATGGGATTTACCTTAAGAAGATCGAGGCTTGGAATGCTTTTAGATCTAGATCCAAAAACATTTGTGGTTGTGTTGATATAGTAGCACCTGAACTTATCTCTGCTGAAAGGTAGAGATTATTACAATAGTTAGTTCTGTGCCACACGCTCTCGGTGTTTGGTTTTTGGGGTCCAAGCTAAAACTAGAGATTCATAGAAATATATTACCATGCTCAGAGGTACCTCAGAGGCCTTTACCAAAGTGATCTTGGCCTATGCAGGTGTATCTGACCATGGCTCAGTGTATTATGACTAGCATGGTGGACTCACTCTGATATGACTTACGCTGCAGTAGGTAGGAATTTCAATATAGGCATTTGTTTAGGTGTGTTGAAATCACAACATACTAATGATAATTTTGCCTTTACTTACATGGGACTAACCTCAGCAACTCAATGGGGGAAAGCTGATGCATATGAGAAGAGAAGCAGAGCCTAAGAAAAGGCAATTACTATTGCTACTATTGTTACTAGGTGAATAGCTATTTAGAAATTCCTAAGGGTGTTGACACACAGTCATGCATTCAAATGAAAGTCAAGCAAAAGAACAACTACAAGCTCGATCTCTATATAAACATCAACCACTTGAATAAAGGATTTTTGTAAAGTAATAACCTCTCTTTTACATAGTTTTTTTCCCCACTGTGTGACTCCTTTATTTACCTACACATCTATTTGAAAATGGAGGAAGATGGAAGACAATGCATCTAATTCTGAGATCATTTGCAATGCTGAAATCCCAACTAAAGGTGGTTCTCGAAGTAAAATTAGTCATCATAGAAAATCCATATATTTCAATTAATTTGAAAATTTCCTGCAATGTCTTGTAATAATTTAATGTAGAAGTAGAGGAACATCTGTTCTCTCACTCTTATTCAAGACAAACAGAAAGTAGACACCGATACTAGTCATAGGGTAATCAAAGAATTTGTGGTTTTCAGAATTCCTCTGAAAAAACCCTCAAAACATCCTTCAGAACAACAAAAAACAGAACTCAAATATACATATTTAAAATTGTATTTAATTATGTTGTCTTGGTTTGAGCTGGCAAACTGCCAACCCTCCAAGTACAGGGTCAGAGCCTTCCTCCCAACACCGAGGAAAGGGAGGAAAAGAGAGGGGGGGAAAAAAAACCTTCAAGCCATGTTTATGCTAAAACCACATATATTTTACAGAAAGAAAGAGAAAATTAGAAGAAAGTAAAAATACACACTCACACAAGTTGGAAACAGCAAGGAACAATTCCCACTTCTCAATACACACACAAATTTCACCATTTTAACCCCAAATTATCTTAAAAGACTCAGTCCCCAGAGAGCCAGACCTGAGCAGAAAGAGAAGAACCAACAACAAACATTTTACTTTCCAAGACAACTGCTGGGCCAGTGCTGGGCCTGGCCCTCCCCATCTCTCCTGGGACGGCACAGTGTGTGTCCTCCCGGGAAGAATGCTGTGAGGCAACTGACTAAACCACTCCCCCATTGGCTTCTACTTCCCTGGAAAATGATGTTGTAATATGGTATGGAATGAAACACTACTGGCTAGAAGAAGTCAGCTGTTAGTTCAGCCTAGCTCAAATCAGCTGACAGCTCTAGGCCTAGTCTGAACTTCAAAAGCTCAAATTTAGGCCCACTTAGGTGAACCCATAACATTTGTATATACACATATATGTGAATGCCTATACATACAAGTATATATGTAGAATTTAGACTACATACATGTTCATATATACATTTATATACATGCACAAAGTTTATATTGTCCATCTCAAAATCTAAAGAACTGGTTGGTTTTTAGAACTGCAGATTAAAATGCAAATTAAGCTGCACTTAACTTTTTGTAGTGCTTCATTTCATGCAGTTCTAAGCAGTTACTGGTCAGACCACAAATGCAGCAGAACATTGTTGGCCACTTTAGTGCTAAATGATTCCTGACCTCCATGCTATGTAACCCAGATAACAACATTTGTTGGGAGGTTTTTTTCATGTCCTTTGTGAGCTAGTTTAGAGGCAGGAAAAATTCTACAGTTTAAGTTTTCTCTGGATGCTAAGGTGAGAAGCACTGCTTTTTACTGGACTATTTAGAGGTTGGGGGAAAAAAAAAACCCACAACCTTTTCAGAGACCTCTATTCTCTCTGAATCTGTGCCCTTATCCAGAGAGGACAATTCATGACTCCAAGACCAAGTGTTTCTAAACCTGGTGTTTATACTCTGTAGGGCTAACTAACAGACTGCCAACTTCTCCGTGACCTGGGTCTCCCCCTGCAGATCTACACCCTCCAACCCAAATATGCATGTGCCTGAAAGAAAAGGAGAGATATTTTCTAGCCTGCCTGAGTTGTTTTTTTACAGCCTCATGCTCAGGTTTGTGTTACATGCCTTGGAACTGTCCTGAATTCGTATGGATATAAATGGGCTAATGGACCAGTGTTGAACAATTTGAGTGCACAAGGAAGCCTGGCTTAGCTACTTCTAGGGTGTAAGACTTACAGAAACTCTCTTTAGAACCATATTCAGGCTTCTTTTCTAAGTAGAGTTAGTTGCTTTATTTTTTTTTTTTAAAAAAGTTGTTCTGGGAATACAGTATAAAACACAATGTGCAATCAGAGAGCAAACTATGAATCTGCTTTGTTTACCGACATGTCTGTACCTGTACCTGTATGCTATTGCAAAATGGGACAAATCATGCCTCAAGTGTCCTTGTCCAGCTCTTTTGAATATAGAGAAAACCATACAATAGTTTTAAAGGAAGTTTATTTGCTCACCAGTTCAGTGAGCTGAATCCCTCCTGGTGTATTCACATGCATAGCAGCTGTTACAAAAACTTCTCTCCAATCCAATCTACCTGTTTGTGCAGCTCAGCTGTAATCAGTTCAGCTAGCAGCTGAGGAAGAAGTTCAGACTCCAGGTCATTAACCTCCCAGCAGTACATCTAGGAGTGGAGATGCTGCAGAAAGTACTTACTGTGAAGTTTACCTTTCTGCTGCAAGTAGCACCACCACTACTTCTCCTCTCTCTAACTCAAAAAACCAAAATATAGCTTATTTCAATTGTGATAAATAAAGATACATGGAAATTTATCCTTATTCCCTGTAGTCCTCTAGTTTTCCTCATTTTTTGGAGTCTCCAACCCATAGAATCAGCAGTTTGGGTAGAAGTCCATTTTGTAATCCACAACACAGCATATCCCATTAAGGGAGCAACTGGCTGGAGCAAGGAAGCCATTGAAGCATTTCACCGTTTTCCATTTGAAATGCTCCTTGCTTTGCCCGTTGTTCATCAGCAGAAAAACTTGCTGTCTCAAATAAGGAAAACTCATGATTGTAGAGTAAATCTCAAATTCTTACCAGCAATAGCAAAAGGAAGAAAGAAACCAAACATTTATGGTCATCTTGGTGACAGAGGGGTATACTTGTTTATTTATTTCTTAATGGCAGGTTGTCTGGAGTAGTTTAAAATTTTAGACTGAGGAGGTAATTATACTTTAATTGAATTATTTAAAGTGTGCAATTTGTCACATCTGGTAGCAATTTTAATTACTTAATAAATTGCTTTGGTGTCATCTTTGAATCTCATTTTGAGTACTATATTTCTTAAAAATGACTGAATTGATTAATATTAAAATGTAAGTATTCAAATCAAGCAATTATTTAAGCAGTTAATGACTTAATTTGAACTTGGAAATAAGAGAAATGAATGTCAGCTAAACAGCATTAGAGTTGGACCCTGAATTTTTTGCACAGTCAATATCTTTGCTGTTTTCAGTGAAACTATTCCTGGAAATGAATATGAGTTTGCATATTTAAGGATGAAGGTTATCTACACTAACTGCTTACTCATTTCTGAATTCTGTGTTTGAGAGAACATACAGATAAGTAGAAATATGTGGGGTTAATTGAAGAATTCCATCTTTCCAAGTTAGAGTGTTTGAAAAGGCATGAGGAATCTGAATTTGTTTTGCAAGTATCATTTTTCAAATGGAAGGAATTATGTTTGCAGACATTGGTAATAGTTTCTGAGTTGTCTCAAGGGAAGGGGTTCCAAATATTCATAGTTTGTAAAGATAAAATTTGCCATCACCTAGTTTTACTTTCTTATATAGATAACCCAGAGGATACAACACGCATAATCTACTTTTAAGCCCAGTAAATGACATTCCATGTTGCAAAGAAGTAAACTTATGCAGACATGAAACACAACTATGCCCACCTGAAAGAGTTAAATTTAGAATAAAGACGGAAAGAACTGGAACTGTAATTTCCAAATCTAACATGTCCAACATCTATCTCATGGCAATATGCTAAAGTTCTCTTCAGAGAAGTTGAACAAATTGGATGTACTATGAAAGTGGCCTTAAGCAACTACCTAGGGGACAAAACCGATTGCCTAATTTTAACTAAAAGTCAAACAAATTAGTCCTGAAATCCTTAGGGACTCTTAATGATCACACAAGGGTTGGGGTTACTTATTGGTAGCAAAGAAGATTTAATGTATTTTTGAGCTTTCGCTATTTTTCTTTTTTATGCATAACCCTTGTTTTATCTCTATTAAGCTTCAGATTTCATAACATTAATCAGCTTCCGCTTAACTAGTAATTAAGAGACAGAGCAGGACAACACAATCTAAAAAGTCAGAGTTTCTCACTTTCCTTCATTTTTTATAGCTGAAAACACTTGACTCACGCAGAGGCAAGAACACAACACAGGTGTGAACCAGGCTGTGCAATTGGCAATAACTTATAGCTCCCTTTCATCAGTTTTTTAAGCTATGGTCACTGATGCTGAGTTTATCACTATTCGAAAGGCTGTGCTCTTAGCACAAAAAACCCAAAAACAATAAAAAAACCCCCAAACAAACCTGGAGGTCCTCTCTGACATGTAGACCAACTCGGCTCATTAAGACAACCTCTTTCATATTGTTCTTTCTCAGAGATGATCCTCCTTTGGCAATTCAATGGCCAGCAAGTCTGCAGGTAACACCAGTCTGGGAGGGAAGTGAGCAAATAGATTCAAGCTGTCTCGAGCTGTGGTGTGACCCAGTGGCAGCTGGGGCTGCAGGCAATGTCTAAGAGATTCAATACCAATAAACATCTGTCTTAATACTCATGAGGAACTTGGTGATATATGTACTTCTGAGCATCTGTGGTACTATGGGGTAAGTTGTACAGAATGAGGGGACTAATTTGTTTTTATTTCTGCCTTAAAGAAATTTAGAGTTAATGGCATCATTGCTTCCAACCTTCTAGCTGTTACATTTTACCTCAGGTGAAAAAAAAAACCCAGCAACAAAAAACCCCTACCCTGATGACTTAAAATTGCCTTCCCAGGTCTGATGATTCTGTTATCTTGAGAAATGTGTTGCCAGTTTAATCTTATGTTTGCCACATCTTTCTGTTCAAATGTGGTTCTTCCCACCTTCTGAGAATACAGTGTTGTTATTTTGACTTTCCTACAACCCTCTCTGTGTAAAAGATGTTTCTAGACAAATTCATGCCTTCTTCATCATAAATCCTCTTCCACAATCTGCTATTTACAGTCATCTGAAAGGCAATTGGCTCTGTGAAGCACGCAGTCAATGTGGAAATTCCTGCTCCCAGAAGAAAAACGAAAGCGAGGTTTTTCATCTCTATATTGGTCCTGGAAAAACTCCACTTATTTTGTTCTTCCTTCCAGAACATTTCTTTTTATGAGTTTAGTAAATGTTATAAATATATTAAGCTTTGTGTTTCTCTGTAGAAAGGCTATGCCCACATGTACATATATATATATCTGTATAGACTGGGTATAAATAATTGGATAAACATATATTTATTTGAATATCTAGTCGAATTTTGCCTCAAACAAACTATTTCATATTACATGAGTTAATATCTTTGAGGTGATCAGACAGTGTTTATAACCTGTGTGAAAATCCAAAATTACTTTATTCTTGCATGATAAGACTGTGGGAAACAGAGTAATATAGTAGATGTGGGTCATGAGCTTAGAGAATGGAAAACTGGGATTTAAAAAAACCCAGACTCTCCATCACTAACACTTGGTCCAAGACTGCAAGTTTGCAACTGTTTTCTTCACTAAGGAGAAAAGGCACTAAGGGTTTAACGCACCCCGATAAAGCTAAGTAACATATTTGTGGTTTTACTTTTCTTAATGGTGCAAATCTGGAGGTCAAGGCAAAAATAGCACTAAGAACGCTCATGTGGATCTACATGGTTCCATTGTGTGCAATTCCCTACTTTGTTCTATACTTGTATATCACCTCCGGGAGATGATTCATAAGATTCACATTTTTAGAGACATTCTAGGCATTTCTTTAGGACTTCAAATCCCCTGAGCTTGGAAAAGTTCATGTGTACAACTATGTAAGTTATTCATTCTAGTTTGGTTTATTACCTTTCTCTTTCTGTGTACAATCAATTGGAGTTGTATAAATATTTAAGACTACCAATACAGAGATAGATACTCCATATAGGTTACTTATGTAGAGTGATTCTACTACCTAGAAATGGCTGGAGTGGAATTCAAACCTACTAATCAAAAGAATACCTCAGTGAGGCTACTCTGAATATCTGTTCAAGCAAAAGGAGATCACATTTTGAAACAATTAAGCCTCTCGGATGTGAATAGGACCACAGTCTTCTGATCCATCTGCTTAGGATAATTTATGGGTTTTGTTTGGAGGTCATTTCACAGCATGAATCATTAGATCAGAGATATTAAAGGCTTTCTGTGCTTTGCAGAGTAGATGAACAACCTACAGCCTAGGCAACAAGGCTTGCTCATTTCAGCACATACCCTCAGAGGACGACTTGGCTCTGTGGACTAAGAGCAGAGACAGCCCATGCCCAGCCTTAATCAAAGCCCTTTAGTTCAGCATGGTTCATGCCTCCCTCCGTCAGGTGATATTTCCTGCTAACTGACTGCAGAGCCCTGCAGAATACCAACACACGTATGTCTAAATACTAATGTGTAATGTGTGTGTCACATACAAAGAAACACCTGAGTTTCTGTGGTACTTCAGGAAAAGTCCATAAAATCACAGAATCATTTAGGTTGGAAAATACCTTTAAGATCATTGAGTCCAGACATCAACCAAGCACTGTTAATCCACCACTAAACCATGTCCCTCAGTGCCACATCTACAGGTCTTTTAAGTACCTCCAGGGATTGTGTCTTATCCAAATTGTACCAGGTCGAATGGCATGCAACAGCAGGGCAGTCAAACTGAAACCAGTACGGAGGGAGATGACTAAGGGTTTACTCTTGCTGCAACTCGGTTGTGGAAGCATGGAGGTAATAACATCATTGCTTCCAACATCCTGGCTGCTATATTTGACCTGGATTAAAAAAAAGAACAACAACAACAACAACAAAAAAAAAAACACCAAGCCAACCCCTGCCCCCACCCCACCCCCAAAACCAAACCAAAAAACAAACAAAAGTCCTAAGAGAAAAAAAAATGATGTCATGAAGTTGTCTTTCCAGTTTGATGTGCCCATCACATGTGTAAGAAGCCTACCTATGTAGGAGGCACCCAAAGTAATCACTCTTCTAGGGACACATGTACTCTTTTAGTACTAAAATGCTCATGCTGAGCATCAAAATTAGGAATCCTGACTTTACTTCACTGCAGCTCTTCAGTTTATAAACTTTAGCAAGTAAAGAACACAGAACTATGCTTTCTTAAGCAGCTGAATTTTACAATATTTTAAAAATGTTCCTTTTCAGTTGCTTTTTGTGTGTTTTTATTTTGTTACTTTTGCTGTGTGTTTTTCTTCTGAGTAATATTACTATTAATGCCACATTGGTAAAAAGAATTACATGCAATCAAGCGCAAGATGCTTTAAAAAATAGATTTATGCTAAAATCACATCATTTAAAATAAGCAATTCATTGGTCTAATCAGCTTTTCTTTCAGATTTTCTGCCCTTTACCATTAAAATAAGCAGGATTATTAAAGTGCATAAGCTTAACCATTAGCAGATTGCTAAAATGCTGCAGTGATTGACATCTGTCTTTATATTAGCAGCTTAATCGGCTGGTATGGCAAATCAAAACAAAAAGTAGATTGATTATTTGGTGAGTGTTTAGCTTGAACAGGTAATTTAACCTGCTTGTATAATCAGAATATTGATATACTTATAGAGATCACCCAATAGAAGCAAACAATTCTGAAGGCTTTCAAATCATTGTGCCATCAGATTTGAAACAAATATGTGAGGCAAAAATCATGGTAAAAAGCCTGTCACTTTTTTTTCCTAACCAATCACTGTAATTCATTGTGTATGTATCTACATAAAACACCTCAAAAATGGATGTGAAATTTAGTTTTTTCCAGAAGTTTTCCAATTGCTCTCATACCAGGCAGAAGAAAAAAGAAGGAAAAAAAAGGCATTTAATTGAAGTTTAGTTTGCCTTCAGAGTGATTCCTTGGAGCTACTTTATTGTGCTTGAATTTTCAATTCCAACCAAACTGACCTTACATTTTGTAAACAAGGCCTTTGAAGAAGGAAAGCTGTGTTTTCATGCTTGTTCACGGCCAGCTGCATTGCCTTTCATCTTTTTTTTTTTTATTACAGAGCTTTTTTCAGAGGAAAGAGCAATGGAATTTTTATAATTAATAATACATCTTGACCTGCATCTCATGGCTAAAATATTTAAATCAGCAGTGTTTCAGATGGAAGTGAGCAATGCTGCAGTAAATTAGAAGCAACAAACCTTTTCAAAAAGACTGCAAACCCTTTCACAAAAAAAAAAAAGCATGACAAAGACGCTTGAGCCCTGAGTGCTCCTTAAATCAAAATATACATAACACTTGAAAAGTGTCTTTACATGGAACTTAATACTCTAGTAGTAAAAGTTCTTTCCATTAATTTTCCCTGTTTCGTCTAACAACTGCAAATGCCTCGGAAGTACTGGTTGATAAAAGTTTAGGAAACTCACTATACTGCTGCACTGATATAAATTGAGGTGATGAGAATAGAGCTACATGCAGGCTGAATATGGTGGGCACAGATAGCATTATTTTAAACCATTGAAGCTGGCTTCTATGCTGATGTATAATCTAAACACCTTCCCCCAAATGCAAAATGGAACAGGTTGCCCAGAGTCACTGTGGATACTCCATCCTTGGAAGTATTTGAGGCCCTGAGCACCCCATCTAGTGGAAGGTGGTGCTGCCCATGGCAGGGAGGTTGAAATGAGATGATCTTTAAGGTCACTTACAACCCAAAACATTCTTTAATTCTATGAGTCTGTTTTAAGCATCAAAGTCCACTGAGATAAAAGAGAGAGGAAATGAAGTCACCAGGTACTTATCTGAATATATCATATGAGAGTAAAATTAATAAACTTTAAATTAATTAATCCTTGGACTGTATATGCTTGGACACCAAGATGCTAGGATCTGAGGGGTTTTAAATAATTCTACTGAATAAACTGCCACAGTGTGAAATATAAGATTGTGCATCTTTCCCAACTAAATTCATGGAGGTAACTAAGCATTTCATGACTAAAGATGCAATTCATCATATTAATGAAATAGTCCTTTTAAAAAATCTATGTACAGCCTATTGTACTGTTGAATAATTTATATGGACAATAGTGCTCTCTGAAAAAGAATTCTCATTAGCATTGCAAAGGAAAGGTAGTATATGATCATTCGGACCACATACCCTATTGTGATGCTAAGAGCACTTTATTGTATGAAAGAAAGACTTTTTCCCCTAACTACAGTTATGTGACAGTAATAAAGTACTGCTTATTTAGGAAAAGAAATTACATTCCTCCTTCTCCTGCAGTTTTAGGTATCTGGGCTACATGTTCCCTCACAGTCACATGTTCAGTCTGCATGTCCTTGGGTCATGACACTAGTACCAAAGAAAGGAAAACAAAATCATTATTTAAACTGGAAAGGACCTCTGGAAATCACCTGATCAACTTCCCTCCAAAACCAATTAGAACAGGTCCTCTTGAACACCTGGAGGTTTTCAAGGTCATGTTGGATAGGGCTCTTAGCAACCTGGTCTAGAGGAAGGTGTCCCTGCTGATGGCATAGGGGTTAGAACTAGATGATCTTTAAGGTCTTTTCTAACCCAAACATTCTATGGTTTGGGTTCTATGATCTTGAGTCTATGATTCTTTCAAAGTTGAATCTCAGTTTGAAATTAGATTA
>JAOXXN010000001.1:88334057-88346390 GCA_026770055.1 Myrmophylax atrothorax
TGTTATTGGAGCTTTGGCCAGTCAAGTGCTAAGTACCTCTCAGAACTGAGGTTTTGCAAGCTGTGTACTCAATGCCAAAAGAGAGGAACTTCTAAGGGCAATATATATTCCTCAAAATCTGAAGTGCTCTTTAGAAGTGGACTTCCAACTGTTAAAAAAAACCAAACCAAAACCAAACCACCAAACAAACCAAAAATAACAACCATAAAAAGACATTTTAATTAAGTATCTAATTTGAGGAAAGTATGACCAAATCTCAAAATTATATTTCTACATATTATACTTTAGCAGAAAATTGTATCAGACTAGTGATCAACAATATTATGTTCTGCATTTTAACAGTGGATGCTTTATGATAAATCAGATTTCATTAAAAAAGCAGCTGGAGGAGTTGTCTGTGGACAAAGACTAAGGTATCTTTCGATTATTTAGTAAGTTGTGTTGTCCAATTTTACTTTTTCGCTTTCTTTTCTGCTCCAGTGTTGCTGATCCCCAGGGCTACTGGAAAAGGCAACACTGATTTAATACCTGATTCTTGTGGTATCTTACATTTGAGGTTTATGTTAGAACAGGATAGGGCTGAACAATAAAACTTAAAGACTGCTGTACACCCTTCAAAGAAAATACATCTCATTTTATTGGGGTCAACATTATGAAGGCTATTATCAAGTAGTGCCTATGGATTATTTTTTTTACAAGGCCTTGTGAAGCAGCAGTATGGGCGTTGATAAAAGAAAATGCTATTGCTGGACAAGAGAAATCCCTTCATATTGCTGATCTGGGAAAGGAAATCTTGTATAACTAGAGTGTTTTTTTCCAAAGGCTTCTCAGCATTACTCTGTGTTATTTTTCAACTCAAATCATCTGAATTATCTCCCAGATGTAAAAAAAGAAAAGGGTTGTGGAGTACAGAAAGGAAATACGGGAACAAGACAAAACTGCCTACTTTGGCCAGCCATTGAAACTGTGAAAGCACCTTCATGGCCAGTCATATTCAAAGTGTCTTGTTCTTTTAAATCACAAGTGTCATTAACTGAAATAATATTAACTGTGTCTCAGCTGTTACACAAACCACCTATTTATTTCTCATCACAGTTAATACAAACTGCTATTTGTGGAAAAAAGATATGAACAATGAAGTGCTAATTTCCAAGATAAGGTTTGGATTTAAAATCACAAGTTTTTTTATTTTCTTGTTCTTTAGCTTTAATATTGCATTTCAGCTGCTAACATTACAACTTCAGTTGATTATGTGCATCAGAAACGTAAATCACTGTACTGTTAATTTATTGGTGCTGTTCAATGACCTGCACAATAGGGACCCACAACGTGGAGTTCTTGTTATTTTAGACTGAGAAACAGTATTGGGTTGTGACATCACCCTATTGAATTGGAGGCACTTTTAGATTAGTTTTAGAACTGCCTTTAGATTTAGTACTTTGAATGTGTTTCAGATATTGTGAAGCCTTCCTGACTACAATTGCTGTTTTATCCACAACACCAGATTTTCAAGAAACATGTAATCCTATCAGATTTTATCAGCCACATAGGTTTAGATCTTGTCAATACTTAGAAAGACTTAAAAAGAAAGCCTGGTGATGATGTAGTCACACACTTGAAGCAATGACAATTTTCTAATTTCCCAGGCTTATGGTAATGTCAGCAGAGGTATTTTTTCACTGGAAACATAATTCATTTATTCAATTTTTTTCTTCATTAATTTAATTTTGTAAGACTTTCAGAAAGTCAATTGTCACATTGTACTTTGTATCCTACTAGCAAATAACATTCTCCAAATTATGAAGAAAATATTGTAAGAGAATATTTTTGTAAGTTTTTTTTTTAGAATATGGTATTACAGTGGTAGCTTCCTCCTTAGAGACTGTGAATGAGATTTAATATCTGACTTACACTACGCCAAGATATTAATGAGATTCATCAAGTCAGAAACAAAACCTGGTTGTTTTAGAAACAAGGCCTTGACCCTATTTTGTGAGTTCCGTAAAATTTCTAAAGATTTTCTATTTGAAATGAAGACATATGAATATTATCATGCCTGATGCATAATTGGTCTTTGTCTCGGATATATGGAACATCCTGGAAGTTACAGAAATTTAGACTCTGCTCAGTGAAGAAGAGCAGACACTCCACTAAATCTTTTTTTTTTTTTTTGGGGGGGGGAAGGGGGAACTGGGACAATGGTACTAACTCACATTTTATGAATTCAATTTAGTCACATTTTATGTCTGAATAGGTAGTTATTTGTGGTCTCTTGATTCATGAATGGAATGATTCAGATTCAGAATCCATTCTTGTAGATGATCATGCCTCCTTCTGTGTTTTCATGACCTGTGTGCATACAACAATCTGCTGACTACCTTCGTCACAGAGATCCCACCGAAAGTCTTTAGAGCCCAAAGTTCTAGAAAGGTGAGATAAAATCATAAAGTCCAGGGTGTGAGAATGTTCAGCACTGCCTGTGCTCTCATGTGTTACACAGTCCTAAAATCCCTATTTTATGACTGAACATCCTTTAAATGTTCTCATGCCTATCACATCAGGCAATGTGCTTCTCTGACACTGAACTAGAAGATGGGCTGGAAATCCTAAGAGGTGAAGAGTCAGTGTGGGATTCCACTTTCCACACAAACCAAGGTTTCACCAACAGCAGGGATCACAGCTCAAGAAACACTTAACTCTCAGCTGAGCATTCTGTTTACTGTTTTGAGGTCATTAGGTAATGTCTGATAAGAAACACATTACTTTTCCCCTGCTTTGATGTTACGAACAAAAGAAAATGTAAAATATTTTAGTATTGTCTATTTGGAATGCTGAATTCAAGGAAAAGTTGTAATATTAGATAGAGTAACCACTGTTAGTATTCAAATTGTATTAGAAAAGTTTGCAATAGATCTCTTTATACAATACAGAATATCTCCAGTGATCATATTTCAAATCAAAACTCACCTATAAACTGGAATGAAGCATATTAGACTCAGATTGAATTAATAAAAATTAATTTCCCTACACTTCCGTGAAAGGCTCAGGGGAAATCTCAAGGAATTTTCTTTCTCTTGCCCTTGAGATTTTTTTCTCCTGATAAAATGTCATTGAGTTGTCTATTACCATAATAAGGTCTTGACAAGGAGTTGAGAGGTTTTCCTTCATTTCAGCAGAGGGCTCCAGAATATACACGGCCTAGGGAATTTCTGTCTTCATCACCTCCCCAGTGCAATGGAGTGGTTAAATTCCCTGCTGCAAGCTAATTACACTTCTCTATTGCACAGAACCTTTGTCTNNNTTCCCATAATTAATTATGAGTAAGAAAAAAAATGCCCTTTTGTACTTAAAATGAATTAATCCTTCATGCAAATCATTTATTTGACATAATAACAAAAGGACATTTGTTCACTGTCCTCATCACCACACATACTATAGGACACAAATGGCTTCATATGGGGAGTCCCTTTGTCTCTTCTGTTCAAGAACATACTTTATTGCAGACATGTCACAGGAGTATTAATACCCACAATTGCTGTACAGGCAGATAAGACTGTCTAGATCATTATAACAAAAAACTACAGAGGAAAGAGTCCAGTGTTTTGATAGTAATTCTTTCTAAAATCAAAGGAATAGTTCCATTAAATGGATTTTTCTTCAGACATAAAAAGCCCATATTGCACTACTTAATCTAGTCATTTGAAACATAGCTTAGATAAATCTATTTGACTAAATGAAGAAAGTCAGTCTCTGTTTGATTGCTCATCCAAGGTGTAGGAAAGGAATCCATTATGTCACAAGACTGAGTAATGCAAGACTGTATTTTGTAAGATTAATGGATACCATGTCAAATGTATATTTAACTGGGTTGCACTGAAGGGCCTGAATACAGCTAGAATAATTGGCATTTTGATAAAAAAGACATAAGATGAAATTCTCTAATATTATACATAGTAGGTGCATTTCTTGAATTCTTCAGGAAGCTGAATGGGTGACCAAAGCTTAGTAGACAAATATTTACATTACCAAGGAGCTTCCACCAGGTTTCATGTGCTTTCTATCAGATAAAATCATAGAACAATTTGGGTTGGAAGTGATGTTAAAGATCGTCTAGTTCCAAGTCCCCAGCATGGAAAGGAACACCTTCCATTAGATCAGGTAACTCAGAGCTCCATCTTACCTGGCCTTGACCACTTCCAGGGATGGGCCAGCTACCACTTCCAGGGATGGGCCAGCTACCACTTCTATGGGCAACTTGTGCCAGTGTATCACCAATCTCACAGTAAAGCATTTCTTCCTAATATCTAATCTAAATCTATCCTCTTTCTCTTGAAAAACTTTACTCCTTATCCTATCACTATAATGACTTTATTTCAAGGATGGGTGCTACGTTAGCTATCCAAATGGATCTACTGTAGCAGAAGCATGCAGCTGTTGCATCACTCAATATGGAAGTGAACACAACACTAGTGATAATGGGAGAATCTAAAAGATTATTCAGTAAAATAACATCTGTTGCTACAGCAGATATAGCAGGCATTGAAAACTTGTTTGTATTCACAGTTCTGATTTTATGACAAAATGTTGGTTCACACAACATTTGTCTTGTCCCATGACATTTTCTCTTGCATTTTTTTCATCTTCTCTTGTGAATTTTATAAAATTTATTGCATTTTAATTTCCTTAAACTTACTGTTTTAAGAAAAAGTGGTATGTCTGAAAAGTTATATGAATTGTTGAACATTATGACATATATTTTGTATGAAAATACAGAACTCATGCCACCAGGAGTAATATTGTATTTAAAATCCTGTATAATTAGAAGTTCACACATTTTATATATATTCCTTTCATAATTTTCAACAGCTGTTCTTTACCCTTTGAGACAATTGGAACTATTGCATTCCCCTTTCACCAGTTATAAATGAAATATATTGAAGTTCTACTGTTAGTAAACTCTTCTGTGACAGGAGTCTTCCCATATATCTTTAGCTATCTGCTGTAACATAGCTGCCCAGACTCACTTATTACTCAGTGGGAAAAAATAACAAAACCTATTTCATCACTTGTAGACTTACAGTGAGATGAAGATGCCTCTACAAGAGTCATCTTTCTATAAAAACCCTACAGGAGGCCACTCACTAAATATTAAGAAGTTTAATATTGTTGATTTAACAAATAACAACCAAACATTTTAAGCCCTTGTTGCAGAAATCTTACTAACACCCAGCAAGACACACAAGATTCTGGTGAGAAATGCAGGGTTGGTGCTTGCACTTGAGTTTAGTTACAAGCTTTTCTGAATAGTTCTAACAGCTAACCCAGAGCACAGGTCTGATGTCCCTGCTCACTGCAGAGGTGGTTGGACTAGATGGCCCTTGAAGGTCCCTTCCAACCTAAACCTTTCTGTGATTCTGACATTTCAGATTCAGAGGACCAGTATATTTCCAGTTAGTTTCATCATTTTTTTAATCCATTGCATCCAGTCACTTTAATTGCTTAATTTTTTTCAGCACCAAGATTTTTTCAACATTATTTGCTCTTATTTATTCTTGTTTATATGTTTATTCTCGTTTATATGTTTATTCTCTTAACTGACCAGAAATCAGTTATTGTGTTCTGTAATCCTCATTGCCTTACAGAAAAGTACATCATCAACAGGTTATTTTATTTCATTATTTGCCATCTAAGGGTTACGTATATTAACACAGAATGGAAAGCACTGCTAAAACATCTTCCTGCAGAGAAGTGCTACTTCCTTCCACAAACTGTTGAAGAGCTGAACAAACAGTAATCTTAAATTTGAATTCTGTTTGGCTATTTGGAGTGGACATCAAGCTAAAAGAGCATTACTTATAAAGACACTACAAACACCACTGACCTCAGCACCTTTGATTCCAGGAAGTCCTTCCTCTGCAGGCTGCAACCACTCAACAACTCCCTAGCACAGGAATTGCAATAGTGGATTCTGAAAAAAAAGAGAGCAGAAGAGTCATAAATAAATTAGGCTAAAACACTGTGATAGACTTGATGTTATTAGAGGTCTTTTACAGCCTTAATGGTTTTATGATTCTGTGATTTCCAAGAGGGCTGTGCTGTTGACTTCCAATACAACAGAAATGAGAGGCCCCAAAAGCTGTTTGTGTATGTTTGCTCACCCGCACTACCAATCCATATTAGTAAGTCTCCATTAACATAATAAACAGATGAACGTGCCTATGTTTGTGTAAAATACTAGCACTTTTTGAAAGAAACTGTGGAATTCCTAAGAAGGTCAGATATGAAAGTAAACCAAAGTTAAAATTTAAGGATGTAATGAGACATATAACTAAAGTGCAACTGCTATTTAGGTTAGCACATGTACCCCTATACCTCACATCATCTTCCTCTGTACAACCTCCGCATGTGGTTGCCATTACATAAACTGCCAGTCATGTCAGACAGTCCAGCAAGTAGGATGTCTCACTTGGTAAAAGATGGGTATAATCTATTTTCTAGTAAGGTTATGAAAAGAGGTTAAAGCTGAAAGAAGCAGAGAGCAAGGGCTAGGCTAAAAGCTTGTTTCTCTGGGCCCGAGGTTAAACCCTAAGATTAAATGCAATGGAAAGAGATTAAAGAAAAAAGGATAGAAGCAGGAGAGGTCAAAATCTGTGAATGGGTGGACACATTTTATAGGAAAGAGCTGAAGTTGAAAACAATTCAAATATTTCAACCAAGATTAGGAGACAGAAGGAGATACGGATAAATGTCATGGGGAAATTCATACAAATACTTCTGTTTTTTTAACACAACAAACACGTGGAAAACATGGGAAAATGTGTAACAAAGACTTCAAAGGTTGTTCATATTCTTCAGAACTACAATGCAAAATCCCTTCCATAACTGCAGTAATTTTTTAAAATGTGATTTTATTCTTCTCCTATAACATTGTCTTAGACAATCACATTGGTTAAACTACTGCCTCACAGCAATGGAAAATGCTGCTGCATTTTTAATTAATCTTGTCACACATTTTGGTAGGAAGTGTGGACATAAAATTTCTCTCTTTGAAGTCAGTCAGATTTTTCTTTGACCACCTTCTTCAGGGGGAACAAGATGAGGCACAATTATCAATATTTTCAAGTGCAAACTCTAATTTAAGCCAAACATGGGAAGCCCAGATTGGCTGCACAGCTTGAGATGCCTTGGGCTTAATTTTCATAATCAAAGCCTATTCACAGCATTCCTGTACAAAGCAAAGTTGGCCTCTCCCTAGCTGGGTGGTCATTTTATTAAAACATTGAGTTTATATGTTCTTGTGAACATACTTCTGGCTGGCTGAAACCTAGAAAATGCATATTTTCATAGTTTATAGCTAAAAGGAATTTACTGTTAGCTTTCAATGGAAACACCCATATTCTTGGATTCTTAAGATCAGAGGTTTTGTTATTTCTATATTCTCAAAGAAAATAACGCATATGTTCATTGTTTTGCCAGTAAAAGATTTATAATGCCTTTAACTATTCATTTCCTTGCCATAAAGTGCATAGGTTTTGTAAATGATGTGAGAGTGACAACACTGTTGTTTCCTTAGCAATCTTAACTGGTTTTCAAAACAGTGCTTTTCATGTTTGGAATAAGCATTGAATTGTAGGATCTGGCAGGAGCAGAAGAAAAAGAAGAAAAGAAAAATGTAAAGAAAGAAGGAAAGAAAGAGAAAAGAAACCACTTTAGGGAAACAATTGGCAACTGAAAAGGTTGCAAATCAGCCTTCCACCACAATCATCTATGTGGAATGAACTTTAAAGTGCTCAAACTTAAAGAAAAATGCATCTGAAACCGTCACGATTTAAATTTGCTCTGCTTGAAATCTAGTTTAACTAGCCTTTTAAACTAGCCTGGAACTTAATTTGGCTTTCTCCTTCCTAATCTGGGCTCTGAATTTGAAAATCTGGCTCATGTTTAGTCACTAGTCAGATGTATATCTAGGCAACGTTTTCCCAGGCTTTGAGGTGTTTTTTGTTTTGGGGTTTTTTTTCTTTGAAAATCAAACACATGCATAAGGGGAAGTCAGGTAAGGTGAGTACAGGATCAGGCCCTGAACTAAATGTCTTAATTTTCAAACCATTTTCTAGGAGCTGACTGGAAAAATAGATGTGTTAGTCAATATGGTCCTTAGTCTTGAGAGTAAGAAGTCACAGTGCTTCTTTTTACAAAGAGGGTATCTGTGGAAAGTTCATTTCATTAACTAATTTTTTTAGACACACCCCCCCCCCCAGAATTTCAATACTTGGAAAAATAGTATGTGCTCTGTGTTTGACATCTTCATAGAACTCTATGTTGTTTCATCTGTGACTTTTTAATAAATTCTTCAGCTACCAATTATGTAATAGAGGAAAGAAATATCATGGAAATAATGTCATTCCAGTGGTGTGGAGGGGTCATGCATGTTGAAGTCATTCCTTTATCTCCTGCTTTCTGTTTATCATTAGCCATGACCCTATAAAAATGTTCATTAATCTGTAACCTGATTTTCATTTAATGTAATTATTCAGCGTTAGGAGTATCAAGCTACAAGAACACAGAAAGCTGTATTGTTACTATATGTGGAAAAACTGCAGATGTCATCATTTACCCATTCAGTCCTTGGACTGTGAACAGAAAACACAATCAAAGCTGGATGGAGGGTTGTGATTTGTAGGCAGTTTGTATATATGAGTTGAAGTTATACAGGATGACTCTTCATAGAAGCTGTGAGGTAGAAATCCCTATATAGACAATATAAAGGCATAGCAAAAACAAAAACAAAAAACAAACAGACACCAAAAACCAATTGTAGAAATTTGTACCCTATCCTGTCCACATAATGCATTGAACTAGGCATCCAAATTTTGCTAACAAAAAGATCATAGAATATCTTTAATAAGATGGAGCAACAAGAATAATCGAGTCCAACTCCCGCTCCTGCACAGGCTAACCCCCAAGATCACACTGTGTGTCTGACAGTGTTTTCCTAACACTGCTTGAACTCCAGCAGTCTTGGTACCATGACCACTTTCCTGGGTAGCTTGTTCCAGTGCCCAACAACCCTCAGAGTGAAGAACCTTTTCCTAATACCCAAACCAAATGTCCTCTGGCATAGTTTCATGTTGTTCCCTTGGGTTCTGTCCCTGGTCACTACAGTGAAGAACTTCATGCCTACCCCTCTATTTCACCTTGTTAGGAAGCTGTAGACTGTGATGAGATCTCCCCTCAGTCTCCTCTAGGCTGAACAAACCAAGCACCCTCAGTTGCTCCTCATACGTCTTTCCTCTAGACCCTTCACCATGTTCATAGCCCTTCTTTGGATGCTCTCTAATAGATTTATAGTCTATATTCTGTTGCCCAAAACTGCACACAGCAAGATAATATCACTTCTTGTTGACATCAAAGGCGGAATTCTTCTGCCATATTAGACACCTCTGATTTACATGTGTAACACTCCAGTTTTAAGCCTCACACTTAACTGGGAATATTACTTATATTTAAGATTTTTAAGTTTGCTTACCAAACGTTTGAAAAGCCTTTAGTTTGTTATTATCCCAAATTCATATCTGGAGAAAAGGCTGCTACACTTTCTCTAAGAGAATTTATTTTCATTTAGTGAGAAAATAAGACATTTTGGCAAAAGATCTTACAAAGATAAAATATAACCAAGGAATAGAAGTATTTCAGCAAAACACCCAGCACAAAGACCCAGCTCACAAAAGCACCCACCACAAAGCAATCAATACACCAGCTTTAGTAAAACACAACTCATTTGTTTTAAGTTACCTATAAGAGAAAGAAAAGAGTAAAGGAAGAAAAGAGATTAAAAGAGTAAAGAAGGAAGGAAGAAATAGAGGAGACAGAGAGAAGAGAAAAATAGTTACCACCAAGATCCAATGGATCACATAACACCCAGAAGAGAAATCCTCAACTCAAAATAGAGACCCCGTGTGCCTCTTTTGTATGGTTTGGCCACACCTCCCAGGCAGCACATCCAGTTCATTGACCACTCAAGTGTTGCCCAGCCACAGAGAGGGCTGCCACAGCCAATCAGAGGCTCCAAGGGGCGTGGTGGGGGCAGGCTACCAGGCAGGCCTTACTCATTGACAGGTGCCCCATGCAGCTTCCATGGCATGAGCCTTCCAACCCTAGAGCCCATGTTGGCTTCAGGCCTTGCCATGTGGACAGACCTGGCACTGTGCCTGCAGGCCCAGCCTTTCCCCCCACACACACACTCACAGTGAGTTGCCTCTGATCCACATGAATAGTGATATTCGAATCCAGCATCTCACAACACATCTTGAGATGAAAGAGACAGAAGCGTTTGGATCTACAGCAAGGCTCCTCTAGCCATGATGGTCCATGTTTACTGGAGCTAAGATATTTTTGCTACAGCACAGCCTTTTCAAGTCTCCTTCTGTCAGAGTAGTATACATTAGGACATTAGTAACATGACGTTTGGGAATCAATCATTGCTACCAAACAGAAGGCAAATACTGATGACCAAAGAACGCAGAGACTTCATTTTGCAGGTACCTGTTCTAGAAAGTAAAGAATGGTATCAGAAAGTCATGCATGTGCAGGAACTCTTTGGACTCAGAAAAAAAAAACAATGTTGAAAATGTGCTTCCGCTAATAACACTTTTCAGGGTGGTTTTGATGGTTGCTTTTCTTTTTCTTAAGTCTCTGAAAGATTGCATCCTTTTAAAAGTGAGTAATCACTTGTTCTTGCTCTGTGACATTCGTCTCTCCTTGCTTTTCTGCATTTAACTGTCTAAATGATGCATCATTATACAGGTCCTAGTCCTACTGGCTACCCTTGTCAGGGGTATTGTTCCATCAGACATATCCTTATATCCCCACAGAATTCCACTGCAAATATTCATGTGCTGTCTTCACATTCATACACATAAATGTAGGTACATAAGCAGAGACTGACTATCATGTATCCTTTAGACTATGAAGAAAATATAAGTAGGTCGTAAAGTCTTCTGGACTACATCACCATCCACCTTTAGGCTCACACTTTCATACCAAAGTGTAGAAACCCAGCACTAATATTAAAAGTCTTCAAGAGTTCTTGCAGCTCCATACCCTTGTGAACATTTAAACATATCAATAGATGATCTAAAATTAGAAATAAAAATGCTTTTACAAACCCTGAAAGCCTGCATAGCTCATTACATTCTCTTATGTATTTGTTCCTCATTGTGTTTTCTCTGCATGAAATAAAATATAGGAACCTATGCATGCTTTTGTACACTTATTCTCACAAGTGTAGTATTTTCCTGCTAGCTTTCTACCAGAAAAGGAATGAAAGCTCAAGCATAAAGTCAGCACTTCTTGTTTCTGTAGGAGATTCATGTTCATTTGATGGAAAAAAAGAAACAAGAATGCAAAAGGTCTCAGACAATTAAGAAAATTGTAAAGCTTACGGCCTATGTGCTCAGAAGCAGAAAAGTAATATATTTGTGCTTTTCAAGGCATTCCAGCACTTTTGAGTCAGTGTTACATTCTGTAACTAAATGTAATAAATAGGTAGTGGAACAGACCAGCATGGGGCTTGAGAGTGTAAGTCCTCATACAGCACAGCAATGCTCATAAAGAGACTTCTTAGTAACAGAGGAGACAATTAAGTATGACATCAGAGATGCTGCAGTTTTAGCATATGTTCAACACTGTTGCTTTGAAGGGAGGAATTAAATCACTAGAGAGATGCAGTGACTCTGATATGATTAAGCACAAATTGTTCTGCTCTATTCTTCCAATTATCTTGTAGGTAAAAGAAAAAGATTGTATAAGCTCTTAATATATGAATCTGCAGTTCCCTCCACTGTGGCTACTGACATAAAGTGTTACCTCTTTATGAACGGTAAGGCTGTTTATGGCCCCTAAGCATGTGCATAAATGGCTAATCAGGTGCCAAGCAGCAAAGAGTGAGACAAAGTGTTTGACAGTTCCATTAAAGTGCCTAATCTAGCGCAGGGGAGACTCCTCTGGTTATTCCTGTGAGCTATTAAACTAATATCAGTGGTGTCCATACTGTTGTCCATTCTCACGTGAAAGGGAGGGAGACAGAAATACAAAGATTTCTAGTCTTAACTGTATTAATTAAAGGTTATTAGCTGTGAGCGCTTCCAGACAATCAGATCTTTATGTACCCCAACACACAGCACACAGGTTGGAAAGGGTCCCGACTTCTGACACGAAGCCACACTCCAGCCAGGGAGAAATTATACCAATAAGAGAAACAAACTTTTCTCACAATAGCTCCCGAAATAACATTTATTAATACAAATATGTGACAATAACTAATATGGGTTACTT
>JAOXXN010000001.1:88350638-88362161 GCA_026770055.1 Myrmophylax atrothorax
TACTTTAGATATTGATCAACTCAAGATTAATTTTCAAATGTAGTACTACAGAATCCAGAGTCCCACAGTATTCTGAGTTGGAAGTGACCCACAAGGATCATCAGGTTCAACACATGTGGTTAAATTCTGGCTCTGGTGATTCTTAATGCACTAATGGGACAATTAAATCTGAATAAAGCTATAAGCATCTCTGACTCTACTGCTGGAACATATCTGTATTTCAGTTTTACATTCCAGCACTTTACCTTCCATATAATTCCCCCCCACCCCCACCTCGCCATCTCAGGGTGGTTCAGTAGGAGAAGGTTTTAGTGTCTGACACTGAAGGTGCTGAGTGTTCGCTTACTCCAGTGAGAACTGACAAAGCTCAGCAGCAGGATCAGGCTAGATATTTTCACACTGACTGTGTGAACAAGCAAATCCTTGTAGATAATAATCAGAAGCTACTTTTACAATCATCATTTCCAAGAACAAAAATCCAATCAGCATCTCAACTGAAAAAACAGCTGCCAGATATGCAAAGCATCAGGGTTTGGAAGAGCCTGTCCAGCTCTGGGGATAGGTGAGGATGGGCACAGGTGAGGATGGGCAGAGCAGGAGACACCACAACTGCGCTGCCCAGATGGACTTCTAACGGATTGCATTTGGTGCTGATTAAACTGCAAACAAAATAATACTTTAGAATTAAAATGGAGGTAAATATCAGCATGAAGCTGGTATTTCCCAGTCTATTTTAGCTTCACCCAGGCCCCTCATAACATAGAAAGACAGAATGGGACAGCTCACTAATTGAACAGGCATCACTAGAGATGAGGTGTCTGTGCTGTGCACTTTTGTCATCTCCTGGCTCCTCCATCCATTCTCATGTCCTTTTGGTTTTGGGGATTTTTTTTTGGTTTTTTTGGGTTTTTTGTTTGTTTGTTTAAATTCCTGCATTAAGTACCATTAACCTTTATCATTACACAAAAGGCATGGAAAGGGGAGACAACTAAAACCTCAGAATATACCAACAAAACACTCTTTAAGTGCTTTCACAAATGTATTTAAATTTTAAATTAGCTCCAAGGAAAAAAAGGATGCAACAACATCTGTTATAATTTTCCATGCCTAGGAAGTAAAAAAAAACTAGCAAAAATATGTAAATATACAGTCTGCTCATAAAGTTGATGTAATGGTCATAATGGTCCAAAATCATGTGCAATACTACAAGTCAATAACTGGGTACCATGAAGGTCAGTGGTTTCCTGGGGGCTGGGATGGGAGACAGAGCAAAGCCTCAGGGCCAGGGCCTGTCCTACTAGGCTCCAGGCAGGAGGAGGGTAGACAGAGGGCAAACCTTGCCCCTCATCTGCGGACATCAGGCCAAGGAGATAGGACAGGACGAGGACATGCAGGACATCAACCTACAGGTAGTTCGTCTTTTGCATTCAAGCAGTGTCTTCCCTGTTTATATCAAACTTCATTATTTTCCTTCCTGCATTCTGAAATGTCAACCCACATCTAAACTTTTTAACTGGATTCAACAATTTTCTTTAAATGATGATTCAGTCCTCCCTAATATTGGCTGTGCCTCGCAGGTTTTCCATGCAAAATTTTGGATGAGTACTTACCTAGTTCTTATCTACAGGTCATTGGTAAATTAAGTGGAATCAGTCTCAGACTGATGTCAGAAGAACACAAAGAGCAGTTCTTCTCTAGTCAAATTAATTTATTTTAATACAAGCTATTGCAGTTTCTTCTTTAGTCAGCTCTTTATTGACTTACTATTCTTACACTAATGCTCATCATCTCTTCCTTGAGCAGTAATTTCTTGTAGGAAACTGAACCCATTCTTTGGAGTTGTTTCATGATGGGGGTTTTGCACTGTTTTTTGTTTTGGTTTGGTTTTGGTTTGGGTTTGGGTTTGGGTTGGGTTGGGTTTTTTTAATCTCCATGTACTAAATACACTGCTTCACATTGTCTGAAATAATAGTTCTTAAAATGTGCAGGTGTTAGATTAGGCTGACACCTTTGATAAATCATGTGGGTAATTTACACACTTTCCTTTGTCTGTCTTAATTATTCTTTCTTTCAAGAACTGTTATAATACCTTAAAAAGCATTTAAGTCAAATTTAGAGTCCTGTAATTGCAGGGATCTTCTTTATTTTCCTTTTTTTTCCTGTTGCCCATTATGTTTACCATTCTTCAGGCAGAGTATTACTGCTTAAATTTACAGATTAATTAAAAAATCCCTCCTACTGAAGTTCTATTAGTTATGCATAACTATTACCATCCCATCCTCTACTGCCTTACATTAGTTTATGCTTTAGCTTAGCTCAGATTTGTCTTTTAAGAAAGTACTCCCTGAATTGTAGGTCCAGCACTACACTTAGAGCAGAGGAAAGCTAAGGAGGGAACCACAATACTAAGGAAGGCAGCAGCATCTTCCCAGCCAGCATCTTCACGAACAGTCTTACCATGCTGGTGAGTGTGGGTTAGATTAGGAACAAGGGAGGGAGATGATGAACAGTCAAGTGAAGAAGTGATGAATTTTATTAGAAAGTAAAGGGTGAACAGTGATGTGGATGAACAAATCTTTGTGAATCAGCAAAGTAGGGCTGAAGAGGACCTGTTGTGAGTAAATGAACATTAAAAAGTGCTGGGGAGAGCACAATGGAGAAGGTTCAAATACCGGTGAAATCAGCATGATTGGGTACCAAAGCACACACGTTTGAGTAGAGGAGGACCTGGGGGTCCAGGCGGACACCAAATTGTTCATGTTGCTTTAGGAAAATAGAGTTAGTAGCCTTGTGGGCTGTGTTAGGCAGTTTTGTATCAGAGTGTTGCTGGCATTTCAAAGGGAATAATCCTTCCCCTTTTCTGTCCCTAGTGAGACACAACTACAGAAAGGCCAGTCAAGGACCTAAATAATATTAAAGGACTGAATGTAGCATCTGACATACAGGGAGAGGTTGAGAAAGTTGGGACTGTTTAGCCTGAAGAAAAAATGGCTCAAAAGGAGCTTATCAATGCACATAAACATCAAATGGAGGAAGTAGCAAAGACAAAGCCAGGCTCTTCTCAGTGGTTTCCAGTGACAGAACAAGAATTAATGACCACAAAGTGAATCACAGGAAACTCTAGCTAAATACATTTTTTCCCCCAGAGTGGCAAAACAGTGGGTAAAAAAAAAAATAAAATTCTAGAGAGATTATGAATCTTCCACTCTTAGAGATATGCAAAACCCTACTGCTTCCAGCCCCAAGCTACCTGGTCTAACTGACCCTACTTTGTGCACTGCGTTGGATTTCATGATCTTCAAAAGTCTCTTCAACCTATATTGTTAAACAAAATTCTGTGATCTTTTATCAAATTGACTGATATGTTTGGGGAAATTCTGACAAATATTTTTGTGCCTCAAAAGGCACAAAAGCCCTCTTAAACAATCAAGGCTATAGCAAAATGTTGCATAAACCACAGGACTATTTTGTAAGTAAGTCACCTTACAATAACCATACATTTGCAAATGTCAGCTGTAATTGTCAATTTGCAAAGCAAGTACAATTAAAACAAAACTTTAGTTTATTCAGAAAACATTGTAAACAGCCAATGATATAAATGTTATTTGAAAAGCTATCCAAAATTGTAAACAAAAATTATTAGAATCTAAAACAACTACTGGATTTCCTTCTAGACTTGTACTATTTTACTTTAGTTTAGTTTAGTTTAGTTTAGTAATTTAGTTTAGTTTAGTAATTTAGATTAGTTTAGTTTATTTCTATTCATATTTGAAGATAAGGGTCCAGTGGGCAAATGACATTTCTATAATTTAAGGCAGATAGAATAATGACTTCTGATATTTTCTGAGATGAATCTAAGCTTGTGTGACATGGCTGTTATGTGTAATGTGTGTAACATGTGTGGTGCAAAGCTGTAAGAAGAATCTCAGTCCTGCTCCAAATGCTTCAGACCTCTTTCAGTAAACAGCCAGGCTCTGACTGTTTGAATTAACTTTGAATTAACAGCTGAGTGGTCTTCAGTGGCTGAGACAGAAATCTCCAGACTGTAGTGAAGGCAATGCAGTTATTTTTACTGGCCTTGAAAAATATCCACTCCCTGAACCTCTATATGGCTGTATCAAGCAGTGCCTTTAAACTGTAAGATCAGCTAAATCAGTTAAGAATTTCTTTGTCTTCATATCCATGACCTGTGTCTCCTGTCCGTCTTTGAGTTGAAAATCCAGTTTTGAGCAGTTGTGGCTAGATATGCAAAAAAAGATTGTTGTGAGAGAGTCTAGCCTAGCTTTCATTTCAGAAGAGTAAGTCTCAAAATTCCTAAGAATGAAAGCTGAGTTGCCCTTAAACCCATAGTCCTGTGAAGCTCACAGACACTTCTGCTTACTATAGTTTGCTTCATGGTACTAAGCATGTCATACATCATACCTAAGTCATGGACTCATAGAATCACAAAATGGTTTGAGTTTGAAGGGACTTTAAAGATCATTTAGTTCCATCTCCCCTGCCATGCGCAGGGACATCTCCCACTAGGGCAGGTTGCTCAAAGCCCCATCCAACACTTCTAGAGATGGGAACATCAGGGTCAAAAATAACTTGTGTTCCAGTTGAGGTACCGTGGTGTGGTGTGCATGCTCACAGTGTGCTGCTCAGCAAGTGTGTAGAAGATGACTGCAAGAGGAGCTCTGCCTTTGCACAATGGCCCTGTCTTAGGAGTACTTATGCTTATGTGCAGACTTGCAGACTTTAGGCTCTTCTGAACTTGCTGGCACTCAGTCTTGCCTTACAAAAAATTTTCATGCCGATTAACCTATCCAGAAGTTCAAGGGAAACAATTCCTTTGGATAAATGAATGAAAATGTCACTGAAAACATGAACATACACAGGTGATTTTGTTGCTTCTTCCCATCCAAACAGAAACCTTGTAAATTATATTGTAGAATATACAGCCTTCTCCAGGTTAGTATATTTCTTTACAATTAGAAGCATATGGACACTGATTAGAAACCTGTTGGAATGATTTTAGATATACTTCCTATGAAATGAATGCTTCATGAGAAAGGGTAAAGCTATGAGCTCTGATATCCTTGTCAAAACCTACTAGGAGTAATTAAATGTTGCCTGTATTTCCTGCCTGGTCTATCAATAATGGCTAATGAATAAATGATATAGGGATTGTGTAAAACTTCAGAGATTCTTTACAGGTAAAATCTCTTTATATAAGATCATATTAATGTTAGAAGCCTGTGTTCTACTCCTTGATGTGTATGCGTAATTTTTATTAGTGAGGGAAATAGCGTACTTAGATTTAGTAGAGAAAAGATCCTTGTTACTTCCATCAAAATATAAATAGCCTGACATATTCAGCTCTCTTTCTGGAGAGTTCTGGCTTGCAGCATTTTCAGTAGATAAAAACATAGAGCCATACCAAGGGAATATCAAAGAAAGTACATCTTATCACTCTGAAACACAAGGAACTCATGTATAGTGGAAGAAATAATTAATTCCTACAAGTATCTCATTAATACCATTTTCTGAAAATCTTTATCCTTAAAAGATTCATTGTCAGGGCAGACGCAGAGTTCCTGAAGTGGCAAAGGTTTTATAAAGATGGGTCGATGAGGATGTCGACATCGGGGAGCCTGAGCCAGAAGATCCAGCTAAATTACAGAGACTCTATAAGAATTCTACTTATTTTACTTCATACATAGATATGTCCCCAGTTTGATGTTTTATGGTTGCAATATTGTGATGTTGTAAAATGTTATAATGTCTATCCCTTTCATATTTTCCCTTAGTCATTATGTCCAAGTTCTTCCCATAATCCCCTTAGGGCACTTTCCCACCATGGCTTTCCCCATTGGTTGTATTTTGCTGCACTGCAGTAGTTTTCCCTTATAGGGTTATGTTCTTATCCCCGTCTCCCATTGGTCCTTGTTATGATCCTTCATTTGCATGCCGGTAGACCAATGGGAGGTGTCCCCCCTCCCATTTTTCCAGAACCCTCTAACCTGACCCTATATAAGTCCCATGCTCTCCTCAATAAACGTGAACTCCTGCTTGTGTCACGTTGTCTCTCCGGGGATCATTACTGTGGCAGGAGCGAAGGGAGCCACTCCTTGCGAGGCAGGAGAACTGAAAGAGCTTATCACTGTTTGCTATATCACTCGCCCCTTGGAGCGTGGTCTCCGCTTCGCATTCTACGAAGCAGCCCAGACATCCACCGATAATTCATCTCCACAGTTTTAAAGCACTACAGATTTAAAAGAACCTGAGTTGGAACCAAAAGGAAAGGTGCATAGCCTTTAGGCTCTTTAAAGGAGAAAGAAGAATCATTAAAATTAAAAGAGAATCTAAAGTACTTTCTAGGTAAACGCTTTACACTTTTGAAAGAAGCATCTTTGTTACTAGAAAGACATTTTTCCATATGAAAAAACATTACTAAGATTTAATAATAGATAACCTCCTCATATTCACTTCATTCTTGACTCCCAGACTTGTGCAAATTCACACTGATTGTGTTTAGGGAGTATCCCACCCAGGCATCTGTACCTTGCTCAAAGAGCCAAAACAACACAACTCTACCATCTGTGTGGAGCTACAAAGAGCTTCTGGACTTTAAAGAAATTTCAATCTCTTTAAGTATATGTGTGATGTGAAAGAATCTGGTGATTCAACAATTGCTATCAGCAATGGGAAAACCAATTAGAATAACTTCATTGTGGTGTATAACTGTCTATAGACTTCAATTCAACAATGAGTACGTATGTTCAGAATGTGGCTGGCAGCAAAATCTGCAAGAGTAATATTATGGGTTTTTTCATTTTCTCTTTTTTCCTGATAGCTATGAAAATGTTCTTAAACTTTTTCCTCAGAAACAGTCTTCTTCACTTAAGCATCACTGAACAAATATTGGTTTTGAACAATCTGGGTATACAGAGATGGGTTAGTTTAATATTCACTGGATCAGCAGAGATGAGAGTGAGTTTTTTGCCTTGATGTATGATATATCTGCAGGAGTAGGATTTCTGGATTCCACCTCTTTTTGCCCAGCATATTGAGATCTTATTTAGACAAGCTACATCAGCCTCAGCAGAGAAGCATGATAGCAAAAATCACCACAGATGTGGTGGTTAGGAGAGTGCATTTTCCTATAGGGATTCATAGCAAAAGTCATAATAACCATCAGCTCCCCAATTTTGCTCACAGGGCACTGTTTCCACTCTGTAGTGTTTCTATCCGAAAAAAAAGAGAGCCACCTCTTCTCTGCAGGAGTCCATTTCCAAGTGTTGGAATAGGTTATATCATTCCCATCAGTTGTGTTTCATGTTTGATTTGCAATGACTGAAGCACTAACGCAGGATAAAGACCAGCAAGTATGCAAATGTCTCCAAGTTTCAGCTTTTTACCCTAGCAGGATTAACAGGAGCTTTGCATTTCCTACAGGTGACGTAAGTAAAACTGTATTCTCGGGTTACTCCAAAATTTAATTCTCCAAGGATAGTAGAAACCAGCTGAAATCCCAGTCAAGTATTTTGATATCTTGTTCTGTCTCCTTTAACTTAAATCCTGTTTAACTAGCAGCATCTGCCACTGACATTTCCACAAGGATGGTACAGATGGAGCAGTGACTCAGATCACTGGCTCTGCAGAGTTATGAATAGCTGAAACTGCTGCTGATAAAGATTATCAACAAGGCTGTAGGAAAGACTCATGTGTGTGATTGAGGCTTGCAATATGTAGAATCCAGACTTTCCACTTGTATTATTTTCATGAAGGAAATTGCATCTGCCTACACATACAACTCCAAACATGGGCAAATTCTTAATCATCAGATGGTTTTGGAATTGTAACTTCCCTTGTTCTGTATTGGTTAAGAATTAGTTAATTCCTAAAGCAAAAATTGCATGGAAAAAAAATGTTTGATGTCAGTCATTTGATCTGGAACACAAATTATTTCATTTCTTGGTATTCTTGAAGACCAAAAATGGACAAGGTGGAGAGAAGGAAAACAAGGTAAATCTGTTAGCTGAGCTTCTTTTTCATTTGGGTCACATCATTGCTTATCATCCTTCATTTTCCCTGGGGAAACAGAGAGTAAACAAGAAGATAGCTGTACTGAGCTTTTTGTGATAAGGGTTTCAGTTGGAAAATATAATCTGTTTTGTGATTCCTTGGTCAAAAGGTAGTTTGAAATTGTTCGTTCATCTACAATGACAGGTGTTTTTTTGTTTCCTTTAACATTTTATGTGTATAGATTTCTTGAGAAAGATACTAAGTTAATAGATTTAATGAAATACAGTTTCAAGTCATTAGAAGTTCTGACACTGGACTCAATTCTTTATAGACTTAGATGATCTATTTAGAAGAAAATAAGGTTATTTCAAAAGGACTCTCCCTTTGCCTGGGACAGAATAGAGTTTAATACAAAGTTATTTACATGCTCAGCAATAGCACCTCACTCTGTTTGGACACCAAGTAAACAACAATTTAACAATCTTCCTTCAGAAAATAATCCTTTCTGCACAGAGCTTACACACACACACACACCAGAATATATCTCAGCTCAGAAAAAACCCCAAAACATTTCCAGGGAGTGGTTCAAATTCATGCCTTTCCTTGAATTTTGCTACTTGCATAGCACACGCTACATTAAACTAAATAGCCACTGTGAGGCCAAGCTGAAGTTAATTAGTTAACAAGAGATAAAGCCTTCTGTAATTGTGGTAGAAGTTACTGAATTCGACAAATCTTTTGTATTTGGAAGGAAGTAAGGTTTTGCTCAGGCTATGACTCCCAGCTATGGTATCCTATGGTCAGCAGCCTTTATTCATTTCCGTACACATGGAATTAGGTTTTAGCATGAAGCAACTTTCTGTAAACAATGGTGGACATACAAGAGTTCTGGAAGCACTGGAAATTTGTAAGCACTTTATGACTGAGTTTTTTACAGCTCCAGTGTCAGTATATAACTTAAACTACCCTCACCATATTCCTAGGTACCATTTTGCTGCTTCTCCCTTGAGAAAAAAGCCACCAATCTCAAAATCCTGTGTTGGCTGTAAATTTACTAGCAAGAAAAAAAAATAAAAAAAATAATAAAATAAAATAAACAGAGATTGCAATGTGTGATCTGTGATCAAGATTTGGAATCCGGCCCTCAGAAGACCATGCAAATATTCCAGCAAGATTACTAACACAACGTTGTAAATACTGCTAAGCATTGCCCATTGAAATTGTGGATGCTCCATCCCTGTAAATGCTCAACGTCAGGTTGGACAGGGCTATGAGCAACCTGGTCCAGTGGAGGGCATTACTTCCCATGGCAGGAGGGTTAGAACTAGATAATTTTTAAGATCCCTTGCAACCCAAGCCTCTCTATGATTCTATGATTCTAAGCATACCAGCCAAAGGAAAATGTGGCACTTAGTCTGTTGATCAGTATTGTTGCAAGTTATTGCACTTTGATCACAAGCATAATGGAAAATGAAAAATACAATGTACATTCTCAGAATTGAGTCCAAAAAAATATTTGTCTTGCCAAATGACTTTTTGGAAACTTGACACATGATACAGGGAAGCAGATGACAGAATGCATTTGATCAACATAACTTTCTAATTGTACATCTTATGTTAACCTCAACACTGGTTAATCTTACAAGCCCAGAGAAAACAGTCTGCCATCTTTATTCAATTTTTCTAAATACTTATTTTGCCACCAGGTGTCACCACAGGTGCACAGACACCCTAGAGATCCCTGGGAGGTCTTCTCAGAAGCACTGTGCAGTAACAGTAAGGTTTCATGGCAGTTCTCATGCTCCTGAAAAAATTCTCCATTTTTAATTCCACCGTGGAAATAAATAAATAATTGCAAATAAATAAAAAGTAAAATCACTGAGAAATAAATAAATAAAATGCAAAATATTATATTGCTTACTTAATCCCAATAATCCTTTGAGCTGCCTAGTCTACACCAGTTTTGTGTATTTTAGATATTCTAGAATTGCCTGTTCTACACACTCTAACATCTCTACTTATCCTCTTCTCTACTTTACAATTGGTCACAGAGCTAGAGTATCACACTTCAGCCTCTAAGCTGAATATATGAAGACTATGAGGAACAAGGAGAAAGGAGGCATCATTACCAAATGATTTGGAAAATACCGTTGAAAGACTTCAGATCACTGATAACTGTCCTGCTTTTTAAGTCACCAAGTGTGCCATTTCTAACTGTTAACCTAGCAGTTATGTCCCCAAACCCCCTTTGTGAGAAGGGGGTCTTTGGTCCTTGATGAAAACAGCATCCCAGGATTGCCCTGCTAAAGGCAGTATCATGAGCTGGACTTAAATCAGTCTTTCTTAATATATTAATATATTAATATAATTTCTTTTGTCTTCCCTTCAAACACTTGGGCTGCAGGTATTTTTTATCAGAATTTCCTTACTGCAACTCCAGTGCCCCAAGGAAAAGAACTGTCTGTCTTGTTTTTAGGAGACTTCTTGCATTGTGTGTTTTCCTATTCCAGTCTTTTCACAGAGGTCATTGTAGCTTTGACTTCACTGTGATGGGGATGAACCTCAGTTTAAAATATTTAGTTCTGTTTAATGTTAAAATGTGTTTTTAATAGGAGACACTTAAATGAGTATGAAGACAAATATAACAATATAATAGTTCCATGACTATCACAGAACCTTCTTTTATTGAAGAGCAAGCTCTCCTCAGTGAGATGAGCTGTTCTTAAACCAGTGAGATACAGAGTGCAATGATGGAAACATAAAGTTTTGTGTCAATACTGCACCAATAAATCTTGCATAGGAGAGGAATGGAAGAACAGGTAGATAGAACTTATCAACTATTTGCTTCAAAGAGCTCTGCAAATTTCCTAGATATAACTGGGAATAGAGCAACATAACATGTATTGTCAGCTCAGGTTGGTCTCCAGTGTTTCTCCTAGCAGGTGTCATAACTGTTGTGGTGTTTTACCTGCTTGTCTCCCTAGTACACTGTATTTATCATTGTTTATAGCCTCTGCACCTTAGTGATTTGTAGTTTGTTTTTCTGCAGGGTATTTTGACTTGTTTTATAACTTCTCTTTGACTCACTTTGTTTCCTCCAGCAGTTTAAGAGATGCAGCCCTGGAGCTGCAAAGTTTTACACGACCTGCAAAACATCTCTTACTTTTTACATTTTCAGTGTTCTGCAGAGACAATGATAGAATTTTAAGGGATAAGGATCAAGATTTCTGGAAATTACTGCCTTTTGTGGTTGTTGTTGTTCTTGGGTTTTTTTGGTTTTTTTCAGGGTTCTTTGAAACTCTTAAGTGCTGTATGTCTCCTTTCTCAAGCTCTCCATTTAAAAAATGTGTATTTTCACCGTTTCAAGTTCTAAAGTATTCATATGTTTCCATGTCATTTATATGATCCCTGCATCAAATTCTGTATAAATCTGCCAGAAATTTGCTCCTTCCCTCCTTCCCTCCCTCCTTCCCTCCCTCCTTCCCTCCCTCCTTCCCTCCTTCCTTCCCTCCT
>JAOXXN010000001.1:88362261-88373604 GCA_026770055.1 Myrmophylax atrothorax
CCTTCCTTCCTTCCTTCCTTCCTTCCTTCCTTCCTTCCCTCCTTCCTTCCTTCCTTCCTTCCTACCTTCCTTCCTCCCTCCCTTTTTTCCCCCATATAGTCCAGGTTTGAGGATTATTTACCACTTGAGCTTTGAGCCTGCAGACATGTCACCATGTTTATCTTTCTGTGAAACCCTTACATAGACCTTTCACAAGAATGACACCTTAGGCACTTACAATGTGAATGACTTGTCTTGCCCAAGGCCATTTGATGTCTTTTGGTATTAGCATTGAAATGTATTTGTGTATGTCACCTGTTTTGTAAATCACCTGGTGATCAGCATCTCCTTTGGTGAAGCTGTTTGCTGCAGCGTTGTTCTGTTACCAAGATACAGAGATATGACTCATTTCTCCCATAACTTGCTATTCCAGGAACTTTTCTCAGCCAAAATTCTCATGGATGGATTTTAGGCAACATTATTTGAATACGCTTGATTTCTTGTTTTTAGGCAGACCTTAATTCTCTCAGTGTCAGGAAATGGACTTATTGCTCAGAATCTGATTGTTGCAGTCAGCATCTGTCAGTCTTTGACTCCATTCAACACAATACCTGTTTTCCCTCCTTTAAAAGTAAGAAGGACATTTATAATGGTGTATCTTAAAAAAACACCCAACCCAACATTTTACTGGTACCATATTGCAATCAGTAGGGATCTCCCCTTTCAATCTGCTAAATTAATTTAAAAATGAGTATGTACTTTTGCAATGCTGTAGTGAGACTTGTCTCCAGTTTAAAGGATTCTCTTTGCAGTCCTAGTCCATGTTATCACTGTGGTTTACTGACTGAAGAACACATGGGTTTTTTTATTCTGAACTATTTACTGAAGTGGTTGCTGGTGGATTGAGCTGATTAATGCACAGTATCACATCCAGCCCAAAAAGTAGCTGAAAAACTGAAGGATATTCCCTATATCACTTATTGACTTCCCCTGGTTGCGTAAGAACAATATTACTGTCATATTTACAGTGTTGGAGCTGGAAGCATTTCTTGGGTCAGGAAGTACAGCCTGGGTAAATAACATATATACCTGCTCTACCATGTCCTTCCAGACCAGTTTCCATTGAAAATTAACTTGGTCATGCAGGCAGATAGGAAACTAGAATGCACAGTCACAACTTCAGGAGTAGCTTCACTGAACATTGCCCTGCTGTTTCCACGTAATGTATCTTTATTGCACAATTTGGACTGGAGATGTTTTGCTGCAGAAAGTAGTAATTATATTTTGCAGTACTTCCTTTCCTTCTACATGGATTTTGTTTGATAAGGGTCTCATCAGCTGTACTGGGAAACATGAATAAAAAGTACAAATCTTTGCTTTTAGGGATCTTCAGCAAATCTAATTTGTTGCTATATTATTCTGCTGGACAGTCTGTTATTCACACAACCAAGCTCATTCTGCCAGCTGCTGAATTTGGCATGTGGAAATCTGACCTGCTGACCCCAGAAGATATATCTCTTCAAGACGCTGCCATATCTGGCTTTGTATCACAAGCTATAGATTCTAGGATTTTCCTGGCAATAGCTCAGCCATTTATTTAAAATAAGATTTGGTCCTATGCTCACAGATGTCAATTTAAAGAACTCGCATTGATTTCAGTAGATCCATCTCTTCCTTTTTGGAATTACCTCTGCACTGAGAGTGGCACAAGCTCATGAACAAAGGGATACCAAGCAGGACAGCAGAGTCACCTTAGCTTTTCCCACACAAAGGAAAAATGTCCTGTTTTCAGGAAGAACAAGAGCAAAACAAGAATTCAAAAGTACACATCTTTTCTGTCTTTCGGTTTTAAGCAATTGCAGCACTGCAAGTTCCTATTATTGTACCATATTGTGTCATCTCAATTTCCAACTGAATAAAGGGTCTCTGTGAATTCAAGTTACTTTCTTTTGAAGAGTGACATCTAGAATATTTACTTATTTTAATCCTGACTCACAAAGAAAATTGTACACAAAGGATTCACACATAATATTTCATATTTACTTAAAGAATTATTGGCATTCTCAGGCAAACTGAAAGAAAACAATATTTTTCTAAAATCCCTATTAAACTATCATGCATCGCCTTCTCATTGTCACTAATTACTTGAGTATGCATGCAAACAGAAGCTATCACCCTTTTTCTCTAATTGAAATTGTATTATAGGCAAAAAGAATGCGGGAAATTAAAAGTAATATATATGCATGTACAAAAACACTGGAGATCAGTGCCTTGCTGTAAAGTATCCTCTCTTTCTTGCATGAATCATCCCACAGCATTGCAGCTCAAGTTTAGGAGCTCTCCGTTGTGGTCACAGTTATGAAGCACCATCTCTTTCCTAAATAAAACAGGGGATCAAGGTCACAAATGGGAAAAGAAGAATCTGATTAACCTCAGCAGCACCTTTCTGCCATTATTTCCTCATGCTTCTGTCTACAAAAGAAGTCCTCTGTTCAATTTTAGCTGTACCACTTATGTGCAAGTTTCCCTTTCACCCCAAATCCTTTTGAGGCTTGTAGTATTCACAGCACCCCCAGACCTGATTGAAACTGTGTTAAAATCAGGATTCCTCATCCCCAAAAGCAGTGGTCCCCAGTCATGACTATCAGGTAGTGCCCTATCTAGAAGTTTCTAAGTTCATATAGCTTTGTGTAGCACTGAACTCAGAGAAAGCTAAGCTCAATGCTTTCTGTGATGCCTTAAGTGATTAACAGGGTGGTTCATAGGGCAGTGATGATCAGGGTTCTATAGGGATTAAAGAACAGCAAAGAACTGTATTTCTTAATTCACCTTTTAGACCCTGCATAATACAGCACTTAACAAAACTCATTTCTTCTTTCTAAGTGGTTACAAAATGACCTTTTTACAATGTCCATGTGTGAAGTGAGTGAGGCTTTAATACCATGTGAAAGACAGTGTCGGAAGGATTTAACTATTTAAATATCCTCAAGACCATCCTCTGTACTGTAACCTATACATACAGAATTAATTTTATTCATACTGTCAAATGCTTTCTCACTCCAAACAAGGCATTAACACATAAATTGACTTTTGGAATTAGTCCTTACCCATGTTAACTCCCCAGCCATTTTTGCGTACTTCTTGGGAGATTATAAATTGACTTTGTCCAAAAATATATCATTGCTCAGTTCGGCCCTGGTGTGAGACCAAATATAAGGTCACATGGAACTGGACCCAAGATGCCGGAAAAATATAAAATATTTTGCCATGTAAAGATAAATATTATCAGTGGCTTCATTCTAAAGTACTAGGATATAGGTGCTTGCATACATATTAAGCAATTAAGTTATTTTTGACAATAGAATGTTCCTTGAAAAACCTTGTCCGCTATATAATTTGGTAGTGACTTATGGCCAATTCAGAAGTGCTTATTCAGAACCTTATCCAGTGCTTATTCAGACTGGCAAAGAATCACCACGTATAGCACTAACCACTCAGAAATTCATTCCATTGTAGTAAATTCTGCATTTCTGCTGAAGAGTGAGCAAAAACCACAAGTGCAAATAACAAAGACTGAGCATGAATGGACTTGAGTGTACAAAATTCATGCAGCTAGTCTTCATGATAAACAAAGGCATAGGACAGAGCCAGAGAAAAGGGGGTTTGGTTTTAACTGGAAAAATGACTCCCAGTACATCCAGGCTATTTTTGCAACCAGGAGAACAAGCACCACAATGACAGAAATACTGTATCTGCTGATATTTTATTAAGGTTAGAACAACAAACCGCCACCTTCTGTATATGCTTGCCTCCTAGCAGTGGATTCCCGTTTTAATTTTAGTTTGCTTTATTACTTGCTGGTGAGAACATCAGGCAATACTAAAATTGTTATTAAATGCAATCTGTCTCTTTAATAACAGTTTCAAAATTAAAATCATAAAGTTGATTCATAAACCACAGATATATATACAGTAGTTGGAGTAACCTTCTTTCTGGGGCATTGTTGGAATGTACCAATTCAATGGACTTTATAGAAATAGATTGCAGTTACTGTTGTTGATGGGAGCAGGGAGCTTGTAATAATCCAGATGCATGTATAAAGTGTACAACATAAATTTGAAAAAGGCTGCCAGCACCAGCGGACACTGGTTCTTGTTCAGTGGATTAAGAGGGGATAGCTTGCTTTTATTAGCCACTAAGCATTGATGTAGCATTAGAAATGGTCAGGAGAGTACTGGAAACACGACTGAGCATCAGAGTGAGCATCAGCTGCTCTTGCACCATCTTATATTCAGATAGACAGTGGTTAACTGGAGTGCATGTAAAAGAGAATTTGCATATTAAATAAAAGATATATTTTAATAAATTACAGTATAAGCCAACCTAGAGATATCTAGAAGTATTCAACCTTATACCTTATGCCCCAAAATTCCTCTGGGTTTACTCTTTTTCTGGGTTCTCCTATGGCTTATGCAGGGAGAGTGTCATGTACCTGTGGAACAGATTTTCAGAAAACTTCTTGGGGCTTCTTTTATCTAGATTCAGCCCAGGTTGTTTATCTCTAGCCCTGTTGGTTGAGAACCTGTCATGTGTGACAAGCCTTTTTTATAGACAACCCATCCTTTTTAATCTTGTTAAAGAAACATGATACCCAGACCTTAAAAAAGCCAGCAGCAGGCCAAGTGTCAACAGTTCTCTATCATTCATAGCAAAGCTTGGAATTCCTCAGTGTTTTCCAAAACTTCCAAAGACTTGCCCAACTCTTGATTCACAGCTCTGTTAGTGGAAGTAGCTGACAGAGAGAGAAATGTTGGTGCCACTGTGTCTCTGTTGATGTTAGATGACTGACAAACATGAAATAGGATGCAAACTTCAGAAATGCTCAGCTCTTCCCTGCATTCAAATGTGCATTTTCAAGTAGTTAATTTGAAACCCCATATACTTAATTGATACAAATCATCTTTATTTTTGCATTCCCACCCTCACTGCTATGTATCAGCCAGCTGTTTAGGGATGCAACTATATATTTTGGAGAGTTGGAAGAATCCTGTTATTCTATTTTGCAGAAAGGAAAATTAAAGGAGCAAGGGTTTTGACCAAGATCAAATTAATTACATGTATACAAGCATATTAAATGTCCCTTTGTATTCCAAAACTGCTTTCAGACTACCTGCTGGGAATGGTCCCTGGCCTATTCTAGTTCCTGAACTGTCTGGAAACTCTTTAGGAGGAAGTTAATCATGTCAGAGAAGAGTCTCACAATAGAACAGTTAAACTGTTTCATTTTTCACAGTCGTTATCCAAACAGGCTGAAATATAAAAATAGCTTGGTTTTGGAGCTAATGAACATCTGAGCTTATGTTGAGCCAGACCTGTAAGTCGCTAGGAAGTTCCTAGTAAATTCGACAGCACAGATACAGACAAACATCTGGAAGATACCTGATGTTTAGATTATAGCTAGCTTTTCAGGGTCAGGTTGCATCCTAAGTCATCCAGGATTTGCCACTTTTGGAGGCTTAATATTGTCTAACTAGAGCCAGCATACGTCTATGTTACCAGTACAGAAACTTTATGGGATTTCTGCCCACATCACTTGCAAAATGTGCTTGGGTTTACTGCCACTCCAGTGATTCTGAAGATTTTAAGTATCTTCTTCACCAAATGTCAAAGTTCTCATCACAGTTTTCCATTTGCATTTCCAGTTACTTCCCTGTTCAGGATGTTATCAAGAAAGCATTGAAAACAACATGTAAGTGAACAGAGAAGATATGTAGACAAGTTGACTTTTGAAATAGGTTATTCAGATGCAATCACACGAAATAACGCAACAAGCACAAAACCAAAAAACAGATTCCTTAACACCTGAAAGCTCCAGACAGCTTTAAATAGAATAAGAATGTAGATACCAACAGGAAACCTGTCTCTTACAGAAAACCCAGATATTTTCTTCTTTTTTTGCCCCCTCACAACAGCATTTCTAGTCTCTGGCCAGATAAATATATCATTGAAAATATTATTTCCACAGTGCCCTCTTTTTCTGAAAGCAAGCAATAAAACTACTTAAGTTTAAGTAATATTCCCATGCAAAGGACAAGCAAATACTGCAGGTAGTGGTGGCTGTTTTAAGGATCATAAAGATTTGTAACCATTGTATTTCTTCTACCACAGTGTTTCCTTTTTTTTTTCCCTCTTTTTTTAATCTTCCTTTTCCCCCATCCCCACCCCAGGAGAATGCAGCTGTATTTCCTGAGACACACTTATCCAATTAAAAGGGGGGGAAAAAAATCTCATTTTGTTCTTATTTGTCTTTCCTATTTCTTTTCTGTCTCTGTGGCTTTTATTCTCCTCACATGGGATCATCTCTAAATACACAGGGAGCCATTTTCAAGTTGCTTGCACCAATCCTATTATTTAGTCATTTGTGCCTGTATCTTCTGTACGTAGGATTCTGTGCTCACACTCTCATTACAGTCATTTCTCACAACTATGTTCTTTGCTTTGGTATTAGGAGATTGCAGACTTCTCACTGCTCTTGTAGTCTATGCGAGATTTGTGGGTTTGTGTGTTGCCATTTACTCTGTTCTTTTCTATGACAGTCTTTGAAAGGAAAACAAGGCATCTCAAATATTAACACCAAACAGAGCTTGCAAAATAAAACAGTCTTCCAAGCTTTCATTTGAACTGTACAGTTTTTAAGCATCTGATATCCCTACCTGGCTTTAACAATTTGTCCTGGCCAAGAAAGAGAGACCTGATATGACAAAGTGATTTTTGTCGGTAGGTTGGGGAGGTGAAGATGAGGTAAAATATGCTTCTGTTAGTTTGGGAATTTTTTTTAATTTTCTAATCAAAAATTCTATTATTTATTTACCTAGCTTTGTAACAACTTATCTCCTTCCTTAGAAGAACCTTACACTTCTCTTATAAGACTCAGACACAAAAGTACAGTTCTGCTTCTCTGGACAGGGGGATGAGATCAACACTTCCTTGTTATTAGTAAGATAATCTCAGATTCAATAGGACATATAATGGCCAAAAAATGAGGAGAAGAAAGAAAAAAACAGTTTAGCTTGTTCTACATAAACACAGTTGGCCAAAAATTTATTGCGTCTTCCAGCAGAATGTTATTTGCTGATGATATGTTAGTGTTTTGGGGCACTGATATCACTGGAGAATGCTATGATATCTTAGGAAAAATACATCTTATTCTTGGACAATTTTGGTGTGCATAAGCTCATCCACATGGTTACAGAAATTTAAGGGAGCTGGACATGAGACTCACTTGTTCTAGTTCAACACTGCAGAACAGAAAGGTCACATTTAAACACATGTGGGCTTTTCTAATGGCCTGAGTGGCAAATACAGCTTCCAGCAAGTTAAACTAAAATAAATAATTTTAAAAATCATTAAAATGGAAGCATTCCAACCCTGAAGAATTTAATGAAAATTAATGTAGTCACAACAGTGTTGTCATCGTGGGCCTATCAGTAGCCAGGATCTAAGGCCCCAGCTAAGGCTTCTCCGATTGTGCATTCTCCTTCATGTACTAATTCTGCTTAGCACTTGCACTGAGACTTTGTCATTTATTGCTGAACTGCTGATCATTTTTATTTATTGTAGTGTCTGTCTGAAGTAATGAAACAAGTAGATGGAATGAGAAGTCATGGGGGTAGAAGAAGGGAGGAAAGAAAGAATCAGAAAAGGCATAGAAAAGAGAGATGAATAGCAGCAGAGAACAGGGTAATGTTGTTAGTCTCAGTGCATGAAATTCTGTAATCTGTGGAAGGTCTTTTAACTGAAATCAGTTAAATAACTGAAAAACAGCAAAATGCTATATTTATTTCCACCACCTCCCACCCTTCCAAAGGTGTCCACTGATATCATAAGAGAAAAAACGATCTGTAATCTTAGCCACATGATCAGGTCTATTGTTATGAAATAAAAAATGTAACCCAGCCTTTTCCATAGAAAGACCTGTCACTGCCCAGTTTAAAATCAGGCTGGACTTTCTATCTGATTACCTTTTAATGTCTGTGATTAAATTAAAGACATCTATTCTGATTTATAGTTTTCTTTATAACATTTCACAATGATTTTCATTTTTATGCAGTCCTTTTTTTATCTTTTGTTCTCCTCAGATTTGTTCTCCTCAGCATTTCAAAACTTTCATCCCCAACTGCTATTAATCCAGACAAGATTGCCGCTGATCTAAGTGACAAAGCAAGTTGGTAGAAAACAGTATAGAAACAAGAAGGGTTGTTTAGAATATAAAGGTCAGGTTAAATTTTAAATTACAAGAAATTTTAATGGAGATTGTTGTAGTTTAAGCCCAGATGGCAACTCAGTCCCAACAGCTGCTTGTTCACTCCCTGCAATGGGATAGGGGAAAGAATAAGAAAAGTAAAAATGAGAAAACTCATGGGTTGAGATAAAGACATGCATAAGCAAACAAAAAAGGGGATTGCTTCCCACCAGCATGCAGGTGCTTAGCCATCCCCAGGAAAGCAGGTTTCCATCATGCATAGTGGTGACCTGGAAAGACAAACACCACTACTCTGAACATCCCCTCCTTCCTACTTCTTACCCTGCCTTTATATGCTAAGCATGATGCCATATGGTCTGGAATACTCCTTGGGTCATTTGGGGTGAGCTTTACCATCTGTGTCTTCCCCCAACCCCTTGTGCACCCTCAGCCTCCTCACAGGCAGGATAGACTGAGGAGCAGCAAAGGCCTTTATACTGCTCAGCAATAAAAACATCCCTGTGTTATCAACATTGTTTTCAAAACAAATCCAAAACACTGCCCCATATCAGATACTGTGAAGAAAATTGACTCTATCCCAGCCAACACCAGCACGAGACTCAAAGGTCTCTGGTGTAACTGTTAATATGAATGGGGAGGTCTGCTGGAAAAATTGCTGTATGGACTCTATCTATCGATCTAGTCTGTCCAAGTGTTTTTTATTGCTACCAAATGAAGAATTCTAAATTGCTTTGTCCAGGAGCCTGCATTATACTCTGATATTTTCTTTTGGTGCATAAACTGTCAGCAGTTACCTGTCCCACTGCTCTCATTAGTGTCATCACTAGGCAATCTATCAAATAACCAACAAGAAATGATTCTACTTGGACAGTACATTCTGAAACAAATGTAATCTTACAGCAATCGTGAGAGAAAATGTTTTCCAAATAAGATAAATAGAACTGTATGTTAAATGGCCTCAGGTAAATATCTGATCCCAAAAATGAAAGTCCAGGAAAGTCTCAGGGGAAAGAAAAAATCAATCACTAGGATGATATAATGACAGATAGGAAGAATCAATATTTTGAAATTTATTTTGCTACTCTTGAAAATTTATGGCATGAGCTAAAATTACCACCTGAGTGGAAGATAGGACTTCTTTGGTGTTGCAACATGTTTTCATCCCATAACTTTATAGTGACCTGTTGTATGTAACCCAATCAGCAGAACAGAGAATTTATCACTCTTTTATGTGCATTCAAAACCCTGTTTTATGATCCAAACCTGGTTATTGAGTTAAAGATAGCTCATGTTTCTAAATGTCCAGCTGAAAATATCTAAGTAAATAGGAACTGAAGGTTCTTCAGCCAGAGGAGCAAAGTCAAGACTTAACTGTCACTAGCTGAAGCAAACTTTTATTATGTAAGACTATACAGTAAGCCTTGGAAACAGTGGGATTAAATTGTGTGAAGAGAACATATGTTCCATACAGAAGATGATATAGCTAGTGATAACAGAATGACCTTGTAGTCAAAAAATAATGCCAAGTGAGCTACATGCCAGAAAATGGGAGATGACAGTTGTTTCATAAGAGAAACTTAGGAGGTGACTTCATGCAGAAAATAAATAAGCTGCTTTCATTTCCTGTTTGGTCATTGGAAGATATCTCCCACCCTTAGTCATGTTGATTTCTTATTTTTTAAGTATTGTTACATAAATAATCAGGGTTACACTCTGAGTAATTTTTGGAGTATAAGCATCAGAATGTAAGCTGACATATACTGCCTGTTTTTTGCCACATTCATTCACCTCTGTTTCCTTTTAAATCAAACACAGAAAGAGAGACAAGAAAAATATATGCTAATGTCACTTATGTAATAAATGAACTTCATATCTGGCATATTTTCATTATTTGTTTCAAAATGCCTATTTCTGTAATAAGGAAACCAGACATGCTGAATATTAATTCATTCCATTAGGTTGCAATGACCAGATCCAGATTAGGTTGATAGTTGTTCACTTCTCCACAGCTCCTTGTTTTGCCTTTTATGGGATGGAAATAAAAGTAGCTTACTTTTTTTTTTTTTAACAAGGCTATTGTTTTATGGTGTAAAGTATTTTCTGAATTGTAATTTAAATTTAAAAGAAACATGCTGCTTTAGTGTCATGCATCATAATATAAAGGACAAACTCAAAAATAAGAAAAAAAATGGCCATTTTTCAAGTAGGCTTGAACAAACATAAGGAAGGAACTGGCTTTTAGTACTGCTTTTAGCAGTATAATTTGTGATTAATTTAAAAAAATTGGGGTTTAGGGAAAAAAATGGGAGGAGCACATATCCTTAAAATAAATACAAATGTACAATTTCTTAAGGTGAATATTTATGATTTTCTTATTATTCCTTGTGAAAAAGCTGTGAAAATGTCATCAATTTATTTACTTTATTTATGAGAGCAATCTTATAAAGATGACTACTTTCCTCAATAAAATAAGCTGTTCCAGCCTCTTGTGGCTTGTGGGATGTGAAAACACCTGGAAAATACAACTGTTCTTGTAGCTTCCAGGCTTCCAGTTTGTTTTGTGTATGCTGCATGATCGGTTCTCCCTTTTTCCTGGCTTTGAACAATGTTAGGAAAGCAGTGTTAAAGATTTCCTCTGGTTGCGAGAATAATGGGCACTTCACACGTCAATATGATGATCTAGAAGTCCAGTTTATTATGTGTACAAGCTTTGCTTTTATGCTATTTTTTCTGCTGAACACGCGCCTAGCAACTTAATGATTGGCTATACACGTTGTACATGTGATTCTCACCAGTCTCAATCCATATTCAGATTGGTTTTCACTATTTGTATTACATTTGCGTATATATCTTTATATCTTCATTTTTTAACTACATTGTTTCTCTATACTTTAATTTAGTCACATAACTAAGCATTGATCATTGTTCTCTTAAACATAGGCCATTGTTTTAGTCATGTACTAATTTACAGTTATAACCTTGTGTCAGCAACTGTGTTCTTGCTGACCACTCATTTAGGAGTTAATCACAGAATCACAGAATCACAGAATCACAGAATTGATTGGGTTGGAAAAGACCTACGAGATCATCGAGTCCAACCC
>JAOXXN010000001.1:88378135-88389314 GCA_026770055.1 Myrmophylax atrothorax
GCTGGAAGGGCACACCCACGTGGGGGAGAGTCCTTCCCAAATCTTCGTTAGCGAAGTTTGGCCATACATACATACATGACTGAAGTCCACTAAAAATGGGTTCAATATTGCCACTGTCCAGCAAGTTGGTTTCAGTATTCTTGGCTGAAACTAAACAGTGAGGTACTTTTTTTTTAAATAAACATGCACACTGAAATTATGTGTATTATCTATATATTTCCTGGAAGGCAGATAAACACATTAAGACAACTCCTGAGACTGATTAAAATAGTCTTTTTCTTAGAAGAAAAAGAATCTATGTCAATTTTATATTTTTTTGACAGAAAGTGTACAAACTGTCTTAAAAGTACACACAAGTGAAAAATACCCTATAGTTCCATTGTTTGGAATTCTTTCCCTTTTATTCTGTTGAAGGGTTTCCTTACTTCCCTGGTTTCGGCAGAAAAAGGACTGGCCATAGGAAAGAGCTGAATGCTTTAGTGCACAATTGTAAGATAAATCATGGTTGCTTTCTGGAAGACAACTTTTTCTCCAGACCAGAATCATCATAGTCTCCACCAGGTAGAATTCTTTTATAAATATTAAATATAACTTTGACTTATGCAATAGCTTATACTGAAGTGTGAACTGGAAAGTTTGATCAGTCCTACCTACTTAGGCTTCATAGAAGTCTTTTTTTTTTTTTTGCAAATATTCCTCACACCATTAAAGCATCAGGTCCTTTCATTCCAGAATTTGATAATGTCTGTATTCAATAATACATTCACAGGTTTCCTTTTGCCAGCCAACCTTGTATATGCTGCAACATTATGAATGTTGTTGCATGAACCCCTTAGATCAAATGCAAAATAAAATCTGTCTGTTTCTGTCTGTGTTGGTTAACTTCTCTAAACAATGGGGGCACAGTGTTTGTTGTAGTGATGCAGGAATCAAGAAGGGTAAGATTTATTACAAAAAGAAGCAGTTTTTTGTGTAATGCCTTAAGAGCTCTTGCTGTTAATGCTAGAATATTTGTGTCCTTGCCTAATAAACCTGAGAGTTATACAGCCTAAGAAATGGTTATCACCTCATAAACAGGAAGCACCCTCAAGGTATCATCTAAGTAATATAGGCATGTGATCACAAAAATCTGTGTTCCAGCTTTGCAGCAGTCCTACATCCATTCTTTTATAGCATCATTATGTTAAATGTTTTTAATGCAGGAATATTTCAGAATAATAGCAAACTATTTTCTATTTCACTGCCATTTCATTCAGGCTCATTAATGTGTGAACATGAAATAGAAACAGAGACTAAATGACTTGTCTAAGGTCTCAGTGATCTACTGGGTTAGATATGAGAAGAGTGACAGAAAATGCCTGACATCTGATATTGGTTTTGATTTGCTGTAGGACCTCATGTGCATAACTTGTACAAGGTATTTATGCGAGTCATTAGAGCAAATGTGAAGTGTATGTCTAGTCTGCTTGGTATATCTATTGTATTTACTCAAAGCTGAAAGTATGTAAGAAAGGTTAAATGTGATTGTCCATTTTCACCCAAAGCACTAAACATAAATACAGTTGCCAAGTTATTGTTAATCTAAATCTAATGTTTATGCATTATATAGCCTTTATACCTTAACTTCATGTTTAGTTTTCTTATTGTCAATGTGTATAAAAATACCGATCTCTATCATGAATATATAATATAACAGATTTTATAACCTAGGACAGCTTTGGTACTGGGCCAAACTATGAGGTCATGGCTGCTTGACACAATCGTTCTTGAAGAACTAGAAGAGCAGAGCTGGCTGGGGCATCTGTGTATTTTAATCAATCAATTACTCTCTGTAATGATCAGGGACCTGATATAGGCCTAGGTGTGCATAGAGCTTCCAAAGGACACTAATGCAGAGACAGAGCATGGAGTTCACCAGCTGTACAATATACAGAAGCTCTGTGGTCTCTGCACTACTTAGAATCAGAGAATCATAGAATAGCTTGGGTTGGAAGGGACTTCAAAAATCATCTAGTCCTAACCCCAGTGCAATGGGCAGGGACACCTTTCACTAGACCAGGTTGTTCATAGCCCCATCCAACCTGACCTTGAACACTTTCAGGATTGGGCCATTCACAGCTTCTCTAGGCAACCTGTTTTAGTGCCTCACCACCCTCACAATAAAGAATTTCTTCCCAATAGCTGATGTAAACCTAGCCTCCTGCACCTTACAGCCACCCCCCTTTGTCTTATCACTACATGCTCTTGGGAAAAGTCACTCTCAAGCCTTCTTGTATGTCTCCTTTAGGTGCTGGAAGGTTTCTAGGCAATCTCCTCAGAGCATTCTCTTCTCCGGTCTGAGCAGGTTGCAGTTCTTAGTGACACCACATCTGCTAATATACAACAGACTTGCTATAACAGGAGCAGTGCCTCTTATTATTTCCCCTGTGAGCAGTAAGACAGCAGGAAGGGAATTTATTGTTCCCTAGCCATTATTTCGTCCTGACACATTTCCCCAGGATTTTCTTTCAGAAGGAAGTAAGGCTCAGACTAATTCTTTACAGTGGTTTTATCTCATAGATGCTGCAGATTGCATAGTTAAACAGTAGTATTTTGCTGCAGTACTAATGGCTGCAGAAGAGCAAACAAAATTTGAGCTGGTGTCCTGGCACTGCAGTGGAAAGGGAGAAAATACTCAGTGGTAAACATGGTGGCTGCTCATCTTTGCCTTCCAGGACACTCACATTCTGAAAAATAGCAATTTCTCTATTCTGACATCTGCATATGTGAGTGCCACCTGCAGATCTCTTGCTTTTCAGACTTAAAAAACTGATTTCATAGGCCTATTCTAGCTATTTGAGGTCATCCACACTGAGAATAAGAAGCCTGGCAGCTCTTAACAACAAAGAATACAAATGATAATCAGAGCTGATAATCAGCTGTCATTAAAAAAACCCCAAACCAAAACAAAAAACCCACACAAAATAAGACAGAGAACCAAAGGAAAAAAAACACGCTCAAAAAATAACAGGAACATGACTAGTTTGACTGGCACTGCTAGTAATGCTATTGTTTGCTCTTTGCTGGATTTATGCAACTTTACAATTAATTTTCAGACAAGTATGCAACTAATGAAGAAGGGAAAAGAAAAGGAAAGGTTGGGAAAGGAAGGAAAACAAAAAAATTTACAGATTTCTCTCTTTTGCATAATTGCATGCAAAAAGCTTAGTATTAAATCACCCATCAACTTTGAATGCATATGGTTTTCCATTCATTTCACTGACATTTACCTTTGTTTGCATATATGGCATGGCATGATGATAATATAAAATGTTTGGGCCAGGTTTTATCCTTTGGAGCATGAGTCACCCTTTTTCTTGACTGTAGTCAACTGTCACTGCAGTATGTAAAGCCTTTTTAAAATGCTTACTCCTATGCCATTAAATCTAACGGTCTAGAACTTCTGAACTCCATATTATTTATATATAGTTACACTGTCTTACTTTCTTAACTACTTGGTGTTTCCATTCCTAAAACATCTGGTTAAATCTCTTCTTTGTTTCTTTCATACTACCACCATCTATACACACATCATCTGAGATGATGTCCAGCAATCTGTAAATACTATTTTTGACTTAATTATCTTTAAATGCCTAATTCAGGACAGTTATGCTGATATTTCTGCACAATTTTCTCCCAAGTTTGGCTATTAATATTACATTGTAGATCAGCACGTGATTTTCCTTTTGAATAACTCCACTTCCCTGTCATTGAGAACTGTACAAATGTATAAATTGATACTGCTGAGCTTTTTAGATTTAGCCAGCTGCTGGAAAAAGGTTAATAGGTTTGGTTGCCTGGTGATACTATTCCAGTTCAAGTCTGTCAGATGTCTAATCATGTGTCTCAGCAGATGATATTGCCCATAGCAGCTTTTTTTCCATCTTCTACATTTCTATAAAGTTTAAAAAAAAGACTGCCTCATCACCAAATACATGATTTAGATCTGTGATTTTAAGAACCAGATTAAATCATATATACTATATATATATATATATATATATATATATTTAAACACAAGCTTGGCCCATAATATGGTGACTGGCCATAGATGAACCTTCACATGAATTAAGATATGCATACAGGTTTTTCAATAATACACTCATTTATTAAAGAAAAAATTAAAAAAAGGAAGTTTGGGGTGTTTTTCTTGGATTTAGAGAGGTGATAGCTATAAATGGTTAAATTTTGCTTCCAAATGTATCAGCCAGGTGTTTGCCCACTTGAAAACTACTCCAGTGACTGCAATAGAGTGGCTGATTTGCTGAAGTGCAAGAGTACTAAATCGGTCTCTTCAGTTAAGAGCTCCATTTCCTTGAATTTTGTTATTTTGTTTACATCACCAAAAAATGACCTTTTACAAATATTTTTCAGTCCCTTATCTATCTGAGTGTGTATACAGGGGTACGTGATGTCTGCCTTGACCAACACTGCTGGGAATATGCAAAGGATGTGCTTGCTGCCCCTCTTCTTCCCCTCACAAGGAAGTTGTAGACTGCAGTGAGGTCTCCATTCAGTCTCCTCTTATCTGTGATTCTGTGGCATGCCATCCGTACAGAACACTAGCTTTGAGTCCTCCTAAGTTGTAAATTCTGACCCATCTGCCAAATCACAGAATCACAGAATATGCTGAGTTAAAGGGATCCACACGGATTAAGTCCATCTCCTGGCCCCACACAGGACCGTCTCCAAGAGCCACACCATGTGCCTGAGAGTATAGTCCAAACACTATCTGAACTCTGTCAGGCTTGGTGCTGTGACCATTTCCCTGGGGAGCCTGTTCCAGTGCCCAGACAACCTCTGGGTGATGAACCTTTTCCTGATATCGAGTCTAAACCTCTCCTGACACAACTTCAGGCCATTCCCTTCAGTTCTGTCACTGGTCACCAAACAGAAAAGATCAGTGTCTGCCCCTCTTCTTTCCCTTTTGAGGAAGCTGTAGACTGCATCACATACACATTTCTTGGAATAAAACTCTGCATTAAAAAAAATCGCAGAAAAGTGTTAATTTCACAGTTGTGTCATTCATCTGTGGTGGGGAGATGAAACACTTGAGGATCTTTGACAGAAGTGTACTAGAGCACAAATAGAAGGTAGGATAATACTAAAATGTCTGAATAATTGAAAAACAAAGGAAACCTCCCCCTCCCCCCAAAACAACAAAACAAAATCAGGAGCTTTATGAATTAATAATATGTAGAGATTTAAAATTAAGAGGATTGCAGGCACCACAGCCATCTTCATTGCGTCGAGTTTGCCCCTTAGAGCTTGTATTAATTGCTCCTTCCTATCAGAGTCAAACTGCACAGTATTAAAATCGGATCAAAGTTGGATTTTATTGTGTTTTAAGCATTCTTATTAATTATTATTCTAAGGTGATTTGGTTTTTTAAGGTGTCTCCTTAAGGTTTCCACCTTTAAAGTGAAAATCCTAGCCTTTTACACTGATGGATAGTTCAGCTCTGATTTACTTAATCAGTTTGTTATTTTCCTCATATTTTTCTGCTGCAGCTTATACTACTAGGTTATTAATCCCTTTTAAGGATGTGTCACATTAAAAGAGGATATATCCTCAAACCCTTAGTGCTTGATTAGTCTGTCAGTGCCCCAGGGAAGCCGAGACTCTTGTGCCTGACCAGTCTGTCAGCATCTCGTTATGGAGGCCCTTTCACTGAGCAGTCCTCTGGAGGGCAGTTTGACTGACTTGTTCAGGGACACATGCCAACAGAATAAGGGAGAGCCCTCAGCAGGCCTGTCCACTTTATTTGAGTGTATTACCCACTTATAGTGACTGCCAGCACCCAGGAATGACCACCACTAACTATTTACAGAATAACACCCTTTACTAATATATTAGAAAATTGAGACAGGTTAAGGTTTGAGGATTGCTGATAGTATCTGACTGCAAAAGCATATTCAAAACAATACACTGGGAAGCTCTAAATCACCAAAAAAGTGTTCAGCTGGCACAGAGTACTGTTCTTATCCAATATGCATCCCTATGGGTGAGAAGACAGGCTCAGCCCATCGATCCCTGATGTTGCGGTGGAATCTTCCTTATATTTTCCCCATTCCTAACTTGCTGTTACTCTCCATGTTTAGGGAGAGCTTGAGTGACCTAAGTCGTACACACCTTTGTTACTGATTTGTGTAAAATGCTATCACTTCACTCTTGAAGATATAATCAATAAAATATAGAGTGTGTGCTCAGTGAGGGTTGGTCAGATCTTGAAGCTGGGTAACTTTGGGATGAAGGTGTGAGTTAGTATTGCAATTAGATTATAATGAACCAGGTTCATCCAAGGACAGTGATTTCACAAAGTTGCTGGTTCAGCAGCAAGACCTTTTCCACCTCCCTTGGCTGACAGATGCTATGAAGCTTACCAGCTACAAAGTACCATGGAATTCCCCTTCCTGCAAGGATTCAGCAGAGCCTGGCTGCGGTGTTTCAACCTTCACTCCATCCCGTGTATCATCCCCCTTAGCAGGTGCTTAAGGCTGTAGATTGTGTATATGGGGGGGAATCATCACAGAATAGATTTTGAGCATGCTCACCACATTCCATCCAGGAAGCAGCAACTGTTAGAAGAAACCTAATTTTATCCCCAGCCATCTTTGCACAGGCTGCATGAGTCACTGGCTAGAAGGAAGCATAGCGATGCAAGCCTACTGGATGTGCCAGAGTGGGACCACCACAAAGAGCCCATAGATGGTTTGCAGGGAACTGTCTGTAAAAGTTTTAAATATATATTCAGCAAGCAGCAATTTTGTCATCAGTATGTTTTATGAGTCACTTTTTTGTTTTGTTGTTTGTTTGCTTGCTTGCTTGGTTTTACAAATGGAAAGAGGGAGATAGGTGTGGATAACACATTTACCCAAGATCTCACAAGAAGTATGATGTTCTCAAATCTCATCCTTGGACTGTCTTTTCTTCACCAATATCATACCTTTAACTACTCAGTGTCAAGGTAGTTTGTATGATTAAAACTGTTCTGTAAGATCAAGATGGGCAAGAAACATTTAACTATACTTTCTTAACTGTGTAATTTTTGGTTGCTTACAATTTGCATTTTTTATTTGGAAAATAGAAGAAGAATAACTTTTTACAGGGGCTGATAGTGATAGGATAAAGGGGAATCGTTTAAAACTTAAAGAGGAGAGATTTAAAGTTAACATTAGAAAGAAATTCCTCACTTTGACGATGATAAGGCACTGGAAGAGGTTGCTCTGAGTAGCTGTTGCTGCCCCATCCCTGGAAGTGTTCAAGGCCAGGTTTGATGGGGCCCATAGCAATTTGGTCTAGTATAAGGTGTCCCAGCTATGACAGGTTTGAAATGATATTAAGATGTTTTCCAACCCAAACCATTCTGTGATTCTATGATTCTGTAAGAGAGGCTGAAGGCTAAATCATTAATTCACCAAATACGGAATAACTAACAGGGATTTTCTTCCTAGATTTTTGTTCACAAAAGGCTGGATGTGTATTTTAAAGTTCACCATGTTTTTGTATCATGTTCCTTCCTTTCTTGTGCTTTCTTTTTCTTTTTTGGAAAATGACAGGAAAAGGCAGGAACAGGATGGGCTTGGAGCATCTGTAGGAAAAGGAAACTATTCTTTAAAGCAAAAGAGGATTTTTTGTTTCCTCCCTCCCCCAGCTATTTATAGGAGGATATAAGAAAAAGATGAGGCTAAATTATTTATAAATTTCACTAATCCTCCAAAAAAAAAAAGAAAAAATAATAAGAAGGAACCACAGCATAGAAAAATACCTAGAAACAAGCTCTTTTCTTTCTTTGGCAGCTTGGCATTGTGGGCTAGTTTTTAAATCTCTGCTGGAGCTTTTTAGGAGAATTACCTTATCTCTAATGGCAGCTGTCACTTTACCTAAACCTACGCTCACTGCTTTGTGTTTTCTGCTTTCTCATTTATGCTGCTGTTCTCATTATACATCCCTTAAGGGCTACAGGCATAGAAAATAATATAACATAACAACATAACAGTACATAACAGAACATAGCATGACATAACAAAACATAAGGAAGAAGAAAAAAGGATTGGATGGGAATAGAAAGGGTTGTTTAGTCTTTGCAGAATTTGCTTGGTGAAGTGTATTGTGTGGAAACAGCTAATTGCAGCAGCTCAACCCATGTGGCAGGGTTAGATTGCGGTATTTCTGTATAATGCGGATCTCCCAATAATCATTAAATTTGTAGTACTATGTGAAGGGTATGGTACCTGGATAGCAGCATTGTCAAACAGATAACATAAACCAGACTAGGACCTCTTTATTTGTCCCTTTTTGATTCCTTTTCTGTGTGTTGTAGTCTGTTCAGACTTTGGGGATTTAAATTGATTTTCCTTGCAGCTTTCTTTGTGGGTTTTCATTGTTCAATTCATGATAAGCTCTGCTTCTAGCTCCAGTGGAAAAAGAAAATTAGATATAGGCATTTGTAGGTTGAGAACTCACATAAGTGTCTATACCCTCAATCTCTAACATCAGTAATGTGCTGGAGACATTGCACTATGGAATGTTCAATATAAGGGGAAATCCTGTAAAGCTCTGAGTAAAGGCACCAGGTGTGTGGGTTTGTTCATGTTTCTTGGGGTTTTATGTGTTTATTGGTCTCTCAATTTAATGCGACATGAACTCATGAGAGTTTCTGGCTTTTATGGTATTACTGGTGTGAAGAGATAAAACCCAAATCAGGACAACTGCCCCTACAAAAGGAGGAACAGTTTTAAACTGCACTGTTCCCTAACCAAAGAGAAGCAAAGCTGTACTAAAGTGATTTTCTAACTTGGTTTCATGGATCCCATTCCATTTAAATCAGTGCTGAAATTCCCACTGGGCTGAGTCATACAGGATCATGCCAAAAGTCCTCTGTCATCCTAGATTAGAGAAGACAGAACTTCAGTGAAACCAGCTTTGAGTCTCTGGAGAGCTGATGCTAAGTAAATAAGAGTGAATTTTAACGATTTTACAGATTATTAACTCTCAGCAGTGGATGAGGTGATGTGTCTCTTTTTTTCTCCCATGTTCAGCAAAGTCAAAGTAAGGCAAAGAGCACACTGGAAAAAGGAGAGGGATTCTACATTTAACACCCCCAAGGATATTATTTTCAGTGACACTAACAAGGCCTGATTAACATTATGACAGAGCTTGTTAAATTGGATTGAGGAAGTGGTTTGCTTGGCATATCTTTTCATTCTCCTACTGTCTTCTGATTTGTACTTTTTCCTCTGTATATCATACAAGCAGATCACATAAAGAGAAATGTCTTTGAGCTTTGCCAGAAACTGGAAAACACTAATTAACAGCTACTTACAGTCAAAAAGTTGTACCATTTAATTAATTATATTCATGGTACCATGGAATTAATGGAAATAACCAGCTTTTACTCATTTTTCTGCATGTGTACAGTTTCTGCCTTTTTTTTTGAATCTGGTGAAAATCTTACACTGAGAAATAGATTTTTTTCCCCCTCTTTTGTTCAAATTGGAAAATCATGAGAGAAGTATGGAGTTCGGCTATTTTTTTTTCAGTTTTAAAGTATTTTTTCCAATTTTTTGTAGTGGAAAAGCATTCCATGGGCTCTATAAAGTATTTAGGATTAAAGAACAGGGGTAAATTATATAATAAAACACATTATATCTCTCTGCCAGTGCAATTAGCTGTTGAGACTGTGGGAATAGCACTTACATAGTGCTAAAACATAGTGTTTCTCACACTGAAGACCATAGATATATTTCCATCAGGCTTCATGATGGGATAAATCCTGGAATTTAGAGTCCAATTCAGTACTTTTTTTGGTTTCCAGAACCACTTTTGGCTGCTGCAATTATTAAATCAAGACCAAATAAACCCTGGTGCAGTTGTTCCATGTTGTTATATTGTGTTTCTCTGGTGTAGATTCAACTTTAAGCAATTGTGTCAATGGCTTGGAGAAAAATTTAAACCTTTCTGTGAGAAAAAGAAAAAAAAACACCCAACTTGATTTTCTGTAGAGAAGTAACAACGAGGATTTGGTGAGAAGATTTATGTGATTCAAAATAAAACCATAGGCCTGCAGTAAAGTAACCGAACTGTAAGTTTAAAGGGGTATTTTGTTTTTTTTTATTTATATTGTTCACATTTTTTTACTTTCCATTTACATAGACATGTAATCTATAGAATTATAGAAACAGAATTTACAGTGGATGGAATGGAGTTTCATGTCATGAGTATCTTTGAGAACAGATGAACTAATAACATCTGGAAGATGTTCAGAAACTCTGGCAGCATCTAATATCCAAGCATTTGTGTAGCTTCCTGCTCAGAAGCTTGTATCCAAGAAATAAGTGGAAAGGGGTTAAAAAAAAACAACTTTCCTTATTTCCTAAGACCATTACTTTCTTTTGTCTGAATAGAAATTTTATTGGCATTTTGTCACTAACACATTGTGGATTTCATGATTGGGCATTTTTTCTTGATTCAAGGAAAAGAGGCTTATAGACTGTACACTGGGTTTTGTTTAACTTCGGCATGGTTGTTTCTGCTGATGCTGAAGTTTAATAAATTTTATTCTTGCCATACCTAAGGTTAGCTAGACCTTCACTGGCTTTATGAAAATGAACAAAGTACCTCCTCAGATACATGGACAAACATATCAGAAGGATACCCATAAGGAAAAATGACTCCCAGTCTTTTAGCATATGCAACCATAGTATCATCACCAACATGAAGTAATGATAAAATGAGATTGATTCATAGGCAAAGAATATTTGGGTGAATCCGAGCAAGCAAGAGATTAATGAGACAAGCAAAGGACATTTCAGAAAAATAATAGTTTATGTTGGCTGCAGACATAGGATTTCAATGACTTAATGTCTGGATATAGATGCTGCTCTCTCATATAGCAACATATATGATTAAGACATCTGTCAGGTTAAAAAATTACTTCTTTCTAGCTGCATGTTAGTCTGACCCAAGCCGTAAATACTGCTATTCCCAGGCACATGAACTTCAGCAATACTAGATTTAAACAAAAAGTATTGACAGAATCTACTTCTAGTACAAAACCCAGAAGAACTTACTTCTTGTACAAAATGCCCTGCCAGACAAAGCTTTAGGTTGAAGACTATGATCGACAAGTCTACTTACT
>JAOXXN010000001.1:88392945-88404676 GCA_026770055.1 Myrmophylax atrothorax
TTCTTTTCTTTTCTTTTCTTTTCTTTTCTTTTCTTTTCTTTTCTTTTCTTTTCTTTTCTTTTCTTTTCTCTTTTCTTGTCTTTTCTTGTCTTTTCTCTTCCTTTCTTGTCTTTTCTCTTCCTTTCTTTTCTCTTCCTTTCTCTTTCTTTGTCTTTCTTCCTTTCCTTTCTTTCCTTTCTTCCCATTCTTTCTCTTCTTTCTTTCTTATCATAATGATAATTATAGTGCTTTCCGGAGACCCTTTGCTTTTTGAGCTTTTGAGAAAGCCATTCAGAGGTACTGCATGTTTACACCACAGCTGAAACTAGTTTTTTAAACAGAAGATTAGATTTTCACAAGACTGCAAGACCTAGGTTGTTTAGTGATATTAGCTCTGTAAGCTTCCTAGTAAAAACTGCAGGAAATGGCAATGCTGTCCAAGACTTCATAATCTTTTGCATTTGGAAGATCCCCACAACTGTCAGCATGACCAAACCACAGAGAGTCTTAGGAAAACTAAGCCAATATTGTCCATTAGTTAAAAGATCAGTGCTCTCACTTTGGGGCAAATTGCAGTTATTTTTTATTTCTATTATTATGACACTCTGTCATTATTGATATAAACCGAACAAGGAACATGTGCAAAGGTAAACCACATGCTGTCTCAGCTAGCCAGGAAAATATATAACAGATGGGAGATGATGAGACAAGCCATTACGATATATCAGCTAGTCATGGAACAAATGCAGAAGAAAGCCTCAGGGCTTACTTGCTAAACTCGTGGTACTGACAACACACAGGATTAAGGTGTCCACCTGTGAAACTCCGTCAAAATCTGCCTCTTGGTTCTACACAAAGTACAGTCCTGGATTCAAGTGACTAGAAGTAATAAGTAGTTTCTTCTCTAAAACTGTAAGAGTTGGAGCACTGTCCATCTAAGATCTTACCAAGACTTTTTGGGGGGGGAGGAGAGGGAAGAAAGGCATCATAAAAACACCTTCCCAGCCTGAGTTAGCAGATGAGAGATTTGAGTTAATGATGAGCCCCATTTCAGAGCTATGCAGTATCAAATTTTTTACTGATGTTTGTAATCATAGAATGGTTTGGATTGAAAGGGACCTTAAAGCAGCTAGTCCAACCTCTCTGCCATGGTTACTCAAATATCCCTGACATGGGCCAGGTTACTCAAAACCTTGTCCAGCCCTGACTTGAATGCTTTCAGGGGTGGAATATCCATAACTTCTCTGGGAAACTTGTTCCAGTGCTTTGCAACCCTCATAGTGAAGAATTTGTTCCTGTATCTAATCTAAACCTCCTTTTTTTTATTTTAAGGACATCTCCACTTTTCCCATTATAACATGCCCCAGCTTTCCCTGTAGACTCCTCTTAGGTACTGGAAGTCTGCTGTAAGGTCTCACTGGAGCCTTCTCTTCATCAGGCTGAACAACTCCAGCTTTCTCACCCTGTCTTCATGGGAGACGTACTCCATCCCTCTGATCATCTTCATGGCCTCCTCTGGTGTTCCAGCAGGTCTACATCCTTCTAAAATTGGGAGCTCTAGAGCTGGACACAGTACTCCAGGTGGGGTGTCACAAGACCTGTTTTGGACACTGACTTGGGAGTCAGTCCTGAAGGGCAAGGGAGTCCAGGAAGGCTGGATGGGCTTTGAAAAGAACTTGTGAAATATTCAGAAGCAAGCTGTCCCCATGTGTAGAAAGACAAGTTGTCAGGGAAAAAGACCAGCCTGGTTAAACAGAGAATTTAGGGTGGAACTTTGCAGGGGAAAAAACAGAAAATCTATCGCTTGCGGAATGAGCATCGAGTAACTTGGGAGGACTATAAGGATATTGAGAGGTCATGTAGGAAGATTAGAAGGGCCAAAGCCCAAATAGAACTTGATTTGGCTGCTGCAGTTAAATACAAAAAACCAAACAAACAAGCAAACAAAAAGTTTCTAAATACATTGGCAGCAAAAAGAGCGTTAAGGAGTGTTTCTATCATTAGTTGATTGCAGAGGGTAGTATAGTGACAGTGGGAAGGCAGAGGTACTTAATGCCTTTATTGCCTCAGTCTTCAAAATCAAGACCAGTTATCCTCAGCCTACCCAGCACCTTGAGCTGGAAGCTGGTGATGGGGGGGATGAATGAAGCCCCATAATCCAGGAGGAGAAGGTTAGTGACCTGCTATGGCAATTAGACACTCACAAGTCTATGGGCCCAGATGGGATACCCTCCAGAGTAATGAGGGAACTGGCAAAAGAACTTGCCAAACCACTTTTGGTCATCTACCAGCAGTCCTGGTGTCCTGGTTTCAGCTAGGGTGGAGTTAATTTATTGTCAGTAGCTGTGACTGTCAGTATCCAGAAATTTGCACAAATTCAGATATTGATACTTAAGTGGTAACTAAAGTGTTACAAAATTGTGGTGTATAAGAACAATGCCGAACAAAACAGTATAATTGAAAGCTGTTGTACATATTATTGGGGATACTCAAACATATATTCCCTAAACTCCTCTGGTAAGCAATTCCCACACCTCAAATATGTCATCATCTTCAAATTACTTAAATATAAAATTTCCTTACTTTTATTGCAGCATATTTATGAATCAATAGCTAAACCCCATCCATTTCCCAGTAGGAATATTTCTAGTAAGAGACTCCTTCTGGTCAATGAAAGCAAAATGAAAAAATAATTTAAATACTGCATTTTAATCCAGTCATATTTTTCAGTCTCTTTACTTATTTGAAATAAGCTCTCAGCTAAAATGAGTCTACTGGGGGCTGTGTGGGGCTGTAACTGGTAAAATAATATCTCAGTCTAGATGCATGTCTCTTCCTAGGTAGCTGGCAAGGATTATGCTTTTCCAAATCTTCTCTGAATGTAGCAACCAAACTCTCCAGAAATGTACATAAGTTGTGTCTAACAACATCAACAAGAAAACACAGTGTGGAATTCAAGCAACAAAAATGCTCTGTTGAAAGTCTTCCAGGAAATATCTGTAAGAGATGAGAAAAAAACCTGCTGAGAATATAGGCCAGATCCTTTACAGGTTAGTGAGCATCAGTATATATTTGAGCCTCTAAAAGAAGGTTTTAGCCACAAATCCTATCTTGCCATAACAACATCTTTATTTTCTTCAGTTTGCCATGTGAAATGTATTTCTTTTTCTTCTTCTAGCTTACTGTTAGTCTTGTAAGTTCTATTAATTAATAATTTAATGTCGAAAACGTTCTCAGACTTAATAAAACACAAATAAAAATTATATATACATAGGTCATAAAGCAAACTCCATTTTATTCATTGTGTTCAGCAAAATACTCTTAAGTAAAATTTTGGAGGCATTTAATAACCAGGAGGAGATTAAGGAGTTTGCTATGATGATGCAATTGCATACTTAGCGGTGTATTATGTCAATAGAAATGCTTCATTATGAGCTGGGGATAAATTCCTGTTTCACTGACTGGCTGTAGGTTTATCATAATTTGTTTCTGTGCATGGAATTTCATATGATATTTCCTTTGCTTTGTAGTTTACCATGTAAAAGTATTATTCCAAGTACTATATCTTTATTGAAAAAGTTCTGAGAGAGAGAAAACTGAGTGCTAAATAACTCTTTTCCCCACATTATTTCCACAGAAAAATGTAGATATTTCATTTTAAAATATCCTCAGTAAAGAAAATAAAATGGTACTTAATATATGAATAGGAATTTTTAAACTTTGGAAAAAAAGAAAATACAGGGAGCAATTTATAAAAAATGCACATGGAAATAGATACGTATTTGTGAGAAGTTCTTATATTTTATTCTCTGATGCTGTCATATCCATCAGTTAAATCAAATTTGTCTAGGAAATGGCAAGTTGTGCTTTTCCTAGTATAAGACCTTTAATACCTCTATTAATCAGGACATCAGTTTGCAGTACAATTAGGTCAAATAATGATCTGCAATAGAAGTCATCTGAGCAACCTACAGACACTTGTATGGTAGTTGGTAGCTCAGATTGGCTTTAAAGTCCAAGGAGAGGGACACAGATGGCCAAAATAGATCAGACAGATCCCATTCTGAAAGTGACTCTTCATTCCCACGGACTTCAGGGGAAAAAAAGGGCAGTGGATTATTTTAGCTTCAGATATGTGCTTCATAGACTGCAAGCTGAGATAAAGGATTCCAGCACTAATGAGAAGAAGCAGTTAACCACATGTAAGCCAAACAAGCTCTACTTCATTTGGTAGCCAAACATCTCTGAGCCAGCCACTTGTTATGCCCTGGTCCACAAGCTTTAAGCTTTAGCAGACATTACGCTTTATTGTTTCAATAGTTCCCACACAAAACTTTTGCAGTCTCAGTTCTTTGATATCATGAGTTAATATCAGGAGAAAAAGTTATACACTTCTCTCTAAGAGATTTCTTTTGATTTAGTGAGAAAAGAAGCATTTTGGCAAAAAGGGTTTACAGGAGCAACATAAAACCAGGAAAACATTCTGCAGAAGAATTACATTTAATAGCAGACTACTAGGAACAAAAAGACTTCCCTGCCTTCCTCCAAACAGCATTCTGAGCTCTGCTTCTACACCCTTCCAGTGGTTTTACCAGACAGCAGGAATGCTATGGAGTAGGGAACCTTCATAGCACTTGGCACACACCAACCCACAACTTAAGCCAAATACCACCACTTAAGTGAAATACCATGCAATCAGTTTTAAGTTACCCAAAAGAGAAAGAAAAGAGTAAAGGAATGAAAAACAGAAGGCGTAAAGAAAGAAAGAGAGGGAGTGAAATAGTTACCACTAAGAGGTCACACGCCTACCACTCCAGAGACATGAGGCTGAACTAAGGTGGAGCCTGTGTGTGTCTCTTTTATAGACTTTGGCTACTGTGGCACTTCCCTCAAGGTGGGACATCCAACTCACTGACCACTCAGTGTCCCCCCGGTGGCAGAGAGGGCTGCCACAGCCAATCAGAGGCTCCATGGGATGTGGAGTACGACAGTAACCAGGTGCACCTTGTTGATTGACAGGTGTCCCACTTGGCTTCCATGCCATGAGCATTCCGATGGCAGAGGCCATGGTGGCTGTGGGCCTTACCGTATGGACAGGCCTGGACCCCTTCCCTCGCACACACACAGGGTGGTTGATTCGACCCGTCAATCAGTGAGATACAAATCCAGTTTCTGACACCTCTAACTGTATATATTTCAAAGTACCCCTCCAAGTCTCATCAAAACAGGTTTTCAGACACAAAAAAAGACAAATATTTGGGGTTTCTAGTTACCTTGTGTGTTTCCAAATAATATGTCAGTGTGTATATGTACAGTTTTTAGTCAATATTTTTGCACTGTTTACCCCCTTGTAACCACTTCCCTGTGAGTAATCTTAGTATCTTCACTGAGGTTCTAAGCATGTGCTACATTGCACGACTGGAATATTCATTCTAAAGATAAGCAGCAGAAAAATAAGAATTATTGCTATTCCAGCTAAAACTAGTATTTGAGAGTCTGCAAATCTCTTGTAAATCAGGAAAGGGCACATTGGACAAGGGAGTAAAGAGATTTGGCAACAGGGGAGGAGCTGGAAGGGGAAAAGCTTTTCTGCTGCTGACTGCACTCAGGATCGAAAAACAAAGGAGCATGTGTCTTACCAAGACTTGCCCACATCTTGATGTGCAGATAAACAAGTATAGGAAATGTGGGAAAAGTATTCATTTTTTTAAATTAATTTACAAGTACTCTGAAACATCTGAGTGACCCTGGGCATGCTGTGCATGTAGTGCGTCTATATCCCCCAGAGTGCTCAGAGCTAGAGGCATCAGTGTTCTATTGATTCATCTCATTAGCTGACAGCACCCAGAGGCGTATGCTTGTGGTCATCCAAAAAATAACCAGGCTGCATCTAATCAGAAACCACTGATTATTTAGTCAGAAAGGATCCCAGAGAGGTGGTGGATGCCCCATTTGTGGAAGTGCTCAAAGTCATGTTGGACAGAGCTCTGAGCAATCTGGCCCAATTGAAGAGGTCCCTGCCCATGGCAGAGAGGTAGGACTACATTCAGACTAATGGCAGGAGCTGATGACTCCAGACTTTTGCAATTTATAATCTGGTGGATAAAATCCCAGGGGTTCCTTTGTTCAGGGCCTTTCCTCAGAGACACGGCTTGAGCTGTTATTTTGTTATTTAGTTATTGCACGAAGATTAAATTATTTTAAGGACTGAGACATGTGAGACTCTGCTATGGAAAACCTGGGATTGAGCCAGTAATGAAACCTGGTCTGACTCTGTGAGTATGGGATGTGTAGCTGTGAAGGCACTTCAGTTTCAGCTCAGGTGATGTGAGTGTGACTACCAGAGTGGCTCGGACAGGGAAGTTTCCTTAACGCCTTCCAAATCAAACCATTTTAGCATTCTATGATCCAGTTTTCATATATGGGTTTTTTCCCTTGGCTCATTTCTGCTTCAAAGTCCATAATTCAAATATGATTCTTAAAGATGGGATTGCACTGTGAGTCCAAGTTACAGTAGAATGCATTTTCAAGCCTTGGGATCACATTTTCTCAGGAGAAGAAGAGCTCAACACTAATCCTAAACCGAAAATCAAACTTTATCACTATCTTGCAGTATAACTCACTTTCTTAAAACTGCTCAGATATACCTTTCTGAAAGAAGATGGCATGAATATATATAATTCACACAGGATTTTTACATATAACTTTCCTGGCCATGCTTTAGTGGTCTTCTTATGGTTCTCATCCTGATTGCAATTTGTAGGCCTGAATGCTTTTTAGATATTCCCTGTATCTCGCTGCAATTTCATTCTTTTTTTCCCTGCATTCCCTTTATCTTCACATTTAAATGTATTTCCCTCTTATCCTCAATCTGCCATTCAGAATGTGTCAACTTGAGGAGTACTAGACTATAGCAGTAACTGACAGTACTTTTAAAAATCAGTCTAGACTGTATGAAGCAGGTCTGAGAGAAAACTGCTTGCCTATGATATACGGCATTTTAACATATTATTGTAAATTACTTCCATCAAGCAGTAAAATGGCATTCAGCTCATGAGCATGTGAACAAGCTGTAGAATTTCCTTTGACAACATGATTCTTGTGAGATCAAACTTGTAAAACATCACATCAGATTTAATGTCTAATGCATCAACTTATTCCCTCACTTTGTTTTTTTTTGTTCTAAAGATTTAATGTTGAGAGGATATTTTCCCCAAGTTGACATAAATATTAGAAATCAAAAGAAAATGTGACTTATTCTTCCTGCAAGAATTGTCTCTAAAAGACAGTGCAGCACTTAGAAATAATCAGCCTGCAGAAATGGAGAGGATAAGGAAATGACAGATTCATTAAACAGCTGCTTGCATCTGTCTTTAAAGCAGAAGCAGATTTTAGACAGCTGCATAACACAGAAATATGCTCTAATAGAGCAGAAAGGAGTAGCCGCATGCAACATAGCAATAACAGGAATTGATGCAAATTTTAAAATGAGACAGCTCTCTGTGAAGTGACACTGAAATAACAACATTCAGGATTCTGTATTTTTTCTCCCTTTGATTGCTCAGTTGTCTTCCAGTCCAGAGAAGTATAATCTGTAAAATCAAGCAAGACACTGGTTTCATTTTCTTGTCTGCAAGAACGTGCATCAGTCTGGTATGAGCTGGGCAGCGTTCGGATGAGGATGTCTCTCAGTTGTTGCTTTTGCGGTTTTTCTTGCTGTATGAAGTGTTTGAATGCATTGAGGGACTGGCAGTGTTTATCTCCTCTGTGAAGTAAAGGAGCGTGTTAAAAAATAGCCTTGTAATTGATTTTTCTTAGTACAGTGAATACTCTCTATTTAATATGGTATTATATATCTAATATACAAGTCTGTCTAATATAAATATCAATATTTCAAATGACTATAATAAGAACTGTGTGTCCCACTACAAGCACCTCAGCACTACCATTTTCACAGACCCAGGAGGGCCATGAGTTTGTCTGGCATCTTTGTTACCAGTGAAGCAGCTGAGAGTCTTTAAATGTCACCACCTAAACCCCACTTCAGTGGCTAATTACACACCCTGTTCCTTTCCCCACTTTCATTGTCTACTGTCAAAGCTTGACCTAGACTTAAAAATAGATTCCAATATTCATGTTTATAAAATAAATCCCAATTCTCTGAGACAGAGTCTCATAACCTTACTGATGAACATTTTATGTCTCTTTACAAGGGCACATGGTAATACAATAAGGGTGAAAGGGTTTAAACTGAAAGAGAGTAGGAAGAGAGTAGTATTAGGAATAAATTCTTCACTGAGGGTGGTGTGGCACTGTCACAGATCACCCAGAGAAAATGTGAAACTGTTCAAGGCCAGGCTGGATGGGGCTTGCAGCAACTCTCTCTGTATAACCTAATTAGTCACACCAAATTGCAGTCCTGACACCTTTGGATTGTTGGTAAATTGATCTGGAAAAAAAAAAGAAATATATATATATGGTAGCCATGGTCTGTATTAGATTTTCATTATGAACTCCCAGCCAGCTTCCAAGTGAGTGACCTCCAGGTGTTCACTTTTGGTCCACCATGACCAGAATGACTGGCGTCGGAATTTACCTGTCAAGTCCTGTCACCAGCATGAAGGAGGAACAGAAGTACTTTACCTTCCTCCCTCCTTTCCTCCCTTCCTTTGCCTTAGATATGCTGATTTTGTCTACAGGCTGAGCAAAATCAAACAGAATTTGCACTGAAAATGCTACTGATTGTCTATATGATCCCTTTCACATTCTTTGTTTGATCTCACTTGCATTATTTATTTTAGCTCCCTTGAAAGTAATCAGTTTTTATAGAAACACATTAACTGCAACTTAAAAGTGAAAAATCCAGAAACTTTTTACTGGTTTTGATCAAGATTTTAAAATTCTAGTAAAAACCTTCTTCACTCTAATTAGTCTAAGGACAATTTTTAACTGATATTCTTTGGTTTTGATATTTTATTCAGGACTGTGTTGGTTTCATTCTATGTAGCTGAAAGCCTAAATGATTACAGAAACCTGTTCTAGAGAGTTCCTTTCTTTCCACGTTTGTGTGGCCCTGCCTTTAATTTTCAATTCCAAACTGGCCAAGTTTATTTTCCTCTTTTGTACTACAGTGTCTGAGTGTCTTCAGCTCTGAAACCACAAAAAAGAAACTGAAAACTAAGTTTTATCTGTCTTGCATGAGCAAAGGTACAATCCCAGGCTCATCTGTTCACAATATTACAGTAACATTTACTCTAAAAAAATATTTATAGCTGTGGAAAGTTTCCTGATTCCATCCTTGGCTTTTAGAAATATATCACCTACTTAAACAAAGATCATAAATGCTACATTTCCTTTGCCATGAACAGACTAGAAAGAAAACAACAGTTGATGTACAGATTAGGATGTAGGTAAAGGAAAGCCTTTTTTTAAGTTAAATAAAGAATAAATCTTCTATTAATTAGTTAGAGTTATGTTTAAGTTAAAACTATTTTTTCATTTTTCTTTTCTGTATCCCACTATAAAATATCTGCAACACTGCATGTATATGTAGGTTTTTAATTCAAATAGGCTGTTTATGTCATGGGTAGAACAAGAGCTTCAGACTAAGTTTATGAAAGAAGCCCTCCTGTTGACTCATTTTGATAGTTTTGGCTTTAGTTTCAGCTAGGCCTTTAGCTAGGCCTCAATTCAGCAGGCTCAAAGGATGTAACATAGATCAGAAGAGACAAGCATCACCTGACTTAAGCAACCAAAGAGGTATTTCATCAAGAAGTGTCAAGAAGTATAAAAAGAGAGGGAGGTGGAGCTTCTGCCTCTTTTGGTCTTTGCCTTAGTCCCAGGAGGATGCACTGTGCTGTCCCAGGAGGGATGGGAGGACCAGGCTCGGCACCGGCTTACCAGCATGTTATCTTAAAGAAGTAAAATGTTTGTTCGTCTCTCTCTCCACTTGGGTCTGTCTCTGGAGAATTGAGTTCTCCAGAGTGATTTGTAGTTAGAAGGTAGGATTTGTGTTCAATGGGGAGTTATTTTTTGTTATTTCTAAGTTCTGTGAGTGTTATATTGTAGTTTTCTTTTAATTTTTCTCTTTTCTGTATAAATATATATAATTAGTTGGAGTTTAAACCTGTTCTGAGTTTCCAGTTTTTTTCTTTTCTCCCTTTTTCTCAGCAGGAGGGGGAGGGAGGCTGACATTCTGTATTGGGCAGTTGGCATTATTCCAGCTCAACCCAAGACACTCATGAAGTGCATAAAGGACTCCCTTGCTTTCTAACCTCCTTTTCAGAGAGGAGCCTGGGTGCAACAAGATCCAGTATTAGTCCCAGACTGTTAATGATTCATGTCTAAAGGATTATGTAGGTGTAAGTGGAACTTTTTAGAGCTTTGTCTTGTGGTCTCAAGAACTACAAACCAAATATATTTACATAAATAAACTATTTATTTAAATTCATTATGATAATTATTAAACTAAAAGATCTTAATTAGAAATATTTGCTACACAGTATAGGCACTATAACTGCTAGTATAGTGCACAATTTTTGAAGTGATATTAAAGGAATTATATCAAAGCTAGCAAAAACTATTATGAAATACAAGTTGATGTTACTCGCCCATACCAATGATGTGTGCAAATCTATTTCACTCAGCCTCAAGGAGTAGCCCTGAGAGGCATCCCTACTCAAGGGAGGAATCTCCATACACACTCTGAGAAGGCGTTTGTTAGAAGACACTACCAATAAAAAGTGCTTTGGGCCCTTTATAGCATAAAGTGATTGACTGTTGGTCATATGTCTCCAGACCAGCTGTGTCAGTTCAGTAGCTATAGTTATCAGTATTATCACTTGTTGGTTCCTTTACCAGTTATTTTGTCTCCCACATCCTCACCAGTGCCACTTTCTGTCAGGAAACGTTCTTCCTCAGGCTGTTTTAACTTTGGGGTTGATTAGTCAGGCTGGTTTCAGCATTTTTCAACAACAAAAGCAATTTAACCCCCCTTCCCAATGCAGCACTGATGGCTTTGCAAGCAGAGGGTTGTGAGGGTTGTATTACCCCCACAGCAAGAACTAAGTTAGGTAAGTTTTTCACTTTAAAGATTCCCAATAAGTCTATCTGGCATTCTAGGTATAGTATTAGATTAGTTGAAAGCTAGCTTTCTTCTTTTCTCATAGAATCAATAGGTAACAAGCCATTATGTATCAAATTCCCTGAGGCACCCTTAGATGTATTATAAAGTTAGTGGGTGAATTGAAGCAAGAACAGACCTAATACATATAACTACTACAGCAGTTAGGGTCAAACCTGTATTTCAGGCATGGATTTCTACAGTGTAGACTGTAATCTTCATTTTTCCCTTAATATGCCAATTGTATTGATGATTAGATTTGCTTAAGCCTTAATTTAACACTTGCTATTTTTCACTACATTAAATGCTGACCAGTCCTATTACAGTTACTGTACTAAAGGTAAACCTTGCTAATTATTTGACATCTCTTCTATTGGCTTGAAAGAACAGGATGATCCCACTGATTAAACATCAGTGCATTTATGTCACTTTAATTGCAGCATCACACCATTGGCCTGGGATTTAGCTCTGGATTGTAGACGTCTAGGAGCAGGTGTTGAACTAGACACCTAATTCAGTTTTCTAGCTAATTGGAAGCTAGTTAATGCAGTTACTGTAGCCTAGCTGAAATACATGTGTCTTAGAGTGAGTCAAGCAATTCTCTAGGCTCCTTTCATTGTGTTGCTTATC
>JAOXXN010000001.1:88406616-88417270 GCA_026770055.1 Myrmophylax atrothorax
TGAAATTAGCAATCTAGCTCCCCTGTAGGCATATTGAGACATCCAAATTTAGATGTCTACAGTATGGAGTTCAGTCTACACTTAATGACCTGACTGGCTCATCTCTTCATAAGCTAAATACTTTATCTAAGCTGCTTGATAGCTTGCTATGAAACTATCTCTTAATCATGCTGTAATCCAGAAAATACACATATAATACCATATTTTATAAAAAACCCAAACATAAACAAAACAAAAAACCTCATCACAACTGAAATATTAATATGTTATGCTTACAGGGAGGATACCTGCAATTTTAATTTAATTTTAAATTTAAATTTTAATTTAATTTAATAATAGGAAAGATATGGCTGGAGGACTATGAAGACCAAAATTTCCTCAGGATCAGTCACAATTCATCATTTGCATAATGACTCTGGCATGCATCATAAGTGCAATAGTCTGCAGAATGAAATTCAACTGCATGAATCCCTTTTCTATCAGCAATTCCCCGCTGATGTCATTATGGTTGCACCCTGTTGAATGGGACAGATACAGTGGTGGGTTAGGTTGAAGATGTGGATTTACGGAGAACAAGGTTTAATGGATTTTTTCTGAACTTCTGTGTCAGTCTCTGTGTGACACCAACCTTTTTCTTCATGGCTCCTAAGTCTCCACAAATCAGTTTCTTAATCTTAAGGGAACTGTCCTGAGAAAGGAAGACTAAGCCACAGAATGAAAAAGTTCACAGAAAACATTTGAATGTCAAACAAACTGAGTTAAACAGAAGCTTTAGGAAGAGAAATCTCAGTTTAGTACAAGCATGGTCAAATTCTTTCTACCTGCTCAGAGTCAGATGGAACAAAATACAGCTGTCAACAGTGTGAGTTTAGTGGTGAAGTGCTATAAAAAGACAGCCTGAAGCCCTTTCCCAGTAATGCTGTGTACAGCATGGAAATAGACTATGTTTCTGTTGTAATGGATCTCCTTTCTCTTGTTCTTTTCTCTGTTTTTCCTCTTGCCCATCTGTAACATTTTTGGGAATGTATATTCTCATCTTCTGCATATCCTGAGTTGCCTGGTGACAGACTCTCACCTACCTCAACATCGACCCTCATTGCTCACCTCCTGTGCTTTTGATTGACACATACCTGTCTTTTTACCTTTTCCCCTTTTTTCCACCCAGTTTTCAAATTACCCAGTTCTCATTTTCGTTAATAATGAGTTAGCCTGCAGATAAATCACACATTCTCTGTTTCTGAGTTCTTTCCAGTTCCTTGTCTGGCAATGCCCCCATCAGATTGTTTGGGGGTCTATAGCATTGCCAAGTGCAGCTTGAGAGGTATGGATGCTGATTTCCCTTTTGGTTTGTTCAGGCGTCACTGGGATTTACTTGTTGGAAGGAACCACTATGGAAGGCTACTTCTGAACCCCTGCACAAAAGTCCAGGGACCTTACTTCGCCCACTGCAAAATTGTTAGCTTTCTCCCAGGCTCTTTGCTCTGCTTCAATTAACTCTACACAAGAAAAATCTCAGCAGGAGGAAACTATTCCTGAGCAGTGTGGACACAGGCCAGTAAGAGCTGGTTAGTCCCAGAGTCCCCATTATTCAGCAATACAAGTTGTGATCCTAAAATTCTAGTTAGGCCTGCATTTTGCTTTAGCTGTATCACCTACCATTGTGATCCAATCTCCTGAAATCAGAAACCCTCATTTTAGGGTCAGATAGGGCTCATTATTCTAAATTGAATAATACATAATTTTATTTCTACAAAATATGATGACAAGATCCTACTTTTTAGTATTAGAGGACACTACACCAGTTTCCTCTCATAAATGACATAAAAATCACATAGGTAATTGTCTAAGCATGGAGAAAGTAGCCTGCTTGCCTTAAACAAAATATAATGTGTGTCACAGAAAGAACATTTGCTTACTTTACTAATCAAAACAGAATGTGCAGAAGGTGAGATGCTAGAGTGCATTTTTGGTCTAGGACAAATGTGTTGTTTGTGCAAAGGAGGTCTAGGTTGGATATTAGAAAAGCTTCTTCACCCAGAGGATGCTTGGGCACTGGAACAGGCTACCAAAGTGGTCACAGCACCAAGTCTGACAGAGTTCAGGAAGTGTTTGGACAATCCTCTTGGGGATGGTCCTGTGCAGGGCTAGGAGCTGGACTCAATGATCCTTGTGGGTCCCTTCCAGCTTGGCATATTCTGTGAGTCTGTGATTAAACCTGATATAGAATTTTTTGCGTACTATTAATTTTTATATTCTTCTGGTAGATTAGGTTAATGAAGGATATATATTTTATTTTATTATTAATTATTTTAATAGGTTTATTAATAATATATACTATATAGTAATCATATATATACCATATTCATTTCATATTCCTAATTGGTCTGACTTCTTAGACATCTGAGATGTCCTATGTATCTGCACATATGCACATGAGATAGGAAGAGAGACTAAAGAAGAGTCAACAGGGTTTTTTAACAGTTTTTAAATTTTAAGTAACATTTTAGAAAAGTCAATTTAAAAGTATGTAAGAGCTGGGGAAAACAAAAACCAAAAAAGAGAAATGAATTACAAAGATTTTTTCTCTTCAAAGAGAAGAGAGAAAAACTATGTCCCAACTGTGTGAGTGTATGCCAATTTTGTAATCTTTTATTTAATTTTTACTTGATACAAAGGAGTATATAATTTCAGTAAAATGCTGAATTACTAAGTGTCAAGAAAAGGTTCCAAGGTTGGATCACATAAGTAACAAAGTATGTCAGATTTTTTTTTTTTAATGTTCTTTTATTTCCCTCTTTCCCTTATGGTAGTCTAAGCCAAGAATAATTGTACTAGAATCAGCAGAGTCAAAAATCATGTAAGACCAAGAACAACACTGGGAAAACATAATGAACTTGAAGTTCAGGCATGTTGATGTCTGGACTTTCCACTTTTCCTATCATAGTAGAGAAATCTGACCCCCAAGGCTCTGAGCCGGAGTTGAATTTCCACTATGTTTCAGATGGGAAAGGATGTCTGTACTGGGAATATTGTCCAAACCCATGATTAAATTTCTTAAAAAAGGAATGCAGACAGAAAACAGATGTTAACTGTTGTCAGGGGAAAGTGATTGGCAGAGAAGACAAACTGAAAAAATCGATGTTTTAGCATAAAGTGGCTTTAATTGGAAATGGCAATACCACAGTGCAAGAAGGAACCTATCTTAAAATGTAAGGTATAACTCAAGGGTAACACTCAGGCTGTTCTGCCAAGCAGGAACTGTCTGTATTTTGAGGATATTCTGCATATCCTGCACGTAGCTTATAACATGCTGAAATGTCAGGCTTTTATTTTATCTACATTCTAGTTACCTGCGTTTGCCTTTAGACAGTGGAGGACAACATAGAATTACCATAGAAATACCACACTTATCTTGGAAGCTACTTGTCATACAAATTTCCCTTCAGGGGAAAAGCTGCGTTAGTGATTATATGTTCCCTTAAAGGAGGCATCATTTCCCTCCTGAATCTAGTAATCGTAGGTTAATGAAGTTAGAACAGTCATCCTCAGCTAAGATGCCTCACATGCGAAATTTTATCTCTCTGTCTCTACAGACAGAAATTTAAAACCAGACGTTCTTTACAGGGCAGTTTTGCATCTGCCTCCTTACTATTCCCCCAGTGCTGAGGGATGCAGTGATTGATGCGGTGGGATGAGCCCAGAAACTGTAAATCAGGAGGAAATCAGGGAGAGATGGAGCGGCACAGCGAGGTGCGATGCAAACCAGCCAAGCAAGGCTTTATTTCTGCTGCATCATCACGGAGAAAAATGACACTGTAAATGAAATGGAGGGACATAAAGAAAATGAATGGCATTTTGGGGTTAGGATTTTGGGCCTTTTTTTTCCTCCAAACTAACTGAGGTCTAACATTATTTGGAAGAAGGACAAAACACTTAATTAAAGAAACATTAGTTCCTGTTCAGTATGGGAATGAAGTGTCTGAATTAGTAAGACATACTTAAAGCTAAGCACAGCCTTAAATTGGTCTGAATTTTGCCCCAAGGCAATGAAGAACAGACACTGAAAGAAATCCTTTACCTTAAGCTGACAAGCTATTACTGCATAGCAATAATCTTTAACATGTTTTTCCTTTGTTCTCTTTTAATTAGGCAGGAAAATGTTGTGGTAAGCATAATGTGTTTGAGTTGTACCTGCCCCATTTCTAAAGGTATTGAAGCTTAAACCTACTTTATCTGCATGTGCCATGGCTTCATAAGTATCTGTGTATTATTCTGAGATCTGAGGAGCAAACTAATGCAACAATTGCCTCTCCTGCACCAAACTGGGTAAGAGGGAGCAGATTATGTCTGATACATTAACCATTTCAGGGCACAAAATGAGGCAATGTTTGAAAGAGCATAATAAGACTACCTTCAGAAGAAGTGCCATCACTACAGACAAAAGCTCTGCAAGCAGTCCTCAGAGGCTGCATGAAGAACAGTATTTTTGAACATTTACCTTACATCTAACCCATTGTGCCAAAGTGATGGAACTGTATTAGTTCTGCAGGGCTGTGGCTCACTTTCTACAAGTGTAGGAGATAGCATAACTTGCATAGAGCTTGTATTTGTTTATGATAAAAAAAAACCCAACAATTTTCTGTAGGAAATAGCAAAGTTGATCTCATCCTTCTCAAATGATACCACTAAAATATTAGAAGTACTCATGACACAGACATCTTTAAAACAATCAAGAAAAGATGTTTTTTCCTAAATTCTTTTTTCAAATTCTATGAATAATAGCTTCCATATCCTGCCCTGCAGTGCTGGAAGCTGTTTATTTTCACTGTGAAATGGCTTTTCAGCCCTCCTTAGTAGATGGCCACTTTGAAGCGGTGGTCAGAGGATCCTGTAAGTTGCATATGACTGAGCTTAGCTCTGGGAGGGTTTCCCCACCTTGTTGATAGTGGGATTTGGGTGGACACCTAATCCAATGGCCTATGAATGAACCAAAACTTTTCATTATTGCCACAATGTTCTAAAACTTTGAAGAGCAATAGCCTGATGTAAGGGAAAAATAAAAATACACAAAGACGTAGTCATCTCAACTGTACCATTCCTGATTATGGCTAATTACCGGCTCTGGGAGCTGAAAGTAAACAAAATAAATTCTTTGTAAAGTCAGTGAAATTGTAGGTAAGAGGGCGGGAAAAAATGGTGAGTCATTTTAAGCATGAACATATGAAGATCCTTATTAAAATGGAAACAGCGGAACACACTGCCAAAAATATAAAACAAAACCTGTTCCATACTTTAGTATTGCTTAGCATCCAGCTGATCATGTCTTATTAGTGTGAATTTTCTTGCAGTTTTTTGTTTCTCTAATTCTTGGGCTCAGTATTGCTACATGCCAAATGGGTTTTGAGTATCTTTTCCTGTAGATATACACGCATACATATACTGCTGTATCCCCAGTATATATGACCAGCTTCTTACCTGAGATCATGATTTATCCTGTCACAAACTGGTCAGCTGTGCTTTTTCTAACCAGGGAAATCTGAATTCCAGTGGGGACCTGGAAGTGTCCTAAGCAGATTTAAACAAATTACATGGTGATGGAAAGAACACATGGAAAGTAGATAAGTTGCAACTTCTGCAATCAATGTGTTTACCCACAGTTTGTTTTCATGTTTCTATCAAATTATTTCCTTCTGCTGTCTTTTTTGGGGAAAAATGGCATAAGTTTCTGCCTGCCACCTCATGTCTGTTCTTGGTGTTGCTGGTCCAGCAATCTGGGGATACCCAGTGAACTGCAATAAGGAGCTGGTGTGGCTGCAGAGTAAGCAGTGCTGAGAGCAGCACCCATAGTAGTGCAGCCCCAGCTGATCCAATTGCAGCTTCCTGGTGATTTATTATACATATTTTCCTCCCAAGTGCATGTTAATCAATCTCCATTGGCATTTTACAGAAAAATCTCACCATAGTTCCCTCTGAGGAAACAGGATAGGGACAGTGTTTCTACATATTTCATTGATATTTGGATTCTCTAAAATGGAGTATTTTGACAAATTTTGTCTGGCCTACACTGTGCCCTTTTAGAAATGCTTCGTATCTTTTGGAGTATGTTGAGAGAACTGATTATGAATCATGTTTGGGTTTATCAGGAAACTAGTGTTGAACTATTATTGTGGTTGAATTATTATTGTGGCAGAACCACAATGATCTTTGATAGATGTTATGGTCCCTAAATATAATTTGCACATTGTTTGCCTTTCCCACTGCAGTTTTCTGTGGGCTGAGGCTTTAGAGAGTTTAGGGGTTTGCAATTTTTTCTTTTTTTTTTTTTTTAGTTTTGCTACATGACATGGTTTGGTTTGGTTTGGTTTTAATAGAAAACTTCATAATTGATGCTGCTTTTTGTTAGGTCAGTCAATCCAACATTGCACATCTCATTTTCCCATTTTAGCATAATTTTTTAATGTGGAATTCAGAACTGACCCCCAAACAATTGGGTCCAAGAGCCAACACTAATTTGTGTAATTACTTTTAGTATAGTTCTTCATCTTCAACAAACGCCCTTTCAGTGATATTTCTTCTTTCCTGTCATGTAGCCATTACTTCTAATTTGTGATGGTGCACAGTGAGTACAGTGAACATGTACATCTAGTCCAGCATGCAGATGTGCACCTACAGGCACTCATCATGTTTTGCTCCTACAATGCACCCAGTCTGAGAGGACTGCACAACAATAGCCATTTCTTCCTTCACAGGCTTTTTGCATGCAGGTTATGAAACACCCATTTTACAGGAAGGTAATGTGAAGTCATTCAAGGCTCAGAGGGATCCAGACATCATGGAACTGGAGCAGAACCAGAAAGCTTTGACTAGTTGTGTAAGTTCCTGATGGCACAACCAGAGAAGGTTGCATGCCTCTGCGCAGTGTTGGAGACACTTAGAAGTGAGCAAGGAGCTGTTTCAGGCTATTCAAGAAGAATCCCACTAGCATTGATGCTTTGCTCTGAAATAAGCATGGCAAGGTTAGGGCTGAGGGCAAGGGCTGTGCACAGATGGAGAGGTGCTCTGGCAAGTGCAAAGCTTTCAGTTTGACTATGTTGGAGTGCTTAGATTTTTCCACTTCAAAATACATTGGGTTTTTTTCACTTCTTCAGTTTTACTTTGTATTTTTATATACAATGAGAAAAGGTTGAAATCAGAGTGGAGAATTATATCTGCTCTTCATTTAATGAAACATTTTTACTCACCTCATACCTGGTATTTATTCCCAGTGTTCCCACAATGGAATTCAAGATGGCTTTGAACCATTTAGTCTTTCAAAAACAAAAATCCAAATTGCAGAGCTCTTGCTTTGCTTTTCCCTTTTACACTCACATCAAAAGGGAATCTGATTCTTCCTCCCTTTGCATCTTAACGGTGTGCCAACCTTTGTAGCAGGCGCATGCTGATTACAGCATTTTCTGGCCCTGTCTGCAGGGTCTTTGTCCCTTTGCCAAGTTCTGATAGTTAATTTAGACCAAACTCTTAGCTAATCTGCTAAGGAACATTTTTTATTACCTGAGCATGTGAACTATTCCCATTCTATGCAGTGGATTTCAAAAGAAAGAAAAAAATCATACTCCAAAAATTTCAAAACAACACTTTTATTGGTGTAGTTTTATTATTAGATATTTCTCTTACTCCTGAACACAATTAATTGTTTCTTTTTGCTTCTTACTTCACTTTATCGTTCTATTTTCTAGTTCATATGGCTTGTAAATAGTTTTTAACCTATCTTTTGCCATGTCCCTAATTGTTTTCTGAACATGATTTCCTCCTGTCATTGCTTCAAGAATTCAGTTTTGACTGGAGAGATTGTATTCTCTTCTCCTTGCCCTTTAACACCTTATGATAGTGGATTTTCCATTCAAAAACATTTTTTTCACATTTCAAGCCCTCTTTAACATCATAGTCTAGTCACTGAATATCTAAAATCTGAGCCGGTTATCTCATTTCATCCTGAACTGTCTTCATCCTTATGCTTCCCATTCCCCCACCCCTCTTCTGCATAGCCTCTGCCATGCACTTCTTTTGGAATCACAACACATACTGTAAATAGCCTCCAGTTCTCAAAAAAATATATTACTTGCCTGTTTTTCCTTCCCGCCAACTGAACCACAGAAAGTATAAGATGGCTTTTTCTGAATTGGTCATTAAAGCATATTGATCCCATAGTTAGAAAGCACATTTCATACACTGATTTATTATTTAAAATATTATGTAGAAAGAAAAGGCATTTACCTTTGCATTGGCACAACTATTGTTTTCCTGTAGAGAGTCCAGAAGTTGCCCCAAGTTCTGTATTGTACATGTAACATTAGTTCAAGTGACTATAACATATTTTCTTTATTTTGTTTTCTGAGAACTAGCATTACATTAATTCATATTTCTTTTATAGCTGCCAAGAAGAAAAAAATCTATTAATCTATTGATTTAGTAGGAAAGCAATATCTCCTCTTTGTTTATTAATTACTTTTGAAAAGGGAAATAAATTCTCATTATCTACTGCTGCATTACTGAAAAGTACCTTGGAAAGCATTACTCAACATTTTGAGAGTAAAAAATGCTAATGAAAAGAAGTTGAAACAAATTTCTCAAGAATTCTCCAGTTAGAAAATAAAAGTAATCCTGCAGATTCAGTAAAAAAGCTAATATAGGAAATGGTGTTTAGCTGGTAGTTTAATATATTTGTTAAGTTGATTTAGGAAGAGGACTTACTGAGACAGTAGATGGGCTTGAAGGAAGGGAGCATGTCAGAGCTACAGCAACAAGGGACCAAAGGACTGCAAAGGAAACAGAAGTCACCTTCAGCCCTGCTACCTGTGTCTGCCACCAGTGACAGGGTGACCTTGGCAGGTGGGAGGAAAAGAGGAGGTGGAAAGACAGGTGCCAGACTTCCTCACTGCAGTTGTGCATGTCATTTGATGGAAAATTATTTGAGTTCTTTTTTCATTACAATCACTAAAGTCTTCCCCTATATCCACTGGTGCTGTATCTTCCTCAGTCCCAATCCACATTCCAGCAGATAGCAGAGATCATGCACCTCACTGATCTCACAGTGAATTTTTGGTATCTAATAAGTCATGAATGTCAAATGAAGATTTTCCCACTGCCAAGGCATTAGGCAAACCTCTCTTCCATGAGGGTTTCCTGGAGGGTAATAAGGCAAGCTCACATGGCAGTAGCCCTATGATTTTGTTGGAATACAGACCACATGATGAAATCACCAAGAAATCAAATCTGTGAGCATTCTCATTCAGCAAGACAAATCTTGAAAATACTGTATGAAAGCTGCTAAATTTAAGACTTCTCCAAGTTTGGAATGCTCTGCTGGCCTGAAAAAAAAGAAAATGACCACAGAAGTGTGTACATTTGTTTACCTCAATTTGCTGTGCCTCTTAATCTTATGACATATCACAGCCCTGCCTCAACCACCCTCTGGGACATTTCTTTAAGGAAAGACCTTCCCATAAGAGAATAGTGAGGAACTTAAACAACACTGTCACACATAATGACAAAGGAAGGGCTGGTAATGGAGCTGTGTCTATCAAGCTCAGGTCCTACACTTTCCAAGACAAATTTAAAAGGGAATATATTTTTTTGAGAAAAAATTTGGCAACTGCATTTGGACTGGGTTTTTTTTATTGCAGATTTTTTCCCTTTCCTCGTTTCTTTCTTTTTTTGTTGGTTTGTGCACTTTTTATCTCCATGTTCAGGATTGTTGTGTTTTTTGTTGAAGTCATTCCCAGAAACATGTTTCCAGAAAATACATGAGTGATGGTAATTTATGACAGTGCGCTTTGAATTTGCACCTTTTTTCAGCTAAAATAGAAAATTTAGCATCTCTATCATGTATGTAGTTTCAGACATTTTGTGAACAGTGTGTCATGGGATGGTCCAAAAGTGTACAGACTTGTGTGCCACCTTTTGGGATGTCTGTGTTGAATGATTTCAAATATTTAATAATGATATAGGAGAGAATATAGATTTCTACTGTTGTGAGCTTCATTTATGGCTTTCTTCAACACAGTCTACCCAAGTGAATAATTACAAATATGTAATAGAATACTATGTATATTCCTAGACTTGGAAAGTAGAAGAATGGCGTCTCTGTGAGATGACATCTTTTATCAGTCAAATGCTGCAACATGCTGTTCCGCCCTGCCTCTGAAGGAAACAAGTAAAAATTACCTTGATGTCACCGAGAGCCTCCACTATTTAGCACAAAGGAGAGACAAGTTATGGCAACATATCTCATAAGAATGTGTTGGTTTGGTCTCTTCCTCATGTTAACAGGTGGCAGGATAAGAAGAAATGACCTCAAGAAGCATCATGGAAGATTGATATTTGATATTAGCAAAAATTTCTTCACTGAGAGGGTGGTCAGGGATTGGAACAGGCTGCCCAGGAAAGTGGTGGAATCACCATGCCTGTAAATGTTCAAAAGGTGTAGGGATGTGTTACTTGGGAATATGGTTTATTGTTGAACATGGTTGTGCTGGGTTAACAGCTGGACTCAAACAGGTTAGAGGCCTTTTTCAATAAAAATGATTCTATGATATGAGAGAAAGATTTTTTTTTTTTTTTGGGGGGGGGGGGGGGGGTGGGAAGGGGATGTAAA
>JAOXXN010000001.1:88420959-88431458 GCA_026770055.1 Myrmophylax atrothorax
GAATACCTTTTTAATGACCACTTCCTTAGTTACCCTTAGTTACTGAGGAAGCTTAAATCAAACCCATCACAGTGAGATAGGAGAGGAATTCAGAATATGTATAGATATATACAAAATCCTCTTGAATAGAGCACCAACCAACAGCCAACAGATTTGCAATAGGAATAGACTCAACATCAGAAACTATAAAAGAGAGAATGCACATTTCTGTGAAGGTCATTGGAAGCTAGGATGCCAACTTTAACCTACAAAACTCAGACAGGTCAAGAGCAGCTAATAAACAATTTCTTCTTGTGGCATGACAAACATGAAGGAAGAACTCAGGCTAGAACTTCCAAAGTGTTAAAAACCCCAAAACAAACAGAGCAGATTCTCTATGATTTACTTCAGCTAGAGTGCTTATTTGTTAACCAAGTAGATATCTATATCTATATAGATAAATATATATATATATGTTTCCCTTTTGATCTTTTAAGTCTGTGGAGGCTTTGAAGTCCTTTGCTAATGTTATTATTGTCTTTTTTGTTTAGGGAATAGATACTCATAGTGCAAGATAGATGCTGGTAAACTTAATCTAAAGTATTTGTCTGAATGTTTTCTAACAGCTGTGAAAAAGTGTCTCCTGTAGTGTTAGGTAAACCCAGAGCTAGCCTCTATCGGAAGTAATTTGCCCTCTTTCCATAGCTGGCTTTATGAAGAGGTGATGAGGGGTCCAGGAAGAGCAAGGCAGAGGACAGGACTTTATCTGAAGCCACAAAGGGACACAAAGTGCAAAGAACCAAACAAAGAAAACACCTTTTCCCCTGCTCTGCTTTGACACACTGTATCTGTTGCAAAGATTGCTTCTTCAAGTAAACGAACTGACTTCTACATCACCTTGTGACTCCATGTTTTCATAATCCTATGTTGTGAAGACTCTGAGGTGGCATCTGCCCTTGTCTCACTTGCTCAGAGATTTGCACAGTGGGTCTTTAAAGCATGGTACTAGTTTCTGGGCACTAAGAGAATAATAATAAACAGTATTAGAAGCTGTAGCAGCTGCAATAAAACGTACATCTATAGGGGTTATCTTGATGTATAGCTAACAAATCATTTAAGCTTTTAAATATATATATAAATAAATAAGAACAATAAATAATATGAAACTGCAGCTGGGAGAGAACTCTCATGGCTGTTAATTATTTCCTTTTTTACTCCCATTTATCTTTCTTCTGCATAAGGGGTAAGAATAGGTTTGTGTTGCAAATTCCAGTCAGTCGATCTCTCCTCAATGACAGTTTTGCTATAATTCTCTTCATTTCAAGCTCCTGCTTAAAAAGGTAACAGCAAATGGCATCCAGGCCATTTTTGCAGTCATCGGCAGCTGACTCAGTTGATTCATTTCCACAGATTTAAGTTGTTGTGTGCATATTCAATCCCCCTGGAAAAAGGCTCCTTCCCCATATCAAATGGCTTGTGCAGACACCAAATCCTGATTTTAAAATAAGCGTAAAAGCTAAGGTTTTAAGGCTCTGTATCATCACTCCAGCTCCGCTCTCAGGAGGGTGTTATAAGTCATTTGCAAAATCTTCTTTTCACGAGCTTTTACGCAGGTTGTTACATCAGAAACAGATGAACATACAGAATAGCTCAGTTTTTGAAATCATATGTATATTGGTCATCAAATATATTTGAACTGAGGAATGATAGCACCTAAGGGACTAGCCTATGATAAGTAAAACATGTAGTTGTGTCTCACTTATTTGATAAACCATTGGCCAGCATTACTCATGTCAGTTAACCCAACATGTTCCTTGCTATTTTTATCCGTGTTAGTGACAGGAATTTCCTCTGCAAGAATCAAGAAATATTACTGTGTAAAGCATATTTACACTTTTTAAAGACTCTTCGGTCAACCTAGCATCATTATGCATCTGTTGAACTTGTTCAAATTCCAAAAATGGCAACCAGACATTATGAAATCAGAGTAAACCCTAGAGGAGCTGACACTGTTTAGTCTAGAGACCAAAAGACTGAAGGAAAACAGGATAATCATCTCCAAATATGCAGAAGAGACCTTCAAAGAGAAAAGAAGTAAAACATTCTTTTTGTCCTATTTGAATAAAGTAAGAAGCAAAGGCTTCAACTGTGGCAGAGAGCTTTGGGTGAAACTGCTGGGAGAACTTTCTAACAAAAAAGCAAAACACTGGGCAAATCTGCATGAGAGGCTGTAGCATCTTCCCCAGGAATGTTTACAAAAAACCTCAAAACAGGCCAGGAAGGTTTCTGTGTAGACTATCATAAAACAATTTATTGACATTCAATTTTTTTACATTTTTTTTTCCTACTAGTCTGTACTCCATTTTTTCCCATGGAAAGAATTTCCACACTCTATTACAAAGTACCAGTAAAGCTGAGAAATTTGGAATGGATTTTTTTTGAAGAAGTACATTTTTTGCTAAACTTTCTTCAGACAGTTGCTTTTTCATGAGATATATTCTGGTCTAGACCAAAAGTCAAGTTTTACTTGTAAACAGCCTATTTATGGAAATCAGAGCAGTTCTGCCTTTATATATCCTGAAAATGACCCAACAATAGTCTCAACTATTAATGCTGGGTAAGAAGCTATATGTGTACCAAAGAGAAGAAAAAGTATAGCCACAATTCTGATATGGCTTTTGCTGCTTCTGCTGTTGCTGCTTCACAAGTTTGTTGTACTTTTAGGCACCTACTTTCTACCTTTTTTTTTTTTTTTTTAATATATAAAACCCACATGTAAGAGCTTAGAGACAAAAGTGGTAAGAAATGTTACAGGTAGCCAGATTTTCTGGTGTCCATGATTTTTCCTGCTAGAATCACAGTCCTGCTGTTTACAGTAATGACAAGTAACTTTCTCATGCTGTTGTTGTGATGCCCATACTGACATCTGCTGACATTACATCCATGGCAGATGTGCTGCATAAAGGGAAGAGAACCTGATCCCTGAGAATGAAGACCGCAGGAGCACATTTTTGTTGAGATATTTTATATACACTTGTAGCTCTAAGCTGTCAGAAATCTCTTCTGGTATTCTCCTTTAAATTTAGCTTCTCAGGTCTCTACAAATAGGGGTAGCCTCATGTGACAGCTCTTTTAAAGTAAATTTGCCTAAGTAGATTCATTTGCATTTTAAAGAAGGGTGTAGGAGGTTGCAACTAAAGAAGAAATTCTTACTTAAATTTGTTCCATCTCACAATGTCTTAAACACTTTTTCCTATTATCTGACTTCTGTTTTACAATCCCCCCCTTACATTTGACTAAAAAATAAATAAAACCAGAAGTATTTCCTTGATAATTGTGCAGGTTAAACTTTGAGGCTTTATATTGTGGCAAATGCATCAAGAATAAAACAAAACCAAGATTAAATTATAAGCCCATGTCCTTATTGCTCTGTGCCTCTGCCTAGACTTTTATCCTTGCTTAGCTGTAATGCAATGAGCTTGCTTTGGGGATTGTATCATACTCCTGCTGCATTTTCATGGCATTCTAACTCTGATTGTGGTGTCTGTGTAAATAACAAACCAGAATGGACATTGAGTCACATTTTCCTGGGAGGGAACTTTAGGGTTTTTACCTTAAAATGTCTTTTAAAATTAACATTTTAAAATGGTAACAGCTATAAATGAAAAGAAAAATTGATTAAGCATGTTTAACACCAGGAAGGTTTTGATAAAATCTTTAAGGTTTCTTGTAATGTTTTGAATTAAGATAAACCATCACTTAAAATTAAACTTGAGAAGCAAATACTTTGAGTTGTAAGTCACCCTGAAACAACAATCAGCTTAGCCTGTTTGTGAGCTTTAAAAGTGTCATTTAATGTGAGTTTCTTGATATCAAGGCTGGATTATGTGGAAAACAATACTATGAGAAGCAGCCAGTGTGTTTGAGGCTATGAAATTGCCAACATTGCTGAAACATTCTTACCTGTGACTCAATATGTATTAAATAACACACAGAAACAAATATTTTGAAGCTGCTTCAAATATTCAGAATTTTAAATTATGAATTATTATTAAAAAGAAGCATTTTTCTGTTAATAAGAGAGTACTTTGCTTTATTCTGCAGTAAGTCATGCTTGGACTATATGAATTCTATTGTGTTTAACAAGATTCAGACAATTCATTTCCTCTCAAGATGATAAAATAGATACAATGTCATTTTCAGTTGTAATTTTCTTTCATAATTTTGCTCGGCAATTTTTTTTAGTGGAGTGCTCATTGAAAATGGAACCATTAAACGTAACATAAACATTTCTGAATTGAGATGTTAACATTTAAAAATTGCCTCATTTCACTCTAATGTGTTTTGCTGTTTTTCTTGCCTAATTATCATTCTTTTCAATATTTATGTTAACATGACCTTTCTCTGACTGAATGGCTGTAACTGCTTCTCAAGTACTTAGAGCATCATGATTTTTAAATTAAATTATGTTGTTGTGGAAGAGATTTCAATGCAGTCCACAGAATAACAGGGAAAGGAACAAGTTTCTGTTAGTCCCAGAATATGAAAGTAGTAATAATGTTTATTGGCTCACCCTTCTAATCAACTCAACTGTACCTAAGGAAGTATGACTTTGTTTCTTGTTCATGATTAGAAACATTCCAGTGAATTTAATGCTGGTCAAAACTGTCAGATTGACTAGCAGTGAAAGATTGTTTAATGTTGTAAAATGTTTATTACTTTTATTTATTATGCCTTCATCCTGCTGACAGAATTAAAGTTACACCATAGATTCTGTTTGCCCATGGGAAAAGATCACAGGCACACAGGCAGTAAGATTTGGCTCCACGTCTTAAATTTCCAGGTCAATGTTATTCTACAGCCAAAACCTACTCTTTTGAAATCTGTGAGGTCTAAGGCTGCAATAATATGCAATAATAAGCAAATGCAGAATTTTCTTGTAAACACTGGGAGATGTTTACTTTGCTTTTCTGAATATCTTTCAGAGTATGTGTTCTGTTTGTCTAGAATTTAAGAGTAAAGACCAGACTATCATCAGTTGCACCATGAAATCTTTTACTGTATGCCCAGCTTCCCAAATGATTACCTCCTCCAGCCTGAAAGAAAAGGACAATACTTCTCAGTTCTATGGTTCTCCATTTGCAGAAGACAATGAGTGAGAGCATGACATGAGCTGAAGGACATGAATGATACATATCAAGGGAGTAAGAGGGAACAAAATAAACCACTGAAAATAAAATCAAATGAGACATAGATATTTAAGATTTAAATGTAGCTTTTTAATATTGAAAGATGTGAACAAAATTAAAGATAAAATAACCCTGAATGAAAACAATGAATGTCAAAAGACTGCCTAAAAGGGAACATTAAAAAATAACTACAACACCCCCCCCTCCCAAACAACAAAACAAAAACAAAACCAAAAGCACACAACAAAATCTGTGTCAAAAGGACAGGCAGGCAAACTTTTACTGAAACAGTCACTAATTAACAAAATTTTAATGTACGTGTTTCATTCTTTAATTCTATTTGACATAAAAATGCCAAATATAAATAAAAGAATTGGCAGCTAACACAGTCAACAAGTTCAAACAACTTAGTCCACAAGCATCCCACAGAACAACACCTAATCCAAAAAGATGCTGAGTCTTCTTCAAGGCTTTCTGTTCTCAAGGGCTGTGCAATTGGGTATGATCTGACACTGTTCTTTCTGCAGACCTTGCTTGGCCTGAGTTCCTTGGTGGAATTAAGGAGGAGGGTTTTTTTGCCCTGAACACAAAATGTGTATAGTATGCTTCTGACTGACTTTCTCTTCCTATATGGAAAACAGGGAATAAAGAGAGAACTGTTTGCAAAGTCCATGCATAAGTCAGAGACACCAGTATCTTGAGGCAAGTTGCCACAGATGAATGGCATGTCTTACTGGATATTCCAGAATATCAAGACAAAAAGCCCCATAATATTCATAGAATCATATATTGTTAAGGCTGGAAAAGGGCTTCTAAAATCATCAAGTCTAACCATCAACCTAGTACTACCACCATGTTCAATATTAAACCATATCCCAAAGTGCCATATCAGAACATTTTTCGAACACTTCTGGGGATGGTGACCACACTACCATCCAATCTAAACCTCCCCTGGTGCAACTTGAGGCTATTTCCTCTCCTTTTATTTTTTCAACATCAAGTGAACTTGTCTTGGCCAAGAGCTCTCTGACTATCCTGGGCCAATGGCACTAATACATCTTCTCCAACTCTCCATCCTTACTTCCTGGACTTCAGGCTTGCCCAGGTAAACATTATACACACTCTCTCATGTCTGACAACATATAGGATTTCCCACTGGTAGGTGAGCAACTACAGATAAACAAGGCACGGTCACTGCCAAGAGCTTTGGAAAAACAGCATGGAAGAAGGAATTGAAAAAAAAAAAAAAAGAGAGAGAGAATGCAATCTTTTTTTTAACTTTTTTTTTTTTTTTAATGTGGAAAGATGTCAAACTGTCATGTTAGTCTCTGTTGAGGTTCTGAGCACGAACAGTTGCCAGGGTAACTGTTGTGCCAAGCCTCAGCACTTATGTAGTTTTTCCATTGATAATTGCTAATGTGAACAAGTGCTGGCTTGCACTTTACACCTGCCTGGGTTGTAAGTCTACTTCAATTGGATGTGCCAAGATTGAGGAAAAAGTAATCTGCCCTTTCAAGACAAGTGACAGGTAGATGAAGTCTTGCTTAGGCCTTTACTGTAACAGTTTTGCTGACAAAAGTACTATGAATTGTCTTCCCTCAGTGCACATATACTGCTATTGTTTATGGAATTGAGAGTTTAAGCTTCAAGGTTCATTATAGGTAATTATGCCATAATGTTTTTGGGGAATGTCTTGGTGCTGCCTGGTGAAATTCTACTTTTACCCCCAGAGATCAGTGCTTCATTTTATATGCATATATGAAAATAGTCTTTCAAAGTGATGCAGAGAAATGAGCAAAACCCAGAAAATATTACAATTCCTATACACACACACACACGCACACATATATATATATATATATATATATATATATATACACACACACACACACACATGTTGATTTATGAATTTGTTAAGAAACCCAAATGTTTCTAAAGCAAAACCTGGAGAATGAATACAGAAATGTTTTTAAAAAATTCTTCTGCTGGTAGTTTGTTCCACAACCTCAGAAGTGATGTGGAACTTTGGAGTAGTCAGTTTTTGAATGTTCTACTTAAGGTATTTTGATGTCTGATAGAGAACCACAGCATCTCAAAACTCTTTAAGAAATAAGTTTCCCTAGAAAAGGAATCATGCTGAAAGCCAGGGAACCCAGGGGTTCCTTAATGTTTTGTCCAGGACCATCACTTTCTTAGTTATATTATCTCCATCCATATTTTGGGCTGTCCAGCAGCTATCAACAGGCTGTAATTTGCTATTAAGCTGAACAAAATTGACCCAAAAGATATAGAAAAGATATTATAGGGCCTTTTTTTCATTGTTTTTCTTTTATTGTATGTGGGTTTGTTTTGGGGTTTTTTCCTGGTCATAAGGAGATTACAGTTTCTACGCTTTTTATTTGCTTTTTAGAGCTGTGTTGAGCCTGGCCTGCTCCACTGCTGAGTGTATACACTGTGTGTAACTCTGTCTTCCTTTGATGTTGATTTCCCTGTGCACTTAAATAAAGTTTCCTGAAGCAAATATGTCAGAGTGAATTAATATATGAATATTACATAGTTCTTATTTTAGCACCTTTTATCAGACGACCTCAAAGAACAGCACAAAGGATGGCAGAGAGATTGCTTTATACCATTCCATGATGGCAGCAGAGGTAGAGTGATGTCCTCCTTGACTGATACCGAGGATAGAAATAGAAGAAAATCATCCTACTTGACAAAAAAATTATCATAAAAGTTAGACATCATCAGATATACCAGTAATTCTGATTGCATAACCTGTCTTAATTTTTAGTAATGCCAGATGTTTCATATGCATCCATTTACTCCTATGGGACTGGTTGATGATTAAAAGGTTACAGTATCAGGCAGAACAGTGCTAGTCTGTACATCCTACCAAGCTACTTTGCATGATCTAGTATTAAAAGTGAAATAAGTGAAATCCCAAACCTCCTCCATATAGCACTATGTGTGCTAGATAGGGATTTCATGTCCAGAAACACAGTGAACTCATAGGAATGTTATTTTCTTTAAGATATTCAGGCTAAGAGCATAAAAGAGGGAAGCTGCTGAAACGGCCCAGGAGAGGAGAGGATTTTAAACACCTTATTTAGGATCTTTTAATCCATGTTTTCAGTGATATTCATTTACTTATGTAATTCCCCCATGAGATAGACTCATGGGGCTAAATGCTCTCTCATATTTCTGCCTGGTCACACTGCCATAAAGATGAGAGAATTTGGAAGCACACAGAAGTAAATGAGAATGCCATGTGGTTCCCACAGTTGATAAGCCCCAACTGTAATGAAGCATTAGCTGGATGAGCATTTATTAGTAGCTGCTGCACACAGAAGTGTGTAATTTCATGCTATGGGTTACTAATGCTGATCAAAGTTTAGGAGTTCATCAGAGTTTACCCTATCACACTTTCCAATATCATCAGAAAGAAATTTGATTCACTTTTTAGTGAAAAAATTGACCTAGATTTTCAGCTTCACCACTGAGATGCTTATAGAAGCATCTGTAATGGAGTTTATCCATGATGATTGTGACTAAACTGGAGCAGCAAAATTATAATGCAGTGAAGAACTGCAATGCAATAGCAAATGTTGATCTGACTATGAAGAAAAATAAATTGCAGAACAAAGTTTAATAAACTGATAATTTTAATTCACACAACAATCAGGTAAAAAATCACAATCTTTTAAAATCTGCATTATGAGCAAAATCACATTGGATGTTCTAGAGTGGTCAGTTTTCGCTTTAGTTCATAGTCTATCAATCTGAAAACATCATAACAAAGATAAGAGAAAAATAAGTGGGCTCTGACTTCAACATACGGCTTAGCAAGAGAAAGTTGCTCCCTGGAGACGCATTATCCATACATGTTTCCAAAGGAAAAAAAAAAACGGGAAAGCATACCAGGAAAATGTACTTCTTAGAAGCACTGTGGCTGCATGTTTTTAAGTGAAAGGATGAGAAGAAATGGCCTTAAGTTGCACCAGGGGAGGCTCAGACTTCATATCAGAAAAAAATTTTCACTGAAAAAGTGGTTAGGCAATGAAATAAGTTGCCCAGGGTAGTGATGGTGTCTCTGAAAGTGTTCAAGAGGCATGTGAAAGTGGAACTTGAGAATGTGGTTTAGGGGTGATTATGGTGGTGCTAGTTTGAGCGTTGGACTAGATGATCTGGTCCCTTCCAGCCTTGATGATTCCATGTTCCAGGCCAGGCTGGACGGGGCTTTGAGTAACCTGGTTTAGTGGAAGGTGTCCCTGCCCATGGCAGGGGATGGGAACTAGATTAACTTTAATATCCCTTCCAATCCAAGCAGTTCTATGATTCTGTGACAAGAAGATAGGATTTTCCCCCTACTGACAGGCTAAGGTAAGTTGTAGAGTTGAGTAGATTTGTCAGCTGGGGTTGCAGCCATGGTGAGCAACATGGGACTACTATGTAGTGCTCAAGCTCCTGGTTTGGACCAAGGCCTCATGGCAGGCACAGTTTTGTTTGTAAATTAATTACAGGATTCAGCTGTTGAAAAAGTGTGTTCTGGAAGTCATGGAAAAGAATTTTCAAGTGAAAATTTCATGGACACAGCATGAAATCTGTTTCTTTTTCCTCATGACCTTATGTTACAAAGCTCAGAGTTTGGACAGGTACTACAGTCTATACTGAATGATCTCCTTTGAGATCCTGTATTTGCACTGTAATCAATCACCCCTTGATCTGTTATTTGTAAAAATCAGAATAAGGTAGAATAATTAATACTTTTTCCTGTTGTACAATGTACTGGTTTAAAGGTAAACCAGCAGGAGAAATTAACCCAGCTGAAGAGAGATTATAAATCAGAGTTACAATTTAATAAAAATATTATGATAAATGCAATGACTCAAAGAGAAATTGGGTTTAACCCACAAAACCCAGAAGTATAACCCACCACCCTGGGGCACAAACACAATGGTGTTCATTAGCCCCTGGGCTGAGCCCCACGTGGTTCCCCTGAGTCCAAAATAAAAGGAACGGAAAAACCTGTTGGTGCAGATGGCAGTCACAGTCTGGACGAGAATGGTGGTCTCCTCCTGTCGAGGTACTGGTCCTCCTCTGGATCTGACGAGTGGTTGCAGAGGTCTCCAAACTCCAAGACTGTATACCCTCAGGTTCAGGTGGGAACGTTCAGTACCTCCCCCAGGGTGCAGAATTCCACAATGGGTGATCTAACTCTGTGAGTCATGGGGTATTTTTGGAATCGTTGACGGTCCATTAGCAGACACACCCCCTCAGACTGGGTGTGAAGGTGCTAATGACTTCCTGGAGGGGAGTTATCATGGCTCCTTT
>JAOXXN010000001.1:88431558-88445442 GCA_026770055.1 Myrmophylax atrothorax
AGCAGACACACCCCCTCAGACTGGGTGTGAAGGTGCTAATGACTTCCTGGAGGGGAGTTATCATGGCTCCTTTCTCACAGGCTTCTTTAACACCCAGCTTACATCCTGAGAGGTTGAGTGTGCCCTGGGCAGTTGCTGCAAATGGTCCATTTTTAACAGTTCATGGGAAATTACATAGAGGGTGGAGAATACACAGCTTTGGTCACACCCACACAGTGATAAACTGGTCCTGCCTGCTAAACTAGGACATACAATTACAGTTAAATACATATCAGCAATGTCACTTCTTTTATGCCTGCAAGAATTTTACCTGGGGGAAAGGTGAGGAATAACCTATGTCCAGTTTGCTTAGTCCCTGGTAATTTCCCTGGTAATTGCTCCTCATCACATGAGAAAAAGTCTCATTAGGAAATGAGCTACCCTAAGAGTGGTATGAGAAGTAGAAGCAAGGAGTCTATAAGGGGATCAGAAACAGTGTATAGGTGTTTGACACTTTTCTGAGTAAATAAATTCAGCACCATATACAGCATTTTTTTCCCACATCAAGATAGGGTTGTTCCGGCATGCTTATATATATATGATGCTTGACCTCTTTTTTTAACTCTGATATACTGTATGAATGCAGTGTCTTGCAAGGACTGTCTTGTTCCAGGAAGGACTCCACAGTTACAGGCAAAACAAGATGTTTAAGGAGGAATTTTCAAGTTTACTGTATTTATTCGGTTATTTGGGTTTTTTTCCTCAGCTGCTGTGATCGACTTTTTTTCTCATTTTATTTTTCATCTTTTGCTTCTCCAAACCCAGGTCAAGAATTTGCTTTGCCTCTGAGTTAAAGAACAGCATTTCCCCCCAAGTGCTCATCATTTGCAAGTGCCCACTTAATTATTGTTAGACATTACAGCTTCTTACTCATTAACTTTAAACTGGTGCACAATCATGTAGTCTGCAGTGTGAGAAGCAACTAAGGTCAACTTTTAAGAGCAAATCAAAAGAGAACAGCAAATCAGTGCAGAAGAAACTAGAGAGAAGAAAATAGAAGAAAATAAAGAAGGAAACCCTGCTAGATTTCAGAAGTAATTTTTATCCAATTCTTTCATTCACATTAGTGCAAGGTAGAGTAGTTTCACTGAAATCCATGATGGAAAAAAAATAGTTTCCTGTAGGTACAGACTTCATTTACATTGGCTTCACATAATAAACCTTACTCTTAACTAAGCCCCGCTAAGTGCCAGCATGTCTCCTTTTAGCCATACTGCATTCAAAGTCAAGCTATTTCAGCTAAAGCATGTTCTCTTTGATTTAAAGTTTTACATTAACCTGAAAGGCAGGGAGAGCTGAAAATCATGCAAACAGTAATTCATACAACTCAACTGATAAGCAATAACTCATTAGACCATTATAACTCTATCACATTCATAAGTGTGTGTTCTAAACTTGTTCTTGTCTAGGATTTGTGAAAGTGCAAGATAAAGAATACATTTTCCTGATTTCCACACCATTAATTTGAAGGAGAAGCAATCACTTGACATAATCATCATTTATATAAGTAAAATTTTGACCATATAAATATGCAAATTATAAGAAGGAAAAGAACTTAAAATATTTCTGTAGAATAAAACCTTTTCTCTAGACACATTTTCTTTCTGGTTCATCCAATTTATTTTCATCACCTTTGCTATCAAATGCAAAGGCAGCATGTAGACTTGCCTGTGTGAAGGACATTTCATGAAACCTCAGTGACAAATATTGTCACTGTAAATTGCAGCCACTGTTTTTTTCCAGGCAGTTTGCCTTTTTTTTTTTTTTTTCACTGCCACTGCCAGGCTGCCAGGTGTCAATAGCCTGCTGCTTAAAGCATAACAGCTGGAAAACAGAGGCAGGACAAGCTGGAGCCAACTGCTTGCAGAAGCCTCCTTTACCTGTGAATTCATTTTGTTTGACTAGAGTTACTATGACAGCGGTGACAGAGCTTAAACTACTGAGAGGGCTTGGTCTCTTTTAGATAAACACTGAAAATGGTAGAGTCACCATCTCTGGAAGTGTTCAAAAAACATGTGGATAGGGCATTGAGGACATGATTTAGAGGCAAACATGGTGGTAATGCTAGGTTGACAGTTGGACCTAATGAACTTAGAATTCTTTTCCAACCTTAATTCAATGATTCTAAAGCTCAGGCACTGAAATATTAAGATTTGAGGCGGAGACCCGCATCAGGTTTAGGTTCAGACTGAGCAATATCAAAAACTCCCATTTCAACCTCACATGATCTCAGCATCTGGTGATAAGATGACCTAGTATCATTTCTAGAACTAAGGATTCTTATGATTTTGACTCCACAAATATCCAAAACTAAAGGACCTGGTCATGCTCTGATAATTTCAGGGAATAGATCAAGTACTCTTCTGCTCCACAAAAGAAAAAATGACCAGTGAGTTCAGTGCAGTTAGCCAGAATATGGGAAGAAGAGTTAAAAACAGGCAACTCTGTAAGGAAGTGAAATTATCTTCCTCTTTACATCTGTGTTCCCAGAGCCATCAACTGAGTAGTCATGTATTTTTGTCTGTTCAGTAGATTAAAAACCTGGAAGATTATATATATTCTACCTACCTTTCCACTCATATATTATCAAAAAGATCTGGGAAAATGATGGATTTTCTGACAGAAGATCTGGAAGAGTATATAGAGAAGGGCAATGAAGCTGGGGAAGGGTCTGGAATCATATAAGTATCAGCTGAGGGAGCTGCAGTTGTTTAGTCTGGACAAAAGGAGGCTCTGGGGGACCGTCTTGTTTTCTACAACTATGTGAAAGGAGGTTGTAGCCAGGTGGGGGTTGGTCTCTTCTCCCAGATAAAAAGTGGTATGACAAGAGGAAATGACCTCGAGTTTAGATTAGACATGAGGAAAAAATTCTTTCCTGAAAAGGTTGTCAAGCATTGGAACAGGCTTTCCAGGGAAGTGTCTAAAAGACATGTTGATGTGGCACTTGAAGTCATGGTTTAGGAGTGGGACTGGCAGTGCTGGGCTAACAGTTGGACTTGATTTTAAAGGCCTTTTGCAACGTAAAATATTCTATGATTCTATGAACCTTTTCTGATCCTGTATCAAGACCATTTTCTATGATGGTTTAACAGCTTGTGAAGGTGCAATGATATCAGAAAGGTCCTGACTTTGCATTCTTATTCTGTATTACCATCTTAAATGTATACATGTATATATTTATAACTGTATGTATACATGTAAAAAACTCTGTGTGTTTGTGTGTGTGTGTGTAATGTATTATGTTCTTAAGTGGATGGAGTGTCTTTGCTGGCCTGGTGGGATATGGGATGGATAACAAAGGTGAACAGTCATAAGATAGATGGTTCAATACCATTACGTATACCTGGACCAGCTTTTTTCCTTTCTGTGTATATAACAGTAATCCTATGTTTTGATCAAGGAATGGGGGCTCACTGACCTTACTGCAGGTAAATATATCAATTTGGTTTATAGTACAATATATTTTTATTGAAATAAAAATGTGTACTAAATTCTATCATGATGGATAAGAGTTCAGAAAATCCGTATATAAAAAGATGTATAAATCCATATATAAAAAGATGATGACTTTCTAAACACTGTTTGAGTCAGTGACACAAAAAGGTGCTTCAGTTCTGTTGTGTTGTCTTCTCAGTTTAACACTCATTAAATGTTTCAAAATACTATGACATCCTCATAGCAAATATAATTAAACTTTCTCTCCTCTGACACTAAAAAAAAAGACTTCAGTATTGCTTTCTATTTCCATAGCAGTATAAGAGAAAAAAAGATTCTTTTTTTCAACTTCCTCTTTTTTTTTTCCTCTTTATTTTTTTGGTAGAATGGACACATTTCTTTGCTTGGAAAATGGGATTTTCTTCACTTTTGAGACATCGGTGAAAATCTGTAATTAAGGTAAGAGAGGTAAATTCAAGTTTTCTACAATTTCACAATCTTGCAGACTCTCACGGTTTGAGAAGTGATGCCTCAGATTCTCTTTTCATGTTTCTTATTTTTATATTTCATTTAGAAACTCAAGTTAATTTGTTGCATTTTTATTGCAACAAAGACTTTGTTGTTACAGCAGCTATTTAGCTAAATCGGTACCTGTGGGCTTTTTTTTGTTGTTGTTAGAGATGCCATCACAGATTTAAATTTTACCAGCCTGCAGTAAGAGATTGCCTTTCTACAGAAAACAGTTCTTTTTGTAAAGAAATTCACCCTGCAGGAATTTTAAGGCCTGAGGATCTAAGACTGGGGTTTGAACACCATATAGTTAGCATAAAATTTGAAGAACAGCTATATAAACTAGGACTTTCAACTCCCACTCAAAGAAAACTTCTGGGATTTGCAAGCTTTTGATCCCTCCACCCCTAAAGAATTAATTTAAGGATTGATCTCCAGGTCACATAATTTTCCACTGAGGTGCATTTTCTTGTATATCTTGGATTTGAATAGGTAATGTTGATATATTGAGATAAAATTACACATTTCTTTGGGGAGGCATGGATTAACAAACAAAATTGTAGCATTTTAAGGGAGTGGAGTACACAAACACTAACAAAACCCAGGAGGAGCAGATCTGGCTATATCTTGTAAGGGCTTTTGTGAATCCTTGCTATAAGCAGCATTGTGAATCAAATCAAATGATTAAATCAAAGATAAGCACAGGATTGATGGGAGGCCAGTTCTCAGAAACATGGATTTACCAACCTCTTATGCTCTGTGTGGTGGGATTACCGCTGTCAGGTACAGCATGGAGTTAGTCTGGCAGTCTGCTCAGTCTTCTGTATAACTCATCACATCTGTGGCTCACAGTGCACTTGTAGGAGAAAAGGGATGTAGAAGTGTTGTTTTTCTTTGTATCAATCACTTATTTACTAACTAGAAAAGCAGCTGATTTTGATACAATTATTATACAACTGAAACATCATTCAGGTGTCCTAAAGAAACTTTTTAAGGATTGCACAAGAATATACATACCCATAATAACAAAAAACCCAGAGGTATTTACTGAATGAAATACGTATATGGAGCTATGTAAGATGATCAATTCTTGACAATTATTTCTATCACATAATAGACTTGTCTATTTCAAACCAAATCTAGTAGATTTAATCTTATTACAATTGAATTAATGAGTGATGTGTTTCGCTGGCTGCTGTTGTCTGGGATCGCCTTCTCCGCATGGTGTTGGCATGCTTAACATTACTGTATTAATGAATGTCCTGTCACAGCTTCATTAAGGGTTTGGCTCCAGGATGAAGCAATGAGGCTTTTGTGGAGGTTTGATGAAGAAGTCTGTCATCATTGTTCAATTATAATCTATAATGAAAATATCTAAGGTTAAGAATACATGTAAATATGTTCAAATATGAGCAATAGTGTTTACTCTCTATGCAGCCTGTAGGTTGCAATCTATATTAATAGGATTGTAGAACCCATTGTCTCCAAAAAAAAATCAGCTTCTTTTTTTATTTAGTTGCAAATTAAATCCTCAATACTATAATAGCTAGAAAAGTCATCCATGCCCTCTGAAATTTCTATGAGAACAGCCAAAATAATTCAGCAAAGACCACATTTTATCCTAAAACTACTCCAAAAAATCAAGCAGTATTTTTTGAGTTTAACCAGAACTGCAGTTTCTTAACCACTGTCATCAAGAACACACTTATGCTGATATATTATGTTCTTGTATTTAATTGTGTTGGTCAGATTTCATTATGTCTTGAAGTGTAAGTTAACTTGATTGATGCAAATTGACAGATTATATCCAAAATCTAACCCAAGCCTCCCAACAGTTGTTAGCAGATGCTGAGAATCTTTTGGTTTTAATCTACTTCAAAGTATATGCTTTCATTTCAGCTGATGTTTCTATATTCCTGTGTGAGAAAACAAACTATAATTTCTTGCTGAACTAGATCCACAGCCCTGAATTATCAATTCTTAGCAGGATTGTGATATCTAGTAATTTGATTGTAATGTGTGAAACTGTAAATGTGGTTTTGAGTGTAAATATATCAAAATATCATTCTGATTGATTTTTATGTTCTTTATATAATCTTTACACCAGTTTAGCATCACTTATAGGACTTCTAGTACCAAAATGAAACACAGATTTATATCCACTGCTTCTTAAACATACCACTTTACTTCTTTCAAGGAACATATGAGTAACTTCTAACTGTTTCCGTTGCCAGAAGTTTGAGTGGAAAACTGCTATTATGAAAAAAAGAGAAGGCTCATAGAGATTGCAAACTCATACTTAGCAGGACCTAGAGTGCAACATTCTGAAAAGTACAAAAATAGAACAACATGTGATTTTAATTGTGGGATTTTTATTGTTGGAACAATAACTTTTTTACAAAAACAATCTCCTTTTTAGCTGTGGGAGCCAGTGAAACATCAGAGATTTATAAGATGCTGCTTTCAAAGAGTGGTTAGAAAGTAATCTCTGTAAAATGGATGTGACCTCTGGGGTTTGAGCATAGTCCTTGCCTGCCCACCTGAAATAGCACACAGAGAATTGTACAAACTTCAGCTGATTATTTTCCTAAACCCACAGCTTAAGTGAGACCTTCCTTAGGAAATAAATTGCTCCTGAATATGGAACAGAATCAGAACTATGGAACTAAAATAAGACATGATTCCCAAAATAAAAGCAATTACAGACTTTAAACAAAACCTTATTTTATTCTGGTAGAGACTATTTAGGGGATTTCTGATGATTAGAAGGCACCCAGCCACAAATGAAAAGAATGCATTCAGGCCTCGGTAAGTTTTATTGCCAGGCTTGTAAAGCCCCTGAATCCCAACCATAATGGCAAATGATGGCACTTTGTGTTTTGTTAGAGGCAAGGCAAGACAACTGTTACAACCCAGTCTAGAAGCCCTAAGCTTAACCAGGTGCACATTTTTATTTTAGGCTTTAAGAGATTTTGCTCACAACAACCCTTGTAAAGCCATTGGTTCTTTGGTACCTTGAATTCATGTCCAGAGAGAAACTACACATTTTTCTCTAAAATACTTTTTTTTAATTTGGTCAGAATATAGGTATTTTGGCAAAAAGGGTTTTACAGGAGCGACAAGCAGCTTCACAAAAGCATTACAACAGTTTACCAGGACTAATAAGCATTGCTGTAGTAAGGAATTCCTGTTACACTCAGTAGACACAAGCTCCACACAATTTAGGTTAAGTACAGAAAGTAGATATTTAGGTTATCCTCAAGAGGAAGAAAAGAAGGAAAGAATAAAAGAAGAGAGATTAAGATGAGAAAGAATAAAGAGAAGAAAAGAGGAGAGAAAAAACACAGTTACCATTCAGAAGGTCACATGTTGACAGCTTAAGACCTCTGTGTGCCTATTTATAGACTCTGTCTGGAGTGGCCATTCCCCCCAGGCAGGACATCTGGTTCAATGACCATTCAGTGTCCCCTTAGCCAGAGGAAGGGGTGCTGAAACCAGTCAGGGGCTCCACGGGATGTGATGTGTGTGGATTATCAGGCTGACCTCATTGCCTGACAGGTGTCCATGTAACCTTCCATGACATGTGGTTCCTGACCTCCACGGCCATCCTGACCTGGCTGACAATGCACAGAGGCAAGGTGGTCCTGACCCAACAATAACTGATTGGGTGTGTAACAACAACACAACCTTTGTCATATGGATCCCACTCAGATGTCAGTGAATATAGTATACAGGGAAATATATAAGCTGCTTTGGTTTCGTTTGTTTGGTTGGTTTTGGTTTGGGTTTTTTGGGTTTTTTGTTTTTTTTTTTTTAAGTTGAATCATCAAATGAAGCCTACTTGCAGTATTTTACATCTGGGCTGTTTGGGACTGTTTGATGGAAGATATAAGTAACTTGATTGGTGAAAATAAAGTCATAAATTCCCGCCCATGAAAGGAACACGAATCTGTTTATCCTCTTCCCTCCTGAGATAACGACAACAAAAAACTAAAAAAATATTTCAAAACAACACCAAAAATGTGCTTTCTTATTGAACAGAAGCAAATAGTTTTACAGCTAACTCTTGGAGAATCTCCTGATATTTTACTGAAGATACAGATAGTAGATGTCATTCAGGTACAGTCAGAGGAACAGAAGTATCCTCTTCTGGGAATGTATTGTTAAAATAGATCTGTCACTGGATGCCATCTGGTCCATCACAAAACAAACCATGTTGCATTTCAGAGGTATCTCTTCATAATTATTCCTAAGGATGGATCTGCTGACAGCATGGGACAATATGCAGGAGGAAAAGAACCTGTGGGATGCACAGATTATTTGAGGTTACCCTTCTCCAAAGTAGCGTCCTGTACTTCTGTAAGTTAAATCACCCTAAAACACAGCCTGTTTGATATTTGGAGCACAGCGGCAACAAAAGCTATCTCTTCACTGGGTCTTCTGACTTTGGAGATGTTTTATTTCAGCTATAAAACTACAGAAGAACTTGCTAGAAGATTCTAGGTGTCTCCCTTGAATGCACTCCCCATGTTAGGGCCAGGAATATTTGTGGGCATGTCCCCTGTGAAATTAAGTATCTGTTTTTTCAAGTCTTTTCCAATGGCTAATCATGATCCAAAGGGATTGGTCAGGGTATGGATGGCATGATGGTCCTTCCCTCCTTGGGCAACAGTAGTGTCTATGCATACTGATAACATTGTGATGACTTGGCGGAGAAAGTGTTGATGAAACTCTTTTCCATGAAAAGTACACTTTATTTGAAACACAGAAGCTTAGAAAAATCACATTTATTTTTTCTTACAAATGAATTTTGGCATAAAAAGGGGGAAATTAATTTTCTAGGAATTAATATATATATAGTAATGAACAAAACACAAATAAAACAAGGTCTTTTGGCAGAAAAAGCCTTTTTTTTTTTTTTTTAATTGAGGTACTCTCAGTGTTCTTTCTGTAGCAATTCCTTTTTTATTATTTCTGGTCAGAATTAAGAAAAAATATAACAAATATCCTTGAGCAGAATTTGTTCTGCATTCAACTCTAGTTAACAGTAGATTTGAAAGTTCAGATTTACTTTTTCTTTGTTGGTCACAAGTGTGTCTCCTGACAGTTAAAGAGGCATCAGAACACCCTATAAGTTGACCAGTTTTGGAGGAGTGGTTTTGCATGACTGGAAACCAGAATTCACCCAATAATTCAGAATATGCAGCAACCTGGTCTAGTGGAAGTTGTCCCTGCTCGTGGCATGAGGTTTGGACCTAGATGACTTTAAGGGCCCTTTCAACACCAACTATTCTATGATTTTATGGTATGGTAAAAAGCAACTGGCTCCTTTGGACTTTTTCTGAAGTGACTAGGTCTAGAGTTCAGACCTTCAGTGTGCTAAGATATCTAACTCTACGCCAGACAGTCATTTCAGAAAAACATTGAGGTAGACAGTCAAGCCAATCCCTTGTTCAGCAATCCTTCAAGCAGAATATCATAAAGAAGTCTAAATTATCTTTCTTTCTTGGTGAATATGGAGGCAGATGCACTATGGGAGATGGCAACCAGCTTCCAAATAGGAGAAGTAAAGTGTTTATGGTAGTTTTGTTGTTTGGGGGTTTTTTGTTGGTGGTGTTGACTTTTGTTTTCTGTTGTGCATTTTTGTCTTTATTTTGTTATTTAATCTGTTAGGCTGTTACCAGAAATTATGGTTTCGGCTATCACAGCAATGAACTAGCTACAGTACTTTCAAAACAGAACTAAAACAAGACATTGCTCCATAAAAACAAAATTATTTATTAGTGGTGTGATAAAACCAGAGATTGTCATAAGAGCTAACACATCACCAATACAGCTGACTGGCTCGTTTATCAGCCTCACCATAACAGATCTATCATTGTTTCTTCCACTACTAAACACCTACATTGTGATTTTTTGCCAATGTCTGAAATTGGACTTTGTGACCGAGTTAGTCCTTTCTAGCTGTCTACATTCATTGCATCACCATAGCATTATGAATGGAATACATATGTAAACCCCCCTGAATTACGATAATGGGTATTTTGTAGCAGACACATCTCAGCTAATATATTAAATCACAGGATATGTACAAAGCCATTGTCTTCCTTGCATTTATATGAAATGTTGTATAGAAGAGACATATGATTGTAATATACCAAGATGTACTGTATTTTCATTTTGTCCATTGTTGCATATGCAGTTCAAAAGCCTTCTTAGTGTATTTTCCAAGAGAATTTTTGTTGTACTTTCTTTTAATAGGCTTTGTTTGTACCCTGTTCATTTCTAACGATACCTTTAGAAATAATTTTTTATACTTACGTAGATATGAAGAATTACAGTGTCAGATGAATATCTGGAACCCACAATACATGTAACCTCACCAAAAAAAAAAAAAAGAGAGAGAGAAAGAGCTGAAGAAAACAGAAGTTTTGCCACATTTCTATATAAAATCTATAAAGTTCATGAAATAAGGTATTTTGAGACAGATCCTGATGTTAGGATGTGAAATCACCTTTTTCTAGTGCTTATACACCCTATTTTCCAGACAAGAAATGTTTTCATGATAAGGTTTCATTATATGGTTGTGGGGCAAATAATATCAGTTCTTGCTCCTGCATTCCAGCAGCATACTAGTCTAACAGATATTTAATGGATATTGCTACTTCTGCTTGGCAAATGTATCCCTGTTTGACAGAATTTCAATTTTGGTAAAAAGCTATAAAAAAGTACTGAATCTTCTGTTATGAAAGAGAAAATGTTCCAAGGTGGCTAATGCTATTACCACCAGATAGAAAATCAGGTTTCTGAACTCTGTTTATTTTGTTTTGTCTGTCTGATGTGACAGGAGAAGGTGATGACTGCAGTTAAAAGGAGATATCAGTTACAGTGCTGTTCATAAATATAGTTTGTTCGGCAATAATGTCTTATCTCTCTGCTTTTTCCTTTCTTCAAAGGGCAGCTTCTTTGTGAGATTTTGATTTTCAAATTTCTTTATTCTTTAAAGTACTTACAAGATGGCAAAGAGGGCCTATAATGTCACTCTGATGGACAGAGTATTTCAGAGGTGCTTGCTTACTCCAAAGCAGGATATTCCAAAGGGATCTTCATGATAGATAAAAGTACAAGCTCAGCTTGATAGTGGGCAAAAATATTTAAAATAGTGCTGTTTTTTCACTTTATTCCTATGAAACTTCTTGCTGGATACCCTGAGTACAATAATTAAAAATGCATGAGAGTCTCCGCTGAGCTTCCTCCCTCAGTTTACTTTGTTTTTCATTTTTATACAGTATTGCTATTAAAACCTTATTATGTCCATACCTTGCCAAAGCTGCTGGCTCAAACTGCATCATGAGTTCCACTGTGTACCGGTGCCTGATGTGCTGTTTGTTGGCACCCACTGGATGCTCACTGCTGCTGCAGATGTACTTAGTGTTCAAGCAAAAATCCCACAACTTTTGAATCTGAGCTTCTATTAAACATCAGTGTCAACGATTTACACAGATAATGTAATCTATTTAAATAAGATGGTGCTTAACTTGAGAGGATTTTTTTATTCTTTTAGTTAAAATAATTTTCAGGATCTTATGATTATATTAATTGATGTGTGAATTTCCTATACAAATACCTGCTTGGACAGTTCACCCTTAATTTTGGTTTCTTCAGTTTTTGTCAAAGAAAGTGTTAAAGAACTGTTTCCATAATAGTAATTAAGATTATACATCACACACTGTTTACCTTGTTTCCAAAACACGGAATTTCTTTATAAAATAAACCTCTGATGCTTATTGTGTAAATAAATCATATTGCTATATACTCTCTAAATAATATATGAAATAGCAATACCTGACAGGGAAGAAATAGGACACCATGTTTGGTTATGGCTTGGCCAAATCACAATCTGTCAAATGACTTTCAGACAGCAATGGGAAATGAGAACAGCAAAGAATGAGTCCCAGGATGCAATTTGGATGCGGGAGGCTGGCTGGGTTTATTGGCAATGCAGCAGGTTGTTTCATGCTAGCTTGCCTCTACCCAGGGCTGGTGCTGGACACTGTCAGATCACCAGTAGAGATGCTCATGGCCCTGGGGTTCGTGCTTGCTGATTGCTTCAGTGGCACATAGCAGAGACCTTTGGGGCTGACCAGCACAGCATATGCCCTCAGATATATGTGTTACAATTTCTCTAATTAGCCACCACACTAAGTTAGAGGGTCAGCATTGGTACATTCTGAACACTACAGAGACTTGCTTAGTCAGCTATTTTGGAAGGAGGCCTGTTTTCGGATCTGATACAGCCATGGCAAAAGCTTCCTTACTATGATTAGAATGAGCTTTACTGCTCCACAAAGAGAAAAAAATAAAAAAACAAACCCCAAAACATTGAATGAATAACTACTTGCATGAATAAAACATGAACTAACACTAAAACTTCTTTGCTGTTCCAACATTTCACCAAGATTCTAAAGTCATCTTGTAGGCTTTGTTATTTCCTCAAGGGACAGCATACTCTAAAGACTTCTTTTCTGCTTTCCCTTTTCCATGAGACAACTCTTACATCTATCAAGAAAAAATGCTTAGAAGAGTTTGTTTCCTCTGTAGTAGAAGATCCTTTTCCGTCCTGATGCAACTGTCCATCATTCTCTGCAACTGGATAGCAAGAGATCACATGAGACTGGATGACTGTGTCACTTACACTATTTCTCTAAAATTACTTGAGTATTATTTCTACTGTGTATTTATTACATTTCATTAGAATATTTTTGCCTTAAGGTTTCAGTCTTCCTTCTCCTGCTTACAGCTTTATCAGCCCAAGTGATATGTAATTTTTATGAGCTCTGTGTTATGAGAAGTAATGCATAATGTACAAAGTAAAACCTTTTAGGATTTACAACTTGTTTTAGGATTTACAACTTTTGCATGTTGCCTACATATAACATGCAAATATTATTAAATGTTCTTCTGTGGAAGAAATTGATAAAAACTCTCCATTTCACAATTTGAAGGAACTTTGTCACAAAGATAAATTTAACATGATGCCAAGACTTGTGTAATTAACCCATTCATAAGTAACTGTACAAATCCAGTTAAGCAATCTACTGCAAAGCAAAACTTCTGTGCAATTATGCTGCAATTACAAGTTAATTACATAGATATAACAGCATCTGAATTTTACTTATACTGTCTTTTTTTCAAATTATAGTAATTAACATTGCAACTTCCAGGTTTTATCTTGCATAACAATAACACACATGACCAGGTTAATTGCAATTTTTCTGCTCTTACGTTTACTTCTTATGAAAATCTTACATAAAATACTGACATAGCATGATTCACTGGCCAATTTAAGTAGAGATTTCTTTCAAGGCAATTTGTAAACAATGCCTAACTGGAAATGAATAAATATATAATACTTGGATATTTATTTCTAAATTTAAAGTTTGGACATAAAATCTTAAGATATCATTCGGATCTTGGGTTAAGAAGCTTTCTGGTGCACTATTGCAGACTTTCTTTTCAAAACTAAGGTTTGTTTTCATCTTTCCTAACTTTAGATACAGAAGATGGATAAATTGCATTTACAGTCCTCATTTTCTGTAGAGGAAACAACTTGACTAGCTTAAACTAACTCATATCTTTCAGGGGTGGTTTTCCCAATGCCTTATGGCTTCCTAAGCTAGTTGGTGCCAAAACCAGTTTTTCCCTTTGCATCTACCTGTGTTCTACTTTCTCATAGCTAATGGCACCCATGAGCCAAGGAGGCTAACAAATATGCACAGGAAATTTATATGTTCAAGGATTGTGAAGCAGCACAGGCTTTTCATATTCTTAGTAAACACAGTCTATATATTAGGATTTGAAACTGATGATGTAATAACATCATTTGAATATTTCTAACTT
>JAOXXN010000001.1:88498216-88516300 GCA_026770055.1 Myrmophylax atrothorax
GAGGCAGCACCTTGAATCCTGTGTCAGGTTTTGGGCCCCTCACTGCAAGAAAGACATTGAGGTGCTGGAGTGAGTCCGGAGAAGGACAATGGAGCAGGGTCTAGTGCACAAGTGTGATGGGGAGCAGTGGAGGGAGCTGAGGGTGTTCAATCTGGAGAAAAGGAGGCTCAGGAGGCACCTCATCATCTTCTAAAATACCTGAATGGAGGTTGTAGTGAGGACGGGGTTAGTCTCTTTTCCCAAATAAGACCCAACGAGTGACAGGACAAGAGGAAAAGGCCTCTGGTTGCACCATGGGAGATTGAGATTGAAGGTTAGGGAAAATTTCTTCAAAGAAGGGTTTCTCAAGCACTGAAACAGGATGTTCAGAGCAGTGGTGGAATCACCATTCCTGGAGATATTGGAAAGACATTTAAATGTGGCTCCTAGGGACATGGTTTAGTGGTGGTCTTGGCAGGGTTCAGTTAATGGTCGCATTCAATGATCTTAAGGGTCTTTTCCAACCTAAATCATCCTATTCCACAATTCTATGGAAATAATGTCTTCACCTTACATAAAAATATTAACTATGTATCCTTGAGACAGACAGAAATCTAAGAAATTGGCTGATTCTGCAATGAACCTAATATCTGAGCCATCATTTAGTGTGATTTCATGGCCATCATCCAAAGGCCAAAGTTGTAATTGTATTGCACCTGGATATAGAGACAAAGATATCTAGGCTTTATTTATTTTCACCTGACCCTCAAAGACAAATGTTGTGAATACAAACCTCAGGTGAACATAATCAAAAAGCTTCTATTGTCGCACACAGTAGAAATTATATTTAGTTTCAAACATATCAAATTAAAAGAAGTGGTTTTGAACTATTGTATCTTTGCTTTTGTTTTTTCTTGAGTGTACATAACTTCCAATATTCAATTTAAAATCTTTTCCCTTGATCTGTGTTAACAGTTTCATAAATCAAATGTGTGTCTTTTGCTCTTTCTTATGATCTCATCTTTCATTTATATCTTGATCTGAGATTCTATAGCCATAACGGGTTCCAAATAGATGGCCTATTTTAGGTCCATCTGTAAAGTTATTGAGCAGTCTTACATTCACTAAGGGGATGGAATGGGAGCAAAATTGTTGAAAAAGAGCAAAGAGAGAAAGCAAAAACATTCCATTCCATGAATCATTTTGTCACAGATTAATGTAGGTAGCACTGTCAGAACTAGTTAGACCTAGACTATATGCAAGTCTTCCCCATCACTATTTTCCATAGCTTTGCTGCAATTAAGTACGAATTTTCATTACATGAACCATATCACTAGTATTTTAATACTTACAATTATATTTGTAGTTGTATTCATCAAGTCCTGAATAAATGGTGTGTTGTTTTTTTTTTTATTTTGGAGGTATTTTGCTAAGACCAAACCTCTGAGAAATAACGCTATCTCCAGAACGCTTTTCAGTATCTTGCAATACGGCTGGTGTGTTATGACTCTTCCATTCACATTGTAATAACTGCTACAAAAGCATAGCAATGTCAGCCTATTTTGCAGAGTTTCTGCCTAATAAGAATAAGTATTCCTGGACAGGCAACTTCCATTATCATCAGTAATGGAACAATTACAATGTAAATCAATGTGATGTTTGAGTACTGATAATTTGCATATTATATGTAAGTTTAATCTTCCTGAAGGTATTTAAAATTGAATTATAAAAGAAGGAAAGGACATTCTGTATAGCAAGTTGAAGTTCTTTCAGTAGCTCTATTACAAGCAAGAAACCATAGCATTCAATTTTTAAGACCTCAATGCATCTTACTATGAAACATGTCTCATACATCTATATAAATATTGGTATGAGTTGCAAACGTGTAGATGGAAAGAGATGTCTAGTTTTTCTTCCTTTTTAATTCCTATCCTGCTGTACAGCAATGACAATGGAACTCATTGAAATCTTTCCACTGACACTGGTTTTGTGGTATATGGTCACTAATACTATTGTCTCAGTCCTATAGCTCCTGAGATTCTCCTGTGCTCCCTATCCAGGGAGGATCCTTAGCAGGCTCCAGGAGCCTCTATGTTGGATGCATTCAGTTTGGAGTGACTGGGGGCTGAGAGATCTAAAAAAAACAAAACAAAGTTGTCTATGTGTCCTGGTTGAACTTTAATCATCCCATATATCTGAAGCCCTTTAGCCATGCAGGTGTCAATATATTGTCATAAATGCGCATGTACCAAAATGACCCATTTCCTTATAACAAATGTAAGATACACCACTGCAAAGTACTTCTATAGCTCCAAAACTTGCCTGTGTCAGAGGTTGCATCAAAATGCAGGGGTTATGGGTCAAAAATCAGACTCATCAATGACAATGTTTTACTCAAGCCAATTGTTTAAGTGGAGGGAGCAGAGATGAGATTTTTGTCTCTGGATAAGAAATCAAAGCTATTAATTTGTGCTCCAGCTGTAGTCTGGGGTCATTTAAAGTGTTCCTGCAGTCCAAATTCTGTCTTTTTATCCTGAGATTTTAGCTCCAAAGAATGTATCTTCTCCAAAGAACACAAAAAAATTCCATGCAAGAAATAGGTTATTTTAAGTCATGGTCATCTCTTTGCTCAAATGTGACAGTATCTGGGAGCTAAATTAATAGAGAGGGCTCAATAAATGATGCTGCAACACAACCCAATGCTTGCAACCTGTCTTAAGCCCATCTATAACTTGAATACCTCCTTGAAGAGATCACGCACCAAATAATAAAAACAATCTTATAATTAGAGAGGAAGAAAAGCCTTTGACTCATTTCTTCAATAATGTTTTATAATATGACAGGTGGCTGTATTAGAATCCTCTCAATAGCTTTCTCTTGATTGATATCCTCTCAGGGTTTATCATTCCAGTCCCTTCCCTAAAGGACACTCAGTCCATAGATGAAGAGGAACATGGGCATCTGCTGGGAAACAGGAACAACCTGATTATTTTCCCCAGTCTCTGTTACAATTTCCTTTCACTTTCTAGACTCATACACATGTAGGACCATGCCTCCCTTGATGGATTACTGGCAGGTTTGATTATATAAATAGCACTCTGCAATTCAACTGAGTTGCAGGCAACAATGAAGGATTTGCTGGAGATGTATTCTTTCTTTGCAGTCCCATTTATCAATGTACAGTTTCTCACTTGCCATTTATCATCTGCTTTTCTGTGCTTCCCTCGACATCTGGAGGATTTGTAGTCTTCTAAGTGGAGCAAGGCCTTGTCTTGAATACCTTACTATCCCTGTCTAGGCAACATACTCCTGATTTTTCCCCAGTTTAACTTTTCTTCAAATAAACTTGACAGGTTCAATATATCCTCACTGCAAAGAATATGTTGAAAGGGGTAGTAAGCAATAGAGAAAAAAACTAAAAAGCTACAGCCGAAGGAAAAAAGAGTGAGACAGAGAGAAATACACCTCTAATGTGAGTATGAATTTATAATAACAAGCAGTTGTGATAATTGCATGTTTTTTAACTCACAAGAACCATAAAATAGCTTGATGGAGTATATGCTTGAGTGCCAGGTGGAAAGCAGGTCTTCCGTTTTGCAAGTACTTTCAGGATTTAGAGATGTAGGATGTAAAGAAGCTACTTGCGCTCATTACTTACTAAAGCAGTTATGCATCCTGGCATATTTGAAAAGTCTACAGGATGTCTAAATATTTCACTGCCTTACAGATGTTCCAGTAGTAAATACCTGGGAAATAAGGAGGATAGGAAAAAAAATAGGAAAAACAGGGGAAAAAAGGTAAAACAATAAAAAGACCCCTTTCAAAGAAATTGAGTTAATAAATGACTTAAAAAATTTGTAAGCATTTTACTTTGATAGTGACCTTTCAAAGTTTCTTTTATTTTCATTTTCAAATGTCAAAACATGGCATTTTGACAATTCCAAGCCATGGTATATTTTCTTTAAAGTTGAAATGCAGTATTTTTCACAACCAATCCGTTTTTTCAAATGGTTTCACTTTTGAAGAAAATCATTATTTTCAGTTTTGAGGAGGGAAAACAAATGATAAAAATTTCTGGAAAATTATGATATTCTTTACCTGTAAAACACATGCTTGGCCAATTAAGGGCTACATGTACAGTTCCAGAAACTAAAACATGTGGGCCCCATGTGAGTAATAACATTTTGAACTTTACCTGGTTGTCCAGCCCAAGTATCACCTTAAGCAAGAAAGGTATGACTTAGCTGGGAACTGGTCTCCACTGTGTCCAGTACCTGGATTATCCAAATCCCTGACCTGGCCACCAGGTGGAGGAATTATACAGAAGAATGTTTTCTCTTTGTAATAACTACCGTGTGCATTGACATTTGTCTAGACGACTTTAGCATCCTGCCTGCAATCAATGTACCAAAAGTTGGCAAAAGTCTGATAGCTTGTATTAAAGTGCATTATTATGGAAGGGTTATCTGGCATATCTTGCACTGCTGGCTGGGATGAGGTTTAGGAGAGATGAGCTCATTTTGTGGTTGTTACAGACTGGTATGGTATTCAGGGAACATCTTGGGAACACTTTCACAGGGGATCTTGCTGTGCTGCTGATGCTGCACCCGAGCTCAGAAGGGCTTTCACAGACTCAAGTTCATGTACCTAAATCACACTGAGGAATAAGCTGACTCTCTTCTAGGCAGCATGGTGCTCTTACATCAGAGGTCTTTCTCTTCATTTTGCATCTCCAGTCTTTTTGTGATATCTGTCACAAATGTTTTAAGGCACTTCATACAGTTGTTATTAGAACATGCCCCCATTCTGTACTTCTACACCCAAAACAATTTCACATACAGGAGGGTAGCAACATGAGGCTCATGGATGGGAGTTAGGTATTATTGAGTCTTTTTACAGTCAACAAGTTTTAACTAAAGCATCTGTCTTGCCTATTAGCTGCTTTCTTCTTCCAATTTCTCCATAAAAGTCAAAAGTAGATAATATTTTGAGATCTCTGTCCATCACTCAGCCTCTCTATTTTGAGTTTTATGATGCTGACTGTCATAGCAGTATTTGATCTCATTGCACACCAAATTAATAAAAGCCAGTGTCCCAACGGACTGTGAGGAGGAACAACATGATAGAGTCTTAGTGACACTTATGACAACTCCATCCAAACTGATAGAAATATGATGCTTTTCCCCAGCATCCAAGATTTCCAGCCCCCCTCCAATGAAATCCCACATCTGTCACCCCATTATCATTTCTTTAGAGAGTCCATGTACCTTTTAAATATATGCATTATGATAATTTTTATATGTATTTAAAAGTACATGCAAATTCTTTCAAAGTATTATAGTGAGGCAGAAGTATTCAGTTAAAAAGAAGGGAAAAACTGTAATAGCAGCAGAAAAACTGGTGATGGTTAAGGTGAAAGAATTTCCTGCCCCTATAATAACACTTTTGTCAATTCCTTAAAGGGTTTTTCTATCAATGGACAGTAGATTAATCTCAAAGCAACTGGCAAGGTTATGTTTGAAATATTGCCATTCATGTGTTCTGATAAGAAAATTAGCAAAAGACAAATAAAATAAACATAAATAGTTTTAGTGGAAAGCTTTCTGTGAGCTGCTTCTGTCTTTCTTAATCAACTAAGAATAGGCTCTGATTACAGTAATCATTATGCAATTAATCACTATAATTACTTTTTATTGGAATAATAGTTTAAAAAGCAACTAACATATTTTCTGTTCTTGCTTGACTGGAAGACATTAAGTGCTTGTCAAGGAGTTACTAAAATTATGTCTTTGCAATTTATTTTTCTTTTTGTCATCTTATTAAGATTTAGGGATCATTTTAATGTAAAACTAACAGTGCAAGTTTATGCACGTCCTATACACAGACAATATTCACAAACAGGGATGTGCAGTTCTCCAGTAGTAATAAGATGCTATTTTTGTGCATTAGCATGCACATATTTCTATATGGTGTGTACTTACATGTAGGTTTCTATAGGATGGTCATTATTATAGGTAGGCTTACATAAATGAAAACAAACTAAAAAAAACCAGCCAAAATCGACAAGTTAACTGTTCAAAACCATTTTTCAATGTGAAATTCCTGGAGTCCTCTTTTTGTGACTTCAGGCTGAGAGAAGTTCTTAGCATCTGAAGGCTAGGCTATGTGTTTATAGCTCCTTCTAAGCCTGACATGGGAACTCCACCCTTGCAAATGCTTTTCACCTCAAGTTTCTTTGTAATGAAGGCAAAGAAAGATATATACACTTCATATAGGACTACAGTTAGCAACATTTTCCATATATCCCTATTTCCATATCAAGCCTGTGGTGAGAGGTGTACAGGCTGGTTTGGGCTTGTATTTGGTTTTCTTCCTTCACATCACCTCCTCTTTCTTGTGAACTCCTCATAGTCCTGAAGACACCATCTCCCACTCTTTCTGCCACACCTGCCCCTAAGCCCAATGAACGTCCAGGAGAGTCACCTGGGAGTACTCTATCTAAGCCAGGCCATCAACCTTCCTACCTTACACTATCCTATCTCTCAGCCTAGGATGCTTTTACTATTTCAAAGCTGTTTAATAAGATCTTTCTTGCAGAGTCTTTGCACAGCTGTGGGCAGGTACAGTCCTTTTCTGTCTAGTTACACTGTTGCTTTATACTACCTTTATTTTGGACATATCCCTGACAACTACATGCACAAGCACAGGGGACTGGTTTGCTCTATAAAACATAGCCAGGATAATATAGTATTTGTCTGGAATTGTGTAATTGAGAAAGAAATCCTTTTTCAAGTAGACAACCAGCAAGCAGTGCATGGTTGGATGAACTGATAAACAATTTAAAACTAGACCTGTTTAGACAATGCTAAGGCTTCCAAAATGCTGAGGTATTCTGATAAGTCATTTTTTTTTCTTTGAAAAATTTTGTGTTTCTTTGAATAATGCCTGGACCCCAAATTTCTGGACCATGTGCTGCCCTACTAGGGCTGCCAAACAATCTGTCAGTGTTAGGACTCAACACACATGTCCCTCTTCATGACCACAACCAGTGCACAATGAAGAACTCCAAATCTGACTGGCAGCCCAGGAGAAATGTTCTTAAATATCATTTCCTGCCAGTGTGAGACCCTGCTGGTACATTTCAAAGAAGGAGTGAACAAATATAACTCGAGTATACTGTGCAGTAGAATTTTACAGGCAATTGCTGGAGCATTTAGTAGTCTAGGGGACTTAAACTTGGAGCAAAGATACTTGAACAAACATTGATACATTCTTACAGAACATTTTTATTTGAACAGATTGTATTTTCTGACCTCTTTAAAATTTATGATTGTCCTAAGGGGAGCAAAAATGCTTTGTCTACACTAGGGTCTTAATACATACAAATTAACATGTCTTAAGAGCAGAGGATGTGGATGTCTGCAACACAGTTGGTGATACAAAAGTTTGGGTAAAGACATGTCAGCAACTTTTTTATGCCATTTTTTAAGAATTTTTTTCATAGAATCATAGAATTTCCTGAGTTGAATGGGACTCATAGAGATGATCGAGCACAGCTCCTGGCTCTGCACTGGACCGTGCCAAGAACTACACCATGTGCCTTAGAGTATTGACCAAATGATTCCCGAACTCTATCAGGCTTGGCGCTGTGACCACTTCCCTTGGGAGCCTATTCCAGTGCCCAACTACCCTCTGGGTGAAGAATCTTCTCCAAATATCCAACCTAAATCTCTCCTGACACAGCTTCATGCCATTCCCTAGGGAAATCCTGTCACAAAGTTCATGTCTGAGGTTTGGACAATGGTTGTTTATTTTGATGAGTGAAGAAAACCTCAGTAATTTAATGTCTCGATCACATGCACTTGGGGGTTTGAGGCTATTTTGGACTCATTATTTGGTTGCTTCTTTTAAAGTAAGTAACTTGCCTTTTTTTCCTTTAATTCCAAAATAAAATAAATGTTTCTGAAATGCCTACTTCTTTATCATCAGTGTTCATAAAATATTTCATGAATTCACAAAGAATTTAGTAGCTCTAAAATTATTTTTTTCAATAATTTTTTGGCAAGACATGTTGGTCAATTTTAGCCAAGTATGATGACTAATTTCCTGCTCTAGGCTTGAAGCTACTTCCTAAGCAGTTACAAGGACACAGAGTTCCTGGGATGTTTGATATGTAAAAACAAAATGAATCTCCATTTTGTTTTCTGTCTTTCTTTTAAAAGACTGGCACCTTTTAAAATTAGTTATATCTGTAGAGGGGCATTTTTGATAGTCTTTTATATCAGTTCTCTTAACTTATCACATGCAGTTTATCTTAGAAAAAAGTTTAGGAAGTTTAGGCCAGCTCAAACTGTCACTAAGCTTGGTCAAGTTTTATATAACAATATTATCTGAGTTTCATAATTTGGGCCACAAAGTTTTACGTCTCCATATTACCTTTAACATATTTTTGGGTGAAGTGAATCAAACAGCACATACTGGTGTCACTAACAGCAACTGAAGAACTTTCTCCTGCCTACACTAACAACAGGATTACTGGCAAAAAGGTTTTAGGGTTTAGTGTGTTAGCACTGCAGCAGAAGAGCAACACAGATTTGCCCAGTTTAGGCTATTATCACTGCCTCTCCCTGAGGCGTTGCCCCCTGACTCCCCACTGCTGGGCATCTGCATCCCTACAAAGACTCCCATGGAAAATAAATTAGCTGGTTCTGCAGCAATGGGAACAGTGTCCTATTTGCAGAGCAAAGCACAGAACGGCTGTCCCGGTTGCACTCCTTAGAGAAGCCCTTTGTCACCCAGTGCCTCCCACTAGGGGTGAAAGCTGTTACTGGAGTGAATTTAGAGTCAAAATTCACATTTTTCATTGAAAATACAGTTGATATGCCTAGCCTGCAGGGAAGTGTCATTCCTGTTTCTGTCTCTGTTTTGTGTTTCTGAGGCTAAAGATGCACCACTCCAACTCAGTAAAATTTGGGAATTAATCTTCATTGTGACAAAGCAAGAATGTATTTTTGCCTTTGAGCCATGTAGGTGAACACCTGTTTGCTCTTGGTTTTGGCTTTGAACCAATGGTGAACCTTGTAATACTCTCAGTCCAAAAGCATCCAGATCCACCTGGTTTGGCCATAAAACCCAGAAGCTTGTCTCAGTTTAAGCTTAAACAGATTTAATTGAAATGTTTGAAGAACTTTTGTTTTCCTTTTGGTGAGTTTGGGTTCATTGGTAACAGACCCTGTCTCATTAAGTTTTCATAACTTATGGCTTTCTTAAAAGAATTTTTCAAAGGTGAAGTAATAATACTTTTCTGATCTTCAGTCTGGGGTTTTTGGTGAGTTTTTTTGTTTGCCTTTTTTTTTAATTGTTCTCTGTGGTTTGTTTTTGCTTTTGTTTTTCAATTTATGGCAACTTAATTAGTCCTTGTAGAGCACCAAATTAAAGCAAGTCCTTTAAAAATGCTTTGGGGTATGGTCCACTTATTATGAGCTGGTATTTAGGAACAGAAATAGCATGTCTGGAAATTACAGACACAAGTCCTTGCACACCTACAAGAGGCAATATGTGATATTGTCTTTGGCTGCAACTTCTTACACAAATATGCACCCTGGATTTTTGAAGGTTTCCTGTGTCATTTTCTTTCTGTTCAATTGACACCTGCTGATGAAAGGGATCTCTGAGTGATGATCTCAGATTTCTTTAGATCAGAACAAAACTGACAGTCTTTCAGACCAAGGCAGAGAAAATACAGATTTTCTGCCAAGATGAGCCTTGCAGAAGGATGACTTTGAGGAAAAGAAATAGGGAAAATAGAAGGAAATAGGAAAGGCTGAGAATTTCCTATTTGCAGTGCTATAAAGTCACTAAAACCCTTGAAGGTACCTAAGATACTTGATATTCATGCCATTATATAAAAAGGTTCGGACCTCCATTATGTATTAAAATTTGTCATTTTAAATTGCTTTTTGCCAGCACGAGAAATATAGATACTGAAATTTCCTCAGAAAGTGCTTATCTCATCAAGAGTAAAATTATAGCATCTGAAATACTAATTACAGTATTATGAAGAAAGGTGAACCTTCTGGTGACATTTTATCTATTAGTAGAATACTAATGTTCCCCTTTCTTGAAGTAGAAGATGTCACACATGATGGTTTCAATTATTTTTCCATTGGAATCTCTTTTGTAAATATGTGTATAAAAAAGGATTTTTTAAAAACTTCTTAAGAATCCGTGATTACACAGAAGCAGCTGAGTTTTGATCACACCTGGATCAGTGTTCATCAGTATGCACTGAGAAATTTTTCATGGTGTCTAGGCAGTAAGATAATATAAGAAACTTACCCTAGAGCAATGGAGAATCATGTTACTGAAAAAAACAGTATTTTATTTATTTTATTATTTTATTTTATTTTCATTTGTTTTATTTTTTATTTTTTATTTTATTTTATTTTGGTTTGTTTCATTTTTTCCATTCAATTTTTTATTCTTTTTCGTTTATTGAGTAATTTATTTTTATTTTATTCCAAAACACATATTAGGAAGTTCTGTTTGAATAAAATAGGAATTTTTTCAGTAGTTTGCTCCTATTCTCCAGCAATGTTTTGATTTAAATGACACACAAAATTATTTCAATCTTTGCTAAAATCAGGTACTATCCTCTTTGAAATGTAATTACCTTTGGCTGAAATCTTCATTTAAATATTAGTCTTGCTTTCTCTGTGTTCAAACAAAATAGGAAAACTACACTATTTTTACTTGCAAAACTTTTTCTCATTTCTTTAGTGTATTTTTTTCTTTGTTCTTTCAGTCTTTGTCAAAGCCTGTCAGTCTGATCTCATGAAATGTCATACTGGGACTATAAAATATTAAATAAGTTTGTATAAGTTTTGGATATCTAAGGAAAGTCATTTCATTATGTCTCAGTTGTACACAGTTCAGTTATGATCTGCCTTGGTCAGCCTGAAAATAACATTTTTAAAAAGTCTCAATAAATATTTTATCTGACAAATTTATCTCCTCTTTCCATTCAAACAATAGAATCTTCAGATAGATGAGTTTACTTACTTTTTTCATATATATTTGAGGGTTTTTTATTCTCTGTGTACAAAGGCAAGCCTCAAATATCCTTTGCTCACTGTTAAACTCCAGCTAGATGCCTAGCAGAGATATATGAAATCAGTCACAGGGTTTTTCTTTCATGGTTGGGAGCAAAAAAGGCAAAATGTATTCAACAACAAATAGATTTGCATAAGTGTTTATCACAATGATTCCACTTGCAATTTTAACATTCATTTTTGGTAAATATTTGACCACTTTTTCTACATGAAATGCTAACAGAAATGTGCAGACAGGAAAAACCAGAATCAATGCATTGGAAAACCACCTGTTTTTCGCACCAAAAACCTTTCCTTCCCTTGCACATATTCTGGCATTTTCCAAGAGAATTTAGTCTCTTTAAAAAAATAATAAATAAAATTTTCCCTAAAATTTTACTCTGTGTTGAGTCATTCCTGGAGTCGAGTAGACAAATACTTTGGGTGCAGATCTCTCACTTGTGTCCCATCAGTGCTAGAGTTTATTTACTTCTAAACAGGACAGAACTGTTCAATGTGGCTTTCAACTGGGCTAGTTGCTTACTGCCAAGGGATATAATGACACAGAATTGGAATAAGAAACCATCAACTGATGAGGATTTTTGTTAGTAAATTAAATAATTTATTGTACTGGCTCTACTAGCGGTTGCTTGCGTTTACCTGTCTATTTATTCCAAAGCTGTGGCTAGTTTTGTGTGAGGAGAACACAGTTAAGTAAGGAACACCTACAAAAGCCAATTTATAAGTCTTGTTCCTGCTACCCTGATTTGTTACACTCTTACTAACTTCATTGGATGCACTGTGTCTATCCTAGCTGCAAGCCTCAACCTGTGGAAAAATCAGATGCTGCAAATTCCTTGCCTAAGCAGGAAGAAAAGGAATCTTATGCTGTGTGAATGAGCTGCAAGCTGTTAATCATCAATCTGCTGTAGTTTTTCTCTACTTTTAGCACCTATTATGTAAAAAGGGAACATACTGCACTAAAACATGAGTTTCCTTGACAGGACTGGAAGAATAAAGAGTGACAATCATGAACCCATTGCCTTCCCAGGGTCTGACCACACCACTGCCCTCCAAATCACTACACTGGCGTTATGATTGTGATTAGCTCCCTCTGATTGATGTCAGGCAGGTGAAGCAGGTTCTTGTGCTGCAAAAGAGACTCCTGCTAAATACAGAAACACTTCTAATAGCTCTGTAAATCAAGTGCACTAAGATAATAGTTTTTATCTACAGATCTGAAGGTTGTTTACAGCAGGTGAAGTACTCAAATATACACAGTCTTATTTCTCAGGGTAACCTGTAGACAACAGGTAAATCCTAATAAGGTATTCTCCCAGAATCCATTTGCTGTAAAGAAAAGGCAATCTTGAGCAATAAATACAGACACTGAATTCTTCCAGCTAAGCAGAGTGTTTTCAGAGAAGATATGTGTTAAAGGAATGAGGAATATTCTTTGTAGTTCTAATGAATGATCGCTTTGTACATACATAAGTAAAAAAGCAATACTATTGACCTATATTTATGCCTTTCTGCTGAAATTTGAACCTGTGGACAATTCACCAGGTGATGTTTGCATGCACCAGATAGGCATTTATTCAGATATTGAACATATTACTGTTACCCAATTTGTCTCACTGTGACTTTGAATTGAGTCCATCTGCACATATTTAAAATGAAACATGGTGAATTGATTAAGTGAAAGGGCGATTGATTTTTAGACTAAAATGTGATGACAATTAGTGATTTGACTTTCAAAATTTCAACCTCAAATACTCTTGACACCCCTGACTTCAGGAAATCCATAGTTTAAGTGTAAATACTTCAGTGGCTACAACAGTTGTAAAAAAGAGGAGGTTTATAACCATGTTTTTGTTTCTTCCATTTATCCTTTTTCTCTGCCTGGACATTTTTGTTCTGTGGTATCTCAGTGTAGAACATCGTGGCTTAGGAATGGTATTCCTAAATTTGGTATTCCTAAATTGAATATTCCCACTGAACACCCCAGACCATGTACTCCTCTCTCCTCCACTTCCCCTGCAGCAGGATGGACAGGTGAATTGCAGGCACAAAAAGGTAAAGATCACGGGTTGAGCTAAGAACAATTTACTAGAGACAGCAATTAAATAAGAAAATTAACAGTAACAATAACAATACTAATAACAGAGTGTACAAGACAGGCAAGTGATTCACACACAATTGCTCACCCCACAGAACCCCCCAGCACCCAATCACACACTGGCAAACTCTAAAGAAATTACAACCCCCATACCCCCTGCCCCTCTGCCCCTTGTACATGGCATGGAGTGGTATTGAATAACCCCACAGTACTGTCCATGTCCCTCCTGGGTGCTGCAAATGTTAACCCTGTCCTGGCCAGAAACAGGACATAAGAGTTTGGAGGGATTTGTAACTACCATTCTGAATAAGATTTCCCTTCCAAAAACCCGCCTTAGCAGTAGAGCTTCCCAGTGAGCCAAAAGTGGGCTTTTTCTGTTTGGTTTCCATTCTTGCTTAACACATGAAGTAGTTTGAAAAATTATATTTTCTTTACTTTGCTAGCAGTCTTTGGAAAACAACTGTAAAGAAAACACAAAACTGCTGAAATACTGTTTTGTGTAAAATATTATCTGAAGAAGTAAAACAAGAACTGATGCTTTCAGACATGAATATATTATCTGATCACCCTTCCTCCTTATCATTACCTACAAGATGTCTCCTTTTATACAAATGAATATTTCTTTTTTTAATAGACCAAGTCATTGTGAAATTATCTTCTTCATTTTTTTCCTTAGAGATGTTGAATTTTCTGCTTTTATCAAAGACTATTTTTAAAAAGACAAGTACATCAAGAGGCATAATTTTTTGGATATTATAGTAAGAAGTATTTGTGCATTGCACCCTAGAAGCACATGTGAAAAGCTATAAAAAAATAAAAAGCATGCACAGCTGTAATTGCTTTCAGTTTGTGGTAAGAAGACCCATGTGTATGGAAGAGAGAGCTCCCACTTAAAAGAGAGTACCTATTATCTGTCTCACATAAAAACACCACAAAAGAGAATTCCCTACTCTGAAAAATGTAAGGAGAATAGAACTGAAAAGTGTAAAGGAGAAAATAGAGGAGTTATACAAATAGTCTTTCAAATGTTCAGATTATATTTTTTATTTTAATGTGAATGAATGACCAGATTTTATAGAAATCTTTCTGCACTATGAGGGCTGTACAAGATGGTATATAAACACTTTGATCCTCGTAGAACAACATCCAGGGTAATAGGAGAACTTTTTCTCTCCAAGTCCCTGAACAGAATCAGGTTTCCCAAAGGGTAAGTCTCTGGGGAATTAGAAAGCAGTTTTGGGTCAAGTTTCCTAAAATAAGGGTTGTGTTGTCTGACTGCATTTTTCAAGGCTTCAGGTGTGTTTGTGTGCAGAGTACACCAAGGGCATGTAGTGACAGGACAAGGGGGAATGGCTTCAAACTGAAAGAGGGTAGGTTTTGATTGCACATTAGGAAGAAAATCTTTACTATGTGAGTGCTGTGGACTGGCTGCCCATAGAAGATGTAGATGCTCATCCCTGAAAGTGTTCAAGGCCAGGTTGGATGTGGCCCTGAGCAACCTGGTCTAGTGCGTCCCTGCCCATGGCAGGGGACTTATAACCTGGTGATCTTTAAGGTCTTTTCCAACTATTCTGTGGTTCCATGATTTTATGAACATTAAGATACACAGAGACTGCATTGCTAACCTCACTGTTCTTAAAACCATCACCCAAAGCATACACAGTTGAAAAAAATGTGAAAAGTAGAGAAAACCACTGTTTTGATAGAATGTGTTAGACTGTGTAAAACCCACACAGCAACGTGCATCAGGATTTGAGGATAACACCCGGATCAGCAGCTGATGTCACGCTCCTGCAGCTGAGTGCTGGGCTGTGCTCTCCTTGGAAGGATTATTCACTCAGAGCTGCATTAGAGAGAAACACTTGCAAGCAGCGTTTACATGAGATGTTCGACACCTCAGCAAAACAAGAGAGAAAAAGGAGAACCTGGCAGGATGATGCTTAATGGAGGATTTACAAGAACATACCACTAATTCAGAAAACCAGCCAAAGTCCTGGGGTAACATTTGACTGTGCAGGATTCAGGAAGCCAAGTATGTGATTTCTTTCACCTCTGAATGAACAATTTAAGTGTGAGTCTAATTCTAAGAGTGCAGTCACATTTACCTCAGTGCAAGTATTCATAGACTTAAATTTAAGCATATGCTAAACATCTTGTACAATTAGAACACATTTACATCTTTAAGTAGGACAAGCAGCATAGATGATGGAGTAAGTAATTTCTGGATCTCAGGAAGGGATATACATGAAATTAAATATATGAGGAACAAATGAGTAAGCAGTGTATTAGAGTGGTAAGTGTTTGCCTGTAAACTGTTATCAAACCTGAGCCATTAACATGAAGTCACATATTTCCAAAAAGGCGATGTGGAGAGTTATTGTTAATGCATGTCCAAGCATCTCTAATTATGAACAGACATAAATGCCCTCAGTATTAAAAAAAATAACCCACAAACAAATGTTCAAAATGTCTGCGTGGTTATGCATATATAATTTTCACATCTCACTGTTAGCAGTGATTTTCTTGCTTTGATCCCTGCTCAACATGCTTGTATATGAGTATCAGTTCAGGAATGGTGGGAGGAAGTTAAAAACACAATGGGGAAGTTTCTTACGGTATTGTGTTTATGTCCATTGTCTGCATGCACAGCTTCCTTTATGGCCCCTTCCCCTGGAAATACTGAGGAGGAAACACCTCCTTCTGCCACACCTTCTGAGGACAAAAGATAGAGACAGAAGAGTCTGTGAGGTTCATACAATTAGCCAAGTCACAGAGAAGCATCTGCTCAAACAATTTAAAGTATCTTCTATGTGCCTCTAATTTTAATCATCCTGCATTTCAAACAGCTGTGCTGAAAAACCTCTGACAGCACAAGAAAGTGTACTTTAGCCCATCCTTCTGAGGTGGACCAATGTTTTCAAGCAGCTTTTTGATTTTTATGCTCCTAAAGCACCAAAAAAGCTTGCTTCAACCAGATATATATTCAAAAATTTGTTATTGCTCAGACTTTTTGGGGCAGCTAAAGAGGACGATTCAGTATCCATTTTCAGTAATCAGACTCTTCTCAGTCCTGTGCCCCCAAATAAATCTGAGTTGCAAGGGTTTGAGTGCACCCTCTCAAATTGAAGTATTGAATGAGGAGTCTATACTAAGCTCAGATGGAGGCACAAGGCAGCAGATCCCAGCAATGATCAAATCTCTCAGCATAGTCACATTCCTGTTGCAATAAATTTGATCCTATTCAATTATTTATGAGCAAACAGGCTCGTGCCTACAGATAATAGGCAAAACTGTGTATGAGTTTTTTGTGGACACGTATGCAGTTCATTGTCTGCATGTAGATTTCCAGTTGTAATTTAATAAGATTTTTGTGAATATTTGGCCTATCAGCTTTGAAAAATAATTTTTAAGTTTACATTGTTTGAAGATGATGCTGTTAGTTCTTCTTTCCACTACATCACAGAAAAGTCTCTGATAAAATTTATATTCATAAGTTTTTAGTCTTCAGTAACTGGAAGGAAAAATTGTGTACATGGAACATTTACCTATACATAATTACTGAAGGTTCACCTCTTTCAATTTCCCTTTTTTTGGATTCTCATAGCACAAGCATTTTTCTGTGTGCAAGAACACAATTGGACAAGGCAAACAGGACAGATAATACCAAACAAATAGGTTTTGGGTGTACTTTATTTATCTATGCATCCCACAAGTGTTCTGTGATGAAACATGTACAAATGGACACACATAATTGTCTTTATTTCCTTGCAAAATCTATGACATTTTGTAACTTATGAGCTTATTTTAAACCATGCTTAGTCACAAGCAAAAATGTGCAGAAAGGGAAAAATATAAAAAGTAAGAAGATATCAGATGAGAGATTCCTTTGTTCTAGATGCTGAAGTATTAGGAATTTCTTTAATTTAAAGGCTGTCTCATTTACTGAATATGGAGCATAGACAGATATATAAAAACAAAAAAAAAATTGCCACAAAAAGTGTTCTGAGTCTATCACTTTTATGTTCCGCTTATCACACTGTTATGAGAGTGCCAAGTTTGCCCACAGTCTCATTGAAGGCAGAAATAGGTAGTGTTAGCAATATCCTGTGGGAAAACCATTCTCCTCAAACCATGGTCTTAGTGAATGTGCAAAATATGTCCTTGTGTTTCTGGGTAGTAATAGAAGTTCCAGAATCGATTATACCAAAGACCTCTTGGACAGTAGGAACAGATGTGTCTGACAGAAGAAGGGGCACTTACCATACTATTTATTGAGTCTAAGATATGTAGCACAGACAGTAGCTCCCTCTAACTGCAGTATCCACTTCTCCTCTGATCCTTTAAGGGACAAGCCAATTACTAGAGATGAGGAACCAGGAATTACATGCCCAGAATGGATATTCTATACATATAAACCAAGTTATTTATATATGTGTCATTTTTATTTACTAACATCATGCTTAGGCATGCACTTGGGATACAGAACGAGAGAGAAGTGACAGGACATGGGGTAGAGCTGCAGCTGCTGCTGCAAAATAGCAGAGATCAGTGTGACGACATCATTTTGATGGCTGTTGTATATATCCACCCTGAGTATGCTAAGCAACACATCTGTTTATTGATGAATTCATAAGCTGCGTACTGGCATCATCTGTGAAGTGTGAGGTGCCTTCAACTTCTACTGGCTTTCCTGAACAGACATCTCTATCAGGATCTTCTCAATGAGGAAGCTGGATATGCGATCCAAGAGGGAGGAAAGGAGGGAGGAAGGCAGGAAGGCAGCCAGGAAGGCAGGCAGGCAGGAAGGCAGGCAGGCAGGAAGGCAGGAAGGAAGGCAAGAGGGAAGGCAGGAAGGAAGGAAGGAAGGAAGGAAGGAAGGAAGGAAGGAAGGAAGGA
>JAOXXN010000001.1:88518971-88548541 GCA_026770055.1 Myrmophylax atrothorax
TCATATCTAACATGTTCTCTGTCTTTGTGAAACATCTATAGCACCTTTCTGTATCTTTAATGTCTTTTCTGACTTTCCATCGAGTTTATCAGAAGATCTGATTGTCAATTATTCTTTGCTGCTGGATATTATTTGTTCCAGAAATCTCTTAAAGGAAATGGTGACATTGTGACACATGTACAGTGGCCTGGATGATCCTGAAAATATTGTATTCACTGTTCAGACCATGCAGAGTCACTCTATCAAATGCTCAATTCAGCATGGCTCAAAGTTCATGGTAAGGGTGTAATGTCCTAGACTCACTAAATTCCTTTCCTTTTGGAAGCTGGAAATGTAAGCAGATATTCAGGATTCTTTACTGCTTTTCTTTCTGAGACCAGCAGCCAAAAACCTGTAGTATATGTTGGAGGGTTTTTTTGATATTAGTCAAAGCTACTAGGCTCTTTTTAAACAATTTTATTTCTACTGATGTCTCTTATATCTAAAGCTACAAGCTATGTGAAGTTTTATTTTTAAAAACTACCTTAAACCTCCTATTTTCTTTGCAAGTTAAGCACATACTGAAGTTTTCAAGAATCTTATTGTTCTTGAGTATCAAGAATGGAGATTGAATTTAAAATCTCTGGACATAATCTTATGCAGGATTAAAGGCATAGAAGGCAACTGAAATATTTAAGAAATGTTGTCATTGTATCAGAAGTATTGATTCTAGGATGGACACATAAACACATACTGTTTTTTAAGAGTATCATCCCCTAGAGGGGAAAAAACCCCAAACAGATCAAACAAACAAAAAAAAAACACAAACCAAGCTAACCACTCAACAAACAACTAAAATCCAACAGATCTGTTTTCCAGCCTGTCAATGGAAGTTAAAATATGTCAGATGAGTTTGAAAATCTCAATGTATTTACAGCTACTCTTTTCATAAATGTCTTTTCCGTCTAGTTTAATGCAATTCCACTGATGAGACTGCTGAAAAACTGTTTCCTAAGCTAAAAGCCCTTACAGTTATTGAACATGAAGAGCTATCTTAGAGACAGTTTTATTTTAAAAAATTATCTTACAGCATCAGATTTGAAAATATATTTACAGACACTTACCTAAAACTAGTATCTTTTTCAATACATAAAATTTCCTTTGCTCACAAATTTCTCAGCACTCCTACTTAAATTACATGTATTTAGACAAAATATTTTTGTTTTTTCTGAAAAATACTGTGATCATGTTTAGATATCAACCAGCTAATGAAGTTGATGAGGACATGCAAATTAATTCTGATTTACCTCCTACTGTCTGTATCTTGTGTGTCCCACCACATCACCATTTCCTTGACCTACAGCATTAATATGATGTGACAACTCTTAATATCCAACAAAATGACACAATGGAATCTGACAACAATGTAAAATAATACACTGCTTTCAGACTGGGCTTTTACACTTAATTTCCAATGGGCTCTGCGTAGAAGGGAGAAACCTCTTCTTCTTGGGATCGTCCCTAGCCCTACGAGCAGCCCCAAGAACCCCAGGTTAGGCACGGAAGTCAAAGTTATTCCTCATAGAGATATGATAAATGCTTCAAACTTTATTAAGAAATGAACAGGCTAATATACTTTCTCTAACTGATCATGCACACAATAACGACTTGTGATTGGTCAGCTATAACTGTCCACGCACCCACATGGCTATGCTGATTGGGTGGGGGTTGACACCCACGTGTGCAGCCATGGGGGACTGAGGCTGTTGAGGACCGGTCTGCCTCAACCCTGTGGTTGTTTGTCTAACAGTCACACTCCCCCAAGGGCGCGGTGTCCTTGGCCAGCCAGTCAGCAATGAACAGTGGGTTGTGCAGACAGGCTTCTGCTAAGATGCCATGGCCAGCATCCTCAAGCCATGCTCCTACAGCTCTACATAAACCAAGATAAACCAAAGTGATGAGATGACAGTATACAACTACTGTTCTGAATGCCGAAGAAATAATACAGTCTATCAGTGTGTTTTCATGCAGCTCAGACTAAATATTACTTTGTAAGTAAGAGCTATATAACCTAATGAATGCATTGGGTTGCATATAGCTCCTATGCAGCTTGAGCACATTTACTAGAAATTTAACTTGGATGAATTTTCTTGAGTTTGAGTGCATGGACAAAGGTTGCATGACCTGGGACAATTTCTTCATTTAAAGTTTCTCAGCCAACACATCATTGCTATTAGGCCTTTGACTGTCAACTACTGAGTTGTTTGTACTTTCTACCTCCATGACTAGCCTCTCTTCTATTATTTTGTCATTACAAGTGGTCACAAAAGAGGATTGGTTTTGGTCCAAGAGCTACAATACACTGTCACATGACCCTCTTCGATCTTTTTTGTTATCCCAGCTAAAACTGCTTAGCACAAAAATTAAAGTTATAATGTGCATGAATGAGGGCTACTTAATATATGTACATACTTGTGTGTTCATTCCACTTGTTTTGACAGAACAGCTTGTCTTTCTCTAGGGATTAAGGTAGACCTCACTGAGAGCAGAAGCAGCTTTAGATCTGAGCATATTCTATTGAATTGTCTTGGAGCAAAGACATACAGACATGCACAGCCTTGCAATAAAGTATGAGTTTGAATAACAATATGATTTTGAAAAACTGCATGATCTTGATTCACATAAAAATGTATCAGGTTAGTTACTACACATTACAACTCTTTGCCATGAGCTTGAAAGGATATCTGTCTCTCCTCAGGACTAATGCACTGAAACAAAACTCTGGGTTTTTTCACATTGTAAAACGTTTGTTTCTTCTTGGAAGCACAAGAGTTTTGACCTCCCCAGTAAATAGGATTAAAGTCCTTAGAATCTTGCAGGTATTTGTTAGTTATTACTCACAGCATCCTACTAGGAAGATAAGAAATTGCTGTTGCTTCATTTTACATCTTGGTAAAAAATAAAAGCACAGAAAAGCTAAGGTATTTACCAAGCTTTTGTCTGTGTCTCACCTAACACCATGAGCTCTGGACAGCAGGTACTGAAGGTATGTGATTACGTTGTACTTGAAGTAAAACCGAAAAACATTCCCTTTAAAAGACTAAAATGGAGAAGTAATTTTTAATTTTAAAAAATGAATGATTATATTAATATTCTTAATGTTCATTCCATTGTATTATTTCTTAAAGTCAATAGGAACATATTTTATGAACTGTTAGGAAAATCTGAAGTTTAATCTTGGAGAATATACCTCATGAATGTGTACAACTTCTCAGTGCTTTGAGCAGAGCTTAAGCTACTAAATATTAGAAACAGTATTAATGTTTCTCTGCCACTGTGCAGCAGTTAAAGTCTGTCTTGTAGTTTTCTGTTAGGAAATTTTCAGACTTTTTTTTTTTCCCTGAGACGTTCCTTCAGTTTTTGCAAACATTCATAAAACCCACTCTTCCACTTTGATATTAGGCATAGTATGCCTAATACTATGATACCCTGGTGCTTGATTTTGATCAGATTCTCTTCATCAATGAGACTCTTTTTGCCATTTGCTATAACTTGAATACATCTGATCAAACATCTGATGAGAAATATGACAATCTGTAGATGTATGTTCAGCTGGGATAGAGTTAATTTTCATCCCAAGTATCTGTTACATGGCTGTGGAGTTTAGATTTAATATGAAAAAAGTGTTGATAACTTACTGATGTTTTAGTTGTTGCCAAGTTGTGCTATCTCTAAACTCAGTTTCCCATGCATAGATGCAGGAAAAGCTGTGAGAGAGCATGGCCACAATAATTGATCTGAACTAGCCAAAGGGATATTCCACACCATAGAACATCATGTTCAGTATACGAACTGGTGGGACTTGGCCAATCCCTGCTGGGGGTAGTGTATGCATCAGTCAGTGGGCAGTGAGCAAGGGTATTGTGCATCACTTATCTGTCTTGGGTTTTATTTCTCTCTTTCTTTTGTTGTCTTCCTACTCATTGTATTACTGTGTTGTTGTTGTTGTTGTTTCATTATTATATTGCTATTGTTATTTTTTATTTCAATTTTAAACTGTTGTTATCTCAACTCATGGGTTTAAGGGTTTTTTTCCAATTCTCCTCCCCCATCCCATCGCAGTTGGAGGTAGAGAAAGTGGCTCCATGGTACGTAGTTGCCATCTGAGGTTAAACCATGGCAACATAAAAGAGAGAATATCCTTTTCTCTTGTGATATGAAACATCTTTTTCTCCCTGTCAGATGGGTTCACATCTGTCATAGACTATTTGATATCCCTGCATTCATCACATACTATGTCTTAGATCAAATGCCAAGCAGTTCACATCATTTCAATTCATCACAAAGCCAAATATGTGTCTTTACATCAGGACCAGGAACTAGAAGCTAGCAAACCCAACAAAATATAGTGAAGTCTTTGACAGTACTGTTGCTTTGTGCTTTAGGAGCAGCCAGGGGCTTTACAAGTTTCTTGGCAGGGAAAATTTTCATAGGATACTTTACCCAGCTACAGAACAATTCTAGTACCTGTTGTCATGTGAGGATGCTTTCCCCTTTCCATTCACTTACTCTTTCCTTATAGTTGGCTTATAGCTCAGGTAGCTCTGAGACAAACACAAAGTTTCCTCCTAAGTTCTGCTGGAATTCCACATTGATAGGATTTTCTGGAGTCTCTTAAGCTGCACTTTGGGTAGGCAAGGCAGGTTTTACACTATGACTGCTTTTTTAACCATTATGCAGGTATTTTATACTGCTATTTTTTTTAATTCAATAGTCATTGTCAGGAGAAGATAGAAGATTAGTACCTATTGCCAGGTGAAACTAGGACAATAGGTCAATTATGTAAATGGTCAGATTTTTTTATATGAGCCAGGGTGCAGCAAGTGCTCCATAACCTTAACATGAAGTGGGGTTCCCATCTTCTTGACTCCCAAAAAGAGACTGGAGCTTTTATGGAACTCTCGCCCTGAAGGAATTCTTTGGAATTCATTGGAGGCATTACATGCCACAAAGATAGAAATTATTTGATAATAAGCAAGAGAAAAGGGAAGAGAGGGCAAAATGAGCAGGGAGGGGAACTTGTAGTCAAAGAGTTTATTTTTTATGTATTGTCTAAATTCCTCTGTTTCTAAACCTCACTGTTCTACTATGTTTTTTCAAACAACAACAAAAAATAAATTTAGGTACCAAAGTCTTTGTTGTGCTTTCTGAAAGCTCATTTTTAAGGAAAGCATGTAGCAGGCAGAACTGTGTCTTACTTAAGGTCTTGCCATGCTGTACTTTAGCACTGCTTTGTCTCAGATGCGAAATCTGCACACATGGAGGAAATGTGGGCCTGGAGATGTAACCATTAGATTTAGTCTATTTCTTCTGATGAGCTTTAAGTCAACCTCAACATTAAAAAAAAACACCCAAAAAACCCACCCAGACCTTAACACTGTTAGGTGTTTTCAAGTGGTCTGAAAAATGTAAAGTATGTAAATACCATTGTTATTGCTAATGTCTCATGTTTATATCTCATTTTTTGTACAAAGTGTTCATAGGCTTTAAATTTGCTTGCACTGGGAGCCATTCTCTGCAAGGTCATTCTATAATCACAACACATCATCTAATTTTACCCATATGAAAGTTAGTCATCGAACGTAATTATCTACACCCAGCACAAAGAATGTAGCACCTCCACAGGTAATCCATCCTACATATCTCAGATATCTATCCTTGAAAGGAATTAATTACTCAATCCTGGCACTGTATCTCTTCATTCCATTCATGAGGCATTAAAACAATTTGGTTATTTTACCTGGGCAAATTTTTTACAGCTAAAATTAAGCAGAATAAATTACCTTTGAGGCAGTTTGTCTTTCACGGAGAGATTGAGATTCCATCTGACCTATGTGAGGTCTTGAGATTATCGAAGGTCCTTAGCATCCTCTGTGGAATTTGCCTTGTGGAAAGGCATGTCTGTTTGGGCCATTGAAGGCTATAAGCTTAGGAGGGAGCCTTGTTAAAAATAGCCTTCAGAATCTACATGGAGGGAGGGATGGATTGCATGAATACATGGATGATAAAGGCTGTTAAAAAATGAAACAGCTAATTGAGACTGGAGGCTTTGAGGGTTTAATGGTAATAAACAGACACCCAGAAACAGTGTAGTATTTGAACACACCAAATTTTGGAGGTTTCTTTGATGTGTGAGAAAAGTAATTTGAATCAGCATGAGAGTCTGAATTAAACAGCGTAAGCCCTTCCATAACCCGCTGGGACTGGCATTCTTCTGGCTTGATAAAAGGTTTCTAAAGGCATTAAGTAAAGTCTGGGGGGGGTGAGAACATAAACACAAACAGAAGCCACTGAAATATAAACTGCAGTTTTCCTTTACCTCTCAGCTCTCTTCCTTCTTCCCACTATGAATTTGTCAAGAAGTGCTTAGCATCTACATCATCTACTTGTATCAAGCTTGGACACAAATATTTTTAAAATGTGAACAGTCTCCTGTTTCAACATCATAGTTTTGTCACATCAGTGTAGGTCGGGTTCAATGTTCTCTAACAAAGCAAAGGTTGTAGCTCATCTCTAGCAGGTTGGAGCTGAGGTGGAGGGAAGTTCATCCATCCCCCCGCACAGACCTGGCATGTTCATCCAGATCAATGTGTGCCATTGCCAAGAGGCATCTTTTGGGGTGGTTTTTCTTTCCAGAAGTGCAGCTTTTGCCACAGCAAACGTTGAGTCATATCAGATGCAGCTGACACTCTGCATGCAAAGATGATAGCTCAAGTGGAAAGCTTTAGCTGCTGAATGCAGCATCAGAACAGCTCAGCTTTAAAGCCTTGAGATTATATAGAGCCAGTGTGTTTACAGCCTTTAGGGAAAGAATACCAGACAAGTTAGATCACTATGAAAAATGATCACTAGAGACTACAGCACATAATAAGGTGTATAAATAAGTGTCACACAAAACTGCCATAGAAAAATAAAAAACAAAGCTTGCAACATTCTTTCACATAATGGTTTTATGGAAACATTACAACATTACATGAAGCTTGGAGTACAATATGAACCCCTACAGAATCTAAAATGTGTTAAGCTGTAGGATACAGGAACCCACAGAGAAGCAAAAGCAAAGGTTTAATGGTATTTCAAATGTTATGAGCATACAGAAGGAGAAATCTGCAATATAATCCCTTTCAGAATTCTTTGTGGATGGAAGAACAGGCAGGAACTCTGATGCTGTCCTCTAAATCCAGCTTTGACTGAACAAATGCTGGTGAGGGCAGCAGTTAAGGGAAATAATTTGCAAAGCCAGAGCTTAGGATATCATCAAGGTCTGCGCCGCTCTTGTCCTCTGCACACTTCTTAGTGCAGTGCACCATTGGTGTGTGCATACATTTCCATTTTGAGAGACCCTACCCTCATGCAATAAATATATTTTGCTTCCAAAGGAAGAGCGTTGAATTATCAGGCTCCATAATATTTGCCTTGAAATGAAATTCACTTCCATGGGAGGTTCCTGGAAACCTAAAGGAAAGAGATTTGATTTCTACAATAGCATGCTGCTACATTAAAAGTCATTGAAATACTTAAAAATATAAAATGCTCAAGCTTCTGTGGAGTTTCATCAACTGGAATTCAGATAGCACTCATGTAAGGAAAATAACAACAGATATTGACTTCTGCTGGACAAATCTGCCTGCTTTGCCCAGTATCCCTCAAATTTTCCTCACTTTGAGTCAGGTGGGAAAAAGGAGAGGGCTCATCACATCTCTCATGTGCACATGGATGTGCATTTAATGTTAAAATTTCCTTTCAACATAGTTGTCCTTTTACAACTGACAGATAATCAAAAATGTTCTTGTTTTAATTTACATAGCCTTCTGATTATTTTTCCCCACATCGTTGAAAATATGGGTTTAAACACACATATCTCATGATTGAAGAAAGAAATTCAGATTAACGAAAACTATTCAACAAACAAGAAAAACAAAATAAAAGGAAATTAAACCACATATTTGAGAAAACATCTAGTTTATTGTCTTGAAACAAACTTTTTCTGTCATAAGTCCTCTTATTAGCCAGTTGTTTTGTTAACTGAAATATTGATCAAGCCTGTCACACTTTCTTTGTCTGTAAGGAACAAGAGAAGGTGCTGACCCTTTGCAAGAAACTGCAGTGACAGGTCTGTAATTTGTTAATCACTTGTTAAGGAAAGATTTCACTTTGTTCCCTAATGTAAACTCAGGCTACTTAGTTTTCTTTGGTCTTTTTTTTTTTTTTTTAGGAATGTCAAGCTTAGCTTTCTGTAAGCTTCTGAGTTAGATAAAAACACAATATGATTATTACTTTTTCAGTATAAGCTTTACAGATTTTGTCTCTCTTTAGTTGAGGTTACTGTGCTTATTGATGAGAGACTATTTATCTTTTTTCTCCAATTTTTCATCATATGAAAATCATGCCTAAAGAAAAATCCTGCCAGATTCATTTTTTTAATGCTGCAACTATATCTTGACACCCATTTCCTACAGACTTTCTTACTGTTGGATCTCAAAGGGTTATAGAATCATAGAACAGTTTGGGTTGGAAGAGACATTAAAGATCATCTAGTTCCAAGTAGAACTGGACTTTTCCCATCTTGAAGTGGTTGAGAAATTAAAAAAGTACCTCCCATGGATTTGTTTAGATATCTGTAAGGCCCTGATTAGGTTCCTGTTTCTCAAGCACTTTAGCATAACCAAGTCACGTTTGTTCAGCTTTGTTACCAGCACTTGGAAATCCTTGGGAATAGAGCTCTGTATTGTGCAGAGTAGAAAAGCTTTTCTCTCAAATTTTTGAATAGTCAATGATTTAAGTTAGGCAATCCTCCTGTAATTATTTTGTACCATTAAATGTTCTATCCATCAGAATTTAATTGTTGTAATTAACAATAGAAGTATTCTTTCTCCTCTTTCTATGTCACTGAAATGATCTTCTCTATGCCATTACTTGGCATCGTTACTGAATCGAAGATTGTGTGTCTTCATTTGATGATCAAGCCTGTCACCCACCCTGGATTTTGATTATGATCAAAAGTAGTAAAATATTTTTCCCCATAACTAAACTAGAGCAGTCATGCTCAGAGATTATGCACTCCTGAACCTCTACTTCTACAACAAACTTTAGTTGCCTCTCAGATGAACTACATGGCTGAAAACAGATTTGATATTGAGTCATGTTATTAATATAGCCCAAAACTGAAGGGGATATTAGTTTGTCATTATACTCTTTGGTGTCTGATCATGAGTAGTTTGTTTAATCCTGGAGTTGCCAACTGGTCACTAATGACTCGATTCTCTCCTCAGATGAATTATCTGAGACCTATTTTGCTGCATTCTAGCCTTCAGAGGTTAAGCACCAACAAGGCTAATTACCTGTCTCCTAAAATATGGGGAAATGTGAAATCCATTTTACTTAAAGTTGGACCATGAAAAATTAGGTACAGAGGCCAAACAGAGGTTCCTTCTGTGTTTACTCAGTAGAGAGAAGCTACTTAGAAAAACATCCTAACCTGAGTATTCATGATAATGAGCATGACCAGGCCCTCTTGGGATGGATCTGTTTCCCTGGTGACCATAGGCGGGACCTGAATCATGCCTAGCATTAGAGAGCTAAGCCTTGATGAGATAAATCCCAGACTTACTGACAAATATTTCCTTATCCTATTCAAGAGACATCAAAATAGAATTTTTCACATCTAGGAAATATCTGTAATTCCATGACAACCTCCTCTGCCAGAATGGTGGATTGACATCTCATCTATCTGTTTGATGTACACTCTGCTGCAGTAGTTTGTTACTGCCTCTGTAGTATCTTGAGAATCAGTTTAAAACTTCTTTCATTTACACTGAAGCAAAGCAGGTGTTACTCAGTGAACCAAGAAATAACTCTGTGCAAGAGCAGAATTAGGTCTTTTTTAAAACAAACTACTACGACAGGTGCATCAGGCATGGCATGTATACATCCTCTTAAAGTCATGAAGAAACAGGTTAAGGAGAAAAAAGAAAAGCAGCAAAAGCATATCACACAGGAAAAAGTTGGCCACAAATGTTATTTGCATGTTTCAGTAACTGTTATTTTTTAAAATTTCCTTTCTCAGTCAGGTAAAATATTGCTTTGGGTTTACCATTTTTGAGCTTATTGCATATTAAGAGCCTTTCTTTGAAGAAGTTAGTGGTCAGATAGAAACCACCAAAAATATGGAGGATTGCTGCTTACAGCTAGAGGTGTCAAGGCATGATGAAGTTGAACTTTTTTAAGGTGAAGCAATGTGATGATATCCTGAGTCCTGTTTATCTGTTGTAGCTACCAGACTGCTCATACTAGTATTGCATTCAATATTCCTTGTGGGAACATTTCTCTTCTACTTTACTTTAAATAGACTTCACTTGTTCAAGTTTTTTTGTGGAGTCTTATTCCTGAATGTGGCCCCAACTTTTTAATCCAAGTTTTACATATGAGACACCTCTCCATTACTGCTACTTTATGTCTTCTTTAATATTTTTTAAGTAAAAGCCCATTTTCTCCTAAGCACAGCCCAGTGCCTCAATACTATGTTTCTGAGGAGTTGTAGTAACTATAGCTGTATGTCTTTGATTATTTTCTTTAAAATAGCTAAATGAGGCATAGAGACCAGCAAGAAAGATTTAGTGGCTGTATTTTTCAGAAAAAGAAGAAAATAAAATAAAAATAAAAATAAAAATGGATGGAATTAGTTCAAAACAAACTCAGTGGGTATAGAAAAGCATAATTGCAGAAGCTTTTGTTCATATTTATCTTTGTCTATTCTTTTGTTGATCTGTACTAATTATCCTTCACTCAATATATGTTTCTGAAGTTCAGCTGAAGACAAACTTTAAATAATTGAGTATTGATTCAGAATCTGGTCTGAATTTCTCCATCTAGGAGACCAAGGTGATTTACCAAATAGGAAGTGTGGAAGCTTACCTGAGCCTTGTGAAACTGGGAATTGTCACTACGATGCTGAGTTAGAAATGACCTGGAAAGGCCCTTATGAGAGTCTTTCTGTGTTAGCTTAGCTGAAAGAGTCTGGAAGCATATTGTCATATATTACCACTTTGAAAATTAGTGCAATTATTACAAATAATTTAAAAACCTAAATTTTTGTATTTTTCATTCCCACCCCACACGTTCTCTTTGGATTTGATTTTTGATCCATGATTAGTTCATTATTGTATCTTAATACCAATGCCTCCTTTCCTGTGAAAGGAAACTCTGCTCAATTCACATGGTTTAAATAAAATCAGTATCAAGGAGGTATGTCAATTCATTAATGATGCATCATTATGTTGCAATCAGTGAGCTATAGTCAGGATCAATTCGGGAATAAAACAAACCACAACACTTGACACGCAAAATGCTAATGAACACCCACGCATTTTAAGACATCCTCCTGTAACTATTCCCCAAGAGTTTCAATCACACCCACATGTACCCACGCAGACACAAAGTTATAGAATCATATAATGCAGAATCGTTTAGATTGAAAAGACCCTTAAGATTATTAAGTCAAACCATTAATACAGAGCACTGCCAAGTCCACTGCTAAACCATGTCCCCAAGCGACACATCTACATGTTCTTTAAACACGTTCACAGGTGGTGACTCCACCAACTTCACTGGGTTGAATTGCACACAATTTCTTCCAGGACATGGGCATCACAAGTACACATCCCTCTTCTCAGAGCTGTTTCTCCCATTTTTACACCCCTCCTATTGGAGATGTGATAGCTGTACCTCTTTGTGTACTCACATCAGTACCTGCAGTCCCTTAATTCCCTCCTGTGTGCATTGAAACCTACATTCTGTGAGTCTCTTCCTGCTGTCCCTGCACTGTGAGGTAGGAAAAAACTCTTGTGCTAATCTTGCTCTCATCTTTCAATTCTTTTGTTGAGTTGTAGGCAGCATGATCCACTTTTGCAATCCATTGCGACAAACAACTGTGCACACTAGCTGACTCTTCCACTACTGTATATTGCATCACAGTGCATGGCCTTGGGAATCCTGCTAAGTTCTCGGCTGGGCTGTTTTGTAGCAGTGAGCTGCACATGATTATTACTGACTAGTTATCTACTTTTTCATCTTCTGTTAAGCATACTTAAATAAAATATATAGCACTTTGTTAAAATTCCCTGACATTCCCTCCAAATATCTCTCCTTGAGACCTCAGTATACAGAAAATATCTTGGTTTAATAAAAAAAGGAAAAAATCTTTTAAAAACATATTTTAATAGGAGAATTTCAAAATTGCTTTTTACTTTGCTTCCTGCTTGGCTATTTATCTTCATTCATTTTCATTTGGTAAACACAAGGAAAGGTCCAAGCAATTTTTTTAAAGGAAGAGCTTAGTAAACACCAACTGGACTCCAGTGAAGCTTTATTCTGATTCTAAGAAATTTCCATTTTGGACATGCTTGCAAATGTCATGGACAACAATAATACTCATGTTCTTTCTGCTTATAATAAAATGCACTGATCTGAAAAACAGAAATACTGTGATTGGTACTCTAGTGAATAGAGTCTACACTGTACTTCTGCTCTCTGTGTTGTGGTTACCATCAATAGAAGATCTGAGTGTTTAGCAGCTAATTGTTGGGCAAAGTTCTGTTACAGATAAGAAAATTTTTATGTGGAGATAGTTGTCAGAAATCCCATCCTATTTCTTATAGGAAGTTTTAATGGAGCCAGGAAAGCTCTTGATGCTGTCAGTCAGAAACTAGTTTGATCCAGTGCTGATGATTTCTGTTCATTTCCAATGCAAGTATTTTTTTTTCTGCCTGCTGCATGACTTATGCTTAAATATTGGAATTTATTTCAGCAGTTGCTGAGGCACATAGAAGGAGACTCTCTAAAGTATTTGCAGCCAGATGTATGAATTGCTTTGATGGGCAGAGTTCACCGACAGCCAAAGGAGCAACAGATATGTTTATGGCTCATCTTGATACATGGGTGAGGTCAGTAACCAGCTGAGACTGTACATTATTTTCTTCCATTCAGCAATATATGCACTGAAAAACAGCAGTGCAGACTAGAGATGAAAAATGCACATGTCACTGTAACCACACTCTTTTGTGGAAAAGTGAGGAAAAAATTCTTAGGTGCTGGAAGAGCAAGTAGATAGGATGAATAATATGATACTTACAGGAAGGTATGTGTTGCAATGGTAAGAAAGTGTTTGTGCTGCAGAAAAAATCTTCAAAAGACCTCACCTGCAAATATGAACTTGAGCAGGAGCATGTGCATTTTCTGGTGCACAAGAAGCTTATTTGGAATGTCTAGAAAATGAGACAATTTTATTAAAGCAAGAGACTAATTTATGATTGCTCTTTGTAAATAAACTGGATGGGAAAATATCAGGGAAGAAGAAAAAGAACTAGAACCACACAATACGATGGTCATAAACTGTTCATAATGTGGTTTAATTAGTAATTATGAAGAAAATCTAAATACAAGAACAAATCTAGAGCCAGAAGAATAGGAGAAAAATAACCTATGAGCCAATTTCAGGATGTAGCTTATATTCAGAAAAGGGATCTTGTGAGATAGAGTATGCAGAGAACTGGATGCAGTGACCAAAGAGATTTCTCTGTTTTGTGTTCCTAAACTTTTCTTCCAAATTTGCACTGATTTAAAGCCAAACATGTCAGCTGATCTCTTGCTAGCAACTTTCTCTGCAGGAAGATAGTATGGAGGACAGGTTCATAGGGATCCCTTGTGTGTGACAGTTTTCAGAGAAGAGCATTTGCCTTCCTGGTATTTTTGAGGATCTGTTGGGACAAAAAAAAGTATGAATTATCAGACAATCACAGCTTAGACTTGTCTTGCTTCCCATCTTTTGCATTTCCAGGCACTAGATATCAAGTAAGACATGCAAATGTAAGCAGTGCAGTGCAGTAAAATATTAGGGAAGAACTTACACAAGTTCCACTTTTTTTCCCAGTCTTCTGACAACTTTGTGCCCTACTAAGATGTGCAGGCTATTAGGCTATTAAGTATTCCACTTTTATTCATATACATTTTTGTATTGCACTCTTTTCTGTTGAGATGGGGTTACTTTCCCCACTTTCAAATGCCTTTTTTAACACTCAAGTCAAGCTATTCCTCTTTTCCTCTCTGTCCTGATTCTAAATTTAAATGCTGAAATTTGTATGCAATTACCACTCAATTACCTTTACTTGTTATAAACTTTTTTCCACCCACTTTCCTTCATCTCTTGTTATTATTCTTCTTTGAGACAGAGATCATGCCTTTTTCATGATTTCTGGAGAGAACCTCGCAATGATAGAACACTATATAAATAGTTATTAGTGAGGATAAAAAGATGAGGTAAAATTGTCCAAAACAATTCTACATTTTAGAGTACACTGGGATCATCTCAGGTTTCTCAGTCATCTAGAAAAACTTATAGTCTATGGACGTTTGTGCAGAAAAACAAAAAAAAATCAGGCATTAGGTCTGCCTCTTCCAAATACAAAATTCCACATTCTGCCTACTGCTATGTTGACTGCCTTCCTTCCTTGGCCACGTCATACCCTATTTACCTGCCTTGGTGGTTGTTTGTCTAATAGAAAATCACAGCAGCTCCAGGAACTTCTTTCCCCCACATTTATTTGATAAATATTTATGTATGTATTAAAAATGAAATCTCCAAATCACACAAAACACATAGAAATAATTTTTGATTGTTTATGCAGTCAGCCAGCATACTGCAAATAACATAATCACATGGAACAGCATCTCTAAGCTTCCAATAAATTCAGCTTATGGAAGAGAAAGTGTACTAATAGATTGTTTTTCTTCACAGATTCATTCAAGATAGAACAAAGAAATACACAATGAATAGAATTCCTTCTTTAGGGGCTGTGGGATTTTTCTACATATCTAGGAAATTTACTGTAGGGATCCAACTTATACAAAGATGGGACATTACAAGGGATTTTTTTTTTGTAGCATCATAGATTTTTCAGTGTTTCTCTGAATTTTTATTATTGAGCAAGAATTTTATTTAACTTTTGCTTTTCTTTCTTTTTAAAGTGATATTTCCTTATGCCAACATTTCTCAAATATTCAGCAAACAATAGTTTTCAGTCATGAGCCATTGGAGTTATATGACTATATGCTTTGCATATTTATTAATATTATCTAGCAACCCTATACTCTACTGATACTCTTTCCATTTAGGACTATTGAATGTTTGTGGGATTTTTTTCCTTTTATATACATGAATGATTTCTGAAAAATACAATTCCAGAGCATTTCAAGCTTTTCCATTTTGTGGTTGCTTTTTTTTTTTTCCCTTTTCTTTATTAGGAAATATATTTTAATCTTACCTTGATGTCTTTCTCTGAGCACCTCTGATGCTGCTTCATCAGTTCACAAACACTATGGAAACAAGAACTAAACTCTTCTATAAGACCATCTACTCTATAATGAGCTACCAGCAGTATCAGACATAGAATTGAAAGAAATCTTAGTTTCCCCATTTCATGAGTTGGGTTTTTTTGTAAAGTATTGAGTATATCACAATTCTTGTGTTTATACACAGCAGCATCTAGTTTTGAACAGCTATTAAAATGTAAACTTCTCCTCAAACATGTCATCTGCCACTCTGTAAAACTATGCCAGCCTCTTTGCTGACATCTCAAAATAAATGCACAAATAAATTCAATGGATGCATCACAGGTTTATTATTCCTAATTTTAGAGGAAGTATAAGGAAAAAACAAGCCATTAGTTTTATTTGAAAAGGGCCACTCACTCAAAGAGGCTGAAAATCAGGGTTTTTTTTAAACAGAAAGAATCACAGGGGGAGCAAGGGCACAGAGCATAATTATTGTGCTCTTAAGTTCACTTAAAATTCTCTGCTAGAAATCCACTGCTGTTTCTCAGCTGTTCATAAAGAACAGTGCAAACCTAATCACTCATACCCAAAATCTCAGGACCCAGATCTCTCCACTGCTACAGGATTGCTGAGCTGCCACAGCCTCACAACAAACCAAGTCACCACTTCAAACTCTTGAGGCTGTTTCTAAAATGCTCAGTTTACTGACAGTGACCAATTCTGTGCCTTTATGGCATCTTATACCCCAGGAAAATGCAAGCATACAAGTCCCAGATGAGGGGGGAAGGGAGGATGAAAGGTAGGGCTACTGAAAGATGTAACATAATTGAATGCCCTTTAAAACACAAGACTGCTTATAACATTACTTAGGCAGTAATTTTGATTCAAATAATGTCAGGAACATTATTTAAAATCCTTTTAGATAAGAACACCCACCCCCGCACTCATCTCTTCATCAACTGACACCTGTCAAGAAGAAACTGTGGGGGGAAGGACTGCTCTTTAAAAGGAATTTGAATAATGTTAATACGCTGCTCAACAGTATTTGGCAGACGCTTTTCTTTCTAGCAGCTCTCCTCTTTGACACCCATGCACTTATGTAATACCATTGAAGAAGAACAAGGAAAATATCTAATACTGCTGTTGATGTTAATAATTTCATTTTATTTTAAGGGAAAGAGAATAAGTGCTAAAATAATGTTTATTTATTTAACTTTCCTGAAAAACTACAACCGTATGAATAATACAATGCATTATCTATAGAAAATATGATGCACTTAGAATCAGGAATGATAGAATTTGTTAGATTGGAAAAGATCTTTAATATCATCAAGTGCAACAATTAACCCAGCAGTACCAAGTTCATCACTAAATGGTATCCATTCGACATCTACATGTCTTTTAAATGTTTGAGCATATTTGGGGTTTTCAGATCAATAGGCAGATGTTGCATGACCTTCTAGACACTGTCCTGACATGCTCCCTTTTGTTGCATAAATTGCAATACACCTCTGTTTGTTTCAGTGAGTTTTGGCAACAGCCATACCACCTTCAGCTTCTGGCTTCATCCACAGTAGAAGCTGCCAATGGAGCAGAAATGTGCCAGGTGTATATGATGGGTATGTGATGTAGAAAAGAATGGTTTACATTTGTACTGCTTTCCTTTCTCATTGCCTTTTTTTTATGACAATGAATATATGAGTAGCCATTTCCTATTCCATCAATCTTTGCCAGTACACTGAAGTATCAAAATTGTAATGACTCATGCAGTCTGCTAAAGATAAAGTGAACATATACTACTTTGACTTTATCACTGCTCTGTAATTCAATTGCCCATGTTTTTTTTCATTCTCTTTGGGTTTGACCTTCGTGATCTCATAGCAATATAAGCTTGCATTGTCCAAATGCAGGTGTCTGAAGTCCTTTCAGTGAGAAAAGATAAGGAAGCTGTTATTCAGTACTCCTGATTGACCAGAATGGTTTCGGTTTTTGTTCCAACAATTACAATACCCTGTGGTGAATAAAGACCCCTGGGCTTGAATTTGTATAAGCATTTAATGTAATGTTGTCCCTGTCTCTTGGTGTAGAAGATGTAAAAAACTGAATGGAAATGTGTGATAATCATTTAGAGTTTGGGTCTCAACACAGAAAAATTTGTCATACAAAGCTGCCACCACACAAGACGTAAGTGGGTTCATGAATTGTCTCCCACACTTTTTTAACTCTAGGATTCCCACAAAAACACAGGGGGAAACAGGGCATATCTAGAGGGAGGTTGATCTTAAGGTACCTTATATTCCTATGGTTGTTCAAGTGAGCAGCCCTGTCTCTCTTCAGCAATTGGAAGCAGATTCTAAAGAAACCACAGTAGATACGATTATCTACTTTACAGGCATTTAAAAGCTGGTAAGATAAAAACTTCTTTCATGGACATCAGCAACTTCCTCATAGCTCTCCAATGATATGTACTTACACCATAGCAGACGTGCATAATTCAAGAACAGTTACACTGCCAATGAATCCATGATATTGTACTCTGAAGTGGAGGTAGATATGTACATGAACATGTAGCTCAGAGCACTGTGAATCTTTCCACAGGGTTTGATTAAAAAAAAGGGGAAAATGTTTAAACCAAGAACAGATATACAGCACAGTCAGAAAATTGGAACTGCTATCTATCACTTCTATTAAAGAGATAAAATTGATATTGTCATTATTAATAGAAGCAAAACCCAAGGAAAAAGACTGGAAACCACTGAAGTAGGACGACCTTTTTAAAGTGGAATCAATTAAATACATGCTGCTCTCTTAAAATGCACCACTTCATTTTAAGGAGCTTAAGGTATGAATAACAAGGCCATAAAATCTTAATAACTATAATAACTGTAGCTTCTACAATATTTTTTAACTGTGCGGAACTGTAATGTGACAAGTAACAATAAAAAGAACTTGCAAAAATTACTTGGGTTAGGAAAGGTTGAGAGATTTTACTGAGAAAGCTCTGCTCTTTCACCTCTTTGACCGTGAATGAATAAAGGTCTAGACAAGTGAGATGATCAGGTAGTTTTTTTCAAGCCACGCCTCAAGAACTGCATTGTATTTATTTTGTTACTGCTGTTTATATTACTGCAATGCCTAGAGGCTTCGTCATAAACTATTGTGCTAAGCATTGAAAAATACAGATTAAAATGACAGTCTTTGTCTTTCAGAGCTTGCATGCAAAATGTAAGGCAAGAGAAAACAGCCTCATGCAAAGAGACAGGATAACACAAGAAAACATTTTCTTTCTTGGTCAGTCTGATAAGCAATCACCAATTTCTTGAGGGTTTTTTGTTTCCCAGAAGACTCAATGCTAAAGAGCTTCATAAGGGACTGATTTACTAGAAAGTAGAGCCTTGTAGAAGATTTTGGAGGTTCCTGTCAGCCAAAGAGGCTGTCTGGTAGGGGTTCCAAACTTGTCTTTTACATGTCTGGAAGAGGGATAAAGGAGACTGGACACTGTGCTGTAGATCTGAGCCAATACAGAATGGGAAAGGCCCTTTGGAGGATATATGGAAAGAAGAAAGCCAAAAGAATTTGGACTCATCAGAGACAATGAAGGGTAAAAAAATCTTCATATGTGCTGCAAATGCATAATAAGCCAAGGAGAACAAGATGTGTTGTACAAGCCAGTTTCTGAAAGTTTAAAATATGTTTAACATTCCCTCTCTGCTCTGCTACCTGCAAGAGCATGTCTGATAGGAGGGAAAGGCATCGTAGGAAACATCATCACTGCTTCAAAGTTATAGAAAATACTGAAGACTCGTTCTACTTTTGAGAATTACCTGCCTAATACAAGGGAGAAGCACTGACATGAGAAAACTTTACTCTGGATTGCTCATTTCACCCAAATGTATGTGAATACTCTCAGAGGCTGTTGAAATTGATAGCTCAATTACGATGAAGGGCTGAATCTTCATGTCCCCAGGTCCAGCCAAGAGCAAATCTGGGCACGTGTTCCCAATAAGCACATGTGTGGCCACATGAAACAGCACACTCAGTGTGCATATGAACATAAACTGCATCAATGGCCTTATTCTGTTCTCTAGCAGGAGGAAAGTCCATTAGTTGGAAAAAATCTTTATGTATAGATATATGTAATGTGGACCCATTCAATAGGTGGATTCAGTCAGCCTAGTAGCACCCAGTGGATCACTAGTTTCCCAGTTGACCCCTCTAGTGAGACACACATACACACACACACACACACACACACACCCTCAGTCAACTCCCAAACTATCCATCTCTTCAGCAACTGGCCTGGATCCCCCATGCCCCAGTAGTCAAGTCATGGAATCACAGAACTGAATCATAGAATCATAGAGTCATAAAATCATTTGGTTTGGAAGGGGCCTTAGAGATCACTTCATTCCAAGCCCTCTGCCATGGGACACCATACATTAGACCAGGCTGCTCAGAGCCCATACAACCCTGGCGATCAACACTTCTAGGATTGAGCATCCACAACTTCTCTGGGCAGACTGTCCAGGTCCCATCACACTCCCAGTTGCACACACACCTCACCAGCTTATGACCACTTATGACCTACTCATCTGTTAGCCTGGGTTGATATTTACTGGTGATGTAACACATATGCATTTGCACTTGCTCTGGTTGCTGGTGCCAAAGACACAGGAAATCCCAAAATTAACAGGTGTTCCTGATGCTGTTATACCTTGTACAGCCCAGGGATGCTGTAAATCAATACTTACGTGTGCCTTTGCAGAGCCAGTCTGAGAAAAGTAATCCATTGATCTGTTCACTCTTCTTGGCAATAAGAAAACTAAATTGCCTATTATTATGACAAATATGCATACTTTGCCTGAGATACCGTGACACTTGCAAAACTTGGTTTTGCTGCTTGTCCTCAGCAGCACCAAGACTGCCTCTCCCTTCATCAAGAGGGAAAAATGGCAGCACAGACATATTTAACAATGCAACCATCTACCATTCAGTGAACACAACACTAGTGGTCAAAATACTGCTTGCACCACCACTTTTATTAAATGCTGAGTTGCTGTCACAATCTGCAAGGCACACTTTTTCAGAGGAATAGGGCAATCGTGTTCTGCTTTCGTCAGGAGCTGTCTCTTCTGGGAAGAAAAAGGAAGTCAAAGATATTATCCTTTACCAGGTGCAATAGTAAGTAATTCTGTTTCCAGTGTCACCTCCAATACTTAATTACTATTGGTCAAAGAACTAGTCATAAGAAAAAGGGTACATCAGCAGAGTCAAGGGTTTTCCATCACATATTCAGTTCATGGAATCATAGAATCATGTAATGACTTGAGTTGGAAGGGACCACAAAGAAAATTTTTTTCTGACCCCCTGCCATGGGCAGGAGGCACACTTTCCTCTAGACCAGGTTGCTCCAACCCCATCCAACCTGGCCTTGGACACTTCCAGCGATGGGGCATTCACAGTTTTTTGGGTGACCTGTTCCAGTGCCTCACCATTCTCATTCTCAATTTAGTGTAGGACAGTGCCTGGGCCAGTAGCTCCAAGTGAACTTTAGAATCATCAAATCGTTAAGGTTGCAAAAGACCTTCAAGATCATTAAGTCCAACTTTATCCAAACATGGCCATGTCAATGAAATCATAGCACCAAGTGCCATGTCCAGTTGTTTCTTGAGCCTTTACATGCTTTGCAGCTCAGAGTGTGGGTAGAGGTGACCCATGGCTGTGCTACCTCACCATTAGACTTAGCAAGTATTTACTGAACTGTGACAAGCACTGGAGTAGTGGTTTTAGGGACAGCACAGGCAGATAAAACTCATATTTCCATTGCTTCCATCCATGTATCTTTTTAAGATTTTTAATCTGTCACAAATGACTGCATGCTAAATATCTAGGCAGATAGATTAGATACATGTCAACTCAAAGAGCAGCAATCACCTTCTGTAAGAATTTGTTTGCATGGAAGATTGCAGGAAATTAATTCCAAATTAGTTTTTAATGGTTTAATGAAGCAATGTAAATACATATTATTAATAAATCAATGTGTATATGATTTAGCTTACTTTAAATCACTTTACATCCATATAGTTATGTAATTTGGGTAAATTTTCCTGATTTTTACTGCAGGGATCAGGACCGAGCCTTTTGGAAGTGACAGATCTCTTTGATACTATCAAAAGCCATGCTCCAAGATCTTAAGAACAGATGCAGTCTGTCAGATTCCAGTCTGTATGTAAAGACCAAAATCCCAAAAAGCTATTTTGGGGTGAAAAGTCTAAATACAGAAAAATTCCAGTTTTCAACAAAAATTTTCTAATATAAGGCTGTAGCCCCTTAAAATAAAGTGTCTTTTCTTTTTGGTTTTTTTCTTATTTTTACATGCCAGAAATTTATATAACAAGAGAACTTTCTACTAAAAAGAAAATATGGTAATTTTTAAGCCTTTTAAAGCCACATAATCTATAAATCAGAATCAAATTCTTTAAAAGACAAAACTCTGGTTTTTTACTGTTATTCTACAGTCTCTAGCATTCTTGGAACAACTTAAGTCGGTCGCTCTGACTATAGCTTTTTATTTTGTTTCTGATGTGCTTATTGCAGAACAAAGCAAAAAGGAAGCATCTCCTTCCACTGTGCTGATATTTCTATCAACTAAAAGAAAGCTCAAGGGGTATGAATCCACAACTTACCATTCTGAATCCAGAGCTTTACTTTTAGGAAGTGAAACTTCAAAAAATCATTTACTAAATGTATTTCTGAAATCTTCAGCTTGAATTGTGGAGTCATGTGACAACAGTAGGAGGGACAGCCCTTGCCTCTGAAGACACCAGGGAAAATAAAACAAAGGGGAAAAAGCAAGCATGCCAATCTGACACTAAATGATGACAAAAAGGAAATAAGAGAAGACCTGCTGCTCTTTATCTCCAGACAAATCTAGCTGTTATGGTAGTCTCGGTTCAGTTGTGACACTTGAGACCCCATAGTGGATTAAGGAACAGGGCAACCAGCAAATTAACTTCCAAAGGGAGGAATTCATATGTCTGAGGCAGACACACAGAGCGCAGGTGTATCCACCTGCCTGGTGACATTGGGCTCATTTCACAGCATATGGACACTCAAAGGGTGTAATTCATCTCATCATGCACATCCAAAAAAGGTCAGATGAATCACAGCAAAAAAATACCTCTCTCCAGTGACAAAAAAAGGGAACTTCAGTAAGAGCTAAGGTAGCAGACACACCCCAGATAGAAGATGACAGCAGTCTCAGCCTTTCATCTTCAACCATCCAAAACAAATTGTTCACTATACCTGAAGTATGATTTTATATCTTTTTTTACAATGCTTTCTGTCTTCCTATAGAAAGGAACACCCTGCAACTGTGGTTTGTAAAACATCTCATTAATCTGCAAGGGTAGTGATTTCTTATTCAGAAGTAATTAAGTGAGTTTATACTGTGGAAATCTTACTGATGGACATTTAATATTTCTGCAATGGGAACAAAAATATGAACAGGGAAGTGTTTTCAGTTTCTGATTAGGATGGGCTTTAGGACAAACAAAAGAAAGATCTCAGGCCACAGAGTCATCTATTCAAACTTTGTTTAGCACAGCTAATCTGTTACTAAGTGCCAAATAAACTGAAATCATTTGCCATTAGGATTCTGTTCTCAACGGCCCTGTATCAAAACTAGCAACACACTGCTGATGACATTACTTGCTAATCTGCATATGCCACTGTTCTCTTCTGCCCATAAATTAAAAGATCTTGTAAAAGTTTGTAGTTGCACCTTGCACTATACGATGTGGGCTGCAGACGTAAGTCTCTAAAAATAGTACATGTTAAATCTGTAGATTAAATCTGTAGATTATTCTTACAAAGGATCGTATTTTGCACCTGGGAAAAGTGGAAAAATCCCATGTCTGACATAACAAACATATCATATGTCATAATGATAGCACAAGGGGGAAAGGCTTTAAACTGAAGGAGACTAAGTTTAGATTAGATATTAGGAAGAAATTTTTCACTTTGAGGGTGCTGAAGCGCCATGACACTGTGACAGTGTGTTGCAGTCCCATCCCTGGAAGTGTTCCAGGCTGAGTTGGATGGTGCTTTGAAGAATCCAGTCTTGTGGAAGGTGCTCCCATCCATGGCAGGTTGGAATTAGATGATCTTTAGGGTCCCTTCCAACCCAAACCATTCTATAATTCTATAAATGAAATTGCTGTGCATATACAGGTCAACTGCACAGTACCTATTCTGAATTCTGTACCTGAACCTATAACACAGTACCTGAATTCTGCTGTAACATTGATGATTTGGCCATTTAATATATTGAAAAATAGAACTGATAAATTGCTGCATAATGACCTTTGCATAGTGGTCAGACTGAATGGAGTTTCTAATCAAAAAAATGATTTTCCAGCAAATCTGAACACATTACCTCCTAGGCTCATATACAGGCTTGATCTGTGTTATAAAATTATACAAAACAATGAAAGAGCTGTTTTGTTCTCCTTAGGTGTTAAATAACATTTCAAAAGAATGAAACAAAACCTCAGTGACAGTGCTGGGTACATGCTTGTTCTGAGAATGTGTTTTATGCACTAGACAATACATTATTAAAGACATTTAGTAGTTCCTTTTAAACTTAAACCATTTTTACATTTACTACTGGCAAAAAGTATTAGAAGGGGAAAGAAAAGTAAAATTGAACTTCCTAGACCATCAGTGCTTTTGGTTGTAGTCAAAGACAAGTGGAGATAAGAAAGGTAAAAAGATATTGTTCTAAATGTGTTGGTCCTTCATCGAAATATAATTAATCAAGCTGCGTAATGGAGATTGTTTTTCTGTCTGAAACATTTAATTTTGCTTGGATTTATATATTCACAGAGGACAATTTTATAAAATCCCTCTTTAAGAGCAACAACAAACCCTTTAATACCAGTAATCTGTCAACTAATGGCTTATTGTTTTGCATGTTGCCTTCAGACGGTGCAGGTGTCTTACTGTTTATCAGGCAAACTGTGTACTTGCCACCAATTTCCAGAAAGTTCTAATTAGCCATCAAATCAATTTTCATAGTTTTGTTTTTCAATACTAGATAGAAGCACTCCTATCCCCCAACTTCCTTCTCTATTGTGTTTCTGAAAAAAAATATTTGGTTGGGAGACGTATTTTTTTTCTGGAGTTACTGGGACGTATTCTTGGGACACACAGAAAGGATGGAGGGAAGGGAGAGTGACAAAAATTAATTAATTTAATTGAAATGAAAGAAAGACAGCAACTTTGTCTGAAATGCAAAAAAAACCCCAACAATGAATGAAGTTCTTCAGCACTCTTTCTTCAGAGTCTTCACTGTAAGAAGAAATGCATGCTTTAGCCTCCTAAATCCAATCACATTTTTTTTTTTCTAGTGAACTTTGGTGAAATATATGTCTTGAATTCAACTTCATTGTTGTCATTGCCTGCAGCATTTTGTTTGGTAGTATTGTTGCCCTTGACACTCTTCAGAGGACAAATTAATTCTTAAGCGTACTGACTTGCCTCCTGGAGGAGAGTGTCTCCTTTCATAAGGAGTTTATTTCAGTCTTTATTTTCCAGATGACAATAAAAGGTAAAAAAATTCTATATGTTTTTAGTATCAAATATGTTCCCAAAAAAGTGCTAAGTTATTGCCTGTGATACAGAGGTTTACAGGTAGCCAAAGCTGGTGCAGCATTTGAGGAGTACCTGATAAATCATTTTGCATCTCTCTCTCCCCCATGTCCCATAGGATGGGATTCTGTTGCTTAAACTTAGTAGTCTAGTATTATAGAAAATTCCCTGGGAATAGATCTTGAGTTGTTGTTCCAGAAGTTGCTCAGTCATACCTGCCAGCTCCATGGGAATGTTTTGGATAACCTGGCATATCTAAAGCACCACTTCAGTATTTAGGCAACCGAATTCTTTCCCCTCTTTCCAATCCAGCACTGTAACAGCATCCTTATCAACCAGAAAATTTATGAACTGAATGATGAGAAGTGTAAATTCACAGAGGGTGGGAAGAAGAAACTCTAAGACATGTTAATCTCAATATTTATATACAAGTCCTGGAGCCGGGGCCAGCTACAGTCCCTGTGTCTACCTTCAAGCTTTTCCAAGCTTGAAGCACACCCCATGCATATGAAAACAACTGATGTCTTTCTGTTTTTACATGGTTTATCAATGTGCCATGAAACTAGGTATTGTTGCTGGTATCTTATCTTTTGAGGAGAGGCTCGTAATTAAAAAACATTATCTGATAAGGATTTTGTACCACCATACAAGCAACTTGCAGTCATACTCTACCTGTCATATAGAATTCACTCTCATTTTTGTCCTTGTCTTATGGCTGACTGTTCATGTACAAAGATTCTGAGAGGTATTTGAGATTTTTCATACGCTCATTTATATGCTACTGTGTACAGAGATGTAAGCTTTCAGAGCCTCCCCAGTGATTACCTTTCTTTAAGAGCAGGGTCAAACCAGGTAATTTTGTTCTTATAAGTATTATAATAATTCCAGTATTGCAAGAGTATTATCACATGCTTTCAACCTCAGATAAAGATGAGGAAGATAAAATTGTCCTCCTGTTCTCATATGCAATGGGCTGTATTTGGATCATATTTGTCCCAAAAAAGATATGGATTACTTGACGGATGACAATAGGAAGTGCATTAGGTGAAATTTTATGGCCTGTGAAGGATAGGAAATATAGCCTGGTAACAACAAAGTTAGTAATTCTTTCTGACTGGGTCGTATTCAAAGCAGTGAATGGTGTGAACATGCCCATGCACCTTTTTTTTAATTTTTTTTAATCCACATAGGAACATATGAAAAATCCTTATAATGATCTTAATTGTATCCAAATTTGGACAAAAAAACAAACTGTCATAATTCAGTGTTGATAGGCTTTGCTCTTGTGGTAAGAGACCTCTTGGTGCTGGAGAGCCAGAAAGTGAAAATTTCAAAATTTTCCTTTTTTTCCACTGCATGAGACATTGCAGGACACAATAAGAAAGATTTCTAATCTTTATGTGATTTTATGAGCATATGCTCTTGTAAATTATTTGCACTTAATATTTCTGTGGCACTTTCTTTTTTAATGAATGCCTTCTAAATAAAGCATTGAGGTTTATATATACAGTTTCTTGTCTATAAATCACTGGCCTATCCTAAGTATGGAGGTAGAGTATATGACTGGAGAAGTCCTTCCTGCCTTACAAACTGTGAAATTGAAATACATAGAGATGGTCACACCTCTTGGCATGTTCTGCAACAGCATTTTCTCAAAATGTGTTAACACTTAGTAAAAGACATGAAAAGGACCAAAAAGATAAAAGCCACGGACTGAAACTCTTTTTATTCAACTGTAATCAGCTCGGTAGAGAAAATGTAGGGAAAGAAAATGCTGTATTCATATTACTTAACCATGGGGAGAAGGGCAGGTTTCGATTATCTGCATACAGCTGTTGGGTGGTGTATCAGCTGTGCAGCATATCCTCTGTGGGGGTCAGGATTCCCTGTGTCATGCCTTTCATGTAGAGAGCATCCATATGATGGATGAGTGGCATCCTCTGCCCAGCACCCAGCTGGGAATCCCTGCAGCCCAGGAAGCAAAACTAGAGGATGCTGGGATTGGTGTTTAAGGTCTACTGTGTTCTTTCATTGAATACGGTTCAGGGTTCAGAAGCAGGATGCTGCATTCCACACTAGTGCCAGGTTGTTTCTTCCATGATAGCAATGGAGCAGGATGGGGCAAACAGGAGAAGAGATGGGCTGCTGTGCAACTGGGGCAAACAGAGAACAAGGGGTCAGAATGGTAGAAAGAACAAGGGTTTTAACACCGATATTGAAGAGGAAAGGTGGGAAGAAAGGGTCTTCTCTATGAGAGAGATTGACAGAAAGGGAACTTATTTCAAACTCTTTTACATTTCTCTAAACAAGTTCTGTGGCTTCTCTGTTTTACAAAATTTGAGGATCATCTTCATATTCTTGTAAAATTTAGGTCTAGATTTGTCATGCCCCTTTGGCATTTTTAGGGTCCCCTGTTTAACAAGGAAGTGTCAACAGACCCAGCTTTAAGTCCTGGTTAATTCTGAGACTCATCAAAGACACTTTCCAGACCCCTAGAGAAAATTGCCCCTGAAGCAGGAGGATATAAAACCACTATAAATATCTCCATTTGCTACTCCCCCTTTTCTTCTCCCTGCCTCCTCTTCCTTTGCTTGTCAGCTCTTGATCTCCTTCACCTTCCTAGTGCTGCTTCTTCTGTTCCCCAAGAAGTCAGGTTTTCCTGGGAATGAAGACATAACCAATAAAGTTCCTATCATATTTATTCTATAGCCTACCTCACAGCCTTACTCTGCTCTGAGATGAGGTGAATGATTACATAAAGAGAGGGGTTGTTTCAAGTGGGTCTCTTGGGAGTCATGGATACTGCTGAACCAATATGGGGTGGTTGCTATAGAGAATCATTAACCCGTCAGTATAGAATAAATAACATGAGAGTCAGGAGAAGGTCATACCAATACTCTCTCTTTTTGTAAACTATCTTTAAAGTGTCTGGTCAATGTCATGTCTCACCTGCTCACCTACAAAGCTGTTCGCATTTCTCCTCTATCTGCTTATGATGTGATGCAGTAAATCTGCAGAGTGATGCCATCCCTATCATGCAGCTGTAGCATTGCCCTGTACCCTCATTACCTTCTCATGCAACTATTCTCTGTAAGAATAGTCTTCATTATTTCTACTCTAAAGTAGTTTAAATTTAAAGAAGAATAATATTATCATTACTATTTTAATTCTTTATTACCTCCCTTTTAATGCAAACAAATGGCAACTGGCTACTGAGCTAAGACAATTTAAAGATATTTAGCCAAAGAAAATACACATTTGCAATAAAGAAATGTTTTTCTTCCATTCTTGATCACTTCAATTTCCTTTCAGATTTTCCAATTTATTGTCCTCTTTGTATTACAGCATTTTATAACTAATATCCTTGTCAAAGTTGCACAGTTCTTGTATTTAAAATTATCTCTGTTGTCAGATGCACCTGAAACAGATGCAAACTGTTTCTCAAAAGAGCTAAATAACTTGATCTTTACTCTTTATTTACACAGGGGAATTGGCTTTCTCCAGCTTTTTCTGGCATAAAACTTAGTTTATCCTTTTCTTTCAAAGGTCGTATTTGTATGAAACTAAAGCAGTCCCTTAGGAAAAGGAGGGACAGCAGTTACTGCCTGTCTAAACCTGGTCACCAAATAGAAATATTAGTCCATGAATCTGGTGTAGTTTGGAAACCTGATCTGTTTGAATAACAGAAGGCTAGATTTAATTACAACTAGACCAAGCTTAGCAGTTTAGCTGGGAAGAAAAATTTCATTGCTGTTTATATATAAAAAACTCTCACAACCAAATAATGATGTGCAGTGCACTCTGCATCTGCCTGATGTCAAAAGATCTGCAATCCATGGATGTTTCCATCTCTGTTGCCCTGCAAATAGTTGCAGACAAACAGGTGGTACATGCAGTGTTTGTTTGTTTGTTTGTTTGTTTGTTTGTGTGTGTGTGTGTGTTTGTTTGAGGTCAGAGAGAGATTTGAGGGTGGGGAGTGATAATGTGTGAGGGACTTTGACTATCCACAAAATTCAAAATTTGAGGGAATTGTAAATGGTTGGATTCAATGGCCTTGGGGATCTTTTCCAACCTTAATTATTCAATGAATATGAATCATAGTCAAAAACCAGAAGAGGAAAACCTTCAAAAGCTCCAGTGAACAATGTTCACTACTAGTCTTTTAATCCTTTGTATTTCAACTGGGATTCTGCTTCAGAAATTAGCCATTTCAAAATAGTTATGGCATTTGAAATGGAGGAAAAATCCTAAAATTAACAGTACTATTTTCAGTTAACTCAAATGCTTTCAATTGGCCTGAATGCTATTTTAAAAGGAAATACATATTCCTTGACAAGAAAGGGTGTGTTTTGGTTTGGCCCAAAAAGAATACATAGTAAGTTTATAAATATATATATATATATATACATATATATACATATATACACACACACACACATACATAAGGGGTTTTTGTGTGTGTGTATATATATGTGTGTATAATATTTATTTATTTGCATCAGAGTATCAAGACTAACATTCTCTCATTTCTCAGAAATGAGTGAATGCAAATG
>JAOXXN010000001.1:88548641-88561702 GCA_026770055.1 Myrmophylax atrothorax
AAGGGTGTGTTTTGGTTTGGCCCAAAAAGAATACATAGTAAGTTTATATATATTTATATATATATATATATACACACACATACATAAGTTTTGTGTGTGTGTGTGTATATATATGTGTATAATATTTATTTATTTGCATCTGAGTATCAAGACTAACATTCTCTCATTTCTCAGCAATGAGTGAATGCAAATGTCATGAGCACATGAGATTGGGGGAGGGATTTGGGAATCAGGTTTGATTATGTCAGCTTTAGAAAGGCATGAGCTCTCTTCAGAACAATACGCGCTTCTAACCTCTGGATGCACAAATATCTACAGAGCCAACTTGTTGAATCCATCACAACAATACTTCCATTTATTCCTTTGATGGGGAATTGTTGCTGAAATAGATGCTTTGACTAAATAGTTTTGTACAGCTGGTAACTAATGCATAGTTGTCTGTAGAAGCCTGAACAAGGTTTAATGGAGCTTTATTGCTTTCCATAGAGCTCTATTGTCTTCAGCTGTATTGTCCTACATTATCTATAAAGATTATTTTAAATACTTTTGACACTTTTGTTAAAAGAAAAGCACATCTGTTGGTCTTTGAAACCTGAGCATTCCTTCTTTCTTGGTCTGCTGGATGTAAGACTGCTTTTTTTTCCCATTTTGGTCCATCCATGAGTAGGACTGAATGTATAATCCTTCAGCTGGTCTTTCAGATCGGTACAAACAGGGAACCATACCTTTACCAGCAACTGCAGAGATAGAATCAGTGTAATGTAACATGAACTTCAGTAGCATTGATGGCCCCATCCTGCACTTTCCTCTCCAGCTGGTCAGGCTTCAAGTTTATTCTCATTTCATATCCCCCTCCTTCTCCATTTTTCTCTGCTATGGTCTTCACAAAAAAAAACAAAAACAAAAAACAAACAACAAAAACAAACAAAAACCCCCCAAACAAACAAACAAACAAAAAAATCCAAAACCACAAACCAACAAAAACAATCTGCACCTAATGATTTCTCTTTATTGGCCCCAGTTGTCAAATCTGAACTTAAATATTGCATTTCTGCTCTAGTTACTCATGTAATCGCAGCCTGATTTAGTCACTGCTGCTATGTGAGCACTATGTGTAGTCCCAGCAATACTCTGTTCCCTCAAAGGTTCTACCCCTGTCTATGTATCTGGGCAGTCTGGCTGCCTCTCACCTAACTCCTCTTTAAATACCTATGGAATCCATCCATCCCTGAAAGCTTTGGCCAACTTCCCATACAGTAGTTTATTATGTCCTATGTTTTTTCTGTAATGTCCAGTGGCTTTTTTCTTCCTCAACATTAGGGCAGAGCTTAATTACCTGGACTGCATACCTAACACCTTTTCGTCCCTAAGTTTTTTATTACCCACTTCTAAGGCTAGATCCAAAACTTAATAGGCCCAATAGATACTTCCATGAACCTTGGATGAAATTTTTAATGTCATTGCCCAAATTTGAAAGATAATTGGGAACCTTTAATACTAAAAGAGCAGAGTGAGCAAATTTTTGCCACCATCTGGGGACAAATAATTTTCTCTGATCAGTAGAAGTATAAGCAACTTTAGTAATTGGGAATCAGATACCAAGTCCATCTGCTTAATGTGTTGATTCTTTGGTTTGACCATCTGGCACTTAGGTAAAGGTGGATTAAAAGCATGATCTTTGAATCAAACTGATTCCCCTTCAACTGAATTCCCCAAGGAACTATAGTATCATTATTTTCCCATTGCCTGTGTTTTTTATTTTCAGACCGGAAGTGGCTGATTTAAAGCTGTATAAGCAGAATTTGTGTTTGTTACATTTGTGTTTAATGCCTAAGCAGAAAAGAGCAGGAAATGTTTCTTTCTGACATTCCCTGCTTTTTAAAATCATTCCAAGATTGAAGTGGATGATACCAAGGTATAGGAGCTCTCCAGAAATCAGAACTAATGGAATTAAAATTTCATATTCTCAGGGCTGATTTCGTTTTAGTTGACATTACTGTATCTGTGAGGGTTTTACGTATTTAACTCATTAATTCAGACATAAGGATACTACTTAATTAAGTACACAGAGTAGTCCCAGAGAGTCTTTAGAAAAATCTTTGCATTCAGTATTCCCATTTTCTAAGCTGCTATTCATTAAAAATCAGTTAAATTGGTTTTCTTTTGTGTAAGGATAGTATTTCCAGGATCACGATTTGACTGAGGCCAGAATCTATTTCTGGCATCCACAAGAACAATTGGAAAAGAAAATGCATTGAGTGAACACTGATATATTGATTTTATTTTTTAATCTCTTGACATTACTGACATTACACAGCCCTACACTTTCAAAGTGCAGTCCCCTTTTCCCTTGTGCCCTACAAAAATGGTAATGAATTCTTAAACATATTAACAAGGAAGAGAAGAACCACATCATTAAAAGCAAAGTTATTCTTTCTCTGTTGTGAAATGTTATAGTCTGACATTTCTGACAACTCCCTCTTTAAACAAAGTTTGCAAATGCATTTCTTTTCTTGTATATGTATTGAGTTCCATGTTTTCATAGTGATTGGAATCTTGCCATAAAAATAAAAGCCTATAAAACAATTAGGAAGTACACAAGCTAATAATAAACATTAGATTTTTAAATAGGCTTTAATTAAATTGCTGTTATCTGATTATATATGTTCAAAGTAACTTTTTTAGGAGTCAGCTTTTCCTAGATATGGCTGTCCATGACAGGGAAGAAAAAAAAAAAAAAGAAGGAAAAAAGGTATAATTTTTTGTTTATGCTGAAGCACTGAATATGGCAGAGAAGGAATTTTCCTGAAAAAAAATATTAAAATGAACAAAAATTAAAAACTTCTGGAGAAAAGTTCTTTGCAGACTTTTGGTGAAACACAAGTTTAATCAAACTGTGAACAAGGTGTGGTGGGTTCTGGAGTCTTGACATTTAGCACTCAAACAGGGATGTTTTGCATAGAGAGGAAGGGTTATGATTAGTCCAAGAAAATACAGACAGGAAGAGATCAAATTTAAAATTGAGAGCTGTACAGCTTGTCCAGACTGGGATAAATCAATCTCAGCTAGCTTGTGTTTCTATGTCTAGACAAAGCCTCTGTGGAAGGTGGTGCGGGGTGAAAGAAAGGCTCAGCTCAGTGACCTCAAGTAGGAATGTCAGCTTTGGTATGAACTGTAGCAATAGGCACCAGTTGAAAAATTGAAGAAAATGCTGAAAAATTAACAAGTGGCTTGCAGGAAGTCCAAATATTAATTAATTCTCCAGTGTAAATATTGGACATTTGCAAGGGTCTAAATTAGCCTGAATACAACCAGGAGAAGAAGAAAGGTTATTTATATCCTATCATACATTACATACAGGAGTACCAGCTTCAACAATGAGTTATAGCAGATGGTGTAAATAAGAGTAGTTCAGTTGAACTCTATAGACAATCTGAAACTTGAATTTAAAATGAAAATTATTTAAGAAATAAATTCGACTCACTTTTTACCAACTCAGCCAAAACCTACACAGAGGGTTTTTCTGGTTGGGGATAGCTGTACAGATGTATTTGGATGGTAGGCGACGAGGTACAGGTCCTCACAAGCATCACTTGTTTCAGCAGAATTAAGACACTGTCTGTTCCTTGCTGGATTTTTTTTACTCTTACAGTTTGCATATTGAAGAGCATGATCCCAGTTGTCCATGGCCCTTCAGACTTCTACAGAGTTCAATGGAGTCCCATTAGTTTAAGCTGCTTTTTGTAGGAGGTCTGTATGCAGTTTCACAATGAATCTCGAAAAATTGTGTACTTGATAGGAAATAACTCTCCAACCTTCAAAAGCCTTTCTGAACAGAGTGGAAGTAAGAATGATGACAGTATAGATGTCATAATAAGCCAATTTACACACATTGCTTGGGCTCAGATTCTTTACTGTCCTGTGTGTTACTGGGTAGTAAGTCTAAGGATGGCCAGTATGGCCAGTATGACCTGGTAGGCTGGTATGCCCCTGCAATTACAGTTTTCTCCAAGCTGTCCTCTCTTCCCTGCTCCCACTTTGCTTTCCCTTCTTCATAGCCATTCTCTTCTTTCTTGGGTTTCTCCTTTAGATACACCAAACTGTCTAAATTTTGACCTTTCCTGGTTCCATGTTCCTTCTCATCTTATAGTCATGCAACCTTTGGCTCGCTGCCTGTCCTCCACTGTAATCCTTCTACCCTGCATCCCAAACACACACTCACTTTCAAAGTCTTTTTATTTGCCAAGCGCTGTGCCAATATTATAGTCCTGTTTTGCTGAAATTTCAGGTTTCAGATTTATCCTCCATCTCTCCCCAGCTCTCACTTCACTGTTTAATCTACTACCATCCAAAAGGAGAGTCACCTAGGCTCACCCACATTTTACCTGACCCTGGAGACACAGGCCTCCACTCTCTAACAGCATTCCCACACAGAAAACTCTTCCTCTCCAAACATACAACCAGAATTTCTAAGGTTTTTAGAGGCAAGTTATCCAACTCATTGAACTCTCAAACACTCAAAAAAAAAATCTATAAAATGAATGAGGCTTGCAGTATACAAGATGAGGTAATGAACTGTCAAGATTTATCAGTGCATCTGTAGAGAAAATTGTGTAACTCATAATTTACTATTCCCAAGGATGCCATTGTCTCAAATTCTGGCCACTGAAAATCTTATGCTGTACCACACCATGCTTTCCTACAACTTCTCCTCTCAAGAGGTATGATGACTTACTCCTCCAGATCCTGTAAATCCACACTGGCTCATTTAATTCAGTGGAACATCTGAAAACCACCTGAAACAGCCACTTAAAACATGAGTGTACATCTTTAAATGTGTACCAAAAAACCTCTGCATATTAATTCGGTTCCCAGAGGCCTCACTTCTAGACTAATGTTCCTAAACAGAATTCATTATTTGCAAAATATTTCACAGATCTACACAGATGAACTGTACTGGTTCACAGTTTAAGATGAATGATTATGATTTGTTTTAACTTTTAATTGAGTATGTGTGTACTACTAAACTTGCACATCTTATCATTCAGTAAAGAAAAGGGAGAAAAGTGGAAAATATATAAATGAAGAGCATTTTTTAAAAATCAGACCTCTTTCCTTTTCAATAAAATAACATTGAATTTTTTTAAAAAAGAAAGATTACCATTTAAATGTAACTCCTAAAGGAAACTGTTTTTTAAAAAGTAACAAAACAACCCAACTCCTCTTAATACTCCTAATAATCCTATTCATGTTCTCAGATGAAATAATAAAGGCTGCTAATTTTTATCACGATGTTCATTTTGTAATCAAAATTCTCATAGAGATGCTGCCATGTTTGTGAAATGTGGGCCTCATTGTATTAGGATAAAGGAGGTTCCTATTCATGCCACAGATTGCTTGTCTTTTGAGATATATTTTGTAGTCCATTTAGTCCATTTCCATAGCATGAAAAGAATGGGGAATTGTAATTAAGTGCAGTAGCGTATACAATGCTATAATCATAATTGCTAGAATTATATTCACAGTTTTCCTCACATGTTTTGCAGATGCATTCTCTTTTATCTACATGCCACATAGTTCATGTTTTCATTTTGTAGAAGTTGCCATCAATTTGTTGCCACGTTTTGTGTGGCACCATGTTTTTTTCCCCCTCCTCCTTTGTGGAAGAGAACAAGGGCCTGGTTCACTAGAAAAGTCCTGTGGATTCTATTGTTTCTCCACTTCTCCAAGCCCTGAGGGGTACCATCCACTCTGCATCTGGTTTGGCATTTGCTCAGCCATGTACTGGCTTATCCATTGGAAAAGAAACCTCCAATAGTGTGCTCAGCCCATCAGCCTGGAAGTTCAAAGAGTGCAAAGTACTTTTCCCTTGGAAAAAAAACCAGGAAAATATATTTTGAGAACAGAGCTTTTATTAATTGCAAGTGGCATTTGTAAGCCTCCAGTTGAAACATGACAGAGTACTGAGAGTGGCATCATTTGTTCCAATTTACAATGTAAAATGAAGGTCTCCATCCAGCTTTAGTATTAGTTACAGAGTTCTGGGTGGGATTTTATCATTCATAGTTCATAATGTAACAGGATTTTTTTCTTCCCTTGCAAAACCCAGTCTATAGTGAGTTAGAAATTATGAGATACTCTGAAATCTGGGCTTGGTTGTTAGTGCTGGCTGCTCACCCTCTTGAAGGGGACAGAAAGCAACCAGTGAAATGATGGAGGGAAGAAGTGCAACAGGCACAGTGAAGCACCGGGTGGCATTAGACCTGATGGTCTTGGAGGTCTTTTTCAACCTTAATGATTCTATGATTAATATGTCACAATGGCAGTAGACCTGGATTAAAAGTCTGGTTCTGTCATGCCTCAAAAGAACTGTAAGTTTTCCATCAGATAGCCAAGAGCTTTCTCTAGGTCACAGGGAATGAAGAGAAGAGGCTACAGAGACCTTTCTGTACTGTTCATCTCTTGCCTCTCTCCCCTCTTCCGCATAAAGTGTTCTGCATATTTTCTACAGCTTTTATTTGCTTTCTTTTTTTTTTTTTTCAATATTGTCAGAATCTCTCTCCAAAGAAATGTGATGCTGCCTGGACATCCTCTTGAATCCAGAATAAAATCTTCAAATGTATCAGTTGTTCACTATTTCAAGAATTTTTTACTGCATCATGCTTACTAGTTTCAGAGCACTTGAAACATCTTGCTCAAAAAATGAAACAAGTGTATCCAGTGACTGTCTTCTCCCCCAGGCCATGCATAGCTGATGATGTAATCCCCTTTTCTTAACATCTTCTTCCTATCATCTTAAAGTCCTCTGAACAAAAGAAATCAAAGATTGCATGTGCATCTTTTAATGGACACATACCAGCCTTACTTTTGCTTCCCCAAGGTATCTTTTGTTCAAAGTTAGTTAGAACTTTAAAACATTGTGTGTTTTCTTGCTCTGTTTTTCATTTAAACTTTTCACTGGCAAACATTTCCTTAGGTGCACCTTTTATTCTCTTAAGAAATAATTTGTCAAATTCAAAGCAAAATAGGGGTTTCATAGTGCTACTTTGTCCTTCAGGAATTCATTTATATTCCATGTTTATATTCTTTATTTATAATGGTTAAATGCATAAAATATTAACATTGAAACAGGATCCTTGAGGGCCACTGAGTTAAAAGAGCAGTTTGGGATAGAGAGAGGGAAAGCATCCAAGAACAGATATATGATTTAATTTGTTACTATGGCAGCTTAAACACAGCAAACATTTTACAAGGAGCCACAGTGCTTTTATGTTAAAGTCAGCAGAGTACGTAACAGAAGACCCACAGAGCTCGTGTTCACTAGAGCTTTGTGCTTCAAACACATACCAGAAACAGAGCATCTGGTTGAGTTTTCTGGAAAAGATCTTGGTGAGATCCTGAGGACTGAGAGTTGCTCCTCCTGGTCACCATGAATCCAGCTATGGACATGACTCAGAAGCATGCTCTGACCATCAAAAGCAACCTGACCAGCATGATCAAGGGAGGTGACTCTGCCCCTCTGCTCTGTTCTTATGAGCCCCCCACCTGCAGTACTGTATCCAGCTCCAGAGCCCTCAGCACAAGAAGGGTGTGGACCTGTTGGAGTGAGTCTAGAGGAGGGCCACAATTATGATCAGAGGACTGGAGCACCTCTCCTCTCAGGAAAGGCTGAGATATTTGGGGTTGTTCAGCCTGGAGAAGAGAAGGCTCAAGAGACACCTTAGAGCACTTTCCAGTGACTAAAAGGGGTTACAAGAGTGCTGGAGAGGGTTTTTTGACAAGGGTGTTAGTGAAAAGAGATGGGGGAATGGCTTCTACCTGGAAGAGAGTAGTTTTATATTAAGTATTATGAAGGAATTCTTTACCATGAGGGTGGTGAGACACTGGAAGAGGTTGCTCAGAGAAGCTGTGGCTGCCCTATGCCTGGAAATGTTTAAGGTCAGGCTGGATGGGGCCCTCAAAAAGCTGACCCAGTGAAAGGTGTCCCTGCCCAAGGTGGGGTGGTTGGAACTAGATGGTGTTTAGTGTCCCTTCCAACACAAACCATTCTATCATTCTATGATTCTATGTTTCTATGCACTGTGCTTAAAATCTCAGCATCTCTTTGGATTGTATGGTTAAAAAGGGCATCCTCTGTTGAGATATGCACTTTGAACTGATCAAAAGTATTTGCAAACGTATAAATAGTGGAACTGGATGCTTGAGGCTGAATAGAGGCATTGTTTTCATATCATCCATCTCAGCTTCTCAGTGTTTAGTCTTTGGTCTTAACCCTCAAATCTGTTCTCTAAAGTAGGGAAACCTTTTCATGCAAAGTTTTCAAATAAGAATGTTTGAGGAAAAAATTAAATCTTTTTTCTGCCTAGAGCCTGAAGGAAATCAGCACAAAAGTCAACTTACATTTCTTTACTCCCAGCCTTAAACACAGGTCTCCTCACACCCCTCCTTAGAGTGTCATCCTTATGCTCCATTCTAAGCATTTTCTGCAATGGAAATGACAATAAACATTCTTTATAGCAGTTTGGAATTCACCTCATTTAAAATGCATTTTCTTTTGCATATGTGTTTGCTCTAAATATGAAACAGAAATTTATGTGTGGCAATTTTCAGCATCATAATGCTGCTCCTTTAGAGGCTGAAGTTAAACTTTTCTGAAATTACTCAGGTATTTTGTGCTGCCACTGCAAGCTTGTGTCTAATTTGCTCTTTGTAGTCACCTGCCAACTCAAAAGTATTTCAAACGGAAGAAAAGACAGAAAGAAGGGAGGGAGGAAGAGAAGGAGGGAGGACTAGTGGGAAGAATTTGGAAAACTGAATATAAGTGAGTACACTGAGTGCTAAGGGGAAAAAAAATTCCAGAGGAAAAGAAGCCCAAACTTATAGCTCTTTTTCTTTTATTTCCTAGAGAGTTTTCCCCTCAAGAACAGGAGCTATCTGCATAGAAATGTCTGTCTGGCAGGAAGACTTGTTTCTGTACAGGTTTTTGTGTGTCCGTGGTTTTGCCTTTTTTTAATTCCAGAATCTGAATGTAACCAATCATGAGACTACACTAAATAAAAAGGTGCTTCTGCTGCACTCTGCATTCAGTCAAAACAAAGAGGAAAAAGGCTGCATTTTCTCTGTGAAAAATTCACTCATATATTTTTATCCCATGGTACAGGACTGTAAACAAAATAATTTCATAGTATCTAATTCATTTATACATGCTGAGAAATTTCAAAGCTAAAACCAAAAAGCTTTGGTTTTGCTTCATTGGATCAACTGGGGTTTTTTTCACTGACAGTAAGAAAAAAAAATTCCACTGTCAGCAGGTGGGGAGGTTGTCTAATGGAAAGAGATCTGACCTGGGCTTCAGAAGATCTGTATTCATTTTCCCTTTTACCTGCAGACTTGGTGTGAATTTATCTAACAAAGACACCAAAAGATAGCACAAAAGTAGAAATATACACAGAGTTCATAGACTCAAAACAAAATTTGTAAATGATACATAAACTGTTCCCAATAGAATGGCAAAATACATTTTAATATTAAAAAAATACTGCCTCCAAGGGTGTTTAAGACTTGCAGCAACCTAGTCGCCAATAGAAAGTTTCTCATTCCATTTTAGCTCTCAGATTTCATCTGGAATAAGGAAAAAAAAAATGAAGCTGAGATTCTCAGAGCTGCCAGGAACTTCACTATCTGTTGGATTTACACAGGCTTTGTAGGTTTGGATATACTTCACAGGAAAGGCTCAGCTCTTGGAAGCTTATCTGAAAATCACTGATTATTTGGCAACATAGTGAGCAAGAGCCTTCATGAGATGTCTAATGATTCCTACTGACTTTGGGCACCCTTTCAGTCTTTGTGGCACCAGTCTGCAAGTACAGACCAAGAAACAATCAAAACACATTTTTGGAAAGTTACATGTAACTTAAAAGAAGTAATTTAAAATTTATGTGATTCTTGGAAGAGCCAAGCAGCTTCCTTTGGTGTCTCATCATTCCCTGGGCTGATGTGTGGTAGCTCATCCTCCACTGAATGGAAGGCAAATGTTAACATGATGATTCAGTGATTTGTTGGGGAAACCTGAGCAAGTTCAGAGTTAGATGGGGAGAAAAGAACTGTTGGAAAGAGTAATTATATAGAGATAATGCTGAGGCTGAAGGTGGCAACTCTCGAAGTCACCACGTTGTTCATGTTGTCATCCTGTCATACTGCTTTCAGTTCTACAGTTAGCCTGAGGGATTCTTCATCATACCCATAACACAGAACAAGAGCACCCTGAATTTCCAAAGCCCTTAAGGTGTACAGTAGGTAATCCTCTAAGGACATGTCCATCTTTTCCTAGCCAGCTATGACCCAGGCTTTGAAAACAAGACAAAAACATCTTTTCCTCTCTCTATACTGATAGTCAAGATGAAAAGAAGAGACATTTATTTATGTCAAAACCAGGTTGGAAATAAGACATTTTAGGCAATTCAAGTACAAAGAGAAGTGACCCTGGAAATGGGAAACAGAAAACAGACTGAGAGAAGGTAAAGGGAAGCCAAGGGAACTGGTATTCTGTGTGTATCACAGAGGTTTAGTACCCAAGAGAAAGGCATAACACTGTGGGACTAGGGTTAACAAGGAAACTGAGGTCAGATAACAAGCAGAAAGCAATAAAATGAAATGGAAGAACAAAATTGGTTGTGTGGGTTAGGGCTAATTAGAAGTGTGTGAAGGCAAATCTGGAGTTATTGAGGGAAAACAAGAGGATTCAAGAGCAGGTGTTGAAATTGAATTAGAAAGGAGGAACTGGAAGGCTGAGAATAGGAAGAAGGAGAGGGCCTTTCCAGGCTAGAAGTTTGTGAGCAGCACTAGGAAATGCTGAAACAAGATCCTTCTATTAGCAGCATCATAACAGCTTGAGAAAAATGAACAGTGGTTCACAAAGGCTGGTATTTTTGGTCATCCAGCCAACCCACTCATACTAGTGGTGTTGTCTGAATGGGGCATCAGCCAGTGCTTGGTACTATCAGCCCATGCTGGTAGTCTACACCCCTATCAGCAGTTGGTTTCCTGACATGTTCCTCCATTTTGAATCTGGTAGAGATTTCACCAGTGGGAACTCTGTAATTCACATTTACAGCTTAAAACTCTGTGGGGCTTAAGAGAAGCTTCTCTGCTGTTCCCGTTTTCCCTTATTTTAGTGACAGGAGTCTGTGAAATCATAGAATCTTAGATCATTCTGAGTTGGAAGGGACCCAGAAGGAACACTGTAGTCTAACTCCTGGCCCTGCAAATGACAGCCCCAAGAAGCACACCATGTGCATGAGACCATTGTTCAAATGCTCCTTGAAGACCTGAAGAGCTGCCTGCTTCTCTGTTTCTGCCTCTTTCCTTTATGTTATACAGTACCAAGTGCATCAACAGCCCTTAAACAAAGAAACAATTCATTATGAGGAGGTGAAACTTAGAAATTTAAGAGGAACCTACAAATCACTAAATGTTGCTCAGTGGTATTGTATTCGCCTGTGATAGGGAACAATTAAAAATCCTCCTGTCATCCTTGCCAGTGGAAACAGCACAAATTCCTCCTGTAGTACTGTGGATGACAAGCTTTGTCAGGAACATGCAGAAACAGAAAGATGTTTTCCAGCTTCCCTGGGTTCTGGATTGAGAATGCTAGTTAATAACAGAGAAGAACAGAGATTGAGCTTTACATGGCATTAGTGACATGCACCACACTTTGAGGATTAGCAAAAAAAGCCCCCTGCCTTCTGTGACCTGCTAACACTGAGCTCTAGTGTTCCTCTGCACCTACATGGATGATATGTTCCCATTACTTCCAGTGAAAGCATCATCGTAATCTACATCTAATCTAGGTGAGAAACTAAACACAAGGAAAGAAAGATTAATGAGGAAAGCAAGGGAGAAGAATGTGTAACAAGGAAAAAACGGATCCAGCACAAGAGTTATACAGCAATAAAAACAAGAAAATAAATATATTTAAGAAATTTTAAAAGGCAAGTTGAAGAGGAGAAATCACTACAAAAAGAAAGTTAGTAAACCCAGAAGAAAATATCTATAAGTAATTTTTATTTATTAAACCATCTAAATTTCCACTTAGAAGTTATTACAATTTCAGTGTATGTTACTAATGTTTCCAATCCTGCTTATGAATCATGTAGGTTTTAATACCATATCAAGGAATGAGATTTTGGGTTTTTATTAATTTAATTTTTGAAAATCTAATAAACTACATGTGAAAAGCCTCCCTAAAAGCATAGTTATAATAACATTACAATAATCAGGCATGCAATAGTTAAATGTAGGAGAAACCTTAAATCATCCTATTCTTTTCACATCCTCTACCCTGCACTAGAATACAGCTGGAGTTCATTAATATTTTTGAAGCATTTCAAAGGACAAAAAATCCCATATGGAAATGAACAAAAAGTTTGGCAAGATAGTGTTCAGAAAAAACCCAACACCACCACAAAAAAACCCCAATAAATCAACAAAACCAAAAAAAAACACAGAAAGGCCCACACACCATACAAGAATGAGAAAACATCATTATGTTCTGGGCCAAGTGAGACCAGAAAATACAATGTTATCAAATAAAGACCTACATATATTCATATTTTTATGTTTACTTAAGGAGACACAAGTAACTAAAATTCTCTGGAGAGCCTGTGTTTGTTAATACTATTCTTTCAGCGGAGCTTGGACTGCAGAGTGGGGATAGTATCCTTGTGTGTGATCATGTGTGTATAGGTATTGCAAGTAGTTACTAAGTTAATCATCATTAGGTAGTGTTTAAAAGCTAGGAGCTTGTTTCCTGTGCTATTTAGGACATGTAACCTATTTCAACAAAGGAAAATGATTCCTGTGACAGTCCTTTATGTCAGTTTTGCTATGCAGAGGCAGATGCAACAGCTCGGTCTTGTGTTGAAAGGGTACCTGCACAACTACTTCAATTTTATAAATGGCACAAGGCAAACTGAAGTTTGTTTCCCTCTGTTATCTCAGTGAAATGACATCATGATCCACCAAAATAGGAATAAAACTTAAAAAAAAAAAAGAAAACAGAT
>JAOXXN010000001.1:88567844-88584217 GCA_026770055.1 Myrmophylax atrothorax
CTCTTGGTGGGACAGAGGACCCCCAGGGCTGTGCAAAAGCATTCATAAACATTAGTCTTAGATGAGAACAGCAGAGAAATTCCAGACAAACATTCTGGCTAAGATCAGACCACACATGTATTTTCTGATAGTGCAGGAGACTCTTTATGAGAAGCTGTGATTGCAAGATTACAGCTGGATCTAGCTGACAGCATTTTAAGCTTTTTTTTTTGTTCTTTCTATAATCATTGCTAAATATGAACAAAAATTTGCTCCGTTGTCCATAATTTGAGGCACATGAAATGGAAATATAACACATTAAGAAAAAAAACCACAATGCTGTAGGGGTTGGAGTCCCTGTTCCAGCTGCTTGCTGTTTATTTGCCTCATCTATGACAATCCTTCTGTTCTAGCTCTGTAGTATGCATTTTGCCATGTTTCTCAACATTCATACTAAAAAATTCCAACTGACCTGTCAACACCCTAGGGCGCTCAGCCATTGGTAGTCCATGCAATGGACTTCTACAGGCATGTCAGCAAGAGCTGAGGACTGAACTTCATGGCTGCTCCTGCTGTGGTCCAAGCTGGCCTAGGAACTGTTCAAATACGTTTACCTAGGTCTGTGACTTGCTAATGAGTCCCACTGTGATCACACTTGTTTTTAATGTTTCAGACCATTTACCCATCAATGTTCATTCTGCAAGTACACTCCTAAGCCAAACCTGATCTGTGCTGGCTCACATTCCAGCGCTGGATAGTGCCATGCTAACATATTAACCATCAGGGGCAGGCAGACATTTCCTTCACACACATTGCTGGGACCTGCCTTCACCCAGCCTTCTAATGACTCCTCAGTCATTAGAGGTTTGTTACTGGAAGCAATGCAAAAATAATTAAGTGGTCATTGCTTCCTCTTGCAGGGCTGCAGGACCACTTGCATACATCATCTTTGTGTGATGCTCCTGTCAAAGTATGGGCTACCTGTATGAGGTTTTGTCCTCCAAAAGCCCTGTAAGTTCATAGAATCATAGAATCATTAAGGTTGGAAAAGACCTGAGCCTTCCCTAGTACAACTGGAATTTTGAGGGGGTTTTGTGTTCTTTTTTTTTTCCACGCAGACTCATATGGATTTCTCATAACTTTTAACACAGGTTTCTGGGCAGTGCTATACAAATGAAAATTCCACTAATATGCAATTATCTTCTTGGAAAAAAAAAAAATCAAGAGTTGAAATGCTGTCTCTTGTAAGATTTTTAGAAAATTTACCTTTGTGGATATATCATAAAAGAGACAGGCAATATATTTGAGAAAGCTGAGTTTGCCTTTAGGGAAGAATTAGGCAATCTAAAAATTCCTCTATGACATGTCTCTCTTGTTGAGCAATTGAAGCTGCCATAATTAACCAGTGCTTTGTTCTTGCACAGGTTGTTTATGTTTGAGAAAATGCAATAGAACAATTAAAATTTAATAATATGGTAAATAAGATCTGAATAATTTATTCAGAGCAAATAAAATGAATGTTGATGATCACTTTTTTTCTGAGACTAGAAGAAAAAGCTGATTTCTAAGATTGTATAGAAATTTTGTTCTCTTGTTTGGAACAGGTTTGTATTGGATCCATTATCAAAGAAAAAAATACAAGTATTTTTTCTGTCATATTTTTACTTAGCAACAGAAGCACATGTAAAGTATGAGCTTATTTGAAATAAGATAAACTTGAATAATATAGAAATTATGAAATGACAAATACTGATTTTGAAATATCGCATGCCAACTTTCCCCTAAAAGCAATTTGATATATGTGTACTCTTTTGTGTAGTTATGCTTTCCTTTATATTTTTTACAATGGAAATAATAGAGAACTGATTTTTTTTCTGCATTAACAGTAATGGGATCTGTACCATTAGCTTCAACAGTGCATAACCAAGATTACTATTATCATTATTTGTTACAATAGTAACTATAAACACTAAATAAATAAATAAATCAGAATCACATTGTAGCTATGTATAAAGACTTAAAGGTTAACGGCATGCTTTGTTATACACATTCTAGAAAGCCTTTTTCCCAACATTATGTATTCACCTTTTTCTCTGAAATAAACTGAAATAAATCAAATGATGCATCTTCCATTCATAAAATATTTGGTCTTCTAATTGCTTACTTATAGAGTCAGTAAAGATAGTAGTGTTCATTTTCCTTCAAATGTGTTGGGTTTAAATATAGAGGAATATTCTAAATACAGAGGAAGAGTTCTGTGTGATTTGCAGCTCAAATCAGTACACTCAGAAACCACGTTCATGGATGGTTGCTTAATTCTGTAAGTCCTGGGCTCAGGTGATTCCTGAGCCAAAAATAGGAAAGAAAAGTTTTAGGGGCATTTTTAATATAAAAGAATACCAGCAGAGTGTCTTAATGAAAAGGAATAGGAACAGTCCTTCTGAACTTTGCCTAATTCTGCCTTCAACATCTAACAGCCCAATGCTAAATATAAAGAATAGCCATGGGTTTGAGAGGATGTCTAGTCCAACAGAGTAGAATTGTTGCTGCAATATCAGGGAATGCAACAAAAACAACTACTAACCCCATAAAATGCAGAGTCAAAACCATAAGTGGACCATCTGAGGTTTAATGTCTGATGCAATCTAAGGAGAACCAGGCCCTGTGTCATGACTGGACTGAACTGAAAAACAGCTCTCAAAAAGCATAGCAGAACCCAAGTAACTTAAAAAATAGTTCAGCATATGTAGTGTTTTGTAATTGAAGGGCTCAGACTGTCTCACATGCAAGCTGAATGTTGTACAGCTTATTTTTGTAGACAGGTGTATAATAAAGTAAATAAACCGAGGCCCATAGTATTATCCCAAGTTAACAATCAAAAGAGTAAGCCTCTTAAATTTCAGAATTGTTTTCAGTCCTTGTAACAGGCTAGCAACATACAGAGTTATTCATGTAAAAATTCTTGTAAAAATTCATGTAAGTAGGCAGTCTTGCTCTTCCCATGCCCTGTGTCTTCTCCTTTCCTGTCCTGGCACAGTTCTCTAACCTGGCATTATTCTGGAGAGAGACAAAAAAAGAAAAATTTAACCTGCTTCTTGATTCTTCTGATTGTCCAGCTGCAAAAATGTTAATATTGAATATTTTGGTGAAAATTTTCTCTTTTTAGTTTGGTAAATAAAAGCCTAGATCTTGGGTCTGCAAATTCCTTCTCAGTGTGTTACTGGGACTGTGTCTCTAAAGCGTATGAAGGACAAAGATATCAGGGCAGCTTGAAATAAATACTAACCTTCTGAAAAATCTGAAGTCTACAAGTCTCTTCTGGTTAGTGTTGAACCAGATCTCCATCACTGTTGCAGTAAGTTCAAAGAACCCTTGACTGCAAAACTCATGGCTTAACCTGCAGTATCATAAGACATGTAGTGTTAACTGTCTGAGACTGCTAAATCTCATTAACTAACTTACAGTTTTTTATTAATTGCTGTCCATCAATAAAAAGCTCCCCTCATCCATTAAGTATAGTATAAATCATTTGTACCTGGGGACTGTGTCTTTCATCAGAAGTCTTGTGTACCAGTAATAAATAGCAAGAACCCAACAAAATCTCACTGAGAGCCTAGTCCTCTTGGCAGGTTTTATTCTTCCTCCTCCTTCACCATTAAATCATGTACTTTATTCTACAAAGTTTCTCTTTTTAGCTGTTTGTTATCAGTGAGCAAAAATGCCTCCTACAGATGAGCAGATACATTTTTTCCCCAACTGTTGAAGCATTTTCTTTGCTGTGCTCTGGAAATTTGCTAAAAGGGAACAAGATAACATTTCTGAACACACGATGGATAGCAGACATAAATCCAATGGAAAGATGGACTACAGAAGCTAACTGATGATTTCACAAAGGTTTTGTTTATTCTCACTGAACCTGAGGTTTTCTTTTTCCATTTTTGTCAGTGAGAGCAAGAATAGTTCAAATTACTCACTCGAAGAGGTGCAGGGTATTTTTTAATTATGTGACTTTTGTCCTTTTGGGATTTTTGGCACTCCAGTTTAATGAAGCCAGACCGTATCATTGTAGGTGGGAATTCACTGGGGAGGTAAGAGATGGCTACACAAGTGTGTGCCTATAATTCCTAGCAATAGGCAATTGTATCTTCATTTTTCACTGTGTTTAAACTACCCAGTTAAGGAATAGGATATAAAGAGAAACAGCATTTGAAAGCAGCTCAATGTGTACTGGTTTTAATGGCCTTGGGGAAAAAAAAAAAAAAAAAAAACAACAAAAAACTCCCAAACCTCCAAGTTTCCTGATTCAAGGCTGAAGTTTTTGGTCATTAATTACCTTGCTTTTAAGATATGGGAATAGTGAAAGAGAAACGATTTCAACCTATAAGTATTTTTTCATGGAGAGCTTGGATTGTCTCTTCCAACTCAAGCAGGGTGCATGCCTCTAAGTGTAAACTGGTGGTTGACTCTTTCACATGCAATATCCATTCCACCAGCAAAACAAGAGAGAGTTTGATACATGCCTCAGTGTTAATTATTATGTCTTTACTTTAAAGAGCAAATGCAGGTACTAGTCAAACATGATGGGATTCCTTGTGTAGTGACTGCTATGCCTGGATAACGTTCTTTGATTTACTGACCTGAGGAGAAATCCACCTCCCAATGCCTAGTGGAAGTCAATGGAAAGGCTCCCAGTCTGTAAGAGGTTTCTGGATCAGGTTCCTCCCACACAATTAGAAGTAGCTCCTTCTCAAGAGAAAAAGATGAGAGAAGAAAACAAGCTCTTAAACTAGTTAAAGGTGCTCTTATTATTTTTTTTTCCTGGGGGCTGCTTTAGGCATTGTATTGAACAAGTGTATACAAACAGCCTCTCAACCTCTTGTGAATTACAATTTTTATACACTTCCTTTGAAATAAAGACTTGGCTCTTTGCCCTAAATAAGACAAAATACCTTTTTTTTAATGATTTTCCATTAAATTGGTAGCAGAACATTAAATTTAAGCACTGGCTTTTTTCCCTAGAGAAAAGAGTGATATATTGCTGTCTAGGGTGGTGTGTCTCAGTCAGACTTTTTCCCCTCATTTATGCTTTGTTTGATCAGGCTTCATTTTTTTAAGGGTTCTTAGATTGAGTAAATAAATACCTCTAACTCTTTCTCAGCAATTTATGAGAAGGAGGCCTCCTTTTACTGTCCACTTGGAAGTTTTCAGTGAGGATACTTATAATTTTGCAGTTATTTTTGCCCGCTATGTCTTGTCATATGTGAAAGGGATTCCTAGTTTACATGTAGTATTTCAACAGAGGTCGCATAATTAAACAGCAGAATGACAACATGAATACACGTTAGTCTAACTAAGTCTAACCATGATGTACAAGCACAAGCTTTAAACCCAAGTCCTCTTCTAGAAGGTGCATCAAGTTGCATTAATAGTCCTGTTACAATTTGTTTATGATAACTGTAAATGTAGTGTTGCAGCCTGAAAAACTTTATTCCTTCATTCTAGTATCTCCCACTTCATTTCAGTAGCTGCAATGACCGCAGTGGTTTTACAAACATCAAACTGGCCACTTAAAAAGAGCCAGGACAAGTATTGTAAAATCACAGAATGGTCTGGGTCAGAAGTGACCTTAAAGATCATTAGCAGGGAGACCTCTCACTAGACCAGGTTGCTCAGAGCTCCATCCAACCTGAACCTGAACACTTCCAAGGGCATCCACAATTTCTCTGGGCAACCTGTTCCAGTGCCTCACCATTCTCACAGTATTGAACTTTCAATATCTAGTCTAAACCTGTGCTCCTTCACTTTGAAGCCCTTCCACCTTGTCCTGTCACTGCATGCTCTAAGTATCCAGATAACAGATGCCACATCCTTCTCCCAGATGTGCTGTGAAGTTGCTATTCTGGGCAACCCTTTGTCTCCCAGCACCATTATTGATCACATCAGGTCTTGCCCAGGTGAAAGTTGATCCAGCTGAGCCCAGAAGATCACCTCCACAAACCCACAGCCTTGTTTATTTTAGGTGCTGGCAATTCTTATCTGTTACAGTTGCATGGCCTTCAAAATGCTTTGTATTATCACTATGAGGCTCACAACATTTTCAAATATTTCTTCCAGATAAACAGGTCCGGATGATCTGCCAAAAGCAGGTGGGGATGAAATAAGAGCAGTCATGGGAATTATAGAATTGGAACACAAACCTTAGAAATCTGCTGCCTGCTGAAAATGTAAGAAGCAAGGAAAAGAGCAGGCAGGTTTTAATATATATATTTTTTTTTTTAGTAGAGCCTGTGATAGAATTTATACACTGTGGAAATTAGCTCCAAAATGTCACACTGTAGTATATTCTTAACAGGAGAAAGAGCAGGTAGATTAGTGAAAAAAATTAATACAGTTTTTATACACTTTTCTCACAATAAATACATGAAATTTGTGGTATATTTTGAAGGTACGTGTGCCCTAGGATACGTTAAGTTTCTGCATTGCTTGTAACTCACGAACAGTGCCTGGTCTTCAGCTTTACCTTACTCCAGATAGAACATTTAGTCAAATATTCTCCTTGAAACTGTCAAAACCCCCTTTATCCAAAGTGAATACCTTTCTAGTTTCCACCTCCTTCCTTCCTTTCTTTCTTCCTTTCTTTCTCTTTGTCTTTCTCTCTCTTTCTTTCTTTCTCTTTTATTTTTTTTCAGAAGTAAAGTTCTTAAGGGAATAATAAACAACGAAACCCCACCAAACCCACCAAACAAATCAACCAATCAACAAAAACCAAAAAAACCCATATATTTATAAAGCCACAACAGTAGTTGTTAAAAAAATGGCATCCCAATTTGGGATTTTATTATGCTGCCTATAACAGAGAAACAACTTGATATAGGAAATTTAAGTCCATGGAGTAATGGACTGCAGCTACAGGAATCATGTTCTTTGAGCTCACTCAGGTTTCATTGTGAAATTAATCTGACTTGCCGTCATGGTAGAAAGTGGTCTTCTCACCTCTCTGGGCCTGTATTTTACTAACTACACATGGACAGCAGTATCAGAGCATTACCTCCAGCAGTACTGGAGACCTCATTTGAATTTGGGACATCGCTCGGCTGGGAGGCTGAGAAGGGCAAGACAGTCCTCTAGTGCCATGGGGATGACATCAGAAATAGATAAGGGGGGAAAAAGTATGGATAAGAAGGAAGATTATCTTAATCCTGTTTGAGGAGATATTTTTATTAACTTGTACATGATTCTGAGTAATTTCCTAGAAATTGTAGACTGAGAACCACATTTTGTTTGCAGCTATGCTTAAAGAATCAGCTATTAATAACATACTTTTATGAAACTCTACCTTAGCAGAGACCCACAGCTGGATTGAGGAATGATCCTTAACCAAGCTAAAATAAGGGAGGAATCAGGTCTGAGAAGCAGTTTTTGGAGGTCTCATAACACAATAGAAAGACTAGATATTATCATTTAAGGTACACAAACAACCCCTCCAAGAAACTGTATTGTAATCCACCACGTTATCTGTGCTTAGATTATTTGGAGCCTTAAATATGCAAGAAAGCATATTGAAGTGTTAACTTCAACTCTTTAACAATAGATTTCTTTTTTCCCTCAACAGATGTGTTCTTGAAAAATATGATGTGAATTTGCCCTTTTATGGTAATGTTCATCCACTGGAAAAAATAGAGGCACCTGGTAAAAGCATCCATGCAAGCTCTTCATTAATTGCTTTTTCAACTTGATCAACAGCTAATAGGTTATAGCTTCTAAATAAAATGCATATGGGAAGTTCTTCTTTCCTTAAAGGAAGTCTTTATGTAGTTTCTAAAGGAAATCACTAATCTAGTTTCTGATGTCTCCATTCAGTAGTGAATTTGCCAGTGTTTTGATTCTAATTTTAAACAGTGCTTCTTGTTTTAATCAGTGTTTAAATCCACTCCTGATTTAGCTAAATACAACATCAGAACGACCCCAGTAGCTGCAAAGAAGTAAATTTAGTGAGGAAAGTTTCTCTGAACTGTTCTGGAGGACAATGGTGACTGATTTTCCTGCCCCCTCCCAGCTTACATAAGTCTCATGGCCCGGAAGCACTGATCTTGGGCAGAGCTGGGAGTAATAATACCATAAGCTAATCCTCATTACATAAAACTGAGGCAGTCTTAATTACTGAGGCAGTGGCCATTTATTTTAAACAAATCAAGATATACAAAGGGGTACGAAGGTGTCTCTTAGTCAGAAGTTTGTGGAGACTAGAATATAGCTAAGTCCTCAATGACACAGCAGTTATAGCACCATTCTGAATAAGGATGCTGTGGCTGAAAGTAGGTTAGATAACTGAGGTAGAGGAACCAATTATGTGTAACCATCCAGCCTAATTATTGAATTATTAAAGGCATTTTGTATTAAGAATTTAAAGATGGTTTGCTTTTCAAATCGCTCTCTGCCCCAGGACTCTTGTGGTCGCTCCATTTTTCAAGGTTTGGCATTTTCCTCTCATAAGACACTTCTCCAAAAGTCAGACTTATACTACCTTTTCTACAAGCTGCAATCAGCACCAGGTCACAGCAATTAATTCACTTCAAAGAGTTGTAGCTGCACAGACCCATATGGCTGCTTCCCACGTGATTCTGCCAGCTAATTAAACTTGACTTTATTTTGCCCTCTTCCATTTTCCTCTACCTGAAGAACCAGTTCTCTAAGGTCTCCAACTCTACACCCATGTGTGATCCCTTTGAAGTCAACTCCTTGCCACTAGAAACTTTTCCTATGTAGTCAACTTAATTCTTCTATATATTTAATTCAATTACATAATTTTAATTGTGTCATTTTGCATCTCCTTAAGCAGCAGGTTTTGGTACAAGAAATTTATAGCTGAGTACTTAAAAAGGGACTACCGAGACCCTCTCTGCAGAGGAAAGGTCTATATTTATTAATGCCTTGTTGAGCAGTTGGGTTTAGGGCAGAGAAAGCAGGGCAGTTCTCCAGGATGCTACACACTGGGGTCGACAGGCCAGGTTATATGGCAATGGGAATTATCCAATACAGAAACAGCAGATTCTGCTTGGAGCAAGCACATTTCTATTGCAGTTATTTGCATGTCTTTGAGCTGAAAGATAGTACATTTAGATTGGATATTAGGAAGAAAACCTTTACTGTGAGGGCGGTGAGGCGCTGGAACAGGTTTGCCCAAAGCAGCTGTGGATGCACCATCCCTGGAAGTGTCTAAAGCCAGGCTGGATGGAGCTCTGAGCAACCTGGTCTAGTAGAAGGTGTCTGTCCAGGGCAGAGAGGTTAGAACTAGATGGTCTTTAAGGTCCCTTCCAACCCAAACCATTCTGTGATTCTATGACATTTGTTTAATTTGTGTGTGGTTTACAGTGGTTTAGAAAGCAAGGCTAAAAAAACTATGTTATTTCATCCTCATGACCTCCTGCTGGAGGATTGATCCCTATCCTGAGTTTTTTCAGTCCTTTGTATATTTTATTTTTAAATGCCATGGTGAAAGGTCACAGTCTGAGAGATTTCTCAGAATATGAATTTTTCCCTGAGGTGAGTTGAACAAAAAAATTAAAAATGCATTCTGTGTGTGACCTCCTCCCCAAATATTTTCCCTCACTCTCTGTCCTCCAGTGGGACACTGAATGCTAAATCCCACACTGAGGTCAGTGGGCTGTTAAAGGCCTTCTGTAAATTTCCAGAGTCAGTCTTTTGATATTTATAGATTACTCATTTTCTAGAGTAGATTTGGATCTAAAAAAATAAAGATTTGAGTCCTTGGTAGATACAGCAACTTCAGAAAAAAATTTCAGGCAGAAAAAACCCTTTTTGTTTTATTTGTCACATGTCCTTTTATTTCAAGGTATATGAACCCTTTCTTAAAATCTCATTTAAAAACTGAACTGAATTTTGGCAAGAAACAGTTCTTTGAATTGGAAAGTCAAAACATATTAGTTTAATGATGAAAAAAAGTAAAATAAAAAATATCATTTTTTGAGCTTTTTACTCTGGGTGAGGTTAGGCTGTAGCAGAAATGGGTAAGTAAAATTTGATCATGTTCTGGCCATCTTGAATTCATGCCCTTCAGAAAAAAGTGTTCCCTCCCACTTCTGTAGGTATCTTTTAGGTTCAAATCCATTAATCATGTTACAATCTTGGAGGAGTTGGTATTAAATTTTGCATATAAGGCAATCCCTGTAGCACTATTAATCCTATATTTGGAAATATGTGCTACAGGAGACAGATCCAACACGGTTTTTGTTAACCTCAGTATTCAGTCATAGCTCTAGGACCAGTGGTTTTGATTTTACCTCTTCTTACTGTCTACTCATTCAAAGGCCTTTTTCACCCTCCACCCTTGCTGTGTAAAAAACTCCTGTATATAGAATCATAGAATGCTTTTCATTGGAAGGGACTATAAAGGTCATTCAGTTTCAATCCCACTGCTGTGGGAAGAAACACCTTCCACTAGATCAGTTTGCTCAAAGCCCTGTCCAACCTGGCCTTGAACATTTCCAGGAAGCCACACCACATCTTCTCTGGGCAGTGTATCCATCTATTGTTTTCTGTAATAAAGACAGTGACAAATGAAATTATATAGTCTTTGTACTAGGTATGAAATAGTTAACATTCTGAAGCCGAGATTGTCATTTGAATCCCAATATACCTCCCATTTAATCCATCTGCCAAAGAGGGATGCAATATCGTCAGTCATCAGGCAGGAGGATTTTAGCTATGCCCATAAAAATACTTGCCTGAGTTCCATTAGCTAAATGTTAATTAAAACACAGTCTTTGCAAGAAGTGGCCTTGGAACTCCAGTGGTTTCTCTAACTTTGCTATGTCAGGAAAATGACTCTCCATAAATAAACTACTTTAAAAAGTTTGCTGCACCTTAGAGCCACAGGATAGGTAGTCAGCCAATAGACATGATTGTTATCTGTGCCACAGAGAGGTTGTCCAACGTATTTTCCTTCTGCTTCAGGTTATGCAGGCACAAAACTTCTCCATGTCTGTCTGCTTACCCAAAAGCACTCACTCTGAGGCATGACTAAGATATGTGTGTGAAGTCTTCTTGAAATTCTTTGGAAAACAATAGATAAAACTATAATATAATTGAATTTATGCACACCAAAACCACCATTTTAGGCAACTCTTTCCCAGGCAATTTCCTAGTAAAAATGGCTCTTAACTATTTTCTTTAAGCTGACAAAAAGTGAACTATTATGTACACCCTCTCTAAACCAGAAAACAAGCAAGTAATCTTGGGTGAATGAATCATAGAATCATTAAGGTTGAAAAAGATCTCCAAGCTTATCAACTCAAACCTTTGACTAAGGACCACCAGGACCACTAAAGCATATCATGAAGTGCCACATCTGCTTATTTTTTGAACACGAACACTTTCAGGTATGGTGAGCATACCACTTCAGTGGGGACACTGTTCTGAAGCATAACCAGTGAAAATGTTTTTCTTAGTTGTTGTCAGAAAGCATATAACAATCCAAATAAGATCTTTTAGCTCTAAGAAAGCTTTTAAATCGGAAACATCTACCCAATAACATTCAGTAAATATGATCACTTTTCTCATAAATTTCTGTGAATTTTTATTTCTTCTGTTTATTACTAGAAGAATCAAAATAGAAAAAAATTTCTCTAGAATTTTCCACAATAGGTTTAATTCATTTTCATGTAGTGAATTAACAAGGTGATTTGAAATAGAATGCTTTCAGGTTATGCAGTTTTCCTCCTTTATAGCCTCACATATAAACAGAATTATAGAATCCAGGATGTATATAGTACAATAGCCACACTTTGAAAGCAACATGCAAATCTTACAGGTTGGGTATTTCCTAATCCCACCATTATTAAAAAAAAAAAAATGCTTTCCAAATCTTCTAGTGACACAAAGCATGATTTAGGAAAGTGTACCCAACCTTATTAAAAATGTGCACAGTTAATTATGCCGTGCATAATTTACATAACAGAACAGTGTCACCACAGCAGATCAAGCCAAATTAGTGAGAAGGAGCAGTACCAAACCTTCTGGCCTAATGAATTTTACTCATGACAAGAACAAGTGCTAAGTTTTCCCCTGCCTTGCCCCCATGTATGTAATTGACCATAACATTGCATGGTTAATTATTTGAACACTTAATCTCAACATGAAAAAAATGCAGAATACATTACCACTTTCTTTTGTCGACAGTTTTTATAATTAATATTGAAGGATCAAAGTAACTGATTATAGCTTACATTGCCATGGAGCTGTTGATGCAAACTGTGAGATCATTAGTTTGAGTAGCATAAGTCCCTTTGTATTTGACTGTGTTTTATGATTCTTAGTATGTTCTGGCAGCTCATATGTCTTTTTATATGGAGCAAAATTTCCCCTTTCCTGTTTTCAGCTAATTTGACATTTGCAGTACCTTGTTTCAGATCTCCTTAGAGTGCAAGCAGAATGTGTGTCCTGGGAGATAAAGTTTCTGTCTTTGGTTTAGGAGATTATGAGTTGAAACCTTAAAGGGTTTTCTTTATTACATATTCTGTATGTCTGTTTCTCTCTCACTGTAATATGGATGGCTACATTCACACCACATAATTACATTTATTGCCTATAAACAAGCTGTATCTGACTTGAACAGTTCACTTTTTTATTTTTTTTTTTGGTCTGGCAAAGAAACACAACCTATAGTAAATTGAGTCTGATTTCAAAGAAGCTCTGTGTACATTTAAAGGTTGGTATGTGTTTTGTGTGAAGTCTATAATCCTTGAATAAAATGCTTAATGAATCTCATTTGGAACATTCTTTAAATGTTTCCATTGAATTCATGAGACTGTGTGGGCACCAACTGTTGACTAATTTACAAGAATATGTTTGCTTCCACATCCCCAAATCCTGCGTGCAACATAGTGGGTGACCCAAGATGCAGACGATGTCATTGCTAGTCTTGTTATTGGTATTTACATTAAAAGGATTTATATTTTTTTTCTACTTTTCTATTTTTTTTCTACTTTTCTATTTTTTTTTTCACATTTATTCAACACAAGGAGATAAAATGTCTGCTTTACTGTTTGAGGGGGTTTGTGCAATACGATGTAAAGCACTTCTGCTATTACCAGACAGAAAATTTTGTCTGATTTATAGAATTATATTTACTTTGGAAAAGACATGTAAAATCTTTGAGTACAACCATAAGCCTAACCTCTTAATGGCTATCCTTGCGGTGCCTCAATGGTAGCACAGAACCAGAAGCACTTGAGAAAGCTTTCTTACAAGTTACATCCTCAGAGATGCACTTAAACTAGGTTCTTCAGTGTGGTCCCCCAAATGGCCTCATGTTGTGCTAGGAGAAGTTAGACTGGAAATAAGGAAAAATCACTTCACTGCAAGGGTGGTCAGGTATTGAAACAGGCTGCCCAGGGAAGTGAGGTAATCGCCATATCTGACAGGTGTGTAGATGTGACACCTGGGAACATGGTTTATCGACTAACACACTGGTGCTCGATCAGTGGCTGGACCCAATGATCTTGTAGATCTTTTACAATGTTAATGATACTATGATTCTTTGATTCTATGGTCTTGGCTCTTGACTGTCTCAGAGGTAAGAAACATCATGTGTGGTTGGAGCCAAGAGAAAAATTTCCTTTTCTTTTCCACCCTTGTGGGTTTTTGTGCTAAGAGGAATAACTTACTAGAGTGATATTCATGCAGCAAAATACCTGCTTGTTTAGAAAAAAAATGGTTGATCAAGAAAAGCAAAGATAAGACATAGGAAGAGTGGAACAGATGCTATGAAGGACCTCTCTATGCAGATTAAGTGATCTTGACTGGGTAGAGGGAAAGTAGGGAAACTAAGTTATTGACATGTTATTGATGTGGTATGACTAAGGAAAGGCTTTATAAAGCAGTGACCAATTTCCAGTTGAAACACAAAACTAGTCCCATGTTTGTACCTTTTTGTGAAATTTATTGCTGCACAGCTTCCCCTCCACCAGCAAGTCATAAACTTATAAAACTCTAAATCTTAGTAATTAACTCTACTTATTGAAAGGCAGGGGAGATCGGTAGAGTAGAAAAGAAAAAATCAGTGCACAAACTTACAGAAAACAGTTAGGAGAGTGGTAGAAACTATTGGAGACTGAAATTCAACTGATACTAAAAAGCCAAATCATGTCTCAGCTTTTTCAGATGAATGTTCGATCTGTATTACTCTGGTTTGGGAAGGGCTTCCCTTACCTTTTCGATAAGATTTAAAACTGAGAGCCCAAGGTATTGACACTGAGCTTCAAGGAAAGGTCTTTGTGTTATGGACAACTTCCAAAATACCTAACACTGACATTGTCCTTTTGATTGGCTCCAGGATCACCCTTAGGTAAGCATTTTTCAGGGGAAGATGGAGACAAGGAGTTGTTCTCTCATGCTGTGAACTGCCCATGAGAGAAAGAAGATGTGTTGCTAAGGCCTAAGGCTACCTCAAACAGGGTGCAAGGGCACCATTGGCAGCTATTCCCAGTATGGATTCCTTATGTCCTTACACAGACGAAAGTTTAAAATGGCTGTCTGTGAAAGCAAACCTTGACAGCACATGCCTTGAAGAGGTAGGGAAGAGCCTTTGTGAATTACACTAACCTTAATGTTTCCTTTTAAAGAGATGATTATATGTGTTACTCTGGAAATGTTACTGCACAAATACTGGAGTCCATTTATTGACTCTCACATGTATCAACACCTGTGGAATAGGAATCACCTGTTCTATTGGTTATAGGCAATTAAAAAATCACAAAAACCAGACAAAAATATCTGTGGTACCAAACAGCTACAGAGGAAGCAGCTGACCACTGCTGAGTGGTCACCAGGGTAACAATGCACTGATGCTTCTTACAAGTTATTTCAACAGGTGAGAGAGAGGAGAAAGAAAAAAAAAGGTTGTTATGCCAGTGAATTTTGAGACATTTTGTCAAAAGCAATGTTGGCTGCACTAGGGGCATCTTCTTTCAATCCAAGAAGGCTCCAGCATCTCTTTCTCTGGCAGTCTCCACCACTGCTGAGATAGCAGAATAAAGCCTTTCTCAGATTTTATCCCTTTATCAGGAGTTTATTTCTCCCTAAATTTCCTTAGCCTCCTACATATCTGTCAACATAACACTGTTTATATATTTTATTATATTAATATAATATATAAAATCTATTATATTTATATAATATAAAATACCAATAAATGAAGCTCTTTTTTTCTTAAATCCTTGTAGCTGTGTGGAAATTTACTGACTTTTGTTGCCAGTGAGCAGCAGTGGGGAGCACTGCTGCAACACCAGCACTAGGTTTAGACCAGAGATGCTGTGTTATGCAACATTTGCAAATCTGTGTTTTCTTCGTTCCCCATGCTTGCAATCTCCCAAAGGAAATATCCTGATAATACTTGAGAAAGGCTTAGTCTGGGACCAGCTGCAGTTGTTGGTTGCTGGTTCTGAGTACAAGACAAAACAGGAGAGGATTATGCAGCTGAATGAGCAGGAGTGATAAGAGAAACTCAGGATGAAAAATACCTTATTCCTGGAAAGCTAGGCAACATCTGAGACTGCAGACCGCATTGGTATGAGAATGTCACTGAACAGAGAGAAACAAGTGACAATAACTATGTGGAAGATGTCTGCTGTTCCTAACTGCTAATATGCCCTTCCATGTCAATTTGACACAGAATAATCTTTAGCTACAATACTCTGCATGAATACAGTCCTAGTATGACAAAGATACTAGAATGAGTGTTTGAATGGGAGCAAGAGAAACAGAATGCATGTGTGTGTCCCAGTGAAAGCTGGTCCAAAAAGCAGTGTAATGTAAGAACTCTCTGCAACTTGATCATGTTTTTTGAAGAAAAAGGAGCACACAGTCACAGGAGATAGATGATGTGAGCCTTCCACTGATGATACCCTCACCCTTCCTACTGCTTGCTCATAAAGCCTCAGCAAGTGCTCTGATCACAGGAATGAGCTCTTCAACCATCCACTGAACATCTGCAGGATGGTGTTTGAGTTAGCATTTCAGCTCTTCGGGGCCCAGAGCACATACTTAATATTTAGCTTGAGAGACAGAGAGCTGTTACCTTTCCTGTATTGAGGTTGACAGCTGCATCTATAAAACTGCCCAGACAACCAATTCAGTGGAGTGATTTAATCATCTAGGGACACAGCAGCAGGAAGGGACAATTCGTGCAGAGGCCTTGACCAGGCCTTTAGAAAAACATATGAACCCCAGAGCCTCAAGGAAACTGGCTGAATCCGGACCACCTTGAAAACCCATAAGAGCTTTCTTAACTCTCTTGCCTTTTCTTGTGAGCTTTGACCAACAATTCTGTTTGGATAGGGTGGCCCAGAGGCTTCTGAATAAATAAGAGGATTTTT
>JAOXXN010000001.1:88600828-88615837 GCA_026770055.1 Myrmophylax atrothorax
AGTTTAAGTTTAAATCTAGTTTGAGGGGTTTTTTTCCCTTTCACCCTTTTCTCAGTGTGGGGGAGAAAGAAACTGACTCTGTTAGGCAGTTAGCATTTTGCCAGCTCAGCCCAAGACAAGGATTTTAGCATCTCTCAATACACTGATAGAAGGAATGGACAAATTATTCCATGAATGGTTTCATTGTTGTCAAATGCAGATGTATTATAATCTCACAACTCCTATTCACTCTTCCATATTTCTATCCATTATTTCTTTGAACTGCATAGTCACTTGGGATCTCATTACTGGTTGATTATCCACCATGGCCCTAAGTATGTTTCAGCATCACTGTTTCCCAGGTTAGCAAACCCACATCATTATTGTAGCTCTTTATTCCTATATACATGGTCCTTGGCCATACTGAAATAGATACTGTTTCACTGAAACCAAATTCTCTGTAAGTTTTTCCTTAACTACTCCCACCATTCTTATGTCACCAACAGATTTTTCTCAGCACTAATGTAATTATTTCAGTCATTCTTAAAATTTCCAAAGAACATAGAATGAGAGAGTCCTCTGATGAACTGAGGGGAATCAGAGGTACTCAGATACAATTTCATTTGAGTAATTATGTTTTCTGACTTATAGGTAAAGTGGTTTTTAATATAAGGTGCATATTTTTAGTTGTTTTTGAAGATTTTTGTCATTTGAATTCATGAAACAGGATCTCTCATGATACAAGTTCAAATGACTAGTAGAAATGCAACATATTACATTAACAATAATTCTCTATAATGTAAACACATAAAATCAACATCTAACTGCAACGACAAAATCTATTTGCTATAACACATGCCAACTAGTTGCTTATTTGAGATTGTGGGGTTTTAATTTATTAGTTCAGCTCTGCATCAGCCATTCAGTCTCTTTGTTCACTGCAATATAGTATTTTTTTTCTGATTTGGATTTACATCTTTCCCTTTATAAGGAAAGAGCTGTAATTAGAAGATCTGTTGCATTCCAAGTGACATTTAGCTTCATTTTTACATAATTTCCAAACAAATGAGTGGATTAGATAAAATCACTACTGTTTTCAAATAATTCTTACAGTAACTCTAAATATACTTAACCAGGATATTCTACTGATTCTGTGAGAAAAAAATTTCTTTTCTTGTTCATTGCTTTGACTTGGAAAAAATACCTGAAAACCTAGTTGCATAAATTAACTCTGAAAAATTACTCCTAAAATGAAAATTAAATATTGCAGAACAAAGAAAAACTAACTATAAATTCACTAAGATTTAGATGTTTTTATTTAGCAAAAAGTTTGCACCTATGAAAACAGATTTTATGCAAGAAAATAGTGGTTACTTTTAGAATCCTAAATACCCAAGTATTTTATCTATATTTATACCCCATTAACTGAACCTTATTACTGCCAGTGCTAAGTATCAAATAAAGAACAGAATACTTATTTTATAAAATTTCACCTAGACAAAAACCTTTTTAGATCCTCTAGTTAAGTAAGCATCTTGACCCTTTATGTCACTATGAATTCCCTGTACAATCAGTGAGATGCCCTTCTCTTCCCAACAAGATCTGTTGAGAAACTAGAAATTTTGTTTCTTCAGGGATAGGGGACTCTTAATTAAACATACCTGTTCTCCACACAAGAAAAGTTTCAAATTTTAACTTTAATTTTTTTTAAACCAATCTTTGTCTTCAAAACCAATCCAGTGAGGTTGGAATTAATTTAACATAGAAAACCAGTGTTTGTTGTTAATTTTCTTTAGGTGTATCTATACATAAACATATTCATTGTGCGAGGGTGACCATGAGGATACTCATTATCCTTAAAATTCCATTGTGTTGCTAGACTGTTGAAAGCACATGCAATATAAATAAGATCAGCCTTAAGGTGGAAAAGTAGCTGGTTTACACCAATCCATTTCCTTGTAGCAAACACATCCTAAAGAATATTAGAAGACAGTAATTGGGGTGTAATACTGTGAAAGGTTTCTCACAGTAGAAAAATATTACAAGTAGATGAAGTGCCTGGAACTTAAAAGTAGACAAATTCAAAGTAGAAAGAAATAAAATATATTTAACATGGAATCAAATTTATAATTCTAACAATGCTATGCCCAAATTGGATTTAAAGGGTATACTCCAGTATAATGAGAAATGACTCAATGAAGATATTACTGGATTGATTTCTATTGTATTTTATGCAGATTGTAGTGGGTGACCATACATTGATATCTTTCTTATGCAAAGTACTATTCTTACAGAAGTCATTCACAGAATGCCCATACTGTTCATTAGGAGCAGAATTACAGTGTTAGTCTCTATTATGCTATAACTAAATGCCTTACAATATCTGGTTTCTCCGTCTCTGTGTGTTTTCCCAGAGTGAATATAGTTTATAGACAGATTTATTTTATATTTTTGAGCTAATTTTGCATGCTGATACCTGGAAAGGGGGCTAGAATGTGAATACATAGAAATTGTTAATATTCCAGAAACCCTGTCAAAAGAAATAATGGGAGTTACTGAGCAATATACACTGCTTATTGCCATCAGTAAACTTACAACCTTATGTAAAATGGAACTGACTGCATGTAATTTAAGCAACTAAAATTAATCATTTAATTTTCTGCCTATCGACTGAATGCACCAGTTGCTGAAGTGTGCATTTCTGGGGTAACCTGAGACCTATGTTCATCATTTAAAAAACAGTATAGATTTCTATGGTTTTTTGAATATCCACCACTTTGGATGAAGAGGGAATTAGAGCACATTAGCATACAGCAGAGTATGTGTCTGTTTCTGCCTATCATGTTGATTGGTATTTGTCTTCAAGCCCACACGGAGATGGATTTTGGTTTTGAATAGAACAAAAATGTTTTCAGTTATATTAAAAATCAACAGGTGTCCAGGGCTGCACTAAACAGTTGGTTTTAAAACTCTCTATGAGGAACAGGTTTTGGAAAAAAAAAAAAAATAGAGGAATTTCTACTTTCTTTATTGAAGGTGAGTTTTGTTTGGGGGGTTTGTAATTATTTTTTTTTAATTTTATAAACAAAAGGTTTTGTGTTCTTTCTTTTCTTTTTTTTTTTCAGTATTTTAAATTCTACTATAAGGGAAATGTAAGGATTCTCTGAATCAAGAGAGAATAACAATAAGCCCCATCCATTTCTAGTAAAGGCAGCTGGTGTATTTCTGTGTAGGCATGGAAAGTGGATTGTCTATTAGTACAGTAATTATAATACCATTTGAACAGACTTTTTCTAAGTCCATTATACCATACATTGCAAGCCTTCCTTATGGAGGAAGGGGGAGGAGGGGACAAAAAACCTTCACAGTTCTCTTTTCCTTCGATGTTGTATTCATAATGTCATTTGAACATCACTTATGTGTGTTACAAGCTTTCCTACTGATGACAAGCACAACAGTAAGTTTTTTACATTGGTTTTCAAAGTAGTGGGGATTGTCCTTGAAATGCAGGCTCAACTCCTCTTTTTCTTTCTTTATGGATTATTTTCTCACATGGGAACAATTTTAACAAATACTGATTGGACTATAATCCAGAAAGAATTAAACCATGACTGCTACTCTGACTTTTGTAGCATTAGAAAAAAATAGTGAACTCAAAATAGACAATCTGTTTTTCAAATTACTGTATTTTTAACAGGTTAATTCCTTTTTGTTCTGCAATGGGAAAAGTCACATTGAAAAGCTATTAAGTTTGCATGCTGGAAGGACAGAGTTCTCTGGTAGGTGATAACTGATGGACAATAATCAGCAAAGAGACAGAAGAGGATTTTAAAATAAAGGATAAATCAATGCAAAACCATTTGCATAAACTCCAAGATTTTAAATGTGGGTCACTCCCACTCCTATCAGTGCATCACAGGGTCCTAGAAAGAACAGATTAAAGGGACTGTGGAAGCCATCTCCAAACTCAGAGTGGACCATGGCCAGCACTGGACTAGGGCAGCAAGGGCTTTGCTTAACCATCACACAGGTTCAGACAAGGACAAATATTCTGGGCTCCAGAATGATGGCACTACCTTCTTTACTCTGGCTAACTAAACATAAATAAAAACAACAACAACAACAAAACCCAGCAACAAAAAAATGCTTTATTAATGCTATTTACCAGGTTGTACTAAGTATCAATGCATCTTTAAGGTTGATTACAACCCAAAGCATTCTAAAAAAACCAATAAAAGATAAAGAAAAACTAAAGAATTTCTAGGTAATAGAAGTTATTGTAGTGGCTGCTTCATCTGATATTTGATTCATCTCTTTTATTAATCTCTGCATTATGCTGAGGACTGAGAAGACCTTAGCTCTTATTCAGCACTCCAGTAGTAAAAATTACATTTTTTTTCTATATAATGGTTTATAAACTTTTTTGCTATTTTGACTCAATATCATCTATCCAGCTAAAAACTGATGAGGTGTACTGCATAGAATCTATTCCAATTTTATGTTGATTACTGCTAAATACGGAACTGAAATACAACATTTTAAAGTTTTTAAGGTGTTCTCTACAATAACCAAGAGTATTTCCTTTCAGGTCCCTAAAATCGAAGATATAAAGTTAAGCTCTGCTGAGATATGTCCTTGATTCAATATAACTAATAATGGGAGATCTTGGAAGTGATTGAAAACATAATGGAGTGCTAAAGAACATAGTGCAAAACACAGAACATTTCAGAGTTCATTTTGAGAGGAACTCATCATAAAATCTTACATGTATGCAGAACAGCTTGTATCCCTTTGTCTTTTTCCTCTGGTTGTAAAACTGATGCCACACAAATTGGGATCCACTTTTACAATTTTTAAAATATCATAACAAGAAATAGCAGATCTAATTGAATTTGAAATAATGGTGAGGTTCGCATGAATGCAAAAGTGTTCTGTTATTACTGATGAAAATGCCATTTTATTGCTGATTGATGGTCTGTGGGAATAATGTATTGATTTTCTTTTGAAACTATTGATATGCCTAGTGCAGAGCAAGCTCTGTGGATGTTTCACCAGCAGTTTCAGATTTCTTGCTACATGACTCGGGGAGAAATACGAGCTGTGTGGTACAAATCAGCTGTGGAATAACAGAGTCAAAGAACATTTTAGGAACCCCAGCTGAGGCAAAAGTGGCTATCATGGGACCTGTGAAAGGCACTATGGCTGTGTTTATTGATACAATTAACATCTGACTTCTAAGAGAATTCAGTGAGCCACAGATAAAACTTGTGCAAAATAACCCCTGCTCCTTCAGTAAGTTGCAAATCCCTTAAGACAATCATTCCAACAGCCAGGGCTCCTCTGTTAAACAACCCTCCAATAAATCAACTGAAAGAAACCCGAAACATATATTATGATGCTACATATTAATTTAACATGTTGCTTAATAAGCTTTAAATAAACAAAGTTATCAAGTTAAGTAGCATTCAGGGAAAAATTATGTTCTTTGAATCTCTGAAGTTTCAAGATTGGTTAAAATTTTCTTAGACAAAGCAAACTAAGCACTTTAAAACAATAATGAATATTGTACTAGGGGTAGTCCAGCAGTCTAGAAAACAGAAAGCCCAGGGTTAACTCATCTACTTAAGTTTTATGCAACAATCTTTAAAGAAACAAAAATAAGGCCAAAAGAGCCCAATTTTTCTGAAGGTGTTAGGAAATCAGAGCTACAGGGAGAACCTCGGTGGACATTTCTTAAACAATTCTGGTCTCTGTCATTGATGTTCATCACCAATTTAAACCAGCACAACAGTTTCTGAAAATTCCTTCAAATGCAGACTACTGTTTGTATACCCTGATGACATAAGCTTCCACTTGCTCTTTCAGATCCTTACAGGTGTTAATGCACAGAATTTCAACCGAGATGTAGATGTCTAAGTCAGAGGATCTTGGGCTGCTGATCCTCCTTTGTTAGCTACGTATCATAGCACTGTTGTTTTCCTCTCCAGTCTTACCAAGATCTGCATTTCAAAGGGTTTTGAGGTCCCAAGGTATTATAGCAATAGTGTAAGTATGTAGATAAAAAATTAATATAAACAATAAAGTTGTTTATAGAGTACACTGTAATCTCTAAACTTTTGCTTTAGAAATAGAGAATAATGTATTACGTCTATATATTACTTACATATTATTTTTCACTTTGCGTAGCCACACAGAAACTGTATTCATATTTTCCACTTAACTAGAGAAAAGAGAATTATAATAATTTCCTGCACTAATATTTAGACATTTAAACATTAAAAAGTAGTAATATCTTGTTTTATGTGGTTATCAGATGCTGAGAAAGGATGTGCCTCTGAAAATGGATAGTGAGCATGGTGAGAAAGCAGCATAGGAGGAGAAAGAATGAAGGGTACTTAGAGCTCCTTGGGAGAGATGCTCTCACTTAGGAGCTAGCAGTTTTGGAATTCCTTTCTTGCATTGAGTAACAGTGTAATGATATTAAGAAACTGTAAGTGCAGCTCAATCTTTCTTGGATTTCTTAAATGGGATATTTGCTCTCTTAGTGTGATCTGTGGGCAGACAGCACTACCTCTGTGCTCCTCATCCTGTGCTCTTGGGTGTCTCCTGGGATCTCTGCACTCCTTCTAAAACCCTTGTGCAAGGCAATTAAAAAGCAAGCCTATCAGTACTAGACTTAGCTTCACGATAAGGTGACCCATATCCCTGCTGGAAAAATGACCAAGGTGCTGAAAACTGAAAGATGTTGGACATCATATCTCTGGAGAGGAGGGAGTTATCAATAACCTTCCCATTTATTTTCTTACTTAAACACTTTCTTACTCTCTAGACACCAATTAGTTGCATTATGGTATGGATCACATTTCTGCTAGGCTCTTATTTATTTTTATTAATTATGCCTTAGGATGCTCTTCTTGGTCAGGCATTCAAAATAGACTGATGAAGGGAGCTTAAAAAATTTCCTCCTGACCCTGATACTTTACTAATCCACATTCATGTGTGTGTTTTAGGTCCCCTTGAACAATCTGTAAAGGGTAGTCATTCTTGTAACTATAAGGATTCCTAGCTTTCCTTCAAAGGTGCCCTAATCAATCCCTGGTTTTAACTTGATTGCTGCAGTGATTCATCTGTCCAGTCTTGCCTAGCCTTGCCTTGCCTTCATTTTTACTTTTGTATGCAAACGACATTGTAATAAAAAATGCTCATATACTGAAGTCCCTAGAGTACATATTTCAGGAAAGAGGACTACATTAGCAGAGCTACATCATAGATTACATATAATTGACATTAAACATTAAAGGAAAAAAAAGGAAATTATTTATTTTTATTACTTCACAAATTATTAAACTGATTCTTGTATATGTGTCTTCCCAAAAGTGACTACACTCCTGATGTTGCCTTGCTCCCTAAACTAAACAATAATTAATAGGACTAGTGCTGCTGTTTCTTTCTGCCTGCCTGACATAAGAACTCTAAATAGCTTTGTCCTGTTGCCTGAAGACAACTAAATTATTTCTTCATGATTCCTAAAGGGAAACAAATCTAGTGGAACAGCTTCTCATATTATAACATCATTTCTGTGATATAACCTAAGGGAGACATTCCTTGAGGTGTCTGAATGACACTGTCCGAGGCACTCAGCATGCTACACACTACTGAGGTGCCCTCAGATCTCACACCTTGTCAAGCACCAGCATTGCCCAGAGAGATGAGAATTAACCTGTTATAACTTAGATGTGCCATTGACAAGACTCCCTGACTCTGTCAGCCTGTAAGCAGATGTGAAGGGTGAGGTGAAAGCATGGAAATGACTTATATGTTTGCGAAGAGTTAAAGAACTGTTTTTCATGCAACATTAAATGCCAAAAATTACATGTAAAGGCACAGATTCTTCTTTGCCTTGAAATTTGTTGTCCTTCAGAGTAATCTGTATCACCTGAGAAACATCAGTACAACAAACCTAATCATCTTCCATTTAACATTAGTACCATCTCCATTTAGCACAATTCCCAGCAGCCTTTCATCAATTAGAGGTTATATGTACAAAAAGAACTGTAAAAATTACAGATTTTTTTTTTTCTTTTATTTAGCCTGGACATCAAAGAGAGGGTCACAGCTATATTTAGGGATGCATGTAGTGGAAACTGATTTCTGAGAGACTGTCATAAGAGTCAAGTGCCATCACTTCTGTTGAGCTGGGTCTCTATTTTAGACTGCTAGTTTAGGGATTGCATCCCTCCAGAAAAGCTGCATCACAGAATTTAAAAGTAGAGGCTTATACACAGACTGTTTTAAAGCAGTGATAGTGGATCCATCTAGGACTTCATTTCAGCATTTCAAAAACATAGACACTGGCAGTGTTTAAATAGCACAGCAGAATGCAAAGCTGGAAGTAGAGCAGATGCTGCTACTTCTTACCCTTCAGCTATGCTTCTTTAAATTTTATTAGAACATAATAAGCTCGGCTAAAAATACGTGTTAATATGTCTGCATTAGTTAACAGCCTGGTAGGAATTCTAATTATTATTGAGTTTATCATGGAGTACTACAATATGCCCTTTTTTAAAATTCCTAGAGACCAGTTAAGCTGCAGATTGTTAGCTGTATAAATATTTGTTGATATTTAAGATGCATAATTCGTTTCCCCAAAAAGCTGTATAGTCTTTTCCAAAACACTGTTCAAATGCTGCTATTTTATCGAAATCTATGCTACTTAGCATGTTAGGGGTCCTGCAATAGATGAAGAGTTGTGAATTTAGGTGATGAAGGTAGATGACTAGGGCAGATAAACAAAGTAGATGAATAGTTGTGAATTTGGAGTTTGAAAGACAGCTCTGATAATATTTTTAAAAGTTATTCTGGGATATTCATTTAAGTAGTTTGACTTTAATTTATATTTCTTAACCCAATTTTTTGTAAAATATGAGATTGAATTTGTAATTGATTAAACAATGTAAAAGTATCAGTTGCAACAATTGTTCATCCAGGGGTTTTTTCCCTCATAAGACCCAGTAAAGCTCCTTATATTTTACTATTTTCCAGTTCAGGTGCTGTCATAATTCAGTGAGTTATTATTGCTGAGGATGAGGCAGGAACAAAAAAAATCATCCAGATTTCTACCTGATTGACAAGGCAGGCACTCTTTTTGGCTTGTTTAGTTCAACATATTCCACAGAAAAAAATGTGGCTATTAGTTACTGTTCCCTTAAAAATTTTATATAATTTTTAAAATTAAAAATCATAAACAACACAACTGCAAATCACTCTTAGTGCCTTTTTTCTCTAATAATTGTAGAGGTTTCCTTTTTCTTTCAGCATGAGTGTATCATTCTGTACTCCATTTATAAAGATTAATTCAAAATACTTTATTTATGTTGATTTTAGTTTCATTCAAGCCCTACTACCCCTTTGACTAGTGTTGTTACCTCATTCACCAACCATTACATTAGCTGCTGAGTTGCAATCTTCAGTGTGATGAGAGTCACTGTGCCCATGCCAGGATCAGCTGGTTTTCTCATGGGGCCCCCTGTGGGTTAGCTTTCTCTCTTGTACCTGGCAATGTGTAAGATAAAGCCTGTGGAGATAAAAAAATAACCCACCCAAAAACCCCCCAAAGCCTCCCAGGATTTTATCATGTACAGCAGCCTGTATTTTATTTCAGTATACTGTTTTAATATAAATGTAGCTTGCCAAAAATCTGAAGCTTTAATATAGAAATAGTAGTAGTCTAGCTCTGACTTCTTAGCTTATCTGCTATATTATCATGTGTTCACCCTCTGATCATTGACCTCAATGGCTCTTTCCTGCTCATATTTTCATGTCTTTTTCATTTTTTCTGGAAAAAATATCAAATCATGACCTTTTTAAAAAATAGATTTAAGCCCATATGTCCTCTGCAAACAGAAAAATTGCAAAAGAACCCAAACCAAAATGAGAGAACATTCCCCCAAACTTAGTAGAATACTTGCTTATTAGCTCCCTGACACCATTGGGCTTTCTTCTATTTTGAGTGAAGTTTCATTAATACTTTCTTGCTCTTTCTCTCCATATTAGCAAAATATGGACCCAATGACTTGCTTCATTTATGATAAATAGGAAAGTTCACCAAAGACAAAAATAGAATGTGACATGAGTGGGGATGAATTACCAAATGGAGGGAGAGAAAAAGAATATCACCAAATATTCCTCTAATGAAACTTGTCATTTCCTAATGAAAGAATTTGAAGGAATTTCTCATTACAAACTGCGTGCACATATGAACTATTGTTTAGGGGTAAAAGCTTCTCTGAATTCCACTTTTTATTCTCAATATTTAATTGCCTTTCAGATTCCTTAATGATCAGCTATCACTTAGTTGTTGCTTCTCTTTATTATGCTGCTCAGTTTTAATTTCCCCCTCACTGAACTACTCATTCACTTGGTCAATTGTTAGCTAATGTTTTTATCACATTTCTGAGCTTTTTTTTCCCCCTTCTTAACTCTTTCCTGTTCGGGTTTTTTTTTTTTCTTTCTAGTCATCTGAAAAGTTCTACTTTTTGTCTCTACTTTTCTTCCACATTTTCTTCTGGGACATACCATTAAATATAAATTTGCTTCCCACTTTGATGAGATATGACAGATTCAGATTTTTGCCTGTATATCCAGATAAATTCCTACCCTGTCTCTTGAGTTTGTCCTATGGTTGTGTTTGTAATGGGAACTTCAAGATCAACATGACTAGAGCAGGATACCCCATGTTTCATAGAACCATAGAATGGTTTGGATTAGAAGGGGCCCCTAAAGAGCATTTGTTTTCCAACTCCCTGACCTGCTTAAGGGCACTTTCCATCAGACCATGTTGCTCAAAGCACCATCCAACCCGGTCTTGAATACTTCAAGTGATGGGGCATCCTCAGCTTCTCTTGGTAACGTGTTCCAATACCTAACCAGCCTCACAGTAAAGAATTTCTTCCTAACATCTAATATAAATTTCTCCTCTTTTAGTTTAAAACCTTTTCACCTTGTCCTACCCTTATCTTCCCAGGTAAAAAGTGGCTCACCCTCTTTTTATGAGCAACAAGGTTCTGTAAGGTTTCCCTGGAACCTTCTCTTCTCCAGGTTGAATAACCCCAGCTCTCTTGAACATACCCAACTCCTTCTCTTTCATTTCCTCCAAAGGTATCTTGATACCTCGTTAACTGACTTCTGCATGATACTTAACGTAACTCTGTGCACTTCTCATCTCCAGCTGCATGATGTATGGTCATTAACATCATGCCAGCCAAAGGGACTAAACTTCTCAAAACATGCCAACTTGGTAATTTAATGACCCAGGATATTAACAGTAGACATCTAAAACTAATAAAGGTACTGGTCTGGAGTAGCTAACCATAGTTTGACCCAAGAGATAAAATAACATTACAAAAAAGGAGAGGTAGAAGGGCAAAAGACAGCTCTATTTTTTGTAGCTTTTACATGAGTTTCAATTAAACAAAGAAATATTTTCTTCCTTAAATAATTTCAGGTGTGTTTTTAGTAAAATACTGTGTGCTGGTTTATTACTATGTGGACATGATCACCTAATTATAAAGGTACATGCAAGTTTACAACTTGGGAATCAAGTCTTCCGTAGACAGTTCTTAGTGAAAAAAAAATCTACATAATATTTATGGTAAAATTTTGCACTGAGTGCTTAATTCTCTTTAATTCTATGAGACCCAGGATATAAAATCAACAGAGGTGTTACATTACATTTTCTTGTCCCTTGGCATTTTCCAGGAAAAGCAATGTAAAGTTTGAGTTGACCTTCCTTTAATACTGCACAAATGTATGAGCTTGTCAAAGAAATATCACATTGCACTAATGGTCTCTTTCTCTTAAGTTGCAGCCTATGTAGTATTTTGCTTTCATAAAAAACAATTGTGCACTGTTTTGTGTAATATATAGAAAAACACGAATTTGAGAAAGGATTTTACATAAGTACGTATACGTGTAAATGCATGAAATTCCCAGGAAGAGCCTCCAAACTACATTCAGAAGAGGTCAACAGAGCAATTTTAGCCTTATTTTTCTAAACTATGAGCAGTTTCAGAGGTGAACAAGGTAATAGGCCTTCATAATTTCTCTTCTCAGTAGATTCTTTTTCCTTGCATATAGCAATAGACTGAGGGTGTTAATCCCACTTTCAAAACTCAGCCTAGACTCTCTTCACATTGCATCATGCTACATGGGTACAGCTCTAGTTTTTAGGTATCTGCACTGCATTCCTCACTTTGGTGAGCCCCGCACACTGTGAAGATCACAGAGGTAGTCCAACAGGGATACAGGACTTCCAGGTATTAACACAGTAAAGGCAGCTGTAGTTACCAAGCCCATGCTCAAACACATGTGATTATTTTACTTGACAGTCTCACAAAATCTCTTTCATACACATCTATGAACTGCAAAGCTCATACCATTAAGATAAATGTAACTTGAACTAATTGATAAAATTGTTGGGGTGTCAAAATTGGCCACATAACCACCTTGCTCTAGCGGTGGGTGTGGCTGGCTAAGGAGCTTATAAAAAGCAAATGTATTTTACCTGTTGTTGATCAGGATTCAAAGTCTCTCAGAAATCCATATTTAGAGTATAAGTTATTAAAACTTATACCATGTCCTTTCTTCGTGTAATGGATTCCCAATAGGATTAATAGAAATATGAGTATTGGAGTCTACAAGAAACTAACATACTAGAGAGAAGAATAATACTTCCCATCTAGCCTGGAAACAAGAACACAACTAAAGCTCAGGAAGTCAGAGACAGATTTATATCCATGCATCTTCATACCAAGCAGAATGAACCATCCGTTAGCAGAGACTGTGATTTAGGTTTGCACACTGTTCCTTAGCCAGGAATTGTTTCCACAGAATGATGTTTTTTCCTGTAAGTAACAGATGGACCCTGCAATTGCGATCTTTTCCCTCCCGATGCCTCCCTTTATTGCCTATTTCCCTAATGAAAGTTTCTTCTCTTAGAAATCCAGATTTTATATATTTTATTTATATATAGCACATTTACATATAGCACCTTCTGCTTAATGTGCAGCTATTGTTAGAAAGCAAAGTATTTTTAATAAATAAGGAAAAGAAAGAGCAACAGCATAGATTATGCCATCCCACATACCAGTGATGTGCTAGCTCAAGTGTAGAGCAGAAGCAGAGATTTAGAAGTGATAAGCAACATGGGAAAACTCAACCAAAAAGTAAATTTCCACTGTATAAAAAACACCACTGGACTGTAAAATCAAACAAAACAATGTCAGATTAATCAGATTAGAGATCTAGTGAAAACTTGCTCTTGACGTAAGCAGAATTCTGTTATCAAGAGAGTGGAGACAAGAATTGAGCTGCATGTATTGCCTACAGGAACACCCATAAATGACAGCTAGAGCAGAAGAAGAATTTGTGAGATAAAAAAATGACAGCATTTTTTTAGGATTTAAGTCACAAAAATAAGATTTCATAGAGTAATTTAAACTGGAAGAGTACTCTGAGGGCCATTTTGTCCAATCTGCTCCTCAAAACAAAGCCAACTTAATCTGATTTCTTGGAGTCATTTCCAGTTGGATTTTTATTGTATTAAGGATTGAGATTGCACAATCCCTTCATGCCACTTTATCTAATGTTTTATTATCTTTCTTAATAATTTTTCTCCTAATATATAATCAGAATTTCCCACACTGCAGCTTGGCCTTTGTCATTTTGTTCCTACTTTGTATTTCTAAGAAGGGTCTGGTTTCATCCACACTATACTCTCTGATTACATAATTACAAAGAGCAAGCTTTCTATTCTCCAGATTGAGGAAATCCAGTTCTTTCAGTCTCTCACAACCAGACCGCAGTCTGCGATATTGCATGGGATCTTTCCCTCTTAGTTGTAGCACTGTGCATTTTCTTTTTGTTGAACACCATGATGTTCCTTTGAATCCGTATCTCCAAGTCCTCTGAGTACCCTCTGAATGGCAGGCCTGACCTTGAGCTTATAGCGTGCTCCTCAAATCAATTTGGTTTCCTCCAAAACCTTGCTGAGGTGCTCTCTGTCCCACAGCCCAGGCTATTAACAACTGACTTTAGCAGAATTAGCTTCAGGACTGATTCCTAAGAAATACCACTAGCAATCAGCTGTTGCTCACAGCAATACACATAAGGATGTGGTTTACGTATTCTTACGTTGCGTCTGGTGCTGGCCAGTTCAGAAGCCTCTGAACACAAGAGCATTGACCTGTGACCAGTATGATCTTCTAAGAAATTCTTCTCTGTGGTTCATAAGATTTAGAGGACTATTGAATAGACTTGGATCTCTGGAAATAGATGTTTCCTAATCATAGAATATGCAGAACTATTAAAACAAGCAGAGTAAAATGCTAGAGTAAAAAACGTTCAGTTCTGCTTTGCTTTTTTTCAAGCTACAGTTGCTGTTTATATTTGGGTTTTTCTTGCAGAATTCTGCAAAACATATTTTCACCACGAAGGTTCAATTTCTGAGTCTCTTTTCTTTTTATTCAAAATAATACAACCAATCTCTGTCACAGTTAAATTAGTGTGATTTGCTGCTCTGTCCCTGCTTGCTATTGTACTACCGTGTAGTTAGCTCTTGACAAATCAAAGACCAGGGTATGAGTATAGCAAATCAGATTTGGAAAGTGTTTACTTCAGGGAAATTTATACAGTTGCTATAGTATATTACATTCTAAGTAAGGATTCATTCATTGTTCTCAAATGACAAAAAAATGAAGCTAAGGGTGATATTTTTATACGCTACCATAAAATATATACATGCTAAAGAAAAATTCATTTGATTTATTGTTTCATGTAAGAAATAAAAAGATTGGTTGGCCATTTGGTCTTTCTCTTTAGTAGTATAACAGCAGCAAGAAGAATGTCAGCTCAGGTATTCTAGTGTCATGATGGAGTAGGTATTTCTTCTCATAGTATCTGCTGCATAATCATATCAGGTGGGATTTTTGATATCTGAGGGTTGGTTGTGGCTTGGGAGTTTTTGTTTGTTTC
>JAOXXN010000001.1:88618329-88645874 GCA_026770055.1 Myrmophylax atrothorax
CAGTAGGTAGAAGCTGATGCTAGATAAACCCAGGCTAGAAATAAGGTATATATACTAAATAGAGCTAATTGCACATTGAAATAGCTTTACTGGATGTATGACGGATTCCTCACCCCCGTAGTCTAAAAGTTGAGGCTGGATATCTTTCACTGAAGTCTGTGATAGTTCAAACAGAATTCATAATTTTGATACAGGAATTAGTGAGTGAAATTCTTTGTTATATGCTTGTCCAGAGATCAGACAGGTATTTTACTGATCTGTTCTGACTAAATCTACAAAGACTAAGCAAATGTTGAATGTCTTTCTTTACATTATTCAGAAACTCTCAAGATTTTTACACATAATGGGATTAAAACAACAGTTTTGTGTAAGATAAAGTGTACCAGACAAAAGAGGTGACACATATCTACCATCCTGAGCTTGCTTTACAAAACAGTGTGATGTGGAACACTAGAATAAAGTCTTCTTGCAATGACTCTGCAAACTGTAACAGAGATGTATGAATCTTCACAATACAGGGGGTGCATAGTGGAAATAATCAACACTTATTTCCCATCCTGCTTTAGTCCTGGACACTTGATGCAATGTCCTGGATTGCTATGTTTTTCTTTTTTCCAACTGAGGAAAAGGTAGTAGTAACAGGTTCTTATTACAAAGCCTGGATCAGTAAGAATTTATTTTTTCTTCTTATTTTTCCCTAATCTAGCCAATCTTAAAAAAAATCATTAGGTTAGTGTTGGAAATGCAGGATGAATATACGGTCTCAGATTGAACCAATGGTACTAAAAATCAGCAGCTTTCCTTGCTTTTTATTTAAGAGTAAAATATATGGTAGATCTTTTCTTCTTATGGAAATATTCATCAGGATCCAACCTAATCTTTCTGTTTAAGGAGACAGTACAGCATTTCTTTATTTTAGTTCAATGGATATATTGACATTCTGCCTACTTAATTTAATCACTTCTGATTTCTCTCAGAAAATATAGAGTTTAGATACACACCAGCACATCAAAAAATCCAATCTTTAGGCTCATTCTGATACATCTAACTCAGTTTCTACAAATGTTCAAGGACTTAGTCTTACTTAACAATTGAATGCTAACTTAGTGTATTGATTCCACTTTATGAGTTACAAGCATTTTTAAAAAGGTCAGATGGGAACTGGGTTACGTAGAAATGTATAGAACTTCTAATATTTTTATTTCATTGCTATTTAAGTATGCACCTGAATAACGTCTGCTGAAATATCAGACAGAAATGAATAACAATAATGTTTTCCAGCTACATAAATGAGTTGGATTAGAGCTGACAAGTGTTTTGTGTTATTCAGTCACCATTTCATATTGTACATCCTCAGTTTTTCAATTTACGTTAAAAGAGGCTGAGCTGGAGAGCCTGGGCATATTTAGCTCAGTTCCCGCTCTTCAGCAGTGGCTGAAAGACTGAAGGAGGAAAGGATGAACTGAATATGGAACTTTGATGCTTACACCTAGTATTTTTCCATGTCTAACCATCTTAAGGTAAGAGGATTTCCAGAATCTGTGCTGTGTACTTTAGCTGCTATCTAGTAAACCACAAGTTTTTTCCAAATGCTTCTTCAAAGACATTTTTTCTTATTTCTTGAAGGTAAGTACAGAATAAAAAAAAAATTTTTTGTCTTACATATGTTTGGATTTCTTGAAAATAAATATAATTGTGAACAGTCTAAATGCAGAACAACAGTATGTATAAGGAGGAAAAAGAAGATATATTTTTAGAAGTCTCGTGTGTTCTAAACAGTTGAACCACCAAGGTCATGTAAAACACAGAGAGGGAAAAATCTCACTGGGAGTTAAAGATGTGAAAGTAGTTACTGAGGAATATATATTGGGATTCTTGACATTTGTCTCCTAATAAAAAATATGTATTTTTGTGGTCCATAATGAGGCCTCTCAAAAAAGCCCTGTAAAAGAACAAGTCCTCTAACTATTCATCAGAACCAGTATTAAATATGTCAAGAAAAATTAATTTCATTTACTTAGCTATATATTATTATTAAGCACTCAGTTACATTGAATTCCAGCTCTTTGCTTTTCTTAAATATTGTGAGAAATTTCAACTTCAGTGACACATTCCTACATGCTCAGTGTGACAGCTGATACTGAAGAATGTCCCATGCCCCAGTGTAACAGATTTGACATAGTAGAGGGAGAATTTTTGTATGCAGCTCTAAAAATCTACTATCTCAGCTGGTTAAACAGACTACAGTTAAAATCAAAGACGAGAAACAATAGGTTTTAGGGTGAAAAACGTGTCATCTTAAAGAGGTTTAAAAGAGACAGATGTCTTGTACTGTGGCAGTGCTGTTCCCTCTTCCTGACTGGAAAAGAAGCCTAGGGTGACTAGCTCAGATGAAGATGTCTAACTTAGGTGTGATGAATCTCTCTCTAGGGTTTCTCCTGTCCCTCCTTGTTAACTGTAGAAATAATCCTTCTTCAAAATGAAAACTTTTGGAAATATGTCTTGTAAGAAGCCGAATATATTTGGGGTTTTAAACCATTATAAAACTTTTGCCATTTCAAGCATTTGTGAGCAGTGATTAAAGAAATTTTGAGCTGGAAGCCACACTGCTGTATACTTCTGCACTGTTGTCCTGCTCAGGTATCCTGAGCTCTTTTTCATGCCTTGGATTTAATCTCATTTTGTAGTAACACTCTTTTCTTCTTTTCCCACGTTCAATGCTTGGTTTGCTAAAAAAATACAAATACCCCCAGAGACAGATGTAAAATTGCAGAGCTTTTCTCAAATCATAAAAAGCCTCAGTTCAGCTTCCACTGTGTTCATAGGCATCTCTCTCCATCTACTAATACTTTCAAATACTTAAAATTAAAATCTTTATGTTGTCATTTCTTCCAAGTTAAAACTTGGCCTCTTGGACTAATATTGTTACAAATATAAACCACAGATCTATGTACAGGAAAATAGTATAGAAAGGAAAGAAGAATATTATTGTGAACTTAAGAAATGTAGGACTTTGGATTTAATTTTGTAAATATGTAGCACATAAGATAAGAAGCTTGCTTACCTTCTCTTTGCAGCATGAGTGACAGATTTCTAACTATTGTAAATGAGGAACTAGCTGCCAGTAAATACATTTTATGAATGAATTGGTGTCAACTGACATTAGCAGTGCCAGTTAGTAATACACAACTGAATCATTACAGTGACCAGATGCATCATCACATGCAGTTTGTCAGTCTCTCTCTTCACATAAAATCTCTACAGCATTCACAAGAAGGTCTGAGCTGCTGATAAGGTGCTCAGGATTTTATCTTTAAAGAACAGCTGAATCCTAGAAAGGAATATACAATTCTTTGCATTACTAGAAAACAGGCTTTGACCTGTCTTAGCAGTGCTGGCTTCATGAGCATTTTACCACTCATGAAACTCCAAGGAGAAAACTTATTTTAACATAAAGGGCAACACAATGAAGTGGTTTAACAGAGTATAAGTGTGTTGCTCTTTACCCTCCCAAAGATCACACTTCTTTGGATCTCCATGTGGATGTGGGAATGCAAGTAAGTGCTTATTTTGCAGAGTTGTCCAGTCCACTTTTTTCTACAGCTTTCTTCAGAACTTGCCTTCCATGTAGTGTTAGCTCAAGAGGCATCATCCTTAACCTGGCTGTTGATGAGGCATAGAGGTTTATAACTATGGACTATCTAGACAAGTAGGTAGAACATGGTTTAACATTTCAATGTAGAGATGCTGAAAAAGGTGATGCCGTAATGGTTCAAAGTGTGAGTGCTGCTTAACAAAGCAACTCTGCTGTTAAAGTGGTCTTTTGCTATATAATTGTAATAACTTGAAAGGAATGGATAGTACTCTGAAAAATCACTGAAAACTCCAGCAAGAGACCAATTTTATGCTGTTTGTATGTTTGAGATAGGTGTTTGTTTGAGGATGTCTATTATTCATAAAATTATACGTTTTGGGATACAGTCAGAACAGCTAGCTAGTCTCCTAATATGGATCGCTCTCTGTAGGATCCCTTCCCTGAACCCACTGTAATGGAAGCCTGGGGAAATTAGTCATAGGCTGTCCAAGACTTAAGTTACTCTGTGAATATCCCTCTGTGTGATGTAACAAAGTAATACTTGCAAATACCCACTGTTACAGTCTTTAAGCTGACTGGTCCTTCACGTCAGACTTAAAGTAATACACAGGCAAAATGGATGTAAATATTAATTAGTTTTGAAGTGCACAGAGTTCTAATATTCCCTTTGTCAGCCAAAGAATCTGAATAGAAATCAAAGTGTGGGTGTCCTGGGTCCCCGAGGCAACTTGAATGACAATAGATAGTTGTGTGGAAGAAGGGAATTCAAGGTTAGATTTTCATTTCATGGCATCTACTTTGAAGCTCCAAATTCTTTCATGTTGTGCTCCTAGTCTATCTTCGTTTTACCCCCTCTCATATGTGGGATTTAATAGCAAACGGTATCAGAGAAATTAGGAACCTAAGCAAGAAGGTGCAGTAGAATCATATGTATTTACACTCATTGATTTACCAGGTAATAATTTCAACAGCCTTTTAGTTTCATTAGAGATTTTGGTACAAGCCAGAATGTTACTCATTTTTTTTCACAAATATTAGAAGAAGGAAGATGAGAACTGACATCTTCTGCAAGGAGGCCTGATTTAGCACTTATCAGCTGTATCTCCAGTATTTCTTAAAGCTACATTGGCATGATATTTGCCATAGAAGAGATCCTTCCAGCTTAATGAAGGGAAGTAACCACACATTTAGGTTTGCCATGTGCTGCTTACAATATTGTTTCTGATTTTCAATTGTACTTCTTTAATTAGTGACTCCGAACATTTAAGTGTTATGCATTGCAACAGTGCTTGTAAATCCTGAATCATCTTGATGCCTGAGATTGTTAACTCCATCCTAGATAATTATAAAGATCTGATATGTCTTTAGAATTGATTATAAATTACATTGTAGGTAGCAAAGACAGCAAATACAACATACTTCTCCAAGTTAAGGATCTCTGGGAAAAACTTTCATCAAATTGCAAATTCAGCATAACCGAGGATGTCACTGTACATTGAAGCAGTAGATTTATCGGCATAATCTTATTTATTTGAAATTCAACATCTTCAACACCCAGTTTCTTCTACCAAGTTGTTTGACTTTTTTGTTTGGTTGGTTGGTTTGGGTTTTGGTTTGAGTTGGGCTTTTTTTCTGTGCTCAGGAAGGAGAAATACAGTCTGTGTGTCAGCATGAAAAGCATGTTCAATGAATGCTTAAAACTGGGGAAAAAGGGTGCCTTTTTAGCACACATCATCATCAACTCCTTGTGCAAAAGTAAGTATGTTACTCTTCTTTGACTTTTAAGTTAGTTTTTTTGTTCAATAAAGACTTTTCAAAATGAGGAAACAATCTTTTTTGGTTTAAGTTACATCACTGATGTGAATGTGAAAGTTTGATGCACTTGCCTAAGGATGTCCCAACCGTGTGATATGCCTTGGCTCTCAGCCAGCTGCCTTGCCAAAACGATGTATCTGCCACTTCTGTCACTTTACTAGATACTCAAAAATCTCTGTGTATTCTAAGGGTTTTTACTAAGGCAATCTTGAGTCAAGCTCTCCAAGTGGGATTTAGTTTCATGTTTAGATATCTATATAGCAGATACATGGGCCTACTTTTGAGTATCTACTTGTGAGCTACATCTGAGCTCCCAAAACAGAGATCAGTGGTTCAGTTCAGTCACCTAAATTCGGTTTTCTCATACCATTTCACTCACCTAACTGTATCCAAGACATTCTCAGAGGGACTTTAGCTTTCTGAAACAGCATCTGGAAGCCAAACAGAACGTGCTTGGACATCTCATATCTGCGTATGGCTCGGCATCTGGATCCTGTCTCTGATCTATGCAGTCATGTGATTCTAAAAAACTATTTAGCTCTCCCTAAAACAGACTTTTAGGGCATGATCCAGAGATTTAAACAAGAGAGTGTTCTGCCATTCCAGAGGTGCTGCAAGTAAATCCAGACTATTTACATGATGTTGGGAGAAATGATAGAAAATCTCTGAGACACATGCCCTTTTAGGAACTGATATACTTCTTAGAATCTGAAGATGAAGTGAATTATGCTATGTTTCTAGCGACACAGGCCAGTATTCTGTGGCAACTAGGCTGAGTCTTCACTGGACAGTCAACTGAACTGCTTTTTAGACTCTCTGAAGTCATATGTCATTTACCTCCTATTTTAAGAAAAATCTCCATAGAATTTACATCACCTAACTCTAAACTGACTTCTAGTAGAAACCACATTTCCAAGCAGCCACTTGTCATGGCAAATCATAGAATAATACAGCACCATAGTTTGAGTCAAAAGGGACCTTAAAGGTCATTTTGTTCCAGGCTCTCTGCCATATTTCCTTTAGCAATGATATCATGATGACGACTTACCTATCCTTCCTCCTAGTCCTGCTCTGCCTTCTATTCTTGTCTGCATGGAAAAACAAGACATCTTCAGTGCTGCACTACAAGTCCTGAGAATTCAGAGCAAAATAGTCAATAAACACATAATACAAATCTTTAAGTTTCTTGAAGCTATATTCCTGCAACTATTGAAATTCATTCCAAAACATTATTTTATGGCTTAGTTTCAAATCAAAACTCACTTTTTTTCTATCTTGGATTCCTATTGGTTACATTAGCTTTTACTTTAGGCTGTTAGTGCAAATCTCCACTTTCTCTGAAGGTCAGAGGCACTATTTTAGGAGGGTGGATTCATATTCTTTTGTGATTGATTGTCATAGATAAAGGAAAATGGCAGCTGGTTTGTTCTCTGTGGGACATGTCTGTAAGTAATTATTAAGACAGACTAGAACTTGGTATGGCTGATTGTCTCTTCTCTTAAAACTATAAATAAAAACTGAGAGCAATTAGGGCTAAAGGGCAATCTGGATGTAATTTGTGTTCAATGCCTAACACAGCAGGACTCTAATTCAAATGGTGTTACATGCCATGATATGATATTTCCACAGTTCTGTGATTCCCAGATTTGAGAAAGCCTGAAAAAGCTTAAATGCAATAAAAAGTTATTTCTAACCAAAATGGATCTATGAAAATGTTTGAATTGCAAGAATCTATTATTTTGCAATATGCAGTGCAGGTTCCCACATACGAGGCTTTCCCAAAGCTCTGGCAAACATGTTTTTGATACTTCTTTATTCCAAGTAAAATCCTATCTGCTATAAGTCTGACCCAACTATAAACTGCAGTCATAAATACAGGGGTCTAAGGGACAAAAGTAATGTATTCAGAAGTTACTTCATTTGAAAAAGAAAGCTTTTAAAATGGCAAGCAAGGTGGAACATACCGAGGTAGAAAACCCTCCAGCAACAATGGAAACACTAACAAGGATTATTTCTCATAAATAAAAGACATTCAAAATGACATGGCAAACCACAATAGCCCCTAGTTGTGCAGGGACTGGGTTACCCAATTATGCAATTCAGATTGGAAACAAATGGTATCTTATAATGCTCATGATATGTCAAATACTTAATTCTGAATTGCAAAATGCCTGAAGTTTTTTTAATTAGAAATGCAGCTGTGACAATTAGACGCAGCATATATTACTTCCACTTTCTAGCAGTACAACTGGGTGAAAAAAAACCCTGCAAAAAAAAGATTGTCTGTATCCAAATGTAGAACAACTGATAACTTTGCACATTTGTGGCCTGCAATTTATCTTCAATATAAAAAATAGAATAAAAACCAAAAGAAAACATCCCAAAACCTTAAGGGCATACTTGCGTTGCTCTGCAATGGCAGAGATCACTCTCTTGATTTCCTCAGCATTCAGATGACTTACTACTCTTCATAGCTTGTTTATGTAATTTGTATGTAAACATTAAAGCAAACAATAACATTTTGAGGTTGGCAGATGTGGATCTCTTATTTTGGTCCAGTAATGAAACTGTGCATTTAGATCTTTCTTCAAGCTGTCACTTTCTTACCAGAAAGGCAAAAGGCTTTCAATAAGTAATTTGGGGCTGCTCAAATTTGTGTTTGTTGTGACTTATTTCTGCAAATACAAAAGGAAATCAATTAGTTCAGCTCAATCAGCAAAGCTTCAGGTGTTCTAACATATAGAATGAGGTATATAACTCTAATGTCCCATTTTTTAATTTAGTACATGTCATAGACTGCCTGACAAAAGCACATCCTAAGAAAGTCTTAGTGTGTCTTATTGCTTTGGGTTTGTGCTTGATTTAAAATGGACTGAAGAAGGAGAGAAGAATGAGCTATCCTCATTCATTTCAAATTTTAATTTTTTGCTTTTGTCTTCCTTTCTTTTCCTTCATCTAGGTCTGTCAGTCATTAATCCTTGCCTTATTAAGTCTTTTTTTACTTGAACATAGACAACAATTTAGCCTGAACCATTGCAGTGAGTCTATTACACCGCTCACTGTTGTAACTCTTTTTCCTCCTTTCTTTTTTATCTTTCACATTCCCACCTGTGTATGTGCTTCATCAAGCTTATAGTCAAAGTGAGGCACACTTGTTTTGAGTAAGGACTGGGAGATTTTTTTTGCACTTGCTATCAGCCATAGGAGGGAACTTTTTTTAATCTGAAAGATGTTTCTTAATTTTTTTAACATTCACAATTTATTGTATATAATTGCTCATATTTTCCTAGCTAAGGAAAGAAGAATCATGTCTAAGGTGTAGATGAAGCAGTATGTTGGGGAAGGGAGAACTGAACTCTTTATTCAGTTCAGGAAGCTGGATTAATATGTATTTTGAAATATTACATCTATTTAGTCATTCATTTGAATTCAGTCATAGAAAAGACCTGAAAACTATTCTACTTGGTTCAAAGATACTGATCTAATTTTCCTGGATGTGATTTCAAGTACCGTTTGCTCTCCTTGTTCCAGGTTCCTCCAAGTGGATTCTCTTGTTTTGATGAGATAATCTTGTTCCAATGAGGATTTATTGAGATTGGGTGTCATTTTAGGGTTTGAGTACTTTATTCCTGTTATGCAGGAAATATTTCCCCTCTCCACTGTGCCTCAGTGGCATCAAGTGTGTAGTTCATGACGCTGTGTTACGGTCTAGGGTGACTGTCTGTTAACGACAACACTATGGAGGAGCTGAAGCCATCATCATAAAAAAATGCAAACAACCAAACCAACAAACCAACCTAAAAGTTATTCTCCTTTAATCTCATTTTGATAAGTAGCACAGATGTCACGTTAGACATGCTATTCTGGTTATCCAAAGGGCAACAGAGCTGGTGAAGGGTGTGATGCACAAGTCTTACGAGGCTGAGGCAGCTGGAGATTTTTAGACTGGAGAAAAGAATGGTGGGGGTGGGGGGCACTGCTTCTCCCTCTCTTGAAACTACTTGAAAGTAGGTTGCAGTGAGGCGGGGGTTGATCTCCCATGGAAGAAGCAATATGACAAGAGGAATTGGCCCCAAGTTGTGCCAGAGGGGATTGAGATTGGATATTAAGAAAATTCTTTCACCAAAAGGGTTTATATGTCCCCAGCCAGATTTCTGCTTCCTTCAGATCTGCAAACCGAGTACTCTGACAGCTGCAATGCCTCTCCAATTTTGTTCCAGAGATAGAGGAAAAAAACGACATATACTTCTCTTCCTAACTACTGACTAGATATTGATGCTGCTTAGATCTGCCAATGGTGAGGATCTGACGCAGGGCTGGTATGCTGTCTCTAATTTAGTTTGACCATCTGCTTTTCTTTCTTCTAATTGGTGTGTGTTAAGAGAGAAAATATTCTTAAAGAGCATTTAAGATGAGGATGATCCTGGACCCACTAAAAGCAGATTGAAATGTAATATTTGTTTTTCATTGGGCAGATCAGGCTGTATCTCAGCAACCATTTCATATTTGGCAAGATTATTCCTTTCACATAAAGTGGTTACATGTATTGAGATTGTTATTGGTATGAAAGCTGCATTAGTAAAAGTGAGAAAAAATCTTTTTTAGCAGGTTCTGAGCACTTCTAAAATATTTATGTTGTACCCTGCATATACTGCAGTTTCTTTGTAAACATTGAGCTTTATGTGTCTTATTAATGCTTAGGAGATGAAAAGTATATTCAGAAGGGGGTCCTGAACAGGGATTTATGAACTCCAATCCTTCACTCCAAAACAACAGCCTTAAGATTTGTCTATTGACTTCTGTCATCATCTTAGGGGAGTCCTTGAGAATGGTGTTTAAAGTCTAATCTGCAGTACTTTTCTGACCCTAACACCATGGGTTTTTTCAGAGAAAGTTAATTTTATCAGAGCCTGAAATCTCATCTGAGAGAACTTCACAACCATGAAGAAGTCTGCCTTTCAAGCCACTTTGCAGATTGCAGGAGTGGGAGAAAGCTAAACATTGTTGAAACAAAAATAGACAATTTAATTTTTGTTTCCCCTGCACTTTTTGGGTGGGATTCACGTTGTGTAACTTAAGTAGCAGGTAGCACAGACTGAACTGACCATTTAAACAACCTGTGTAAGGAGAGAAACATCCATACAGGCAGCTTGGTCTCTGAGGTGCTTCTCTTTCTCTACCAGCTTCAGAGGAGACTCTAATAACTAGCTTAGATTAAGCTTTAAGGAGGCAAAGAAAAGTAACACAAATTACACATTTTTTTAAACAATTTTGTTTTCTAGTGAGATTGCCACTGAATTTTCAAGCAGCACCAGAAAAATCTCTTCATTTAAGTGGATGAACAGAATTTAGTTTTTATCCATTTTGAATCATGATTTTTTTTTATAATATAGATTTAGTAACAATTTTTGATGAAGGAAAACCTATCTGCTTCTCAGTATTTTGTTCTATTATTTTCAAATGTCAATTTTCCCAATAGTAATCTTAGTTAAAATATCTTGTAATAATAGCTGCACTCTCCTAGTAGATGTGATATGAAATTTCAGCAGCATATGGTATTTCTTACTGACACTGTACTTGTATTTCGTACTTACAATATTCCTCAAAGAATTATGGTTTGTTTTGTCTTTATCATTTTACAGGACACTGGTAATAGTGTATGGATTCTGTTGAAGATTAAGTGTCATACAAGTATTGGATGAAATATTTACCTAGCAAATAGCCTTGGTGGTAAGTCATTTGTGTATTCTTTCTTCTCATTTGCAACATTTCATGTCAAGAAATGTGAGGGAAGGCTTATATCATGTTCAACTAGATGTTTACCAAAAGAAAAAAGAATAATATGTATTAAATACTTTCAGTCTCCTTTCCCTTTACTAAATAACTTCAATATCAGTATATTATCTTTCTTCCTTGCCTTAAGAGAAACTTCTTTAGTTTTCATTTTTTGCCATTATAAATCATGAGGTTGTTTTATCTACAGGTACTCCCTCATCAGAAATGTACAAAGTTCAGTTTCATAGGTTTATGCAAGAGTCTTTTCTTATTTTCAGATTGTTTTGGTTATATTCACTGGGTGTGTTGTTCTGTTGGTTTATTCTTGATCCTAAAGAGTGTTTGAGTGTTTGTGGGGCTATAAACATCAGTGCAGCTTTTTTTCATAGCTGATAAGGTATGAATACAGAGTATCAAGAAAATCACACATAATTTAAAAGATTAGTTAAAAGGTCACTAGCCAGAACCACCTGAGCTCTAGTCCTATTACTGCCTCTGGTTTATTGTATGGCCTTGAGCGAGTCATTTCTGAATAGGAGGAACTGTGTTTCTGTGGGAGGATACAGTAGTGTATGCACAGTAGTGCATGAAGTGGATTACTTTTCTTTACATAATTGAAGAGCTCAATAGGTAGCAGTTAAGAATAACTAGACTCCATTAAGCCTGATAAGATTGATTTATTTATTTCTAAAAGCTTACCAAAAGTGAAATAATATAAAATATAACTTTTTGTTTCTAATGGTGTTTCTTTAACTCTTACATTTCCAATGCTGTCCTCATTGCTGATTGCTACTTCCATCCATTGGGTTTAAAATCTACACTTGAAATGTTGTTGGGGATTTTGCATCTACAAGGTATAAAAGTTTTGTGGGTTTAAAGTAAAGAAATCAAAGGTAAAATGACCATATTTGAGTTGCTAGGTTGCTGCATAAAGAGATACATATTCTAGAAACTGATGAAACACAAAGGACATTCCATTTGTTGCCAGCTACAGTGGCTGAAATGCTTGTTACTTTAAAATATCACTAGTTAAAAGCAAATAGGTCTTCTTTGTTATGTCCTTATCAAAATAAAGAAAGTATCTGGGAAATAGCTGTATTTTCACATATTATCTGGATATGTACCAGGATGAGGGGATCAAAACCTTTACTTGGCAAAAGGGGGCTATTTCCACCAGTGGTGTATAAAACTCAGCTGAACAAATTCCACAGCAACCTCATTCATTCAGACTTGCTTTTGAGTGACATCCAGAGGTCCCTTCCAACCTAACTTATTCTAAGGGTCTGTGACTCTGTGTAGCTGAGAGAGACGTGAAGGTCAGAAAACTGTTAAATGATATAAACACACACCAAGGGATTCTGCTTAATCTTCAAGAGAAATTACACGACTTAATATTTAATGGATGAGAGAAACTCTAAGACGCTGAGGGAAGATGGGGAACCAGAAAAAGGAAGAGGGATTTCTTTAGTAAGGTTAGGATCCAGCTGCGGGAGATAATTAGGTGCCTCATACCATCGATGTGCACATAATTTGTCCTGTGGTTTTAAGATTTTCTTTTAAATGCTCTTGTTTTAGAGTATGACTTATTCTCAGAAGTCTGTGTGATCACTGACTACTTTGATCACTGGAGGGCACAGATTTTTACATGCTGGGCAAAACTTAAGCTCACTTGGGGAATGATGACTGATTTACAGAGGGAACTCTGTCCAGTCTCCCTAGCGGGGGGCTTTAAAACACCACAGGGGAATATGAGTGAAGAATACTATATTTCTGTAAAATGGGAAAATGCCATTTTGCAGTGTCAATAAAACTACATCCTGCAAAATGCAAAATAAACCTTCTGCTCTGCCCTGTTATTTTTAACCTCAGGAATGTCCATCCTGGGACACTTCAGGTACAGCTATGCACCACATGGACATAGACCTCTGAGGAGAAACAAGGATGAATGAGAGATTCATGAGCAAGAATGAAAAGAAAGGTGGAAGTTAGAGATGGTTTACAGTGATGAACTTCAAATACACAATAAGCTTTTAAAAAAGAAATAGATGCTTTATTCGCTCCATCATTGTCATGCTGGAGAGAGGAAAAAAATAGGGAAATTATACTGAATTGAATTCAGGGCAGGTAGCAGCAGAGAGCTTAGACAGAATGGGAAAATGAAGTGCTGGAATACACTGCTTGGATGTGTTTCGGAGGGCTCTCAGAATAAGTTGAAGAATCTTCTGTCATGTATAACTGATTCTTGTTCAGATAAAGGTGTGGATTAAATCATGTCCTGGGGTGACTCCCAACCCTGCTTGTCTCTGATAGGCTGCCCCTGGATCCAAAGCAAAAACTATAAAATACACAATTGCTCTTCCTCAAGGAAACAGTTGTGGAGGAGGGGAGGAAGGAAAGGGTGGGGAAGGGAGACTGGATATACTCACTTCTATTCTCTACATTATAGTGGACAGTCAAAGCAACCTGCACCAGAAAAACTCTGTTTTGTCTGTATTAGGAGTAAACAGCATCAACTGAGGCTCAATTGAAGCTGCATCCCTGACAGAAGACTCACATTTACAATTACTCCAAACTAAATGTGTTGAAAAACATAAAGACAATATTTGGTGGCCCTGTTTGCTTTAATATGGTGTGGCTTAGGTACCCTATCTGAAATCAACAGACCCTATATTCCATAGGTTATCAGACTTGATATATCTACTGATTTAGGTTGTAGCTTGATGGTTTTGGCAGCAAATCAGGGCCATATTGGGCATCTGAGAGCTTCTAAACACAGCACAAAATATCTCTGATGGACATACACAGCAACTGTACCACATGTGTGGACATAATAATGCTTGGGATGTACAAGAAATTAGTACTGTGGCTGGAAATAAAATTGTTATGCATTCAATAGAAAATTACAAGTAACAGCCCTGTTTCCAAACACTAGAAATCATAATCCTTTTAGCAAATAATTATGCTTTTTATATGTCTTACTTTAGGTGTATGAATTGGCATATGATGCACTTGTCCGTACACCTCAACTGTATAGAAATATTGGTAGCTATAATAGCCCTTTTCTGTATAACTAGTAGAATCTAAAATCTTTTGAAAAGGGCTCTTTAGAACTGAGCTCCAGCTTTTCATATTTTGTGCTCTTTATCTGCACTTCACCAGCTTTAATAATGCCAATTAGAGCTGCTGCTGTACAGTCACCTTTTAATTTTCCACTTCTCATGCCTTGACATACTCACAAATATGGGTGTTGACTGTTTTGCTGGATTGTTTGACTAAAAAAAATCAATTTAAGATAAAAACAACTGTTCTTTTTGTCTGTGAAAATTTCTGGCCTTAATACCTTTGATACTCCTCCAGCACAGGTGCTCTACTATGTAATTACTGGAAACAGCTTGAAATAAAACACTGAAATAGGACTAGTAACCTTGAAAATATTACCATTTCATTAGGTAAAGGCAGTTGCAAGATTGAACATGTATCAAGTCCTAGTCTTTCACTGTCTGATGACCAAAACTATAGCAGTAGCACTGAAAAAGACAATAGAATTTCAAATAGCAATTTCAAACCCTTTCTTGAGTTGCAAATTATTGGAGAGTGAAGTTAGAGGTAGAGATTCACTCTGCAGAAATCATAGACAACCACACCTGAAAGCCTTTCATGACTGAATTCATTAATCAAAAATACTTTTATCATTCCCATTTCCATATGGGTTAAATAATAATAAATATTGAACCAAGACACTCCAGCTGCATCTGGAGCATTTTCAATAAATAAAGAGTTAAATGCAACCCAGAGTAGAGTCTGGAAGCTCTCTCCAATACTTGAATACTACAAGATGGTTGCTATTTCATAGCAGACCCCAGGTCAATGAGAAGTAATAAATCCTGCTTTTGATTGAGAAAAACTTGTAGTTTACCCCTGGAAATGTTTAAAAATGCAGTTTTACTTCAGAAAAGTTGCATTCATTATCATTGATGTTTTTCTGACATATATGGACATTTACTGTCTGGTGATGAACGGTCTCTTTCTCCAATCCAGAATCATCTGTAGAAGTTAATTTTTAAGTGAAAATTTGTGTGAAACTTGACTCTTCACAGGTCCCTTGCAGAACCATTGCAGTTGTTTAGATCTCATGAGACCCCACCCTGAGTACTGCATTCAGTTCTGAGGTTCCCAGTATAGAAAGGAAGTTGAAGCAAGATGAAGCAAGGCCAGAGGAGAGCCACCAAGACACAGGACTAAAAGAATAGGGAATTTTCAGCCTGGAAAAGAGAAGGGTTTAGGGCGACCTAATTGCAGCCTTTTAGTACCTGAAGGGAGCCTAGAAAAAGATGGAGAGATCCTATTTACAAAAACATGTAGTTACGGGAGAAGAGGGAATAGATTCAAACTGAAAGAAGGTAAGTTTAGATTTGCTATTAGGAAGAAACTCTATACTGTGAATGTGATGAAGCACCGACACAGGTTGCCCAGAGAAGCTGTCAATGCCCAATCCCTGGAAACGTTCAAGGCAAGGCTGGATGGGGCTCTGTGGAACCAGGTCTGCTGAAAGTTTCTCTGCCCATGACAGGGGGATTGGAACTAGATGATGCTTAAATATCCCTTCTAATACGCGTCATTCTATGATTCCATGAGTCTAAATTGTGTTCAGGTGGATAAAGAGGGCTGGCAGTATCAATGCTGGGTTCAAAACTGAGCAGTAATGTGGTTTCATCTTTTTTTCAAAGAAACGCTTCTTATACCATTTGCCTTTTACCAGCCTCATATTTAATCACACAAATCCAGTTCATCAAAGAGTTTTAATTCAACTTGCAGAAAATCAGGCTTTTGTATGCTTTCATGGAAATATTTTTGCCAAGTGATAGTGAGGCTAACTGTTCTTGGACATATATTATCTATTAAAGAAAAAACAACAAACCAGACAACTACTGTTAGCCTAAAATGATAGGTGTATGGTACAATACCTGAATGCCTGCTTTTCTAAAGATGTGTTTTAATCTGTGTTTGCTTCTTCTTAAAAAGCTCATTCAGCTCAAAACCATACAGCAGTTCACCAAATAACTTCCAACAGAGTTTAGGAAGTTGCATGTAAGGCAAGAGTCTCTAAATTTCTTGGCTCTTTAAAAAAAAAAAAAAAAGGTCAGTTTTTGCCAGAGTTGTAAGAAATCAGAGCCTTCCTTGAAGGAGAAGTGGACTAACAAAGGGTTTGGGCATCTGCTAAGTGTTTTGCTCATTTCAACCCTGTAGAAAGTAAAAATAACTGAAGGAGTGGTGATTGTATTACACAGTGGTTCACATACATGCATGTGTTTAGAAGAAACTATCTGACTGCTCAAATTCATGCAAGGCTATGCAGGTTCAAAGACTACCATTGTGTGGAGCATAGTCTATAGCTTGGTAATGTGAGAAGCAGAAGCTTTCATTCAATACTCACTCCTTCTCCATGTCCTCCTGAAGATTCTTTACACAGGATGAGAGGGAGGAAATAAAGCAAAACAAAATAGAAACCTACTTTAGATTAGATCTGATTCTCCTGGAAAAAGTAATATATTCTATGGTGGTGGACTTAAAACAGAAAGTCAGAAAAATATGAAGAAACATATGAAAGAAAGTAAAGTGGGTTATTGGTGCATAATTTTCCTTTATTATTTCAGAGGTCTGTAGGTATTAGTTGAGATTTCTGCTTAGTTCAAAAGCAAGGATGGCCCAATCTAACAAGACATCTATTCCTGAACTTAAAAAGCTGACAACTGCATGATTGCACAGTTAGCAATCTTCATTTAACAGAGATCCATGATTCAAAGAGATACGTGACTTAAAATCTTCTAGGGACCACAAAGCAATTAATAGTTGGAACTTTTTATAGCACCTTTTATTCAAGGATCTCAAAACACTTTACTGGCTTTAATTAGGCCTTCACACCATACAATATCTGCCTGGAATAGAGAAATGACTTTTTTTTTTTTTTTTTTTTGTTCTGCATACAGAGAAACATGAGACACAGAGGTTAAATGACTTGACAATGATCATGTTAAAGCAAGTAGTAATGATAGGAATTAGTCCCAAATCTCCTGCCTCCTGCTCTCATGTTCTATCCATGAGCCAAGTTTCTTCCCTCTACATTAAACTCAAGGCTTTTTCTTAGGTGTTCTATAGCACATGTGATTTTTATTACAGAATCAAAACCCATACAATTAGAAAGACTTTCATCCTTTCAAGAAAGGAAGGAATAAAACAGTAATTGAAAAAAACAGTTAAAGACCATTTTCTGCTCCCAGGTAGAGGAGAAACACTTACTATTTACTGCCTTGAGAGCTATGAAGTATACAGAAGAGCAGACTTCAGAGGTAAACATGTTGTCTTTGGAGATAATGAATAAGAGTTTGCGTTTCTGCCTAATAGGAAGAATAAGTTGGGTAGGGTTCTTTTTTTTTGCAGATAGTATAAAACACAAGGTATGCTTAAGGCTGTGAAGGAGATAATCTCCTGGGGAAAGATAATAAGGAGTCATCTCACCCAGGTATAGCCCCTGAAGCTGGGAAGTGTTGCACGAGAGACAAAGGCATTTATGCTCATGCAGACTCTTAAATGCTATAGTCTTTGGCAAGGAGCTGGGGGATTATATTAGCAGAAAATATAGATAATTATTCTGTTGTGTCTCTAATAGTGACTTGACTGAGTATATTGGATAGATAATATGATTTGTTTCTTAAAGTTTAAGATACAATTTGAAAATATTAAGAAAAAGGAAATAAGCAAAATAACTAGGTTAACACTAGGAGCCTGAATAAATTCTGTGTTGCTTTCATTTCTCAGCAAGATAAAGAGACTGATTTTTTTATTTCTAGAATTGGTTTCTCATCAGATGTTGTTAATGATTATTGGTAAGAGAGAAAGGACTCAGTTCAACCCTTACATAGAGAAGAATCTGGTGATTTATGGAATCTAGATTCATTTGCCTTACTAGAGACATCTCTATGCTTATCTTTGTATCAAAGGCTAGAAGTGTGAATCCATTGATTTTCTCCCTATGACTGATTCTCACTAATTTCACCATCATAAGCCACAGTGAACACTGGAGCTGGTCAACCAGTGCAAACATTTTATACAATTTTTCAGCAGCAAGAGATCCTAAGAGGTTCTGTGTTGAAATATCATGGGAAGAAATGTTCAGACAAATAGTGAGTTTTGAATAAATAATGAAACATGCTTATTGAAGTACTCACCATCAAAATAATCCTGAGAACTATTATACAGTCAGGGTATAATAACAATGTTACCCAGGCAAACCAAGCCAGCACATTCTCATTTCAGAGGTGATGTTGTGAATTAATTCACAAGTGTTTCTTACCAAAAGTTATTTGCCAAATGTTCTTTGGCAAGAAGCTAAAATACCAAAGGTACAGGTTCAGAAATTAGAAACTGCTTGCGTTCCACTTAGACACAGGAAAAGATGGCACTGAAGTGCTTTCAGTGTTCACACTTCACAAAATGTGCCAAGCAGAGACTTGACTTTTAAATAAATAACCAGTCTTTGCAGTTCTCATCATGGATTCTAAAGAGGCAGATGCAACCATTGCAAATTATTTTGCTCTGTGTTACATTTGTCAAAAGCTGTCAGAATGTAGTAAAAAGGTGTTTATACAGAGTAATATGCTGCTTGAACTCCTGTAAGTCTCCTAGGCTGGAGATTTTAGATTGCTGATTTGTAAGAGCAAAAGACTTCCAAACGGGCCTGTTGTTTTCTGGCTTTACTAATTTATATATGATGCACTTCTACACATTTTCATGTCTGCAAATTACAGTCAACTATCAAACATGAAAAAGGAATCAAATCAAACAGAAAAAGACCAATCTGCTTCACATCGAGCTACGGTTGTATAGTTAAATGGTAGGAATTATGTGCAAAATAATCCTTACTTTACCCATAAGCTTGCATGCCTTTAAGCATGTCTAAAATAGCTTTGTTCAAAAATTAAGTTTGTATCAAGACTATCAAGACTAGGGAGAAGAGGATGTTTTTGTCATATGCTAAACTAAGAAAGTTTAGAAAATATTTTCATATACACATGTAAATGTGGGATTCTATTATCTTTTATATTCATTTCTCATCCATTCATAAAGTTACTTGACCCTAAATAAATAAAGAAATAAAAAAACCAAACCAAACCAAAAAACCACAAACAAACAAACAAAAAAACAAGCACAAACAAATCAAGGCTGTTGAGTTCCACATAGTACACCAATTTAAAGTGACCATTTCTAAAAACAGTATATTGTTTTCATATGTATCAGGAATTACTATATTTATCTGGAAAACATAAGAAATTTACATCCGACTGGTGAACAGGTGTGTACTGTTTGGTCTGGTTCCTGATGAAACAAATGTTATAGTCAACATAATATCACAAGTTTTATTTACTCTAATTCTGTGTGAATAATATTTGTTGAAAGTTTACCATTAGCTACTGGCAGACAAGCATGGAAAGAAGGAAGAAACTGTCAGAAAGAGAATTCTTAGTATTGCATTAGACCAGCTGATTTAGTTACATTCATAAGCAAGTTATATAAGGAAGTAGTGAGAGAAAATGATGTTTTCAAGACAATATATGAGTCAGTCTTCACTAATGTGAATAGTATTAAAGATGTACCAGCACTTGAAAGTAATCTTCCTTATGTTTTAAGGGATGAAACATAAAATTGAAGATTTAAAAAAAAATACTGGAAGATTAATCTGTCAACACAAGCTTTTCTCTTTTAAAATTTTGAGCACATAGAGAAAATTGCATTTGTATTTTGATAACTTCCAAAGACACTACTTGATTGTCATAATTTTTCTAAGAATCCTTGACCATATTACAGGGGTAGAAAGGTCTTAGAAGTCCATGAACAGCAAATTGCTGCAAATTAGCCACTTATTGGGGGATGAGTTCAAAATATCAGGTGGATCTGCTCTATTTTTACACCTCCACTAGAACTATGGTATGATGGACACTCAGTCTCCACTGTAGAATTTAAGTCTGCCTTCCTCTTGAAATACTCACCATTTTCTTCATTTCTGTTCCATTAGAAGAAATTGACAAAGATCACATTTTCCAAAACTTTGTATTTATAAACAAATTTCAGACAGAGAACTATTTTCTGCCATAAGCATAGGTCAGAATTCTATAACTAGACTTGACTTGAATTTTAGGCTTTGAAATGCAAACTGTGAGGAAGACATTAAAAATATAGTGTATATTCTCAAAACCGATTTTTTAGTGGAATAGAGTTAATTTTCTTCTCAGTAGTTAGTATGAGGCTAAGTTTTGAACTTGTGCTGAAGAAAGTGTTGAAAACACAAGGATGTTTTTTGTATTGCTGAGCAGTACTCACAGTGAATCAGAGCCTTTTCTGCTCCTCACCTCACCCCACCACTGAGGAGGCTGGGGGTGCACAAGGAGTTGGGATTGGAGAGGGACACAGGCAGGAAAGCTGACCTCAACTGACCAAAGGGATATTCCAGACCATACCTTGTCATGATCAGCAATAAATTAGGGTAAGATTGGCCAAGGGTCTGCTGCCTGGGGACTGATTGGGCATTGGTCAGTTGGTGGTAAAAAATGGTTTTTGTTTTAATTTTTATTAGAATAATAAAAGTAGTAGGAGGAGCAGTAGGAGCAGTAATAGCAGCAGAATTAGCAGTAGTAGATATTTTTTGTCTTCTTTCATTTTATTTCAGTTATTAATCAATTCTTATCTCAATGTATGAGTTTTCTCTTTACCTTTTAAATTCTTTTTCCCCCATTCTGCTGGGGTGGAGAGTGAGTGGCTGTATGGCACTTAGTTGTCAGCTGGAGTTAAACCGCTACAGTCCTTTTTGACACCCAGTGTGAGTCTCAAAGGCTTTGAGATAATAACAGATTGACCAGAGTGTATTAGAAGGCATTTATACCTGTTAACAGCTGTGGGTCACAATATTGATTCTTCTGTTCTTGATATTACTTTATCTGACCAGTACCATGCTCTTTTTCTTGCTATATGTGTTAAAAGCTGGTGTTGGCTTTTGCAGTTTTGTTGTGCTTTGTAGTGATTAGTGATGTTCTGCCAGGGAGACTTGCTATTAAAACACTGACCTAGAGCTTAATCTGGTATCTGGGCTCTGTACTGTAGGTACTATCTCATGGAAACAATTAACAATTATACTTTCTCCTCTAGGAGTTTTGGTTGGTTGGTTGGTTTTGGTGGAGAAAATACTGAATGACATCTTTGCTACTTTCCCTGTGAATGCCACAATAACTTCTCAGTATCTTGAACTACCCTCAGAAGTTAAAAATATTTCTATTAGTATTTCTTAGGAACATTACTCTGGTTTTTTCTAAGGTTAACAAGCAATTTAAGAATATGACCCACTCTCTATGACATTATGGTCATGGGAGGCATGACATTTGAGAGAATATGGGCAGATATCTAAAGAACTTCTCAGCTCAAATGCTCTGGAAGTCCACCCCCAAAAGTGATAGAATGTTTGAAAACAAAATACCATTGTTTTTCCAAAGAGGCACCACTTAACTTAATGTGCTGGGCCCTCTCCAGCCTCTACCAACAGTGTTCAATATTGCGCATCATCCTCAGTGAGAAGAGAGGAGAAAAAACCCCAGCAAACACTGAGGCTAAACCATACGCTAAGTCAGTCACCCTCATAACTAAGAACAAACAATGGATCAGAGATTGGGTAAGGTTGGAAGGGATCGTGGTGGGGTCATCTGGTCCAACCTTCATGCTCCAGCAGGGTCCCTAGAGCACACTGCACAAGATTGCTTCCGGATGGTTCTTGAATATCTCCTGTGAGGGAGAAATAGAAGTTGACATATTTAGTAAGATATGGAGAAGCTTTTTCGAAGAGAAAGCAGAAGGAACGAGAAGAGGCAGCCAGTTCTGCAACAGGACACAAGAACAGGATGAAGAGACTGAAATCATAAATGGGACAGAAACCACCTCACCCTTTCCTTAAGTGAACTGTGAGATATATGAAATGTTAGTTACTCTGATGCTGAAATATTGGGGTGAGGAATTAGAGCATAAGGAAGTCCAGCAGCTGGGATCACTTGATAAGGATAAGGGCCATTGACAAAGGCAAAATAACAGCTCGGTCATCACCAATTAAAAAAATATAAACACAAGGTTTCATAGGTGGTGTGGGGTTTTGGAGAATGCACATTCCAAATTACAGTTTAATGCAAGCTCTCTCTATTGAGTGACCTAGCAGATGTATGACTTCAAATGCAGTCCCAAGAAGCAGCAAGGCTTTAAAATAGTCAAATGGGAGTTAGTTCTCCAATAGCACTTGGGCAAATCCAGAGAAGACAAGATATGACAAACCTGCTTTACAATCAGCCAAGGACAACAGACTGACCTGATGCCTCTGAAAGAAAATGCCTGGAGAGACTGAAGGCAAACCTGTAAGGTTTAGGAGCCAGGGATCTAGGGATCTGAAGCCTCTTTGCTATTTTTCTTTTCATCACTATTATTATTCTTATCATCATCATCATCAATACTATTGTTGTTGTTGTTACTACTACACTCCTCCTCCTCCTCCCCTTACTCCTACTCCTCCTCAACTATTAAACTGCTCTTATATTAACTCATGAGTTTCTCACTTTTGTCCTCTGAGTTCTTTTCCCCCTTCCTGCTACAGTAAGCAGTGAACAAAAGGCTTAGTAGCAGAATGGAGTCAAACCACAAAATTAATGTATACAATAAACCTTGAGAAACTCTGAGAATTAATCTTTACAAAGTGCATATGTGTTTTATATTTTGTTTTCTATCATTGTAATAATGTGGGCCTTTTCAATTTCCCATGTAGCTAAAATATACTACTTTGTGTGGTGATTGTATTTGAATAAATTGTTTTAAGGTTGATAGTATTTTTTTGCCATTACTCTAGGTCCTTTGACAGAGGATGATGGATAACATTGTTAAAGAGAATTTCATGATGAACAACCTCTTCAGAATTTCTATTATTTTTTCTTATCTTTAATGGTTGTGCTGCTGTTCATAGTCTAACTCCCTCTAGGGATGAGTCTTGGATGCACAAACTTCTTTTCATATCCCTACCTTCCTCTGAAAAAAGAGTGCATATATAGGGAATAAATTGAAGTCCAACCTACAGTACAGAGGGCATACGGATCAAGATCGAAAATTGCATTGTAGACAAAGCCAAAGTAATTGAACATAAGAGCCCACTTACGAAATGGCCAATGCTCAGTTAAAATGATTTTTCTAAAAATGTGAATATCCTAAAATTCAATGCAATCTTCCAACTTGAACTGTTCTAATTTCACTGTGATCATCAAAGGAAATCTTGGCAAGTTCTAATCTCTTGCAAACCCTTGCTGAGTGTTCAGTGAAATCTGTCCTTGGAGAATCATTAAGAAATAATGATTGTGAATGATTGTTGTGAAGAGGCATCACTTCTAGTATCAGTTTAAGTTTTCACACAGTCACATTGTAAAACAGGAGCAAGCAGGTTTTTAGAGCTTTTATATGTACATTTCTATACTTCTAAAATAATGGGATTTAGGTTCACTTTAATTTTGGATGTCATAATCCAGAACTTTTATTAAGCCAAACCCAGAAATATAATTAGGTTGCCAGTTGCAACTGAGAGACTTGAAATCCTAATTCCAGAGAGGGCTCTGTAGTCCCTTCAGTGCAAGAAGGTAAATCTTGGGTAGTAGATCATGTACAAGTGACAGAACTGGTGGGCTGAAAGCAATTCCATTGTAGAAAATCAGAGTTAATAAGGCTTAAAACTCTTCTATCCTCTATAGAAGTTGGACTGGACAGTTAAGGAGCTGTTAATGCACCTGTGCCTGATGTACCTCTGCTTCATAGTTCTACAACAAATATCTATGAAATGAGAATTTCCTGAGGACTGGAACTGAATGACCCCAAAGCTTGAAAAACTTCAGAGTTTGCTACCAAACCTATAACATCCAAGTACAGTAATAGTCCCAGGTTCCCATCAGTCTTAGTCATAATTATTTGTTTATTATTTTCTTGAGCATGATAGAAAGATATCCTGCTATTTTCCAATCAAAAATGTACCACACCAGTTAGGGCAAGAACAACCATGGCAAGAGCACCCTTCCACTATCTAAAAAGGGATTACGAGGAAGGCTAGAGAGGGACTTTTGGCAAGGGCAAGTAATGATAGGACAAGAGGGAATGGCATTGAGCTGAAAGAAGGTAGATTTAGATTAGTTATGGGGAAGAAATTACTGTGAGGGTGCTGAGCCACTGACACAGATAGCCAGAGAAGTTATGGGTGCCCTATCCCTGAAGTGTTCAAGGCCATGTCAGATTGGACTTTAAGCACTCTGGTCTAGTGGAAGGTACCTTGCCCATCCTTAAGGTCTCTTCCAACCAAAACCATCTGTGATTCTATGAACACTGTCAAACACAATTAGGTAAATAATTACAATAGACATTCAGCACAGAAAACCACTAGCAATAAATTCAGCCAGAAATGTTGCTTATAATGCAGTCTGTTTGTTGAACACCAGCTTCAGAAGGTAAAGCAGTCCTTTCTAGTGGTGTGACTGTATGATTGTCCCCTTTGTTATATGTTCACTAAGGTATCAGCCCATTTAGCTCTACACAAACTCTGTTTTTTCATTCCTTTGAAACTTCAGTAGCACATTTATCTCTAACATGTGTTTGAAAAGTGATGAAAGTGTAAGGTGTTCTTGATAGAAATAAAAGCTTGATTAAAGAGGTAGTGCAGTAATTGTCAGTCACATTTTTTTAAAGTCATTATCCTGTTGCAGACCTCTGTGTAAGAGGTCTATCTCCTTACCAAAATATAGATTGCTATAATTATTTGAGGGAAAGAAAAGTGCTTGTTTCATCTTTTGACTCTAATTTGTGTGTATGCATGCACGCAAATGTGAACACCTGTTTGTCTGTCTCTGAGTTCACTTTTCTTTCCTTCCTCAAAATGTAGTTGGAAATGCAGGTCTCTAAGTCAACCATACCAGTCCTAGACATGAAATAAATTCTACCAAAAGCTTCCCTTTAAATCAGAATTATGTGACCATTTGTTATATGTTTTGGGTATTCCAGATAACGGATGCAGTAAGGAAAAAAACCTAAAAAATCTCAAAAACTCAAGAAAATATTTCTTAAATAATATTAAGCATGAAAAAAAATGTGGAAAGGCTATTTAGTGTGAGTATTACCCTGAACTGCTGCCCTTTAATACAAAGATATACATCTGTGGATGCTGCCTTAGGAAGGGGTAAGGGTCAAAACTTAGGTCCAGCATCTTCAAAAGCTGCACACAAAATCTTATCTATTTAAACAAAGGCTGTTAACAAGAAATCTCTATTTTACCACCTTTTGTTGTTCAAACTGTCTCACATTCTACTAAAAGTAGAGCAGAAAGGCTGCTTTTCTTTTTTTTCATAGAAGAAAACATGTCTAGAATACTGAATTTATTCATCTGCATTTCTCTGAGAAAGAGAACTGCGTAGGGGAAAGTCATATTTTACATACAAATCTCATACAAATTTCAGAACTCCATAAAGAGTAGTTTCAAATGACAACACTATAAAAGTCTTACAGCCACGTGCTATAAAAGTTAGAGCCACTTGCAGGGCAAAGTGAAAGGGAGGACCTCACACTTACTCCAGTGACAGGAATTTTCCTTTCTCAATAATTCAAATGTGAATTATTTGAATGAAAAAATCATGAGTCACAGAATTTATGTTGTTGTTGTTGATGTTATTCTGAGGAACTTCTGTAGATGGCATAATCCAATCCACTTGCTTAAAGCAGGGATGGCCAGAGAAGGTTGCTCAGGTTTGAATATATCCAAGTTTGGACACCCCACAATTTTTCTCTGCAACTTGTTTCAGTGTTTAACCATTGTCACCATAAAAATAGTGTTTTCTAGTATTTAAATGGAATTATGTGTATTTCAGCCTCATTCAGGTCATTAATAAAGATTTTGAATGATGCTTGCTGCCAGTATATACATCTGGAATGCTCCAATAGTGATTGGTTTCCAACTAGATTTTATGCCTCAAACTTCAACCCTCTGAGTCTGGCCACTCAGCCAGTTTTTGATCCTTCTCAGTGTTCACTTACTTAGACTATGCTTCATTAGCTTTTCCATGAGGTTTTTAATGAGATATAATGCCAAAAAAATATTTAAATCAAGAAAAATGGCAACAACTGTTCTCATCCACTGAGCCAATCATCACATTATGAACAGATATCAGTCTTGTAAAGCAGGATTTCACTTTCATAGATTGGTGTAGACTACCCCTGAGCTCCTTATCCTAGAAATGGAAGCCAATCATCGCAGGTATTTCTCCCTACCAAATTACTGAAGTGATTCCCTGTGTAATCCAGTCCCTTCTCACGTATAAATTTTATGACCTAGGATATGAATATGTGATTTAGTGTGCAAAATCCTGAAAGCCACTACACATGCTTAAATACTAATATCTTTCTTTGGTCATGATGTATTCGTCATCCTAGAGAATGAAGAATCTATAAAAAGAATTTAAAAACTGGCAATTGGCATATCATAGAGAAGTGGAGATAATGAAACAATTGGTTTTTCCCAGTTTGAAGCTGAAATTACTTCAGTTGGGGTACATCAAATGAATGATTCAAAATGTAAATCAAAGGATTTTTACTTTCCCCTGTTATAAACAAATGAAAATTGTATTAATATTTAGCTAATTTGGTTGAGTTTAACTTTGTGATTCATGGGAGGATTTAATTTATCAAGGTTTTTGTGAAGAATTGGAAGTAATACCACATGGTGAACCACCAATTAAAGCAGTAAAGATGAATTTAGTGCCAGTACTAAAGTGGGTAAGGAACAGGATGCTGGGATATAAAGTTATAAAAGGTGTCTTGGAAAAGGAGCTATAGGCTGAGAGGTAAGATATTGATGGAGTAGGTAGTTAAGGGGTTGTTTTCATTTCTTGAGTAAATTGATCACAAGACCAGTCAGCAGGCAGAATATTATACAGGGTAAATTGGATCATTTTGAGGATGGGGGAAAAAAAAGAAAAGGGAGGACATTTAATAGTAAAAATTGAGATTCAGATCTTTAGAAACTTGGAACATAAAGTCCACTTTAAACTAGATGCTTTTATCTAGAATTGATAAGGAGTTTCTGCTAGTCAATGACAGAACACCCTTCAGTAATTTGTGTAATATGACTGTGAAAAATGCCAAATACTACTCTATTGCCACAGGAAAGAAAGTACTAACATCACCATCATTTGAAATTATTAACACTTTTAATATTAAAATATTAAAATATTTTCAACAGGTATTCCTCTCCTAGTATATTTTA
>JAOXXN010000001.1:88645974-88675201 GCA_026770055.1 Myrmophylax atrothorax
GAACTGGGAGGACACTTAATAGTAAAAATTGAGATTCAGGTCATTAGGAACTTGGAACATGAAGTACCACATTAAACTAGACGTTTCTATCTGGAAGTGGTAGGGAGAGTTTTGTTTCTGCCAGTCAATCACAGGACACCCTTCAGTAAGATGTGTAATATGACCATGAAAAATACCAAATGTTATTCTGTGATCACATGAAGGAAACTACACTAGCATCATTTGAAAATATGAACACATTTGCAACAGGTATTCCTCTCCTAGTATATTTTGCATAGCTCTCAGGACATTCACATTTAATAATTTTCAAAGCAAATTGGAACTGGTGAAGAAATGGCTACGTAAACAATATATGGAACACAGAAAATATTAGATAGGTTATTAGATAGGTCTGCCAAAATAAAAGTGGAGAGAGGGCATGGTTTCTACATACAAATATGTCAAAAGTACCAGAGAAAGATAAGAGAATATAAATATCCTCTGCTTATGAAGTAACTTAGAGTAAACTTTAGGAAAAACATAATTCTTAGAAGAGCTTCTAAACAAATGAGAAAAATTGAAATACTTAACTCAGTTTTCAATGGCACACTCTCTTCCCATATCACACAGTGGATGGATTGCAAGACAGGAGTTAGGGGGGGAAAAGTCCCTCCCATTGTAAGAGAATATCAAGTTTGTGACCACCTGAGAAACATGAACAGAAATAAATCTATGAGACCTGACGATGCATCCCAGGAACCTGAGGGAATTGTCTGATGTAGTTGCCAAGCCACTTTCCATGATATTCAATAAGTCATGGCAGTCAGGTGAAGTCCCTGGTGACTGGAAAAGGGGAAACATTGCACACATTTTAAAAAAGGATAGAGGACCCTTAGAAAAACTGACCTGTCAGCCCTACCTCTGTGCCTTTGAAAATAGTGGAACAGATCCTCCTAGAAGTTCTGTTAAGGCACATGGAGAACACAGGAGTGATTTGATGCAGCAATGCAGCTCATGACACAATAGATACAGGAAAGAGAGGAGTTGGAGTAAAGAACTGGAGGAAGGTTACAGTACTTTTTGATTAAAATGACAGGTCTGTATCTCTGATCAGAGTTAAAAAGAGTCCTTACTGTGTTATGTTTTCGCTGAAATAGATCTTTTCATAAGTTTATTGGCATGTATCAGTAGACAGCAAAGCTCTGTCAGATCACTCTGTTAATCTCTTTGATAATAAGATATTGTTTCCTAATGTACATTTATTCATTTTTTGTTCAGTCTACTTTGAAATGTTGAGAAACGAGGCTTATATTATTCCCCTTCGGAGATGACTCTACAGATTAATAGGTCTCATTCTCTTTCTTCATCTTTTCTTCTCACTTCTTTCAACACTCAGTCATTATTTTCTGGTTTTCAGTTTTATCCAATAACTCACAGCCCTACCCAGTAGTACGTTAAAATAATTCTTGCCCTTTTTTTTTAACTAAAATCTTTCAAATAGTTTCAGGCAGTTATCATTACATCTCTAGGCATGTTGCTATTTTCTAAGAAGAAGTGAACAGAGCAGGAATGGAATGGAGACATTTAGGGACTATAGATCTCTGGTATTTGATTATTTTTTTTATTACCGCATGTAAACTAGTGTTGTAAACAAGAGATGGCTTATGCAAGAAGTGAGAACAGAAATAATGAATTGCTTACAAAGGCGATATATGTGGTAACAGTATGAAAAAATGTGTTTTGCACATATTCTGCATAAAATTTGCACACATCCCATGGAAACTAATACCTCTTAGCAATTTTGTCCTGACTTAACCAGTACACACTGCCTCAAATGAAGACTTCCTGAACTTTTCCCCCTCCTCTTACTACCTGGTAATTATGGCATTTAAATTGCTTTGCTTCATAATCTACTGTTGTCACAAATTTCTTATTCCCCAGAAAGAAATTAAAACCATTCATTCTTAGTACATAAAATTCAAAATTAAGTATGTAGAGAAAACAAGACACTACAATTTTCCCTAAAATGCAAGCAGTTTCTAAATTTTCTGCAGGCACATTGCAGTAGATCCTAACCAGCTTTTCTTTCAGATACAGAATGGGAAGTATCATTGAAATCTACGGGAGAGTATTCATTTTGATTGCTTGGTGAGGATGATTTATAACATAATATATAATCTGATAAGAATACAATACCTAAAGCTGCCTTTTGCAATTACCCTCTTCTCTTTTTCTACAGAAATCCCTGCTAACATTCAGAGCCTCAGGTTCTATAAACCATTAATACGAAGGATGTATTATACTATTTTTTTAAGGAAGCGTAGGGTTTTCGACTTGTTGTCTTAACTGTCTTCTGTGGAAAGATGACCAGAAGTGCCAAAAAACCCCAGAACCAGTGCCTGTCTATATATACATTTATACACAAATATAGATGTGTATGTGCTTGTGCATGCATATGTATACGTACATATAATGTAATATAATATGTAATTTTAAAGTCTGATTCTGTTGATTCTCTGTAGGCCAAATCAGCCTCCTCATTAAATCAATTTCAAAGGGGAATATATTTAAAGAGTGAGACATGTCTAGCATTTCTCTTGATGAGCTAAATCCATTTTAAGTATCTTGAAGTCATCAGAGTTACTGTGGGGATGCAGGCATCTTGGTGTTTGCATAGGATTATGAATGTACAGGGCATTTGTTAAGTATTGTTCTGACTAATTATGCTCAGTACTTTTCACTTGCAAATGCTAGAATAATAAGCTGTGCTCCAGCTCTGAGATAATACTGCCACTGGCTTGGACTTGGTTTCTGGGGATATATGTGCAGTAAGAGTGAAGCTCTGTAAGAAAAATGTGTGTTTAGGAACTAAAACAAGCTTTCAACACCAGGTTTTGAGGAATTTATATACCGGGAACAAGATTACCTTATCCCACCAAACCCTTACTCAAGTTTGTAGGAAAGCAAGAGCCTTTCTTACTTTATGTGTCCCTAATTGATAGATTCATTGAATCATATAATGTTTTGTGTTGAAAGTGATCTTAAAGATCATCAATTTCCGACAGCCCCAGACATTGCCAGGGACACCTTCCACTAGACCAGGTTTTTCTAAGCCCCATCCAAGTGGTCTTGAATGGTTTCAAGGATGGGTCATCCACAGCTTGTCTAGGCAAACTGTTACAATGTGTTACTATCACACAATGATGAAGTTCTTCCTCATAGCCAACTTAAACTTAACCTCTTTTAGTTGAAAGTCATTACCCCTTGTCCTGTCACTACATGCCCTGCTCAAAAGTCCCTCTCTAGCTCTCTTGTAGATACTGGAAGATGCTATGAGGTATTCCCAGAACCTTCTTTTCACCAGACTGAACAACCCTGACTCAGTCTTTCCTCATAGGAGAGGTGTTTCATGCCTCTAGTAATCTCTTTGCTTCTCTTTACCTGCATAGCCACAAAATTTAAAGACATTTTATTGTACAGAGACCATATTATCATGCTTGCATTTTGGTCTTAGTTCTTCAGCTGTTATATGCTAGGCAGCTTATTAAAATGGGTATGAGGTCTACCAACATTTGCACTTAAATAAATGTTCCTGGAAAAATCTAATTTGGTCCAAGATATTTGATCTTGGTATCTTTTCTTTCCTGTAAAATCATATTCACCTTGAGGAAACTGCACAATATCTTGAAACAGGGATAACACAATGGCTGTGACTGAGACATCCTTTGCAGAAATCCTGGTGCCATTTAGGAGCACTGTGGTCTAACATTTGAAGGGAGGATTCAGTGTTCAGCATAAGTAGTACTTTTTTCAGCATTGCAGAAAGTAAGAAATGGTATTTGTCTGTCTCACAGCTTACTGTTTCAAGGTCAGAGATACGGCTGAGAGAGAAAGCAAAGCATGATGTAAATATTTTTTGTCTAGATTAGTGCATATGACCCCTATGTTTAAGTAGAAGTTTAAATGGTTTGCATTGGGAGAAATAAAACAACTGAACAAACCCAAAGTGGAGAGAATTTAGTCAATTGCTGATTTTATTTTTATACAGCTTAAAAGCGGCTTAGTGTGGTTACTTAGGAGAGTAAGTTCTATTGTATGCCCATGCCTGTATATCCCCAACCTCACCAGGCTAATTCCAAACCCAGTGACAGGATCTAGAGGGAGGAAGCAGTAGATATTAAGTCTTAAATTTCAGTGAAAACTAGTGGCTGGCTATAGAAAGGAAGTTTTAAAAGGTCTTTATCAAAGAAAAGCTCTGGGTTGACTTCAGAGAGTGTCTATTACATGTCCAGTGTGGAGACCTATGTACAAACACATCTGAAGTAGCCACAGCACTTGCCTCCTGTCCCAGCAGCATGGAAGGGAAAGAGAGTTTTGATCATGGTGAGAAGACACCAAGGACTCTATGAGGAACTGAAATTCTGTATCCTGGAATACTTCTCTGAAAGAATAAGGAAGGCGGCTGAAGGGTTGGTATATTGAGAGCTGTTGGACACACATTCGTGGGAACACAGGTTCCATTAGTCTCATTGTTCACTGAGAAACTTGTGTAAATCATCTCACAGGAGTCAGCATGTGAGATGAGTCTGAAATCCGGTGGACAGGATCTGAATCTCACAAGAAGAAAAAAAAAAAAGATATTTATCCAAGATATTAAACTGGGGAATGTAGTTAATGGCTTCCTGAGATGGCGTAACAAAAAGAAATGTCAGCTATTAACATTTATAGGAAGTGATGTAAGGGAACTATCTTGTTCTGAACTCTGTATTATTTCAAATATGCTGGTCAAAAGGTTTCCCTGATGTTGATGTTGATTCACACTACATTTCCTTTTGGAGGCTAGGGAAATACAGAGCAGGAGAATAGACTGCAAGATGAGGAAAAACCAGCTGGATCGCCAGAGTCAAAAAATGGAGATCAATGGCTCACTACACAGCTGTCTGTCAGCAATGAGCATCCCAAAGTTCAGTAGTAGGACTTTTACTGTTCAACATTTTCCTCAAAGACCTTGATTATAATCTAGTGTACCTTCAAAAAATTTTCAGGTGACTATAGACTTGGAGAGAGACTTACACCAAATGTCAGATCTTCCAGCCAGAATGGCCTAGACAAACCTAAGGAATTATGTAATAAATATATTATTAGATTTAGCAAGAAAAATAGAAAGTTCTACACACATGGCAGAATAGTCCTCAACATGAGAATAGAATGGTAAGTCTGACAGAGTAATTGCCCTGCTGAAAAGGGTTTGGCAATTACAGTGGTCTCCAGGGTGAAATATGAGCCACTGAATGTGTTTTCACCAGAAACTGTATATCCTGCATACTGAAAAGCATGGTCAGCAAATCAGAGTAAGCTATCATTCTCTTCCCAGCACTGATGACATTTCACAGTCCAACTAAAAGAGTAATGTGGACAGTGGTTGTGAAGTTCAGCAGAGGCCAAGGGGACATGGCTGATCCCAGTTTTGTTTAGTCTAGAGAACAGAGGCAAACAGGTGAATCTTTTATGAGCCAAAAACTACATGGAGGGGAGTTTCAGAGAATATGTAATAATGGCAACTCATTTTGCCTTAAGAGGTTCAGATCACGTATCAGCTAAAAAAAATCACTGGGAAGGTAGTACAGAACTGGAACAAGTTACCCATAGAGATTGTAGAATCTCTGGAGGGCTTCAAGAATCTACTAGACAAAGTCATGGGGTGTGTCACACTTAGTGATGGGGACACTGGCACTGTCTCAAGCAGGAATGTGAACTCAGAAGTCTACTTTGGATCCTTTTCCTATGAATCTCTTAGTCTATGAATCAGGGGTCATGTTTCTCCAGTGAATACTGTGATTCTCAGTGGAAAAATTGGTCAAGCCAATAATTGCTTTTAAGTTGGAATTTTTCTGCTATGAAATTAGATCCTTTACATTTTTAATGCATATAAATTATGTCATATCTTTGGGTGAGGAAAAGAAAGTAAACCACAAAGCTTTCTTTAAATATTTGGAAATCCTAGTTGTGAATACAATGGAACATAAACTACTTCAGCTAAGGTGCAAATGGGAAACAAGGAAATGATAGGGTCTTAATTCAGGAGAGAGTAGAACTGTATTTGGAGAATAAGATAACAAGTTATTTTTTAAAAAAAACCTGCACCTCTGACCTGTTCAGATACCTTGAAAAAGTTAATAAAGCAATACATAAAGGTGACTCAGTGTACATAACTTACTTTGATACTTCTTCAAAGGAATTCTCAGAGAAAATAAATCTTCACAGGGTAAGGGACATAGTCTTTTAGTTGTTTAAAAATCACTTAAGTCAAATAAAACATGATGAATGGTTGTGAAGTGGAGGAATCCTCTGTCTCAGTCACCATTGGCCACTTCCATAAGTCCAGGTGATGTGAGGAATGGAATAAGACTGAGAGTGAAATATTAGAATATGACACTGGGTTGTCTTGACATGAAGAGAATCATATGGTACCCTTAAAAATATTAATACATTAACACTCATCATCTGTACTGAAGTAGTCTGTAATACCTTCTATTGTTGTTACCTTACTGGGTTAGATGCTGTGCAATGCAATGCAAATGCAGTGTTTTCTCCAGCTAGTTGTCTCCCAAACAAGGAGCAACTTCATGGCAGTAGGAGAAACTCAGGATTAGCAACATTCATTAAGATGAAAATGGAATGCCAAGGCAGTTTAAATAAAATTAAGTTTGAACTTGTCTTCAAATCTGCATTCTCCTCTTTCTTAACTTAATTTTTCAAAGTGTAGGTAGTTCAGTTTACTTAAATGCATAAGTCCTTCTGCCTGTTTGGTTGTCATTCATTATTCCTCATGATCAAGCAGTTATTTTTTCTATGATCTTTTGGTTCTTTATTTCTGCCATCCCAAACACAAATACTTAAGTCACACTGAGCTTTGCTTTGACTTCATCTTTTCAGCCTTAGATACAGCTTAATAACCTGCCTGGTTCTACAGCTATTGGCTTCCTGAATCAGTAGAACAGTCACTTGCCAAGGAAATTTAAAATTTATTTACTGCTCTTTCATGTTTAAGGTAGTTGCAAGACACAGTCTTTGCATTTCTGCTTCTTGCATCTCTCCTCTTTTCCTTTATCATGTAAAGTTTTAGAAGTTCAGCTGAACTTTAGATAACACTTAATGCAAATGAAGTAGCAACCCAATCTTTCTGCAGAGGTTAACTACTTTGAAAAGTCAATGGAAGCTTACATATACCTCTGAAAACTTCCATTTTCACTAGGCATCTCCCTCATTTCATTTTCTGAATTTTTCCATTTGTGTACTGAAAGTACACTGCTGTGAAAATCTTGCTGTAAATTCGTACCTGCACAAGCATGATAAAGGCAAGGGAAAATCTGTCTGTGTTTACCCAAAGCTTTTGATTTTGCCGATGATGGTATATACAGTTCTTTCAAAAGGGAAGTTGTCCTTTCGGAAAGACTAAAGATGAAAACTTGCACTCCCATCACCTCAGTTTGCATCCATACGAGAAAAATGCCCATGTTGTACTATTTGGCACTTTCCTCAATGCATAATTAACATGGAGAAAGAACACTAAATTATCTCACCTTTTGAAGAATTTGTTTTCAAAAGAACACAAGGAAGTAAGGCATTGACCCTTAAATGTAGCATGTAAATGATAAATTTAAACCACCCATTAAGTAAAAGAAGTAATTTAGGCTATCCTCTATGCAAGTTTAAGTAAAAAAGCAAGCAAACAGAAAGTCAGACTTAACAATAAAAAAATGCTTCCTGGAACTTCTATTGGGATGAATTAATTTGAGTGCTTCTTCTTACCTTTGAAGGTCAATGGGTTTTTTGTTTTTTCATTATTGTTTTTGGGTTTTTTTCTGATAAGAACTTTAACAGCAATAAAAATATAATTTAAATTGTAGGGACAGTTTAGACTAAGTGAACCCAGCTGACTTTTGAAAGCAAATTTTATTTCTCATGGTAAGTCTGATTCCCCATAGAGAAGTTTATCCCTTTGAGCTGAAAAAAAAAATTCTCTTCAGCTGATAGATATTTATAATGTTAGTGAGGACAGGACAGTCCTAGGTGAAACTGTAAATTGGTTGAGGATTATTGTTTTTTCTATATAAGCTTCTTTTCCCCTTATTTTTTCCCTGAAAAATTAAAATACAAAGTAAGCATAGATGGCATATATCTCAGCTGAGGAACATTCAGGCTGAAGCACTTCACTTTGTAACATGTATAATCTTACAAATATTACAACATTCACAGGCTGAGGAGGAATATTTTCATTTTACTTTTAGTACAGTTGCAACAAATCAGAAAGTTAAAAAGGTATTTATTTGTTCACAATCAAGGAAATGCTGAAAAAAATGAACAACCCTTTGTAGCAAGGTACTGCTGGCTGACACGTCTTTTCAAGTGTAGGATGATAAAGCTGTTTCACAAGAGGTTCCCTGACTGACATTTGAGTGGGTGCAATATAAAAAATGCTTGCTTTTATCTTATAGGTTGCGTTGTTGTGACAGACTTTGAATGTCTTCACCTTAGAAAGTAACTGCAGAGGGAAGTAGGTTGTTATGCCTCTGGCCTGAATCTTGGGCCAAGATCCAATTCTGCTCTTCAGCACAGCATTCCCACCACTTTCAGCTTACATTTTCTATGGGATTTAGCTGTGTAATTTTAATTCCGATTCATAAATTTCATGAAAAGAGATTTTTTTTAAGATAACCTAGGTCTAGCAATTAATACCTATAAACATGGCTACTGGCTCTGTCAAGATGATCTGGAGTGCCCACAATATAATCTGAAGTGAAATTTTGGAATTCAATCAAGTTTAGTTGCTACTTTGAGTTACTCTGTAATGAGTCCTGGATCCACCTGTTTGTTTAAATGTCTGAAGTTTAGGCAGTGCAACATTTTTCTTCAGCCACTTCAAACTGAAAGCACCAAGTGTTCTAGTGATTCAGACACATGAACAGGGAATTTTAGTAGCAGTCATTAGTGGCACTGTCATTGGTGCCAGTAGTAGCAGTAGGGTAAGATAAAGAAAAAAGATGTGTTTCTCATATTTTTCATTAAGGCTTAGTGAATTCCACATCTCAGATCTTTCCAGACCAAAAGGGAGCATTAATTTTAGGCTGGTTAGTGATAAAACTGAGTTTGGACTGATGTGGGAAAAGAGGAATACTGTTTAATCTGTATGACCATGCAATCAGGAATGTAATAGGTCAAATAAAAGAAGACAAGACAAAGCACAGCTTTGCATCCCAAAGATAGGAAACACTTACCTGGGAAATATCAGTCCTGAGGTTTTGTATCTGCTCTCAGAATAGCTTGTATGTTTTACCTTCAGGAGTCACTGGATAAAATGTAGAATTTGTATATTTAGCATGTTGCTAAAAATGTCCTTACCACAATCCAGAAACTAAAAATGCCCTTGCCTCAAGCTGTATCTCTCTCATATCTGTATGGCTCACAATCAGCTACAAAACCTTTTTTTAGACATAATGGAACGTAGTAACTGGAGCCTGAAATCTCTAAGCCCCTCATCTGCCTGAAGGCCTGAAGTCAACTTTTCAAGATGGAGCGTGACCTTCATTCTCAATAGACCTTCATCTTTACGCAGCATCTTTACATAGCAGTGGCAATTGTTCACCATGATATTTACTGCAAAGCAAGCACAGAAGAGAATATACCATGAACACTGAAAAGGGCCTTCACTTATATTGCCATCCTGCCCATTTTATGAAATAGAGCACAAACAAGGGGAACAAAAGTGCTCAAACCAATAAGGACATAATTTAAACAGCCACAGAACAATCTGTTTTAAATTAGCATGACAGATCTTATAGTAAGTCTAAAATGCAGTGACTGACTTATGGAAACAGGTTCAATCCAGCTTTAAAACAATCCAGGCTTCAGGGCAGCAGTGGCACAATGAAGCCTACTGTGAGCAACCATTAGAGTTATCTTGGGTAGATTTCCCAGTCTGTGTTGTCATGACATCCTATGTCTGGAACGTAATTCAGCAAGTTGGTTCTAACCTTTCTCAGTTAGCTAGGATCTAGCCTTTTTGGGTTGCACTGTACTTTAAAAACTAGGGACTCTTCCAGAAATCCTTAAACCAACTCAATCAAGAGAAGAGTGCCATCAAGAAACCTTTCCACCAGGTGGCAGGTAATGTCAAACATTGGAATGATCTCAACATCAGGCATTGTAATTTTTAACTCTCACATTTTCCATTTGAAAAAGGCTTTTGTTGTGTTTTTAAAGTGTAATATATACATTCAAACTGAAAATGGCTTCTGGAAGAAGCTAGGGAACCAAACTCATTATGACCCAATGATTATCAAGACAACTGGTTTGTAGATAAAAAAAGTTATGGTTATGAAGACATAAAGCTGACTAGTTTAGTATTTGGTCAAGAAGTTACTTTCATTTCCCCTTTTAAACTTTTGTGTCTTGTTCCTTCATTCTAGTCAGTGGAGCGTTAGGATATTGTATGACAGCAAAAGAGTGGCTATAAGATCATGGCGATAGCATTGATGGCGCTTATGGATTGGAAATGGATGTTCTTTGACAGTAGCTTGGCATTACTCTCTAAATGTGTGTATAAGAAATTAAGAGAGATTATAAATGACTGAATTGCAATTGGCATATGAGTAAGGGTTTTGGCAACAGCAGGAGGGTGATGGGATAAAGATAACTTCTGGCAGCACTCCAGAGAAAGCTCTATGCATGGAAACAGGCTGAGAAGCTGTGAGGTGAAAAAAATAACCTCAGAGTCAAGGGCAAATCATGGAATTTCCATCACTGAAAGCAAAGCAAAGAATGACAATCACAGAGCTAGAGACATGGGACAACAGTAACTCTTTACCCATATTGTGCCTTTAGGCTTTGAAGGATTCAGTAGGAAAAAGTTATGGTGTAGCCAAGGGATGACAGAACTGAGACATGCAGATAAATGGGAAACTGACGGATAGAAAAGTCAAGAAAGACATAGAAAAGAATGTCATCTAACAAAAAGTGGTGGCCTATATAAGCCATCTGTGGCCAGAAGTCTATAAATAAAATACTTACTTTCACAAAATTTTCAGGATACATTACCCGGAGCATTTTCAATAGTTCATTTAATTACCAAACTTATTTCTTAATATTTCACATTTTTATGATGGCTTTATTATAACAGACTTCTCAAAATCATTACATGTAATAGTCACCAAAATTCAGTTTGACACCTTTTTTCATATTTTACAGTTAGGTAAAAGGTTGTCATTGGGCCAAGACATTCCTTGCTGTAACCAGGTTCACTTGGCAGACTTACAGACAAAGGGTATTCAACTCTTCTTAAAATAGGAAAGCATAATTGTACAAAACCATTCCAAAGGATTCTTACCCTCAAAAAGCTCTGTTGCAAGGACTTAATCTTTACAAACACCCATAAAGAGAGAAACTGAGTCAGAGACTGGTCAGAGGTTAGGAATGTGTTGGTATTGAGCAGTGGGTTGAAGTCGGTATTTCTGTGTCTTGATCTGAGGTCAGCAGACAACACCTGGCTCATAACAAAAATCCTGTAAGGATATGGACATCCATGTAGATAGCTTGTTTGGAGCTACTAGAGTATATGCTTTCAAAAGGCATCTAAGGTCTTGTACTAGGGCTGAGCATAATACCCACATTTATATCAATGAATCCTAAAGGAGAAACAGGCCCTGGATTTCATCTGTGATAGGACACAACAGTTAGATTGGGATCTAAGTACACTGTTGTTCCCCAGTCTGTTTCTGGACATACTTCAGGATTTATTATGCAACTGGGACCACAGGCAGTTTATATACTGCTATTCTCTTCACGAACATGAGCTGTTATGTTCCAGCTGGCATCTGAACCAAGGATCAGTTGGACAGATACAGATGACTTTTGATATCCAGCTGTGGCAATGCATATATCTCCTGAGCTCACCTTTATTTTGTTTGGTTTTTTGTTTGTTTGTTTTTCTGGCAATGACTATTAGGGTTCAGTCAACACAAAGAGAGTAACAGAACAGCTTTACTCTGCCCTTGAAAGTACCTAGTTTCAGCAGGAGTTGCCGTTGTGTAATGATGCGCATCTATGCCTTTCCTGAACAAGTATTCCTGCTGCCCATAAGTCTCACCCTAGAACTGCCACTCATTTTTCCCATTCATTGTCCAGAGATTCTTCACCCACCACCACAATAATAGTCAGCTCCCCTTTGAGCTATCCTTTGACTCTAACAAACTCATGAACACCCTTATTTGTTCCTATTTGTCCACCTGTGGTCTGCTGGTGCCTGTTTTCTTTCTCCATAACAAGAAAAATTTCCATGACCCTGGAGTGTTCTGAATTTTTTTTTTAATTTGGTTTGGTTTGGTTTGGTTTGGTTTTTTGCTATGAAATGGCTCACCTTCATTTCCCTATCAACCAAAAAAAAAGACATTGTAGTTTTGCATATTCCTTTAAGACATTGCTAAAGAGTAGAAAACAACATGCAAAATTTTCCCCACCACAAAAACAAACCTCCAAAAACTGATTTAAAATACAGCTACCAGAATCTCCTGCACAGACTTTGTCTCACACTTCCAGATTCTCCATCTCATCTTTCACCGAGCCTTGTAATCCTTGGTAGTCCTGGTTTCTCCTCTGTCACCCCGAGCAACCACTCTGCATTCTGCTGTCTCACAGAATCGGAAGCAGGCTTCAAAACTCTGTTTATGCCTCAGTTCTCTCTCTCCTGCTCCTCCTCACTTATATATGATTGAAGCGTGTGATTGTATTATTTACAGTAAGTCTGTAAAATGCTTGTGGAAACATTTTGCTGGACAGAATACCTGAACCAAATAATTGTATTTTAAGTACCCCTCAGATTCCTAGTGGGAGATGGAAATTAGCATAAATACATAATTTACCTCATCTTCTTGTTTCCTTACCTTTGTAATCTTTGAAGGAAAAAAAAAAGTTTTATCTGACTGCAAAAACAGAGGTCACGCACCTCCGTGGTTTTGCAGGGAACATTTCTATGGCATTCTACAAGCCATTCACACTTGGAGTCCAAAGTTCATCATTAAATGGTACTATGATGATTTTCTGCCTCAGAGGACTAAGCCCAAAGCACTGAGATCTGTGGCGATATCTCTAAGTTAAACCTTTTTAGTAGTAGAAACTGAGTAGCTAATAAAGATGAGCTCCTGAAACATACAGCCAAAGAGTGAGAGCAATACTGTATTGTGGTTGTCAATAATAAGGCAGGCAGGCTATGAATTTACCCTCAAATATAGCAGTGAACACTCTTATAAGTGTCATTTTGGAGTCAAAATATAAAGACAACAATAATTACAAAGGGACATTAGCTCCAGAGGAGCATACCTACAAGGAAACAAAAGGGAAAGGAAAACGTCAGAAGGAAAAGGGCAAGGAAATGATGAGTATGGGTCAGTCAAATGAGGAGGAAGGACAGAAATGTTACTCCAAGGCATTATGTGTATCACAGCCTGTGAAAGCATCTCTGTGAGTGTAACGATTCCTTGTGAGATGCAGAACAAGAGATCCTAATACTTTGAATCTTGCTGGCAGATGCAATACCCTGTTAGGGAGAGAATCCAGCATAAGCTGTCCATCAAATTTACAATATCTGTGTGAGATGAAATTCTGCAAGGAAATGAAAGGGAAACGCTGGGAGTGGGTGGTTGAAAATGTATTGCTAAGCATGGAAAAGGCAGGTTCAATATCTCTGAACTATTAACAGATTAACTATTTTGTTAATCTGTTAAAGTGACATTGGCATGTCAGCACGTTAAAGCAGGGGCAAGGAAAGCACATTTTTCATCATTGTCTTTTTAAAAATTCAGTGGTCCTGGAACTGTCATTCCTTCCTGCAAATAAAAGCTCTCTTCAACTCATTTACTGTTCCTTGTGCAGCACATGTGGCAGAGGGAGTAGCTGGCCCTCACAAGTTATAAAGCCAGCCTTGCCAAAAATCCCTGTTGAGCTGGTGGTCAAAGTCTGATTCTTTTGTTTTCAAAAAGACTGTCAAGTGCAGCTGAGCCATTTCCTCTATAAAAATGAATAATCTTCCAAAAGACCTCCGTTTTGACATTATTCACATATATAAAGTTAGATTTGTTTATAAATGAGTTTGTGTGATGTATATTCTACAACTGTCTGTATTATTTCTAGGTGCTGTTATTAATGCAGAGCATAAAAAAGCAAGGGTTTATTTTTATATCACAGAGAGTTTCTTCAGGAAAAACACATAAACCTGTTATTTCAAATATAGTCATTTCTTATAAAGAAGTCATATTTCTAATATATCTGTTATCATTACTGAAATAAAAAAGATTTAAGTGTTACTTTTAAATTTCCAGAGGTTGGTTTTATATTTGAAATATGAATATTCAGTGTCTTCTGTTTGGTTAGTAATAAAAATTGCACAATTATAAGTAAATACCCTCTCCATTGTGCCAGGAAACGCAATTCAAAAAAGAGAAAAGACTAATATTCCTAAAAGTAATTGCTGATTTGAACTGCTGATTTGACTTTAACTTGGTATTGAAGCTCAAGAAAAATCTTTCAAAATCCTTAAAAATGATTGTTTTATCTAAAAAATAATAATCAGATAATACCAGGCTTTGTAAAGCAAGTGTCCGCACTGTGGTCACTGAAATGAACTGTTATTAAAAATAAATTTAAAAAGGCACACCAGATTTCCAGTTATACCTGTGTGTCAAAAAAGTGTCTGTAGTTAGCAATCACACATGGTAAAATAAATACAACCCTCTCCCAAACAGTAAAAGTACAATGGTATCCTGTACCATTGGCTACTGCATGCAGTAGCATAATCTATGTGTAATTAATTACTATGATCCTCCCATATGCACTAACCACTTACTAGAGTTTGAGATGACTGAAGATGACTTTAATCTCATTCCTTTTTCAAGGCACAATCCTGTTGTTATCCTAAAACCCTTCCAAGACTGAGGAAAACAACAAAAATACAGTGCTGAGGGTTGATAATTCACATTTTGTTCCACATTATTAGTCAAAAGGGTAGAAAAAAGGGAATTTCAGTACTTTTCTGACTCCTCTAAACTGCAGACTATGCTAGCAACATTTCTTATTATCATGACATAAGCTGGGCAATCAGATTTTTTTTCCAATCATAGTGAAGCATTTTCTTTATACAGATGCTTTTATATTATATCATGCCACTTATTATCAGTCTGTAACAAGTTCTCCTGTCACAAAGGGGGTCATTCTGTAGGAATTTCATCTGAGTGATTTGCCTATTTGTCATTGCAGAACTGAACACTAAAATAACAAACAGAAATGAGCGAATGGAATACACACGGAAAGAGCCATTAAAAATAGTATGTGATGCTTGCTGTACTTACAGTTACATGAAAATAACCTTACACACCTGCTAGTCCTTTTCTACAAATATCATCATTATGGAAAGATACTAAATTTCTACAAACACCTGAATTAATAAAGCTTCATATGTCAAGTGGTTGGCTATTTTGATCTTACCATCAGTGTTGGTGAAGAAGTGCAGATGCCAGAAGTGAAGAAAGCTGACAAATAATGAGTTAGAGTAATAGTCCAAAGTCATATGCCTAAAATCTTACCTCAAAGCACAAGATCAAATAACCTAATAGCACATGGTGCCCTATGATACTTTTCCACAGCTGTCAACAGGTCCCGTTTTTGCAGACTGAGCTTTTAGCCCTGAGTGTATTTGCCATGAGGGCATCTGTCACTCTGAAGTCCCACTGATGCCTCAATGGTGACAAGATACTAGACTGATGTTAATCACAAGGCAAAGGCAGCAATTGAGGGAAAAGGGGATTAATTGTATGCATAGATGTCCTGCTGAATACAAATAGATGCAAAACCATCTTTAAATTCTCTCCCGTACGCTATCTGCAGCAAAAGAATTTCCTCATCCATCTACCCGTAATGATCAGTCCAAAACATCCCTTTTCTACAGTGCATTCAGTGCCTTCTGTAAGTCTTTCCATATGGTGGGATTAAGATGGACTCATGTCACGCTTTGGTGTTGTATTATTCTGCACAAATATTTCAATAAAATAAAAGCTGACAGTAATAGAAATTCTGGTAGTCACTGACAAGCACCTGCAACACATCAAAAGGAGATAAAACATGAAATCAGCATGTACCTCAAATGCTTAGGAAGATATGTAAATGTCAGAGAAGCTACAATCAGAGCCATTGCAAAATCACAAGCAGCAGGATGAAAGGATGGGGTTTGTAATCTAGTCATCACGCAATGATTTTCTTCCTGCTGCATAGCCTGTTAATTACAAATCTATCAATTATGATGCTTGAAAAGCCCTACCTCCTACTCAGTGAACATTTTCATGGTCTAAATGTCATTCTTATCTCCTAGAAGGATAAAGAAAATTTTCATTGCTGTTTGTAAGTTTAATACCACTCACCTTTTCTGGTGTCCTGATAGGACAAGAGGGAATTAGTAGAACAAAGGGTAATGTCTTCAAACTGAAAAGGGGTAGGTTTAGATTAGATTTTGGGAACGAAAGCTTTACTATGAGGGTGGTGAGGCACTGGAACAGGTTGCCCAGAGAAGCTGCAGCTGCCCCATTCCTGGAAGTGTTCAAGGCCAGGCTGGATGGGGCTTTGAGCCACCTGGTCTAGTGTAAGCGTAAGGGGAGTTGGAACTGGAGAATCTTTAAAGTCCCTTAAAACCCAAAGCACTCTATTGGTTCCATGATAGACAAAGGGAGCGACCTTAAAACAGTACTTTGACCTGTGTCTACTATTTGCCCTCCCATCAGATCTCTCTATAGATTTATTCTAGTTTCATAATCTCTCTGAGAGAATTCCTGAGCCTGGAGAGATTAATGGCAACCTCACTGCTTTAGTTCCCAGCCTGAGGTATGGAGATGGTACTCAAGGGTGTTGTAAAAAGAAATTTGGGCTACACATGTACCTTAATTAACAGATCCAGAGCTACTCTGCAGAGATTGCTGCATTTAGTCATAACTGAAAGTGTTCCTGTATATGTTGCACAGCTCATAAAGCGCTTTGGGGTTTGGGAGGTAAAAGTTTGCATAAATAAATGTACTTTTATTTTGTAATGCAACCAAAATTACTTACTTGCACTCAAAGTCTGGAATAAGGGCAAAAATTGTGTCGGATCATTCCTTAATTCTCTTATTATAACAGTACTCACTTGCTTGAAGCATAACATTTATGGGATGCTTTGACAAAGCAGATCACTGTTTTATTTCCCTGTGTCAGGAACCCCATCATCACTAGAGCATCCTTAGATTCAGCAAGCAGATGTGCACTTCCCATGAGCTGAGCACAGAGATTTGACAGATTATAGTAAACATCCACTCAGTATGTGCATGGGAATCTTTCTGATAGATGGATGAAGAAAATGGGTAATGCTTATTCAAAAGGGGCAGGAAACAGCAATTCTGCAAAGTACTGTAGAGACTCTTTGATTGTTCCTCCAACAACCACACAGTTTACAGTACAATTTTACTAATGATTCTCTCTCTAATTACTGTCTGCAGTAAAGTAATTGGTTTTATTTGTAACACTGAGGTCAAAAAGAATTCTCTGTATGCACAGTGCTTCTGAGTGAACTTTGTATTGAAGAGTAAAAGGAAATACTTTAAATATCTATTTAAGCAACTCAATATCATCCACTTTGCATTCAAGGGTTTCCTGTCCAACAATTTTTCTCTTGACTTGATTTTACCTATGCTCTAGAATGGACCTACAGAAAGGCTTACTGACTATGTCATGGATTTTTTTTTCTTCCCATTTTAAATTACTTTGACTTGGCCAACCAGCATTAGATTGTGCTTAGATATAGCAAACGTAAATTCTCCTGCTTCCTCTGTGATGCCCTCCCTGTCTGTGTTTGTGCATGTGTGCTTTTGTGTGCCAAAACTGGAGTTCCTTTTTCACATGCACAACACCCTTCTCCTCAGCTGTACTCTGCTTTTGACATATTGCTGGGACAATTCCAAGGAGGCTTGTTTTCTTGTTTTACATTTAAGTAGGATTTTCAGCCAAAGATTTCATGAAATTTACACATAAGATGCGTAAGAGTATGGGGCTTCATTTCTTAAATACCAAATAAACCAAGGTGAAACACACTAAAGTACTTCCACAAGAAAATGTATTAAGTCAGAGATGGAGGATGGGAATAAGAGAGCATGTTTTCTCTCCTAACTGTAATTAGGAATAGAAGAAATGTCAGTTTTTATAGGGGAAGATTGATTCAAATCCTTTGATTTTTATCATTAGGCTTGGGAGTCAAAGGGCTAATTATCTTCCAAAATTAATAAAAAACTGGTATCTGAAGTTTACTCTTTCCTTGCCATGTGCTACAAATATACGCTCATTTAATAACTTCTGAGGTCACTGGCAGCTCTTTCACAGACTTCAGTCAGATCAGACACTTGCTTTCAATGAGAGGATTTACAATTAATGTCTAGTGTGGATAAAGTGGGACATCCAAAATTGCCCCTTCACATTGCAAGCCATTTGCTCTTTTAATCTTTTGATTCAAGGGTGCTGAGGAATGCAAGTTGGTCCTTAAAAAGCACTCCCAACTTAGAATTTTATAATCCATTTCTGCTGTCGGAAGAACTTGCCTGAAACCATATGAAGCTGTTTCAAATAAAAATGAATATGACCTTTTCCCTAATTCTTTGTTTTGCTTTTGTCTAAAGAAGGGGAAATAGGCTTGCATTTGGATTTTGGGTTTGGGTTTTGGTTTTATTTTAGGTGAACTATTTTTCCCAAAAGGGAAAAAAAGGCTGAACACTTTACCTTGCTATACATGTGACCAAAGCATACAACATTCAGGTTGTATCACATATTCAGTGATGAAGAAAAGTCTCTTTAATGGCAACGTGCAACTGCACGATAGGATGTCAAACACAACTTGCTATCACAATGACTAGCCAGCATAAGCTTAATGCCTAAACCAGAATGTAAATCAATCCCAAACAAGTTTCCTGAGAAGAAACACCATTGTTTTCCCATTATAAATCTTTTTAATGAGTCCTTACTGTTTTAAGTTGACTGGATACAGAATTTTCAACCTACTCATCAGGTAAAATCAAAAGAAAAACAGGTCTTTTTGCATGACAGAAGTCTCGTTTAGTTTTTCCTAATTATAATACTTTGGACAACAGCCATACTCAAGAATTTCTCTTCCCTCTGGGGCAAATTGGTCTCCAGTCAGCAAATGTAGAATTGAGCTGCTTTCTTCTTTTTATATGTAAATCTATACTTGGAAAATCATCAACTTATTTTAGTATGGTTGAGCTGACATGATCTCTGTGCCAAAAGTTACATTTGCATTCTTGTTGGCTTGCTCTTGTCCATCAGAAAAACTGATATATACATAGTATACATATTTATACTTATTTTTATTTATATATATGTATTTCTATTTTAAATATATATGTGTATGTTTAACTCAATGCTGACTAGTTTTCTCAAGAGTATAGAGATTCCCACCACATGGAATTCATGTACAAAATACTTTTAAATGTGGATTTCACTAACAGTTCTCTAATCTCACCACATCAGCATTACAACACTCCATTGTTTATAGCTGTGAGTCACTTAGTGTCCATGTAATCAACAATCCTAGTAGGCTTCAATTCCCGTTAAATATAACTAATGAACTTCTCCAAATATGGAAATTCTGGGTTATATTGATTAGAGGTGGACCTGAACTTGACACAAACACACTTCTATAAATCCTGGAAAAACTGTTGCAGCTAAGAGAACAGTCCTTTGTTCTTTGGTAGCAAACGGTAAACCCAAACCCTCTCCTAATCCCCTCAAAACTTTGTGGTTTATCTTCAGAACTTTAGAAATACTTTAGTCACCATGACTCTCTGTATCCCATTGGTATCATAAATATTTCTATAAAATCAAGCTTTCATAATTTATTTATACCAAAATCATCAGAGATTTCTCCTTCTATCTTACCTGAAGAGCTTAAAAAAACCCAAACATAAATAGAAGAAAGACAAAACACCTAAAGGATTTTGGAACTGAACTTGATTCATTACTAGTAGGATTTATGTCCTTTTGAAAAAAGAAATCTCTGTGAGAGTTCATATCAAATGATTAAATTGTTTCCTAGTTGCTTACCCAATTTATAATCACTCTTCATCCCATCACCCAAAACCCCAACATTGAAAAAGCATGCCTGACTTGTTGGGGTTTTTAAATACTATTCTTTATTTATTTTTTCCTCCCAATAGTGTTTTTGAGAGTTCTGGTGAAAAACTGACTGCTGAAGAGATGGCTGGTGCCACTGTAGAAAACTAGAGTATTTTGAGAGTCACACCAAAAATAGCACTGAGAAAAGTTTGATTACGCTGGGTAGTTGTGTTGGAATTTTTCATTTAATGTGCTTTGGTTTGCTTATTAGTCTCAAACAGATCTTTTGCAGCATTCTTTGGCAAAACATACTGTTTTAAAGACACAAAGCTGAGAATAATGTTTTCAATGAAATGTGAGTTCAACCAATGACCACATTTCAGATATAATTACAAACTGATATCTCAGCTGCACATCTTCTGAAAGCTGACAAATCTTTTTAATTTCATGAAACCCAGGTCATCTTATGAAAATACACCCTGAATGCACAATTCTACATGGGTTTGACATGAAGCCAGACAAAACAAAAGCTTTGACAAGCTTTTTTATTTTCTGTTCCAAAACTCAAACAAAACAGAGGGAAAGATCACCCACCCATGCAGATTAAAACTCTGCAAAATATTCAGCATACTCCTGAAAACAGAAATTTCTGAATTGTCTAAAACCAACACCCTGGAAATGATTGATTCTATATAATGAAGCCAAATAGTGAGGTAAAATTATCAACCCTAAGAAAATCTCTGCTATGCACTTAGGGCAATATTTCCTAATTTTATTGTATCTTGTCAGGTACCTTGTGTTCTTTACCACAAGCAGAGAACTACAAAATTCCTATTGAATAAATTCATTGGCAGGGGTAGTCAGCATCTACAGGATAGAGATTTCTTGATTTCAGTATTTCAATTATATAAAAATTTACTCTAAACTCACAGAACCTCATCCTGTCACTGGAAACTCAAGGGAGATGCTACCACACAGGTCACAAAATGATTGAGGTTGAAAGGGACTATTAGAGGCTGTTTTGTCTGGTCCTTTGAATGAAACACATTTTGGGTTTTCTAATACTTTTTCAAGAATACAAAAGAATATTTCTCATGAATTCCATACACTGGATAATCTTCAAATATCCCCATTTGGGATTATTAGCTTGTGTATCTTCCTGCTCTTACCATGCAACCCACAGTGTCTGTCACAAAGAATTACAATATTTACATATGCTGCATGGAATTTTGTCCTGTCAATCCAAAGTACGGTTACCTGGTCTTACTGTAACAAAAGAAAGGATAGCACATTGAAACTGGGTCTTGACCCAGGTTTTTGCTGCAGGCAATTGACTCCTTTTTTTTTTTTTTCTGTTTTGAGGAGCAGCCATAGAACAACACAAGAGAGGAGAAAAGGAGAGAAAAGCAAATAACTCTTTTTGCTTCAACATTTTAATGCTCTTTGTACATGTTTTAAGTGATGGATCATGTATATATACTGTAATCAGAGGTGGCTGGCCTATGGATAGCAGCAGCATATTGCATTTTGTGTATTCCAGATACATGAGACAGGGCGAGATTCATTGATTGAGTCTCTGTATTTTAAGTGTTACTATATTTACTAGATAACAAATTAGAGATTTGTTAGACAGCAGGCTAAGTAGCTGTCTGTGAACCACGTATTTATTATGTATGGCTCTTTCAGATTCATTAGAAGTTGAAAAGAAAGTCTCAGTAGGATGTGAAGAGAAATTCAGCTTGGGACCTCAGTGATGTTTCTAAGTAACAGTCAGAGTTAATAATAGTCCCCAGGTTACAAACCTGGGACTTAAATATGACGTTTTCACAGAGATTTGCAAATACTAGTATTATTATACAAATAGATAGACCATACAGAGAGTCTTAATAAAGTTCCCATCAGTAACTTCTACATCAATGCTATTGGAAACATCAGAGAACACAGTGAATCTGATTCCCATTCATTTTACTCACCTGCTATACAGTGCTGTCTGAAACTTCCTGAATGCAATGTAATGGTTTCTAGACATAAAACTGTAGACCATTTCATTTCTTTCCATCTCCATTTTGATATAACAGGGGGAGTCTCATTTCCAGTCTTGAGTAATTTTGGGGTTCTGCCACATTGGTGGTGATTGGCTCCAAAGATGGCAGGCAGCTAAAGGCATACAGTGATGCTGCTGTAAAAATTAGGGAGAAGAAAGGATACTGTGAGACTAAAATATACAGTATTAGCTAAAAGATATTAGTGCCCTGAATGATGCCAGAATATTGAAGAAAAAGCCAAGAAAGAGCACAGGTTGATCTTCTTTCTTAAGCACAAACAATTAAAGCAAAACAGTAGATCACAGTGAGTAGGTGAACACAGTATTCTACCTTGTTTTTCCTAACCAGAAGCCATCAAGTACCTGATTTAGTGGAGTACTTGGAGGCTAGATCATCTAGTATTATCATTGACTGAAATTTTTATATGGACAGATCTTAATGCAGGCCTTGCCCTTCTCATAAGTGAAGTTACTGTATTTAGAAGGAGCCGGATCTAATATTAGGACTTAACAGTGTTGGTATCTTAGCAGGGATAATAAATATAAGAAAAATGAGAAAACTGTGATGGTTCCTTTCATTGTTCTGTGACCCACACACATTCTAATTTAAAAATCTTCATTGCATGCCAAATTAAAAATTCTTCCAATAGGTTAGAATGAAGGTCCCTCCCCCCATCCTGACTCAGAAAGTGGCCTGGAGCAGATGCCTGGGGAAGGGTATAGGAACAGAACTGTTTGAGGACACTCCACTAGGCTCCAGCTCTTCATAGGAGATTTTATTTCCCTCTGGATGACTTTGTTGGAACTGGAAGCTAAAATTGCCAATTCATGTGTAAAATGGAGATTTTAAAGTTAAAGGCAAATCTAGCTGTGAAATCTCTGGAGAGACCTCTGCAGCACTGTTGCTCCAGTAAAAGCAAACAATTTCTCTTGAAATCAATTTGGTTTATGCAAGACCATCTGAAGGCAGAATATGTCCCTGTGAAATTTCTCATCAATACATAAAAGCAGGCGCTTTCCCAGAAAAACAACTTCTTTGATTTCTCTGGGATAATAGAATCATTGAATCCTTTAGGTTGGAAAAGGCCTCCAAGATCATCAAGTCCAACAGTTAACTGCCCTGCTTACCACTAAACTGTGCACATCTAAGCATCTTTCAAATTCTTCCAGGAATGGTGACTCCATCACTCCCCTGGGAAGCCTCTTACAGTGTTTCTGATATAAGTCAGGATGCTACTGGCCTTCTTGGCCACCTGGGCACACTGCTGGCTCATGTTCAGCAGCTGTTGACCAGCACCCTCAGGTCCTTTTCCACAAGGTGCTTTCCAGCCACTTGGCCCCTGGCCAGAAGTGCTGCATGGGATTGTTGTGACCCAAGTGCAGGACTGGCACTTGGCCTTGTTGACCTTCATAAAATTGTCCTCAACCCATTGATCCAGCCTTTCTAGATCCCTCTGTAGAGCCTTCCTACCCTCCAGCAGATCAACACTTCCATCCAACTTGGTGTCATCTACAAACTGATTGAGGGTGACCTCATTTCCCTCATCCCCATCCCTGACAAAGACATTAAATATCACTGGTCCAAATACTGCACCCAGTGTAACCCCACCAGGGACCAACTGTTAGCTGGATTTAACTCCATTCACCACTACACTCAGGGCCCAGAAATCCACCCAGTTTTTCACCAAGCAAAGAGAACACTATTCAAGCCCTGAAGAGACAGTTTCTCTATGAGAATGCCATGGAAAATAGTGTCAAGGGCTTTACTAAAGTCAAGGTAGACAACATCTACAGCCTTTCCATTACCTGTGGTTGTTGAGATTTAACCCCAGCCAGACACCAAGTCCCACGCAGCTACACTCTCACTCCCCTACCAGCAGGATCAGGGAGACAATCGGAAAGGTAAAAGTCAGAAGACATATGGGTTGTTGAGGTAAACACAGTTTGATAAGGAAAGCAAAAGCCACAAATGCAAATAAAGTAAAACAAGGAATTCATTCACTGCTTCCCATGGGCAGGCAGGTGTTCAGCCACCTCCAGGAGAGCAGGGCCCCATTGTGTGTAATGGTTACTTGGGAAGACAAACGCCATCATTCCAAACGTCTTCCCCTTTATCCTTCTTCTTCCTCTCGCTTTACAGTCTGAGCATGATGTCATACAGTGTGGAATAACCCTTTGGTCACTTGGGATCACCTGTCCCCACTGTGTCTCCTCCAAGCTTCTCACATACTCCTGACTTCCTTGCCAGCGTGGTAGCAGGAAAAGCAGAAAAGGCCTTTGCTCTGTATAAGCGCTGCTCAGCAATAACAAAAACATCTCTATATTATCAACACTGTGTTCAGCAGAAATCCAGAACGTAGCCCCATATTAGCCATTGTGGGAAAAAAAAATAACCCTAGCCCAGTCTAAACAAGCGTATTCCATCCCTTTTTCTTTACCATTACATCAGGCCCAGATCCTGCACTATTCAATACAACTTCATTAACTAGCTTCCCCGTTCTCTTTCTTTGCTATAATGCACATTATTGTGTATTTTCTATAATTCCCTTAGTTTATGGACCAACCCCGAAAATTGTTCGTAAAATGTCCACAAAACCTCTGTTGAATTCATTTAGTCCACAGCTGAGTTCCATCTCTTATGGTGGTCACTCAGAACAGGAAAAGTGGTGTTTTACACAGAATTACTGGGCACCAAAGCCACCTCAGGTCAGGTCACTGCTGCACTATGACTTTTTCTTGAACAGTTTCTCTTCTTTTGGTTCAGGTAGTTCCTGTTATAGTAATTTCTGACATATGCAACTGAAATTGTGGCTTGCTATAATTTAAAGGTATATGTATACCTATTACATTCTTCATCTCCAGTCCTTTAGGGATAGGTTATAGACTTTAACATTGCAATGAACTTCTCCTCTTGTTTCCAGCCTGGCTTGTAATGAGGGGTTCCTGCTCCAGTCCACTGTTACTATAGACCACATCATAACCCTCCATGGGCTGCAGGGGGACTGTATTCTGCTTCTATGCTGCTGGTGCATGTATAGCAACATTTTTCATTGAATTTTGCAGCAGCTGGGCTTTGGCCATTCTAAATTTCTCCCTGCACAACGATGCCTTTGAGAGACTGCAGAAAACTGGACTCTGAGCCAAGTTACTGTGGGATAAGATAAAAAGGTAGATTCTTTAATGTCTAGGCTTAGGCCCTTTCAGGGATACATGATAATTCACCCCCTCAAACTTTGATTTCCATGTTTTTTGTAATATTGTTCACCCAATCCCTTCTTTACACATCTCTTTGGTCCAGCCCTGTCCCACCTCTGGCACACCCCATCAGGATTTAAGTCTGGGGGAGAGTGGGACCCTCTCTTCCTCACAGCATGCAGGGATACTTGGAGGTCTTCTAGTGTTCTGGCTTGAGGTCATTGGCTTATGTTTATGTCTTGTAGCACAGGCTTTAAGATATTATTCAGCTTTTTATCTTCAAAAGAAGTCTAAATAAGTAATGGAATTTTAAGTATTGATACAGGATAGGGGTTAGAATACTTAAACATTGAACTTAAATTGTTAGAAATACTAACACACTAAATCTGCATTCTACTACAGTTACAAGTACTTCTAAAATCTATAAAAATATAAAAATCAAAAATCAAAAACCCCTGAGGCATCAACAACCTCACAACATGCTTGTACTCCTCTTAAGCTGCCCGTCCATCTCTCACACTCCCTGATATTTCCTTAACCTACCCTGCCCCCTCCCAGAACTCTGGCACTGAGTGGAGGAGTTCCTCTACCTGGGCACACCTCCCATAGTTGTGTGCTCCCAGCACAAGTGCAGGGCACATCTGGCACCAGGGTGGCAGAATCTGTGTGGGAAGTTGCCTCGGTCATGGTGGGTGCAGAGCTCGGACAGGCCATGGCTTTCCATCTAGTAGATACCACTGGTGCCTGGTCAAGCTGGCAGATCTTCAGCACTTTTTCATCAAGAACTGCCATGCCAAGTGCCATGCCATAGCCTATTTGTCCACCTTGGTCCCTGTTGTTCCACAGGGTCTTCTTTTATCAGTCTGGGGTGTTTGGCTGCCCTTACTCCTAGACCCACTCAGATCCCATCAGCCACTGCCACGGAAGCTGTGGGCTCCAGTTTGAGATATCCCTCCATGCACCATGCTGGAGCATTCACTGCCACCCATGCTGGCCTCAGGCCCACTCACCTCAGATCCAACTCTAGTCACTATTGATTTAATCTTTTCTGGAGCACTGTTATATTTTTGGTGGCATCTATGGGATTAATAATATCTGTCATCTGCAAAGATTATGCTTTCACTACAGATGATATTTTCTACTATGCATATATTGTATTTAATTCAAGGTACCAAGGACATTTTTAAAATAAAGCTTAAATGAAAGAATTGCTTCACCCATTAATGAAATGAGCTTTTAGGGGTGAAACACAACAGCTGTTTAACATCACAAAGCATTATCATTGAATAATTTAGTTCACAAATTTGAGAAGAAAGGAATATTTATTGGAAGGAAACTCCAGATGGAACTTAGGAAGGCAGATTGTCATTCTAAGACAGTGTTACAATTTTAACAAAAAAGAAAAAAAAAAACAAACAAAAAGCAGGGCCACCAACCCCCCCCCCCTCAAAAAAAAACAAACAAAAAAACCCTAGTAATTCCTGAAACACTTTTACTCTTTCATAATGTTCTGTAAAATCTTAGATAGCAACAAGACTTTGATCATTATAAAACATATCACTATAATTCTGTCTTTAGAAGACTAGGCATTACTGACCCTTTTTAACAAGACTAAGAAGAGTGCCACGATTTATACCAGAAGACATAGGGATAGAAGATTAAATATATTTGATCAAGTCAGTTTTCAGGCAGGTTTTTTTCTGCTGCAATGGCTGATGTTTTCATAGCTAATACTACCCGTTAAAAATATCAGCACTGTGTAATCTGAAAAAATTGGAATAAACTATTAACCAGATTTAATTCCAATTCCCAGTTAGTTACTGACTTAAATTTACTGTATATCTGGTTTGAGGTTAAATCTCTCTAAAGTGAATATTTCTATAAACATCAAAATATCACTCAGATGAGAATATTTGTGGCCATCAAGCATATTACACATAATTTTTTTTATATTACTGATGACCTTGTAGATATATGCAATATGGGCTGATGAGAACTTCAGTAGGCAATTTCCTTGCATGCAGAATATTTTCCTAGTAGAGCATGCTTCAGTTTGATAAGCCTAAAATGAACTTCTACTGTGTCTGAAATTTGAATGGAAACATGCCCTGGAAAGTCTGATCATATATTAGATCACCGATTAATAAGACCCTTTTTAAAACACTAAGAACTTCAGCTGGTCATACCCAGTTTTGCTGTTCTGACAGGAAAGTACGTCTTTTTAACTCTCAAACTTACAGTAAGAAAGTCCACCACCAGAAAGCAGTTTAAATAGAAGTCTTAATAGCCTTGAGGAATAGAAGGGGTTTGTATACTATGAATACTAAGAAGACAGTAACAAAACAGCTTCAAATCAGACAGAAAAAGACAATTTTAGAAAAAATTACATGTAAAGTTTAGGGGAATGAAGTCCCGTATAAAGTAGGGACCAAAACAATGCCCAGAAAATTTTAAAGAACTTTAAATATATCTGTATAAGGAAAAGGAAGTAGAAAGGGAAGAAGTTCATAGTCCAGGAAATATGAAAGTGGAAGTGTAAGCTGTATATTTAGAAAAGTGTACTTAAGTATGTATCATAGAAATTCTTGTGGTGTTTTGAAATTCTGACTTTTGAAACTGGTTCTTACATAAATGAACTTGAGATCTTTTTTTTGTTATGCAGTGTTGTACTTCATTAGAATAAATTGTTTTGGAGTCTCCAAGTTGCTTGGGTTCCTTCCTTCTTTAAAATTGGTGAGAGGCGTGTTGGGCTTTTGGGTCATTCCACTTCAACCATATGTGCAGTCTGGAATTTCTGAGGGACTTTGTAAGACTGGGGTCTTTCTGCAAGATCCAAGATGACGGTAAAGCATGCTTTCAGGAGAAAAGTCCTTCAGCAAATAATTAAAGTAAATTTAGATTTTGTGGACAGCTGACATTTAATGTTTAGCGTTAATATGATCATTTATTTTCTGTTACATTAGCAGAGAAGGTAACTTGTGACACAGATTGGTCTGACATGATACAACACTACCTGAAAGGTACTTCGTGCCCCAAAGAGCTTACAGTCCAAGGTAAGCAGCTACCAGTGAATACAACAGCTGGGGAAGCAGAAGGTAGTAGCAAAATTATAATCAGTGAGATAAGCTGATGAGTCATAGCTCATCAGCTCATAATCCAAAATAAAAGTTGCTATCTAACACTGTCACTATAAGACAATTCATCATGTACACTCTGCATTGTGCTTAAAGTCTTGCAAATATGGGCGATTGTGGGCTGTGGAAATTTTCATCTACTCCTATTGTTGAGTGAGATCTTAGTCATCAAAGGAAAAGCAAAAAAAAAAGGTCTTAAATGCCCTCCTAAGGGAAAAACAGGCATACTAGGAACCTGTTGTGGTTGTAGCTCAGACCATTTTAGCTTTAAAGGACTGCAACTATCATTCTGCTTTGCCATCAGAACAGAGTGTGGCACATTATTACCAAGAGGGGATCCAATGCAATCTGCACTCTTGTGAAGTTTCTGAGAGTTATTCCCAGACAGATCACATCAGTTGTTTCTAGCTACTGCTAGCAAGTTGTAAAATGTCAAAAATATCCATATCCCAGTAGAGCTGTTATGGTTTCATGGATATCACCAACTAAGAAATATCAAAGCAAATGCCTTTCCATAAGGAAACCTAAAACATTTGCCAAGGAGGTGTCTCCTGTACCAAAACCTCTTAAACTGCCAAGTACATGTATCATCGAAACAGAATGGTTTGGGTTGGAAGGGACCTTAGAGACCCCTTAGTTCCCACCGCTCTGACATGGGCAGGGACACCTACTTGTTAATGTTGGC
>JAOXXN010000001.1:88697088-88708859 GCA_026770055.1 Myrmophylax atrothorax
GGGGGATGCAGGGGGGAAAGGCAGGAAAACAGTTTTCCACCTTTATTCTACCTTTTTTCCTTTTTCTCTTTTCCTTATTGCATATTTCTCTATCCTGTTGAGAGTGTTCCTCCTGTCACCACATAAAGAAACAAACACATACATTGAATTAATGAGGGGAAAGGAGGCACCTTAGAGAATTAGCTCTTCCTGGATCAGTAGATTTCTTGAGTGAAGTCCTGGGACTGTCTGACTGGGGAGAAACTGTAGTATAGCAACACATTTAATATGATATCATGTGCATCTTGGACTCTTGAACATTATAGGTATTCATATTTGCCCCATGACAGTCTACACTTTACAAAATTCTATATTATTCTTTCACCTCAATGGCTTTTCTTCCAGCATTGCAGACGGGGTGCTTAGGAGCATGGTTTAGTACTGCACCTGGCAGTGCTAGGTTAATGGTTGGACTGAATGATCTTGGAGGTCTTTTTCAAATTTAATGATTCTATTATATAATTCTATGATTCTATGATTCACCTTCCAGTTGATGACCACAGTACACTACCTCTTTTCCCAATCAACTACTGTGAGAGCTGACTGCTGAGTTGCAAACAGAGCACCCACGTATACAAACAGGTCTAGAGGAGATCCAGAAAACTACAGGCTGATAAGTCTGACCACTGATCCTTGTATGATGTTGTAATAAAAAAAAAAAATCACTGAACATACAGATAAGTGTCACCAGTAGGCAAGGAATTAATTTAGCTTTTGTAAAGAGAAATTCTGTCATACTACATGCTGCTGTTTTATCATGAAGTTGTAAGCAACTCAGTAAAAAAGGATGGAGTGGTCACATTATATTGAGAGTTGAAAGGGGGGAAAAAAAAAGTAAAAACACCTTTGGAAAGTCTTTCTGTTAAATATTATTAAAGAAAGTTGCTATGGGAATGAAGAAAAGGATTTCTGAAAGGTAAAATAAGAATAAGTAGAAAAGGGTTATTAGTTACTTTTCAAAATGAAGAATAGTCTGTGCTGGGATACCCCAGGACTAGTGTAAACATCATTTTTATTTGATATTGTTATCAATGCCTTTGAGGAGGCAAAGAACAGTGAAATCTTTATGATTACAAACTATATTAAGATCTATAAGGTAGTCAAATGATACAGCTTTACAACCTAACAATACTGAGCACAAGGGCTGAAAGCCCATGAGTTCCTATGTAAAGAAAATACAAGGCAATTAATGAATCTAGAGAAAATACTCTGTAGAACCGAAACATGATGCTGAACTCTGAAAAGGCAATTGAAAGAAGAAGATACTGGAATCACTATGGATGTTTTTGTGAAATAATAATTTCAAAAGGTAATGACACACAAGATTAATAATGGGGTTTGTGGTATTATGATGAGGACAGAAGAGAAGGCACATGACAATTTTTTCCCTGCTTTAGAAATCTGATGTGCACCCACACTGGGGATATTACGTGTAGGTCTCTTTTCCCCAGGTCAAGAAGGCTATAGTGGTTGTGGACTAGAAACAGAAAAAGGGAACTAAAATTTGATCTGGGGAACAAGTGACTGCTTGAAGTCATAAAGACAGTGGGTAAAATGAATTTATAAGTGCTGCCATGGAGCAATACAGGAACTGGAGGAACACTTAACCAGAGCATGCAGAAGATGGGTTTAACACAGGTAAAAGCCCTTCCTGAGCCCCTGGACAGGAAATTACAGCAACTTTCTTCATGAGTGGCTATAAAGGCTGGTAAGATCAGCAGGATCAAAAAGAAACTGGACAAATTGAAATGAAATCTGTGAACAGATACTAAGGGAATAAGCCTAAATATACCTTCCCTAGCACAGCCATTGCAAGTGCCTGAGAAATGTAGGGGAAATGAACTGCCATGAGTGGTCAAGTTTGTGTGCTCTCTTTATTCAGCATCTCCTGTCACTCCTCAAGTTTTCTCATCAAAGGCATTTAAAAAAATGTCATCAGAATATCAAAAGCAGGAAGTATAATTATATGCTTATAGAGTACATACTTGTACAAGAGAAGATTGCTGGCTCCTCATCTCTACCAGCACATAACCTGCCTATATACCTTATGAATTCCACTACCTTTGTACCTCTCAAGCAAGTTAGCAAAACCTTATTGGAGATGGCATAATCTCACTCTGCCACTGCCCGTTTCTTCCTACCTTGGAAAGCCTTCAATGTTGTCTCTCTTTGTATATCATCCTCAGTGGGAGATTACTCATCCCTCACTGCCCTCTACCCTTATTAAGATATAGTTAGCAGGAGGCAAAATATAACAAAAATATGTTTAAAAAACCCTTAGAAAACAACAAGAGTTCTAACAAATTTGGAAAGCACAACTTCCTTAAAAAAAAAGTTCTTTTCCGTTATTTTCCATTGTCCTTGTGACTCCTGTTTCCATTCTTCATTATAATTTCTATCAAATTGACCCATACAATTTTATTCATATGTGGTTTCCAACACCTCCTCTGAAAAAAAAATCATTTTTTCTTTTCTTTTTTTTTTTTCCCACATTGACATTCCATTTTTGTACTGGGCACTCTGTCGGAAAAAAATATTCAACATAATGAAAAGTTTAACAATTTCATATTTGAGTTCTTCTGGAACTCTTGAGTGAATGCAATCTCGTCCTGGAGATGCAATGCAGTTAATTTTATTGATTTACTCTTAAATTTTCTGCTGGTAGTCTAATTTGAAACAGATATTCAAAATCATCTCTTTTTAAGGAAAGTTTCTGGTGTGACAATCTCCCTAAGCATATCAACAATGATCATGAAAAAGATTTTTTTTTTCTGTAGCCCTACCTTCTCTGTATTATCCTTTTACTTCTTGATCATCTCAAACCTAAAAACTCTCTGACAGATTCCCTTATTCTGGTGCTGGGGCAAAAAGTTTTCATTTTCATGGTTTTACCAATGCATTCTTGATTTTTTTCCCTCTTTGTCCTGCTGTACTATACTTTTATATTTAACTAGTTCTTTTCTCTTTCCCTTTTTCAGAAGGTTTCGTTCCACTTTCTGAGGATTATCTTTTCTCTTCAAATAGTGGGTTTCACCTTAGTTGTTTTACACATCGTCTTTGGGGTTTTGGCCTTTTTCTCTTTTTTTTTTCCTTAATCTTTCTATTCATTTTGATGGGTTAGCCCTTTAACAACAGTCTCTACAATTCACCCCCAACCATCGTGTGAAAGGACAAAAAATCCCACATCCAAAATAGTGTCTGTGGTTTGACATAGATACATATAAAAAGCTCCCAATTTCAAACAGACTCCATAGGCTGTACAGAAATTCCCTGCTGAGATTTTAAAATGATTCTTACACTTGCCTTACTATGGAAATCATCTTCTTCCAAGGACCAAAATTAAACAGTAATAAGTTCCCTTTTTAGTTGTTTAGATATTTGATGGAGGTGCCGTTTCTATAAATACACAATGCAATTGCTTAAAATTGATTCCATTGCTTATTTAACAACTCTAATTTTCACTGAGTGCAGGGCTTAAAATGCTAGCACATGTCGTGCTCACCTGGGACAGTTTTAAAAACACTTGATCTGCTAGATTTGCTTCCTTTTTAGCTTAGTTTTCCTGGTGGAGGTTGAAACCTATCCTTGAATGTGTGTATGGCTCCTATTAATATCAATGGGTGCCGTGTGTGTGCACTGAAGGACTAAATACTAAATTTACCCCCTAAGCACTTTCCCCATGATGACTGAGTGTCCTATTGCAAAGTCATTCTTTAATTACCATTTTTAGTACAAACTTTTTCTTGTAATATATTCTAACTGATGCTACAACTAATTCTTTGAAGAAAGTATCATTGCATAGTAATTGAAAATGCTATTAGTATTTACTTGTGCTTTCCACAGTCAAACTGCTTTTACTTGTATTTTCCCATAGCATTTTTTGGACTGCAATGGTGTTGCAGGTGAGCATTTCCCAATTTTATATTTTAATAGTTGCCTAGAGCTAGCCATCCACAAGTATGGTAGAATACATAATTTTACATTGCCTATAATTTTTTTCCTGGTTGAACTTGGTTTTGCCTCTTTTTGTTTTACAGAGCTCCTCCACAGCACATCTGTGTTTTCGTTCTGAATTGGATTCCTTCACAATCATAGACACTGCTCACAATTAAACACATAGAACCTGCTGTTTTAATTGAGTTCACTACAATTTGTCACTTCAAACTTCAGAAAATTATGTGTAAGGAAAGACTTACTTGCCAGTTTGATTCAGCTAAAGCTGATGGAAAACCTTTTGATCACTCAGCCATTAAACACATTTCAAGTTTGTGCCAAGCGAATTGCTTGAGCTTGCTGAAGTTTATTTGTATTTAAAACAATCTAAGTTTGTATTTTCCAGGGCTGTGCAAACCATTATATTTCCATGTGCTTGTGTTTCCTTACTTAAGAGTTTCAGGGGTCTGATTCTACTCTTAAACACCCAAGATCAAACAAAATTCTGTTCTTTTGGGGAAAACAAGGGGCGAAATGTTGCAGGAGTGGGTGCCAACCAAAATTTGTATGTCCATCTGTTAACTAGTGCAATCAGAAAGTGACAGAGCCACAGCAATGTTTATTCATTACAAAGCACCTGCTTCTGGTTGTGACAATAAATCTAAGGGTGCCTCAGCAGCTGAAGTGTTGACATGCCCTTTGGGATTCTGCTGGAACCAGGGTGGAAGTATCCACTGGGAGCACAGCTGTAAATAACAAGGACTCCAGCTTTAGGGGGTCATGATCAGCAATGTTGCTGCCTTGCTTCTAAGAAATACAGTGAAGTTTTTTTAATTCCTTGATTCCTGCATAAAATCAGTAACAGAAGCTGGAAAATGATTTTGCTTTGGTCTCATTACTTGAAGTAAAGTCTATGTTAAGTACAAAGTGCAGAGCACAAAGACTTCACCTTAAAGATATCATTACAGGTCATGAAATGTAGCTTAGCGATATTTTGTTAAACAGTATAAAAAATATTTATCTTGTCAGTCCAGTTCCTTGAAAGATAGTCACAAAATAAAACTTTAATATCTAAACTGCATAGATCTTACAAGCAGACTGGAGCTTTGGGTGTTACAGAAATACATATGATAATCTTCCAAGTTGAGATATGGAGGTGTGAAATGTGTATGCAAGAGATGGAGGTGGACAGGACACTCATTACTGTACCTCACATTTCCAGCAGATATATTTCTGAAAATAAGGACTAGAAATTATCATCACTTACCTAATTGCAAGGATGGGGATCCAGTATTCTTCTTGTCTGGTAGTGGGCTACAAGTCTTAAAGGAATTATAACAATTAAACTCTCACCAGATTCCCTTACAATCAGTTATTCCATTAGAAATACTGATTTGCACATTCAGAGATTGAGGGAATTATCAGTCTAGTGACATAAGATATACAGAATCTGTTCACTTCCTAATCAGGTTTATGAGGTTATTAGCTGATCACTGATTTTTTCTGTCATACAGCCCTCTTATCTGGAGAAGAGAAATACACTAATTTGTTACTTTGATGGTTAGTTCATTGGGTATCAACAGGTCAGGGAAACTTTCTCATGTATCATGTTATTTCAGAAAACTTGGTATTGCATATGGTGATTCAGATTGTAGTTTCCACCTCAAAATTCATTTCCCTTGTAAAACTGACAGCAACAACACAGATTAGAACTCTGAAGTTCAAGAGGAGATGTGGTCCTGTACTGCTTCACTAGAAAAGTTGTTTGCTCTGTAGTAAAATATCCCATCTCATTGTCTAGTTGGTCCACAGCTGCTGTGAAAGCACACTGATAGACACATCAAATCTCAATAATTCAGTAATTGAACTGGCAGTCCTCTCCCTTACCCTTAAAAATTCAGCATAAAGATATCATGTAAAAAGAAAGATAATTCTTGACAGTGACATTTCTGTGACTCCATTCTCCTTCCTTGATGAAGTATGAAGGCGTTTCATTAGAATTGCAAGTAGTCCCCCTTTGGCATGAATATTCTCCAGAGCAATGCTTTCTCTTCAGGGATCAGTGTAGTGGAACAGGCTGAGAGGAACAGTGCAGAAACATTCATTTTAGTCTGAATTCCTTAAATTTGTTAGAAAATTTGCAATAGTTTTTAGATTCAACCTGTATTTTCAAAGGTCTATGCAGACATCTCCTTTAATTTGTTTTTATGGATTTAAAAGTACAAATAATGTGAGAATGAATTTTGTATATTGTTTCAGGCTGTCATTTATACTGTGTTCTAGTGAGGTTCTCTTTATATTGTCTTAGATTGCAGTATTTATATTTATAGTCTTAATTTCCTGGGCATGATCTCTTAGGATACACTTGACCTAGAGCATACCACTTAGAAGTGAGGTTTTGAGCATTTAATGGCTATCACATAGGTTGTCTAAATTACCATAAGCAGAATAAAAAGACCAAATGCAAGCTCCAAAGGCAATTGTGTTTTGAACCCAGGAAAGCATCTGCTAAAGTGTTTTTAACAATCTTTGCATTTTAACTAAACAAGCAAGTGTTTACTAGGCACAAGAGAAGGAAAATAAAAATCTGGCTGCATCCCAGATTAGCAGCCAGCTCAAACTGGTGAAGACAAAATAGAAATATCTTTGTGTGGAACACTTGCAATAAACAGCCTCTCATAGTATTTTTGCTTTTCTCTGAATATTTCACAGTCTTAAATCTGTCCTTGTCAGGATTTCTCAATGTCCTCCTTAGGTTTTCTCTGTTCCTCTTTATTTTCTGTTAACACTTATGTAAAATCAACATCAACATGCTAGGAAATAATTTCTTTTGCTGCACTACCAGTGCATTTACATGCACCTACATGCCTCAACTACCATAATTCTCCTCTAGAATTTCTTTGGTGCAGCTCTGATTTTAGCCATTCCAGTAAGGCTCTCTTCAGAGCAGATCTATGGTTAAAATGTTGGTTTGTGTGCACAATATCCTACTCTTACAACTGTAATTACATCTTGCAATTACGAAGGTTACAATGAGAAGCTTGAGTAAAATGGTAGTTTGATAGGACAAGAGGGAATTACTTCAAACTGAAAAAGAGTAGGTTTAGATTAGATATTAGGATGAAATTCTGTCCTGTGTGGGTGATGAGGGACTGGCACAGAGTGCCCAGAGAAGTTGTGGCTGCCTGTTGCAAAAGAGTGGTTTAAGATGATTTTAAAAATCAGACTGTGGCCTCAGGAAAGGGGACACCACAACACTGTCCCATCCCCAGAAGAGTTCAAGGCCAGGCTGGATGGGGGTTTGAGCCCTCTGGTCTAATGGAAGGTGTCCCTGCCCATGATTTGGAACTACATGATCTTTAAGGTCCCTTCCAACCCAAACCATTCCGTGATTCTATGACAAAATATCAGCTGAGCAATATGGAGCTGAAGTGCTTAGCCAGATGAGTTTATTGGCACAGCAGCTGAGGAACATATTCTGTAGGGTTCCCTGTCTATAAGCAGAAACACTTTTTCATGGAAGATCTTGATAGAGGAGTGGGCACTGATTTTGGAATGTGGCTTGATCATCTTCTCCAGCAGTAAATGTATCTCAAGGCTAAGTAAGATATGTCCATAGCTACATAGCCCCTATATGACTGACTACACAGGAGCACATCCTTCATTGTACTTCATTTTTATGAAATACTATAGGTTTATATTTGTGTCTCTGTATGTACACTAGGAGATATTTCATTGTGTATTGAAGTGGAAGGAAGATTTCTTTGGTTTGCATTATTGTGTTTTTATTCATGTAATGGGCTTCTGTAGCAGAGTGCTATTTCCTACAATATGATAATTTTTTATACAAAAAAAAAAAAGAAGATACAGAATGAGAAATCCACACTAGGAATCTTAAACAAAGAATTTGATCACTTTCTGGAGAATTTAGCAGATATGTGTGCATGTGTATTTGCATAATTGTACACAGGAATGGTCATGACTGCTTTAGCGTAAGTCTCCTAGAACATGTTTTTCTTTGCTTTCATGTTTAAGAAGAAAAAATTACAAATTGTCCGTTGTACCAATACCTGAGGCTACACTGGTACAGTTTCCTAGTTCCTGGTCTCCTCTAGAGAATGAAGGTAGCTTTCACAGAAGCTTTCCTACTAGTGAGAGAAGTTCTGTGACCACATCAGTCAGCATTTATATCAATAAACGTTTTTGTGGAGTCTGTACCTCAGAAAGCCCTCAGTGCATCACATATACCTCGGGGTGGAAAGCAAGGACTTGAATGCAAGCACTGAATACTTTTCTTCTTACAGCTCCTTCTTTCTGCTGGAAAAGCAATTTTAGTGGCTTCTAGGTAAGTTTTTCTTAGAGATTCTGTGACACAGACAATTGCAACACTAGAGAAAGATGTCAAGATAACAGTCTTTCAAAATAAAACTTGCAACTACTCCTAAAGATAGGCTAACAGTCAAGGAAAATCCTGATTTTTCACACTGCTTCCTTAGCACCATTAAGCTATAGTAGAACATGTTCTCCATAGGTAGTCCATGTTCTCCGTAGTCCATGTTCTTCATAATCCATACAATCTTGACTGCTGAAAGTTCAACATATACTTAAATTACAGTAGGGATGAATGTTCCAACAGTATAGGAGATATAGAGAAAAAAAAAGTGAATTCAGCAGTAATATCATGTGTTTTGTGTTCTTGAGTTCATGTTGCTTACTGACCTTCACATTTTGGTTCCATAATCTTTTATATACACATATATTAATTTATATGTCTACGCAAAGGAGTCTGATATATGTATAAGGTGGAGGCATGAAAGGCCTAATTCTGTAGCACGATTAAGCTGCAAAGTTATTTCATGACCCATCAAGAACTATAGGAATAGGGTTAAAGACACTAAGTTACACCTGTGATTTTCTTGTAGACATCTTGAAATGGCTATTAACCTTGTCTGTTAAATGCCATTTAAACATTTCTGTATGGAAGTGCTTCTGAAACAGCATAATTTAGATTTTCCATTTAGCTTTCTCACTAGGGAGGTTGATGGCATATGTCTTCTTTCCAAACTATTCTTTTTCATAAGAAGGCCATGGGCAGTCAGAGTATATAATGGAAGTCATATGATGGGAGTTATGAGGGCTAAAAAGCACCTCTAAACAAATTAGACCTTTAAAAAAACCTCACAGAAACAAAAGAGAACCCAAACAACAAAGAAATAAAGGCCATTAGTCTCATTAATTTTATGGCATTCCTGAAATAGCTGACAGCAGCATTGGGACCAGCACTGATGAAGTATTGCTCTGATAAGGAGCCTAAAAGGCATGTTGCAGAGAGGCATGGAAAATTAATTTTTCACTTTCTTTGCAGGAAGTGTGAAGCTGTGCTCTTTGCACCTGTGGCTAATTATTATAGCCCTAAATTGAGGTTACAAGGGAAGAATAAGCAAAAAAATATGCCCAAGAGGAGAGTCTGGAGTGTAGAGAAGAGAAAAAGAATGGTTGGATGGATGGATGGATGCCTACAAACATACATACACAGCCTGAATGACAAATCTAGAAGACATGGTTGGAAATACTGGCTCTCATGAAGTGTATTGTGTTTAAAAGGAAAGAGTTTGATAGCAGAGAGGCTACAAAGGTGGATTCTGTGGGAAGACACCAGAAGCTCCCATTTCAGCTGGCTCAAAAATGTACTTGCTGCTCTTCAAAGCTAAGCAAATGAGCAATGTTGGTGGTGCCTCTGAGACAACATATGGAAGAAAGGGTTAAAAATATCATCCAATAGCTGTGAGAGAGGGGGGTAAGCAAAAAGTGAGAGAAACAACTCTGCAGACACCAAGGTCATTGAAGGAGAGGGAGGGGGTTCTCCAGGCACTAGACCTCAGATTCCCCTGCAGCCTGTGGTGAAATGATGAAGCAGGCTATGTACCTGCAGCCCATGAAGGGTCTATGGTGGGCCCATGGTAGAGCAGGCTCCTAGCCAGAACTGTGGCTCACAGAAAGGCGCCCAGTAGGATCAGGTTTTCTGACAGGATCTTTGACCCATGAAGGACCAACCCATGCTGGAGCTGTCTGTTCCTGAAGGATAGCACTATGGAGCAGTCCTTGAAGCCCGTGGGAAGAACCTGAATTGGATAGGTTAATGAAGAACTGACTGTGTTCTGTTGGAGAGACACCATGCTGGAGCAGGGGAGCAGATGAGGAAGAAGGAGTAAGCAGAGATGAAGTGTTATGGGCTGACTCCCATCTGTTCCCCTGCACTGCTCAGGGAGGAAGAGTAGAAAGCTCATGAGGGAAATTGAGCCTAGGAAAAAGGGAGGAGTGGGTAGATGGTGTTTTTAGATTTATTTCTCACTGTCCTACTCTATTATTAATTAGCAAGAAATTAAATCAGTTTCCCCAAGACAAGTCTGCTTGCCTGTGAAGGTACATGGCAAGCAATTTCCCTGTCTGTATCTACACCCATGAGTTTTTATTATATTTTCTCCCCTCTCTTGCTGCAGAAGAGTGAGAGGGCACCTTGATAGACTCACAGTCAACCCTCAAGACGATGTCAGTTACAGCCTTGCCATTTGGTTCCCAGTGATCTAGTCTTGGTGGACAGGGAAGAAATAATCTGAGGGATAAATTGTCTGTTTGAATTAAATCATTGGAAAAGCCAGGCAGATAGAAAGCCCCAACCCCCCTGCCGCTCTGAAGACAGGGTCCATGAAAACAGGTCTGTGGACTCCTTTAGTATTCCACATACACAAAGTGATCACAAAAGATGTTCTGCACTGATACACATCAAGACTACATTCTCCAAGCAGATTTGCAGCTCTGGAATGGTTATTGCTTCCTACGTTACCTGGACATCGGGTATGTTTGAAGACCTTTTTTGTAGTTCCTGTCTTGCAGCAGGTGTCATGGATAGAGCCAAGGCTGAGTGCTCCAGAAGGGTAAAATTCGAGTTTCACTGAAAGATCATTTGGCCCATAACCATCACTAGATGCCAACTGCTGAGGGAAAAGCAAAAGGGCAAGGGGAGCATGGAGACATCTTTGCTCCAGCTACCAATGATCTGCAGCTCAGGAAATACCAGAGCCAAAATCAGTTTCTATATGCCTAGCTATCTTCAAGGTTCCCCTTATAGGCAACAGAAATCATTAGGTTTTTCTAAGGCCTTATTTTCTCACCATAAGGCAGCTATTTGAAATCAGTCAAATTATTCATTCCTTAGGAGGACTTATTTCTTTCCTGTGACCATAAGGAGCAGAAGGTGAAAACAAGCATCCATGCAGATATCAGCCCTGCAGATAAGTGAATGGAGGTGAGATGACTCCCACAGCTGAAGGTGTGCAGGCAGCAGGGTGAAGGTAAACCTTCTTGGAAACTAAAATGTTCAAATCAGTGCAAAGCTTGCAGTATAATGATTTCTGAGGGCCTCCCTACACAGGTGCAGGTGTAAAACATCAAGGAATATTTTATAGCCATCCTTGACCTGGGCATGTCAAAGGAAAACTGGTAAAAATAAGTAGGTATTGTGTATGGAAAATACATAAAATTTCCCTTTCTGTACAGTAGGTGGAGAATGAATAGCAAATTGGCAGAGTACCCAGAGAGGAGTACACAACTGTGCTATTCCTTGAACTTGCAGGGGGGCATGACAGGGCTCTGTGTTTCATAATTCATCTGAGACTTGATCTGCACTCATGGCAGAGAAGAGATCAGACATCTTCAAACTATGCTGTTCCATTAGTAGTTCCTCTGATCAGCACTAGTTTCCCTGCACTCTCTCCCTCCCTCCCTCCCTCCCTCCCTCC
>JAOXXN010000001.1:88708902-88729538 GCA_026770055.1 Myrmophylax atrothorax
GGAGCTCCCTTTCCCAGCCAAAGGATGCACAGTATGGAGGCATACTCTGCTGATCTTCTCCTTTTGAATGGCTTTTGAAAGCTGCTGATGTGATTTGAGCAGATTTTCATTCTAAGACCTTTCAGGGTCTGCTGTCTGGTGAGTTTTGTGTTTAGGTGATTTAAAAACAAATATTTGGAGCCAGGTGGCCTGTTGCAGAAAAAATGTTGATATAAAGGAGGAAAAAGAACAATCATTTTAAAGTTTGCTTTCTCTCCTGTGGCTAATTCACCCAATTATAAGCTGATGCCTGTTTGCTTGGCTCAGGAAATGGGTCAATGAAAGGTTTCTTACAGGCACAAATAAAAACTTGCACTTACTTTAGATAAAGAAAAACAAGCAAAGGAAAAAAAAGTATTTGCACACTGTTCTGCCAGTGAATTTTCAACAGAGGAAAATCCAGAAAGACTGTCCTTTAGAGCTCTTACTTGCAAAATAAGATCTTGAAGTTTGAAACTAGTTTGGGAAATGCCTAAAACTGGATTCTTAACCCACGTGTGAACTTTCAGTTAATTGCAATGTGGGAGTAATACGATGACAAATCAAGTATCTTCATTCTTGTTGGACAGCATAAGTGAGGTTCAATTTACTGGATCTAGAATTTTGTTTGCCTTCAGCTTTGACTGGCAAAGCAAGACTAACTTGGTTAGTCCAGAGACAAATGCCACACCAGGGTGCGTCAATAGGAAGAGTGGCATTGGGTTGAATGTTCATATTTTCTTGGCTTAATTCAAACCTAAAAAATTCAAGACAGTAAGAAAAACAAAACAAAAAAAAACAAAAAACAAACAAAACCCAAACAAATAAACAAACAAAAAAACAAAAATATCTCTCCAGCATGATTTAAAAAGCTTGGCTTGGTTTCAAGTGAATTCAAGAAAACAATTATTTAAGCCAAGATAAGAGCTGAATGGAGAAGGGACCAAATGTGAAGGGGCTAAGAAACAATGTGCTCCCTCACCATGATTTCAGCTGCCACCTTTGCTCCCCTTGTACCAACTCCCATTCCACAGTTTCACAGGTCACTCACAAGTCTGTCTCAAATCTATTCACCTACTGTAAAAGTCATGTGTACAGAATTAAACTCTTGAGGTTCATTAAAGCACACCAAGATGAAGATAACTGTAATTCTACATAATTAACTTCCTTTTCCCAGTTCCTTAATAGTTGAGATTATGGATGTTGTTTCCATAGTTTGCAGTAATGAGGACTGAACTCTCACTTTCTTTTTTTAAAAAATAAGGTATAATAACTGCTAGATGGCCTGTAAAAAAACTCTGAACCTACTAAATGCCTGTGTCTGTGCAGAAAATTCCACCTTGCAGGGGAGGTGGGAGGATTTCTTCATGGCTATGCTCTGCAGGCTAGACCCAAGTAAACCTGAGTTGATCATGATGTGGCACCACAGAAACAGGGAGTTCAAGCAGGTGAATTTACTTAAGATTACTGAAAATATACTGCATACACATCAAGGCGTCAAGAAGTCACAACAGAATCCCCTAACTACTATGAAAAAATGAGTAAGAAAAGGAAATTTTGAAGGTGTTATCCTGCTGTTGCACTATTATTTAAGGTTCCATCAAGACAGGTCTGTTGAGAAAGCACAAAGTACAGGCATTTTTATTGCCTCTGAGCGTAGGCACACCCTACATCTTGCCCGTCTCTTGTAATTCAACCACCATAGCTATCACAGGGTACCTTCTCCAGAGCAACAGGAGCTGTGGGAGATGCTCCTCTGAGCTGAGTGACTGGCCGATTTAGATAGATTGGATTCTTCATAAGCCTTCCCCAGATCTTTTTAGTCTGAGCCTCTTGTTGTATGCATGTGAAAGCCAATGTAAGAACACCAGGCATGTATTGTGCAAATTCCTTTCTTGACTAGAAGAAATGTACTTCCTGTCTTCTGAAGTGCTGATGGGACATCTGGAGTTGTGTCCTTCCCTAATGAGATCATCTCGTGGCATCCATCCAGGAGATCTCGCTGACCAAAGGAGTTCATTTAAGTGCTACTAAAATCATAACATATTTTGCTATGTCATTGGTGGGCTTCCAACACACAGTGGTCTTTTGGCCAGCACAGAACCTAAACCACAATATAATCTGGAATCTGGGCATAGGAAGTTATGTAAAAACTTGAGTAGCCCTAAGACTGCTATAATTTATGCTGGCAACCAAATGAGTTGCTGGAATACAAATGTTGCATAAAGCCTAATTTGCCTTCAACCCATCCCCAAGGAAGCTATGCCAAATGCCATGATGAAATCAGGATGGAATCAAGGTCTCACTTTTGAAATTATCTCTCTGGCTTTATTGCAACATTTTCCATGTGATTGTATTCCTCTACTATGTTTTCTTGTTATCACACTTTTAGTGCTCTCATATTATCTAGCTGATTAAGAGGTATTTTGCTTTCACCGTAAAACAAGCAATCACATGCCCAATAGCTTTTTCATTGCAATAATAATAAGACGGATAGTTGGGAAAAATGCATGAAATAATATCACCTTTTTTTTCCCCTGATGAACAGGAGACTGTTTAAATGAGTGGGATGATATTCTCAAGATTAGGAAATGTGTGTTTTCAGCAGTGGAGAAGGGGCTGGGTGCATTCTAGAGCAGGCATGTAAGCTGAAAATGATTAATCCTGAAAGCTAAGTCTAACAACAGAAATAAAAAAATATTCCACTTTAAAAGTTTTTTGCTGTAATCAAATCATAGAATTCTCTGTAAAATTTCAAAATCTTTTGAAACCACTTCTGCAAATGAAGTTCCATAGAATGCTGGTAGGGAGGAACTTACAGGCAGCTATTTTTTTCTAGCACATAATTATATGTAATTCATCCAAATATTTTGTTCATTGTTTAAATTCTTAACATATTGCAGTGTGTGCATTCCATTTTAGTGTTTTTCCATTTATTCTTCAAATAGGACAAAAAATGTCGTATCTGAGTTCCTCTTGCAGATATACTCCTTTTGTACATGATAACTTGAATCCCTTGGCTTAGAACAGCTCAAATTACAAACTATGTACATTCTGCAGGGAAAACATACACCCCCACATGCAGAGTATATCAGATGAAATCGCTTTAAAATAATCCTGTGATTTTTTCCTGAGCAATGACAGAATTTTATTTTAAAACTAATTTTTTTTTTAAAAAAAAAGAGGAATTAAAAAAGCCAGCAAAACAAACCAAAACTATTTCCAGGAAACATTTTGATAAGAGCTTTAAGTTGATTACTTTTTATATCCTGTGTCCTTTTTGACTGATAAGCCCCAATCTCCATCCTTTCACATTGTTTTTTTCTTCGTGTGCTGAACCCACCTACTCAATGTCATTTTTCAGTTGCCAGCATGAAGGTGGTGGTGAGGGGGAGCAGAGAAGAAACAGTCCAGCACCAAGTCAGAGATTAGGGGTCAGTCTGCCCACATAGATAACTGCTACACTCTCAGGAATTAAATTTGTTAATCTTTGGAATGCTGTTCGTCTTTCATAAATCATATAAGCTATAACAGAGCCTTTGATCTAAATGCAGTGTAGCCAGAAACCTGATGCTTCTTTTGTCTCTGATCTATGAATCTGAGTTGTCAGGAGGAATGCCCTCCCCACTTCTCTTAAACCTGTCTCCTAACACTATCCTACTCTCTTTTCAAAGAAGTGGGATGGTTTCCTTGCTAAGTCATTGTGCTCAAGTTTCAGCAGTCTGGATTTGAGGTATAGCCCTTGGCAAATCCTGTCTAGCACTATCAGCAGAAAGCTGATTCTGTTGATTGACAGATGCCTATTCACTGCTGATCTCTGCTGGACAGTATCTGAAGTGCTTTGTTTGGGAGTGTCACTTCCATCAACTTGGCTCTGACAAAAGCATGGTCTTCCCAAAAGAAGATAGAGTCCTGTCCTGGGTTAGACTGATTCCAAAATGCTTTGACTCACACAGTGACTTGCTTCATTGGTGTTAGAGGGCATTAAGACATTTAGAAGAACCTCACTGTATGACTAACTTTTTACTTTCATCAAGCTGGTTCTTTTTCTAACTGAATAAAATGGGATGGGAGGGAGGTGTGGGAAGGTGGTGTAGTGGAAAGATGGTGACTAACTATCAGGTTTTATTATTTAATCTTTTGTAGATTAGTCCATTATCTAGTATGGCTTCCTTGGAACACAATTGGAATTGTTTTTGTAAATGTATGATATGAAAGCACATGAAATTAAATCACAGGATGTCAAATACTACTGGCACTCTGGAATCCAGTCATTACACTGTTATGAATTGGGTGTGGATTATCGACACAAACAAAATGCAATTACATTTGATACCTAGTAAAAATCCCTGCAGGTAGTATCTTGATAGAGCTTCACTGGCTTCTGACGGACATAGAACATCTTTAAAGGGGTCATGCACCTGGCTCCCCAGGCAAGCAGCCACAGCACCAGGCCTACCAGAGAGAGTTCAAGAAGCATTTGGACAGTGCTCTCAGGTGCATGGTGTGATTCTGAGGGCTGTACTGTGCTGGCCAGAAGCTGGACTCAAATGATCCTGTGGGTTCCTTCCAACAGAGGGTATTCTTTGACTCTTTAATTCTATGATTCCAGCCGTATTGCTGATTCTGCATTTTGAAATGTGCAGTTCACAATACATAGAACAGGATAATAGGGTCAAGAAGATGAAGCAACAGAGCAGGGAAAAAATAGAATATAAATTAGAGGAAGAAGAGAAGTAGTACAGAGATGTGTGACAGCACCAAATTAACAGAGCTGATGCCTTTTAACATAGATGCTGAGATGAAAAATTATCTGAGAACTGATTCAACTCATCAGCTTCTGACACCCATAGGACCCTCCACTGCTGCTTGTGCACTGTCTGCCATCTTCATGAAACTTCAGCCATGTGCCCAGTGAGAGAAAGGGTTTGCTATGTGAGTATACCTTTAGCACAAATTTATTGAGTAAATTGCCACCACCTCCCTCTGAAGCAAAGATGAACTGTGAGATGTTATTTGCACTTGGCTAAGTGAGAAGCAGAGAGACTGTAGTTTGCCCAGACTCACATGATTAACAAAGAATTAAATCCTCTATATTCAAAACTGTTCCCTTAACTGTGAGCTATTCTTATGTGTCTCTGTGTGCCATTCCTCTAGGGAGACTGAATTTTGATATTTAATTCTGTATTTTTAACTATTTAATTTAAAGATTCCCTTCTTTGATTACATTTTGCAGCTATAATGGAGATCTTTGCAAGAACACTGGTTCATGGAAAATATATATATGTGCAGTCTCTTAACATTTTCGAGTAATATAATCAATATTAATTGTTGGACTGTAAAGTAGGATTTATTCTTCACTGTGAATGGAATGGAATTTGAGTTTCACTAAATCTTCTCTATTTCAATACAATACAACAAAAGCCAAGTTAAACTACAGCTTTGAGAATTTCTGCAGATGGTATAAATGGAATATAAAAAACTCTGTAAAAAAAAAAAAGTCATGTTTCAAAAGTGTCAAAACATAAATCAACATGTTTAGAGTGTCCTTGTAGAATGACAGATAAAGAGAAAATATAATCAATTGATTCATGAGACAGAGTTGGGACCATCAGGTTTACACTTGGCTCTGACACTGTTTTCTCTGAGTGACTCGTGGACAAAACATTTAGTTTCCCCATGACCCAGTTTCCCAGTCATAAAACAAGGAGCAGTTGAGTGTCCAGAGTACCCAGCTGTTGTGAAGATCATTTCTGCAAAATGCTTGGATAAACACAGATGCATAAGAGTCCTGTAAGGTTGGCAGTGAGCTTTTTGCAGTTTGCCTTAATCAAGGAAAGACAAGATGATATGAAGAAGAGAGGTGCTAAACATCCTTCCTGAGGGCTGACTCCATTCTGCTTTGTATGTTTATGATACATACAGATTTGAAAGAATATAAGGGATAGGTTTGGGGTTTTTAAAGTACCTGAAGTATATTCCCTAATTAGGAAAAAAGAACTTTCCAAATGTTCAGATCCACTGGGTTAGTGTTTCTTTTACCAAATCAATAGGATAAAACCATGTCTTTGGGATATGCTTATTTTTCACATCTATTTTCCTTTGGATGCAATACTACAGTCTCAGACTTTCTCACGTAGTCATTCACTATGAAATTATTGATCTTTTATGAGATAAAGGTAAAGCCCAAGATGGGAAGCTAACAGTTGCTATAGTAAAAAAAAAGTGAAAGGATGAAGAAAGGGAGTGAGATGAATAAAGAGAATGAGAAGAAAGGCATTAAGATAAATTTGTTATTTAATTGGATAATGATTTACTCTTGGTCTTTACACAACTCTTTCACTGACTGTCATGATTACTGTCAATGCTATGTAACCCTGGTTCACAGAACACCAATACAGAACTATTGTTCGCCCTTCCCTAACAGTTTAAAATTGCTGACAAAGGAATTTTGTCACTTCCGTGAACCAATACATTCCATTCAAATGTATTCAATTCCATTCCTGTTTGCACTTTGGAAGGACAGAGTCCTGAATAAAATAATGAAAACTATGACTGGGAAAAAAATCTCATAGAATTATGGAATCATAGAATGGTTTGCGTTGGAAGGGACATTAAAGATCCTCTCATTTCAATCCCCACCTTGCCATGGGCAGTGACACGTTCCACTAGACCAGGTTGCTCAAAGCCCCATCCAACCGGCTTTGAATACTCAAGTTGAACATCTTGCAATTATAAAAGGGAATCAATCTAGGTTGAGATCTGAATTATCTACAAATCAGGGCAATGCATCTGAATATACTAATCTATTCCTTGTATTTGTAATATCTTACTAATCATTTATCTGTATTTACATATGCAAGAGAAAAAAATCAAATATTTTTAGTTTTGTAGCACCATACACATATTTTTATTATAGTTTTAAACAAAAATTGACCCTTTCTTTTCTTTCTGAATTGTCCATTTGCCCTTCCTGCATACTGCTTAGGCAGCTATCATGTAATCTTCAACTTCATGAAGTAGAGATCAGTACTCTCTTAATGGAAATAACAGACAGCAATGCTTAAATTTCTTCCGGCTGCAGCCTCCTTGTTAGACAGTGGGAAATTCATTCAATTTCTCCTTGGTACATTATAATATGTTAGATGATCAGAGCTAAAGCCTGGGGGATTACACCCAGAAAACATTCAGGCACCTAATAGCTACCTTACACTGAAATTCAGTGCTGACATCCCTTTGAGCCATCCAGAAACTTGAATCAAAAAATAAGTTGTTGATGCTGCACAGAGGAGAACGGCACAGGGAAACATGACAGAAAACTGTATGGAATCTGGTGTTCGTCTGACTGCTTCAACGCTGTTCCCCACCCCACAGTAATGTCTATTTTATACATATAGCACAGCCAGAATTGCATCCATGTGACTCATAGAGCCAGAACAGAAATTGAAATGGAGGGGTAATCATTCACAGATGTTCATGCCCCTGAGTCACATGATTTACCTTTGGCCATCCAAAACTTCATTTTGTAGAATCATGTGGAGCCATAGAATAATAGAATTCCTGAGTTGGAAGGGACACATAAGGATCATTGAGTTCAGCTCCTGGCCCTGCTTAGGACACCCCCAAGAATCTCATCATGTGGTTTCTTCCTACCTCTTGGTGTGCCTTCAACAGGGACGTAGGGCACAGCCTAGTCTGTACTCAGGGTACCCTACAGATCCATGAATTGTATTTTCAATAAGCTGGAAAAGTAATTTAACCCAAGATTCCCACTTGCTAAACCAGGCTGAAATTGGGCATTACCCTTGCTTATCCACTTGTTCACAGCCAAATAAATAACTGAGGTGTTAAAGTGTCGGAGACAGTTTTGGCACCAAAGCTCAGTCTCATATTGGTCCAGGCTGACAGTGACATGTCCAAGAGACAGGAGTTGAAGTCTTCCACCAGACTTTATTTTCAGCTCATGCAAGACTCTTCTGGATCAAAGCAGTGCATTTTATTATTATGGGCTCAATTACACCTAGCATTGTTTGAGAAATTTTTCCCTATAAGACTTTTAAGATAGATAAAAGCTTGGAAAAAACAATAGCCAAAAAATAGCACAGTCAGTTGTTAATTCTTCTTTAAAAACTTGCATTATTCTTATTATTGTCATTAATTTTCTTCTTATGCTGTTGATTATTTTACTTCAATACAAGCAGTCATTAAGCTGAAGTACTGCATCAATCATAAACCCAGAGGAATTCTGGTGGAAAACAAGAGTGTATGCAATGCGGGGGAAAAAACAGACAAAAGTTGTTCCTTCCATGTGTTAGATTGTCCTAGTTACAGGGACCAGGGCCAGTTTATCACTATGTAAGTAAAACTGTGTATTCCACACCATCCTCTATGTAATTTCTGATGCACTGTTTATAATGGATCATTTGCAGCAGATGCCTAGGGCACACCTGACACCTTAGGCTACAAGCTGGGTGTTAAAGAACCCCATGAGACAGGGGAGTGTGTCTGTCTTCACAACAGTGACAGCTGTGATAACTTTGCTCTGCGGAGGCATCAGCACCTTCATACACAGACTGAGAGATCATCTCTGCTAATGGGCCATTAGGAATTAGCATAATATGCAGCTGCAATGACTTAGACCATCAAGGATTCCAAAAATATCCCATGACTCACAGAGTTAAATCACCCATTGTGAAACTCCTTGTCCTGGGGAGAGGTACAGGGCATTTCCACCTGAACGTGAGCATATCTAATCTTGGGGGTTTGGGGACTTCTGGTACCATTTGTCAGATTCCAGAGGAGGACCAGAACCTCAACAGGACTGGGACTGATACTCTTGACAAGTCTGTGACCATCATCTGCACCAGCAGGTTTTCCTTTCCTTTTACTTTGTTCTCAAGGGGACCACGTGGGTCTCAGCACAGGGGCTAATGAACATCATTCTGTTTGTGCCCCCAAGGTGCTGGATTATATATCTGTTTTTGTGGGTTAAAACCAGGTTTTCTCTGTATTATTTTGTTTGTTGTAATCTTTTTAGGTAGTTGTAACTCTGACTTGTGGTCTCTCTAGAGCTGGGTGTATTTCTCCTGCCAGTTTACCTTTAAACCAGCACATAGATACACTCAGGAATTATTGTTGGAAGGAGAATGGGTCACTTCCATTAAGATACCAACAATGGACCTAGAGAAGTGCCTGACTCAAGTGATGTGGCAAGTTGGGTTGTGTGGCAAGCTGGGTTGTATGTCAACAGAGTAAATACAAAACCAAAGCAAAGGTCTGAGAGTTTGCCTCAGTAAAATCCAGTGATTAGGAAAATGATATCAGGAATAAAATACTGGCATTACATGAGTCTTAAAAGCTGGATGAGAAAGGGAGATAGGAGATGTGTTTCTCATACATCAGTCTATTAAAAGGGATTACCATTGTGAACTGTACCTCAATACAGTTTTGTCCTCCAACATAAATGTGCAGACTTGTGGAAGTAAAACTGCAATGGCAGCCAGCTTATTACTTCAGTGAGTAACAAGTTTTCATGATACTGCCCTCAAAAGAGCATGGAATATAAAGGAATACTTGGTGAAGATTTGCTCTGAGCTAGATTGGAGTGGGCAGCACTAATCTCTGTTATAACTGCTGAGTTAGAGAGGTTCACTGATCAACTCTTGCATGACTCTCAGGAGGCTGAATGTGATTCAGCTTTTTAATAGGCACATTAAAATTGGAGTGTGGACCATTGTGAAAGGTTTTTCATTGCTTATCCCTTGCAAGACAAATGCAGCTTCCTTTTCTTGATTAGTGAGTGATTTTTGATGACAAGAGAAGTACCTGAGGCTGACAGAACTGAGGCTCGCTTGCGTCAATATTCATCTGGCAGAAGGTGAAGGCTGGCTAAGAAGGAAGCATAAGGGCAGTAGGGATTCTTTTGAAGCTTTGTCTGCAAAATTAGCTTAAAGAATAATGCTTCTTATGACTGAAAGTGATGGCCCCTCAGGAGTGTGGTCCTATTTCACCCTCACATGGGATTTAGCCCCATGTGAGATACCAGCCTTCTTATGCTGATTTGATAATTGAATATATTTCTCTCTCCTGTGTGTTCTGAGAATATTTTTATAAAGTTAAAAAGTCTTAAAGAGAAGTATGCCTTTAATTAAGTCAGGATCTGACTATGAGTTTAAAAATTTAATTATTTTTAAATACTGACATGCAACAAAAAATAAGTGAAGTGTTAATATATTTACATGGAGTTGTGGGTTTTAATGCTGTTCCAGTTTTCTGTAAAGCAGTGTGGATACTAGGAACTGCATTTCCAAAGCAACTAGCTATTTTGACTGCTCAGCCAAAAATAATTAATAAATGTCACTATATTTTATCAGGGCCAAAGAGGAGTTCTGAAAATCATTTTCTTTGAGTATCCAAGTCTGACCTGTGAATGTTGAGCCATCCAAATTCATCAGTGTTTTGAAAATGTAACCTTTCATAATGCAAGTCATAGTTTGAAATTCCCAGCTTTTATCACTCACCGAGTTGCAGCCTTTGTAGGCGGGATAGGGTATAGCAAGGGTAAAGCTAAACTCTTCCACATTCCTCAAACATTGTGAGACAGAATTAAACTGAAATCAGTGGTTGGTTCATTGAACCATAGGAAGACATTCAGCCTTGGGGGATTTTTTTTCCCTGATTGTAGCCATGTGAAATTTAAGTATCTTATCTAGTCAGAGGAGATAGGAAGAGAAATGTAACTCCACAGGACAGTATCTCAGGTTGGATGGAGAGGTTGCCTGTATGCAGCTATCTCTCTCCATTAGCCAGTTTGGATTAGATTATTTCCCTGATAAGTATTTCTAAAGACTTTGGATCTGTTGCCTTGAGATGCTGTGGAAGAAGTATCATAAACTACCAGGCAAAAGATTTGTCTCCCCTAACTTCAGGTATCTACAGTGTGGGTAGCTGTATGTAAACTTCCTGACTGGATATCTCCAGAGTGAGTCAAGAAAATCAAGATAAGATCCATCTAATTTATTTCAAAAGTTTGTTTTAAGATGAAGTGATTCTGCTTCTGGAGATGTAATTCCTCTATGTGAAGTCAGAGAAGTACAAAGGAAGCCTAGGTTGGCTATCTCAGATGAAGACATCTACAAGTTGTGGAAGTTTGTGTTTGGACAAACATTCCTCCTCTGTAACCTTATCTATATTCTTTGGATAATAGACTACAATGGCTTTCCTACCTTTCAATGCAAAATTTAAATAACTTGCAAATTGTGCTTGTTTTGGTAGATCAATAAAGCTGTTATCCCTTGTGTAAATGCTTTATCATGCAATTTTAAATTCATGCCATTTGTTCAATAGATTGCAACGTACTCTCGTACTGTCATTGCAACCTGTGTCTATCTGCTGCTTTGAAGGCAAAGTGGTGGTTTGATGTGAAGTGGAATTGGATTAGTTGGATGAAGTAAATTAGGAGGAAAGAGGATCCAGTGATTACGTGGAGTCCGTGGAATCCAGTGGCGATAAAGAAATTTGAGCCGTAGACTCCGTCAGCAATTAAGAAGGGGGCTTTGTAATATTCTGTAGCCTGTAATACTGTGAAGTAGAGGCCCAAGAGTACTGTTATGAGTAGGGCTTGGATTGTTTGGTTTTGGTTATTTTCTGTAATGCTATGGTGGGCTCATGTAATGGTAATGCGGGATGCTAGGGGGATTGTGGTGTTTAGTAAAGGCACTTCTATGGGGTTTAGGGGTTTAATTCCTGTTGAGGGTCATTGTCCACCTAGTTCTGGGGTAGGGGCTAACCTGGAGTGGAAGAATGCTCAGAAAAATCCTAAGAAGACCGCTTCGGATGTAATAAATAGGATTATTCCATAACGCAGGCCTTTTTGGGCTGTTGGTGTGTAGTGGCCTTGGAATGCACTTTCATGTACAATATCTTGTCATCATTGGAGTATAACTAAGACCATGGAGATTAATCCAATAGATAGAAGTTGGGCCGAATTATAGTGGAATCACATGGTGAGGCCTGAGGTAGTGAGTAGGGTGAAGCTGCTCTGAAAATAGGTCAAGGGCTTGACACTATGTGGAAAGAGTGTGCTTGGTGGGCCATTGAGGGTGTTAGATGCTCTCTTGAGGGTAGAGGCTTAGTAGGAGGTCGAACATGTAAGCTTGAATTATGGCTTCTGCTACTTCCAAGATAGTTGGAGGAGGATAATTCCAGTTAAAAGGGATACTGTTGGTATGATGGGGAGTAAGGCAGTGATGGCTGTGGAGATGAGTTGGATGAGCAGATGGCCCGCAGTCAAGTTGGCAGTTAGGCAGATTCCCAGAGCTAGAGGACGGATAAGTAGACTGGTTGTTTCAATCAGGATGAGGGCAGGGATTAAGGGTGTGGGTGTGCCTTCTGGCAGGAGGTAGCCTAGAGATGCTGATAGTTGGTTTCATAGGCCTGCAAGTAGGGTTGCTAGTCGAAGGGGGAAAGCCAAGGTTATGTTTATTGATAGTTGTGTGGTGGGGGTAAAGGTATAGCATAGTAGGCCTGTGTCTATATTGAAGTGCATGTAAGTACACAATACCCAACACACAGGCTCAGCTGTGGTTTAACATACCTGCATGACACCAATTTGTAAAATGTGATTTATTCAGGGTATTATTTACCAATGAGAAATATTCTGAATGCCCCTAGCCAATGTCTCATGGAGATTTCTTCACTGCTTTCATGCCAATTTGAATGAAGAAATAGTCATGGCATTTCTTGTACATGGCACCAAGTTCAGAACAAGGAAACATTGGATGGCATCTTAATTCAAAACTGTTTTGGTTTTTCTTTCTGCTGCTGTCGCAAGCTCCAGAGGTAAATCAAATGTCTAGAACACTTATATAAAAACATGTTTACTTGTTCTTCTTGTCAAAGTAATCACGTAAACAGGACACTTGCTATCACCAGCATAACAATGGTGGAAAACCACAGGAATGCTTTTTAGATGAACTGTTTTCATTGTGGTCCACAGAAAATCATTTTGGGGTGAAGTTCTGGTTTTACAAAAATGATCTAACCATTGCTGAGGTCAATGGGGCCAAGTCTTCACCTTCTTTATCTCTTTCGCTGTCTCTGCAAGTAGAGAACCATAAATGAATGTGTTAATTGATGTTTGGTTAGGGCTTTGGAGAGACAGTGTACTTCCAAAGTGCTCATTAACACTGGCAAACACCAGAGCTGGTGTCCTCACTACTCAACCCAGGAAGCACAGCTGTTCTCCCTTCTTGTCCATCAGCTGTAGTCTTTCCACCATCCTCTGGGTCACCTGAGTTGTTCAGCAGCAGTACTCCATATACTAAAATTCATTCTTCTGTTGCAGATATTAGTAAAAATCCTCCTGCCACCCTTATTTCAAACTTCAAATACGTTTTAATCTGGTTTTGTTTCTTAGGGTGTAGTAGAAGGGAAGGATTAGCTTAAAGGGACAATGCAAACTGTGGAAAAGAGGCACAGGCAAATAAAATTCTGGGGTAGTAGTAATAATTATGGTAGTAAAATATATTTCTAGATGAACTTCAGTTTTAAATATTAGACTTGGGCATTAATATATGCCTCTGCAGCCATGTTCCTGAATCCTGAGAGCAAGGCTGTTTGCAGGCGGTGCTCAGGAAGCCCTTAGCTGGAGCAACATTAGTGAAAGCTGTACGGTGTTATAGCATTTCCCCCAGTACCTCCATCTCTGCTGATACCACATAGGGCCTCATCAAGTATTTGAGTGAAAAATGCTGGGATGGAGATGACACAGTAAAACAGAAAGGAGCAGAGAGAGAACATGCCAAGCTCAAGGGAGTATATAAATATATCATAAAACTCCAGAACACTCAATAATTAATCCTGAGTAAAGACTCTCTCATTTTATGTCTTTTTCTTCTTTTTTTCACTGTGGAAAGAGCAACAAAACAAAGGCTTAGGAATTCTCTGCCCCAACTAAACTCAGTTGCTAAAGCAAAAAAGAGTTTGTTTTAACCCTTGACATATATGAAGTTACCTGCTATTTGCTTGTATATCACAGAATCATGAAATAGTTTGAGTTGGAGGGGACCTCAAAGATCATCTCATTCCAACTCCCTTGCCATGGACAGGGACACCTTCCACTGCATCGGGTTGCTCACAGCCCCACCCAGCCTGGCCTTGAACGCTTCCATAGATGGAGCAGCCACAACTTCTCTGGGCAACCTGTTCCAGTGCCTAACCACATTCACAATGAAGAATTTCTTCCTAATATCCCATCTGAACCTTCACTTTATCAGTTTAAAGCCATTTCCCTTTGTCCTATCACTCCATGGCCTTGTCAAAGGTCCCTTTCTACCTCTCTTTAGATCTTCGGCTTCTTCTTTACAGCTTAACTCATAACAGGAGACCAACTTGACTCCTAATTTTTATTTTTCCTCCCAGGGTACAGGTTTCAATCAGAATTTCTGGAGTAATCCCAAACACCACGTGCTTGTCCTTGTTTCCCCATGCAGTTCAGCCTCCTGCAGTGGCTTTTGCTTTCAGCTACACATGCAGCAGATGATGTCTGCATCAGCCTTTTTTGCTGATGAATCATCTGGGTTGTTTTATTTTCTGTTCCCTGTCTTGAGATTTGTCCTCTTCATTTAACTGTGAAGCGATAAAGCTGCAGAATGTGTCTTAATGTAGCTGTTTCCAAGGCAGATCCAGACAAGCTCATGTTATGTGACACTGGGAAGTTTGTCAGCCGTGATGCAGCTGTGAGATAGTGGCATTCAGTGTCCATGGGCTGGCTGTGGGTCCATGCTGACTAACAGGAGATGCAGACTTGGAAACTCAGTTAGTTCTGTAGAGATTTTCCTTGTGCTGAAATATAGCAATGCCCTCCTAGGAACTGTCTCTGAATTTTACTCCTATGTTGTTTCTCAATAGCATGTTTGCACACACGTGCATTTGCAGAAGTTGCTGACAGTTTAATCAAAAGTACAAATAAAGAAGCAGCTCTGTGAACTGTCAGCGCTCCCTCCTGAAAATAAGCTCCTCTTAACATCAGTCATGTTTATCATTTCCTTTACTCTAGAAAAATGCCCTGAATTGGGTCCCTCTTATGTTCAGCAATGAGAAAAAAACACAACCCTTGCCTGAAAAAAAAGGATTTTTGCAGGCTGAATAACCAAAAGGCAAAAGAGGCAGAAATGAGCGGAAAAAGGAATGTTTTCAAATGCCATGTTAGACTTTTTAATGCTGGTACCTCTCATTCTTGGTCAGTCTTTATTGAACCTGCCTTTGTTTTGTTTGTTCAGGGGTATATTCTATTGTGTGTACTCGGCTGATTTGAGTTTGGAGGGAAGGCTGAAATTCATGGAGTTATTTAAAGATGCAAATTCATGATGGTTAATGGAAAAGGATAACTGGGCTTCAGTTACTACTCAATTTTGTTCTCAAGATGGCCCTCTGGTATGACTGTGTCAATGTTACATTTGTGAAGGAAAAACCTCTACACCTGAAGTACTTTAAATACAATAATACTAAAAGAAATTTAAAAAATAATGAAACAAAACAAAAAATCCCAACCAGATTAAGATAGCATAAATAAAATAAAATAAAAACAGAACCGCGTATTACTGCTACACAAGACTCAGAGCAGGAGTTACCATTCTTCTCTTCTATCTCAAATTAGCCTGTATCACTGTCATCATTGTGATATTCAGTATCCCATTAGTGATACTGAAATAAATACTTTTTTTATTTTACTCACACAACATGAATTTATAGCTAAACCTTGTTAATAACTAAAGATTTCCTTCCTTTTACTTGTGTTCACATTGAGTACCATCATTATGTTTATTATCTGAGAATAGAAAAGTTAAGTTTTAGAATAAGCTGATGCATTGTTTTTTTCAAAACTAATCATAGCATAATGGTATTTATTATTACCTGAGATGTTATGATAGCTGATTTTTCTGAATGATCATGTAGTGTAATGATCCTGGGTTTTACTTGGTTTACACCCTTTCACTCACCTTCCCAACCATAAAACACCTCTAATGATTCTTAGAGGCTTTTTGTGAAGTACTTCAGTACTTAGTCATGAGAAGCACTAATAAAGAAGAGGTAATAGGAACAGGGCACAGGGCTTAAATTTAGAGTTTCAGAGTGAAAACAAAAACATTGCCATTGATTTCCTTTATGACAAATATTTCATGAAATATTTGAAATGTGAAAGAAATCACTGAGTTAAAATTCAACCTTATTAAATATGGTTATGTTGGACTGAGAGTATTAGGGGGTTTTCTCACAGTAATAACACAATCAGCCCTATAAAATGTGCAACATTGGCCAAAAAGTCTTCTTTAAACCAGGTAATGATGCGATTCATGTTGCAAGTAGCACCTTGACTCCACTAATTATTCAGGACAGAAAAAGAGAACTGTTGTAAGTCAGAAGCAGAGCCAGAGTAATGTGTAATAGTTGCTTTTACCCAGCTCTTTAGGGATCAGTGATTGTCATTATAGTTGTCTTGTTCAGCTGAGTACCTTGACTGTGCTGAATAAATAATAAAATATTTAAGACCAAGCATCTAAAACATGACAGAGAAGAAACAGTATGGAAAGAAAAAGAGAGATTGTTTTGTTGTTCAGTCACATTTATGACCTCATGGGACTTATGAGGTTTTAGGATTTTTCTACATGCAAACTAAAGTGTAAATGTTTGATTTGGGCCATCAAAGAATAATTTTCCTAGTCCTGTGTATTCAGCGTAGTGAAGGAATGAAAGCAGTAAGTGCGAATGTTTGTCCAATTACATTTGTACCTAATGAGAAAGAAAGCTCATCATGTTTGAGAGAGAGAAAAGGATGTAGACTCCAAAAGAGGATGGGAAAAGGAAAAATTATGTTCTGTTCTGCTTCATATCCAGCCTTTAGCACTGCACAATCTGAGTGCTTTCTAGTAGAGCATTACGCACTATGACTAACAACCGTCACATCAAGATCTGTTCTCCCTGTCACTTTTTTCCATCACCACCACTCCACTTGAAAAGTGGGAACACTTGATGTGCAGAAGACAGTTTAATTTTGGTAGGTTTGTGAAGAGGGTTTTATGTGGGATTTTTTTGGTGTTTTTTTTTTTTTTCTTGCACAGACAGCTCTCAGTTCAGGTTGGAGCATGCAGTGGAGTCACATTGGACACAGATTTTAAAGTCTGCAGTAGTCCTGGAAAAGTTTGTTAAACTTACACACATTCATCAGATCCTAAAGATAGAAGCTATCTCTATGAACTTTTAGACAGGACAGATTTTGAATCTGATCCAGGACTCTATGGGATGGCGCTAACTACAGATTTGGTCACAGAAGTGTTATAATCCTGAAAATCCCATTGGTTATGTTGTGCAAGAAATCTTAAGAGAGTCCAGGAATGGGTCACACCTAGAGGTTCACACTCAGCCCAAAAGCTCTATAAGTGAAGAAGAGTTTTGCTGCAGCAGGAACTGACTGAGGATTTCACAATAGAATAGATAGTTATTCTGTTATAGTCTGTTCTCCACAGATGACAGTGCTGATGCTGATTTGACCTGCATTGGCATTCATGAATTTGTTTCTTGTTATAACCCTCAGATATCTGGGAGCAGGACCAGGACATCTGGGTTTCAGATTTTCTCTGAAATGTGGTTACTGTAATTTATGCTGTTGGTTTTTAAAAAAACAACTGAATATATTCAGTCAGACTGTAGAAGAGAAAATTAACAATTACAGTGATGTTTAACCTTCTTCTATTTCAGAATCATTAATCCCCTCTAAGACATGTCCTGTGTTTGTATTTCACTTGTTTCTCTCAGTTTTCTTTTGCGGATCTGTTAGAACTTGCCTACTGATTCCATGTTTTTTTGTGGACTGGTGCTGAAAATCACTGAACTGTACAAATTAAGGCTTGTAAAAGCCATTCACTTAAGAGTTGGATTTGATGATCCTTATGGATCCCTTCCAACTCAAAATAATCTGTGAAATCTGTGAACTTTGTGTAAAAGCAAAAGTTTCATTGTAATGATTCTATTGAAAATGCTGCTTTATTTGTGGTGGAATTTTTTGTTGTTTTTTTTCTTTATTTTAATTTGTACCTCCAAAAATGATTGCATCATGTGAAGACCTGACCTTTGAGCTATGTATAAAATGAAATTTGAAAATATGAACCCAGTACAGCTTTTTAATAACTTCGTATTTTCAGGAGAGCTATTAATGATTTTAGAGTATTCAGACTTGTAGAATATTCCAAATATTGCAGGTATTTGGATCAGTTATATGGAGGAGAATGCAGCTTCCCCTCTCCCCTTCTAGGACTATCAGGAAGGTTTGAGATGAGGAAGACAGAAAGAGTAGGTGATGGTATTTGCACAGGAAAAGAGGTATGAGTTGGAGCCAGCCAGGAGCCCAGGATATATCCTATGGTTCTGGTTCTGCAAATCCTTCCAGGCATGTGACTTGGTTCGTCATTACCGATACCAGTTTTAAAATGTGTTACAGTGAGGAATGGAAATGTAATTCACATACCAAATGGTGAAGACTCAGACTGAAATGGCGGAGTGAAGAGCAATATATATTGAGCTGCCGCAATATCAGTGGACTGGCAGATAGCAGAATAGAGAAGCACATAATTATTTCTCATTGGGCATTTTGGGTGGAGGGTGAAAGGTGGCTACACCATCTGGCAGCTTTTTGTGATTTAATCCCAGCTGGTTCTTCTAGTGAGGGCTCCCAAAGAGATTAGAAAGCTGGCCTTGCTTACTTGAAACTGCTGTGAGTTGGCTCATATGCTCAAAGTCAAAAGAGGCTGTTCAAAAGGCAAAAATTTGGAGGCTAGCAGAGAAAATTTTAATAATTTTCAGGCTAAATCTCTGGGTTTTGACAGTTCAGCTCATCAGTCCTGGAGTTCCCAAGATTACTATTCTTCCTGCTCTAGAAAAGCTTAAATGCATGCTTACTGCTGTGCACTGAATAGACCCCTACATGTCTGTCTTTGAAGAACTGATGGCTTACACTATAACATCTTTAATAGAGGTACCAAAAGTTCAAATTTGATCATTTACTTATATGTTTATATTGACAGAAAACTGAAAAAAATACATTGTAAATCATGACCCTGAGATTAATGCAGTTGTTTAGGACATGTTGCTAATAATGGCAAGGTTGAGGGTTTGATCCCTGTACAGGATATTCACTTATGAGTTGAACTTGATGAAACTTATAAGTCCCTTCCACCCCAGGATATTCTGTGATCCTGTGATATTTTTCCTCTGGTTTTGTTGTTACAATGTCCCTGTCCATGGCAGGGGCATTGGAACAACATGGTCTTTATAGTCCCTTCCAACCCAAATCATTGTATAATTTTATGATTCTATAATTATTCTTTGTGTGGAATTTTTCCATCCATGGTTGTGTCCAATTCTTGTCATATCAATTTTTCATATCAAACCTCTGAAAAAGTAGTAACCAAATTTCATTGCCTGTATGTTTAACACTAAACTAGCACCTTTCCAGTTCATCTCCTATCAATTCTACTTCACTCTTAGCTATGCTTAAGCTGCTACAAATAAAGCAATCACCATTACTGTCGGGTATTGACTATGTCCTTTCTTCTCCCTCCTCTTTTCACCCTTATAATCATGTGGAGGATCCAGTTGCTTTGCACTCATTTGAAGCTCAATGTTCTTGAGCCCACATAACCTTTCCTGGCAGCACCTCACTTAAACTCGTGTTTTTTCATGTGTGCTGTCTCCTGCACTGAGTTTCACTCTCACCTCAGAGCAAGCTTCAAGCATTGCATCTCCCTCTCCTCCTTCAGTTGTCTGCTTTCAGGCTCACTAGTCCTCAGAACTGATCACCTTCCCTCTTAGCAGTCCTCCCTCAGACATTGTTGATGTCGGAATTCACTAGTGCGAAAGATTAACATCTTATAATATATATTGTAACTATTATACATTGCATGATTAATAGAAAAATATATATAATATATTACATATATTTATATGTTATATATATTATAAATTGAAGATTAAAAAATATTAAGAACGTCATAATTAAATCAAACCTGTGATCTCTCGTTTTCCTTAACCTTTCCTCTCCCACTTCTCCAAGAACCACTGCTGCATGGTAAGGCAGAACTCTGTATTAGATCAATACAGGCATGTGTGGGGACAGAGGGAAGGGGCATTTCAGGGGGACAATTGGAATCACAACATCAAGCCCTAAGACTGAGAACCTGGAAGCTGATCTATAAGAACACTCCTAAAAACGTGCCCTTAAAATATCCTAAAAAAATTCTGAGAGTGCCATTTCACTTAAAGCACTCAAATTCCTGTTGAATGAGAGTCATTGCTTGTCCATCTGTTTGCTTTTTTTTTAATTAGTTAGACTGACAAGAAACTGCCTGCCACATTTTTTGTTGAATTCATTCTATTTAGCATGGGTTGGCTGCAAAGCAACTCCCCGCTTCAGTCAGATGAAGAGACCTGGCAGATGGGACACCTTTCAAGGTCATTTTTACATGTGTCTGTGGATATATGTGGCCAGAATAACTTTCACTGTGTCATTTTCATTTAAACACTTTTTTTTTCCACCTTTGGTTGTAATATATTGAAAATACTAC
>JAOXXN010000001.1:88740921-88757397 GCA_026770055.1 Myrmophylax atrothorax
TGTTTTTACTTTTGGTGCTGGGGGAGTAGTTTGCTCTGGTCTGTTTACAGTTATACCTATATCTACATATATATATTAATTAAGAACAGTTATCCTTCTTATATCCATTTTCTAATTAAAGATTCTTTTTCTTAAATTTAATAGTGATGTGATTATTGTGGAGGAATCCTCTCCTCTGCTTTTTTGGTAAACATTTTTGTTTCTTCCCTCAAACTAAGACATAAGGAAAACCTTTTTTATGAAGAGAGTATAAAGCAATAGCACAGGTTGCCTGGAGAGGTGGTAGATATCCCATCCCTGGAAACAGTCAAGGTCAGGCTGGATGAGGCAACCTGATCTAGTAGAAGATGCCCATGTTCATTGTAGAGGAATTGGACTAGATTGTCTTTAAAGGTCCCTTCCAACACAAACTGCCCCAAGATTCTAAAGGCCGAGTGCCAATATTGTACGCCAGGGTTTATCTGTATCTATCCAACTTATGGACTGCTCGCCCAATGAGCTGATGCATTTTCCACGATACTTTATGTGGCCAACTTACATCTCTCTGGTGAACACCACACAATAAGAGGATGCTCATATCAGGCAGTTCTGCATCTTTCCATCATCTGCAGGACATCAGGAAAGTATCCACAAACTGTAGTATGCACAGGTCCACTCTTACACTGCCACACTAGTAGATTCACTGCAGCCAGGGGCTGGAGTGAGGGCAGTAATGCTCTGCTAACAGGGAAATTTTTTTGCCTAGGACCATGTGTGTATAGTGAGGACAGATACGTGTGTGTGCCATCAGCCACATGGCCTGTGGTCCCGTGTGCACTCTTGTCCCTGCTATAAAACTGGTGGCAGCAGCAAGATGAAATACAAAGCAAATACCAAAGGTAGATGTACCCATTCATGAAAAAAAAAACATGCTTACCACAATGTCACTTAAAAAAATCATCACATAAACAATGTTAGGACCATTCTAGCAAAGAGTATGTCTAGTGACACTTATCCTGTCTTAATATAACTCTTCCTCCACTGTGGGTATGAGGTCTGGGAAAAGAGGAGAGATGCAAGGAGTGATTCTCTTTTACTTTCTTTTTTGTTTCTCTTGTTTTCCTATATTAAACCAAAACAAATCAGCAAACTGCACTTCACCCACTCATAACAGTGATCAGTGCTGTAAGCAAAGAGAAAGCAGAGTATTAATAAAGTACAACTTGGCTGAGAGTGAAGGAAACATCCCCTGTAAGTCCGTCTGATTTGTGTCATCTATCCCAAATTTACAATGTGGCAATTTCTCGTTGCTTATAAACCATTAAAATTTGCAGCACAGTAAGTAGCTAATGTAATTTTGCCTGCAAGTGGTATAATATCTTGGATCCGCAGGGAGATGAGCATATTCATGTCTTATCATTGCCTTCTGTGGTAGGTGAAAGTGCCCAGTGCTACTGGGCTTAGGCCCAGTGTGAGTGAGTTGAAGTTCATTACTGACAACCTGGGGCTCAGTTCCACTTATCTGCAAATTCTCATTTAGCTTGAATTATCACAGTATCAGAGAATCTTCCAAAAAACACATTAGGCAATCAGATTAGTACCCAGCACATCTGGTTTTATCTCTCTTTTCTCTTTGTCTCTCTAACAGTAGCACAGAGCAAAGAGACACTTCAGACAGCAAGATGACATTGCTACCAAACCCAGAGTACATCCCAAGCCAGCCTGGATGAATGTTATTAATTCTTCAAAGTCAAACACTGGAAAACTTAGAAAATCCAAAATGAAGGTTGCCTGTGAAACGTTTATTGTCTCTGTTATTTGGCATTCAGTAAATACACAGGTTTTATTTGTAGGGGATTTATTTTTTTACTTTTTATTTCATGCAGTCCTGCAGGTAGAGAGTCTTTAGATGTGTTTATCTTTATGACTAATTTTTATATGTACATATAGTTATAACAAAAACATTATACGTGCACATACATTTTGTCACCTTTTTGTGTCTTATTGACCACAAGCAAAGAAATTAATTCACTTATGGTCTTTTTTGAGGTGTTCAGCAATGTTTCCTGTTGTCCTTGAGAAAAGTTAATTAATTGATATTAATACCTTTCTGAAAGGTAAGGGAAAGGGGTTAGCTCCCATTTTCCCTTCTAGGGCTGGTGTTTCAAACCATAATGCCATAAAATATGGTTCAGATTCAACCTCTCTACTTTTGCCGGTCCCTGTTTGCTCTTCCTGTCACCAATCCCAGCCCCACCAGATCCCGCTGTTAGCTTTCTGCTTCACTTTGTTTGGTTTGGCTTTTTCCCATTTTGCATTTCAGCCTTACAGCTTTGATGGTGTCATGGGGTCAAGACCAACAGAGTTCCTGGCTCCAACCTGAAGTAACTGACCATAGTCACTACAACAGAAAGTCTGTAGACCTGTTTTGGAAACACTTAGTCAATTTTTTCCCATGTCATGTTGAAAACCTACAGAAGAACAAAAACTGAGCAATGACAAAAAAAGTAAGATTAAAACAAGGCCAAATCTTCCTTCTCCTGGTAAGGCCAGAAAAAGTTATGTGGACTTTAACTTAAGCAGAAGGGATCTATGGAAAACTGTACCATGCAAATCCTACCTCCAGCATGCTAATACACCCACAAACTGCACAACAGCTGCCCAAAGCAAGATGACTGAAAAAAACTCACAAAAGCAAGTCCTCCACATATCACCCTCCCATTCCCAGCAGTTTTCCTGCATTTGCATCTCTGGCTACATGCCTTCAGACTACTCAACTGGAAATTCTGTGCTGACAGAGATAACTTAAATGTTCCCAAAAACCTTTAAAGCTCAATTAGATCTCTAAAATATATTTCAAATCCTTCCTGTTGAAAAGATTTGGAGTGAAAGAGTCTTAAGAAAACCTGAGTGGTCACCCTGAAGCATATGAGTAAAAAAGGTGTTCTGGTAAGGAGACAGGAAGAACTTCATGTTGTATATTTTCTTTGCTCCTCAGGATAAATTTACCTTTACCTGGCTTCTGGCCCTGTTAAACACTGACAGAGAAGAAATTCAGCCACTGAAGAGTTAGATATTGTTACTGGGAATGGCTGGGCCCTAGTTTGGTCTTGGCCACAACCATAAACAGCATCTGTGCCTGGAAGAAGCTTTGGCAGGAGGCTTCATCTTGGTGATTCTCCGGCCTCTGAGACCTTCTGCAACACAGAGTCCACCCATCCAATGCATACTTCTGACAGAATATGTTTGACCTCCAGTGGGATATGGGTCAGACAGAACTGGTCAAGTGATAGCAGCCTTGCACCTGCAGCAGGTGTGGTGTTGCACCAAAAGGGATGTTGAGATGGAGTTGTGCAATAAGCATCAGGGAAAGAAGCCTCATATATCTCTTTGATAAGCTAGTGAGGGTGAGAAGGTCTGGGAAACCTCAAGCCTCTCTGCGGCCTTCATTTCTCAGTGTCTCCATTTAACCACCCACACACACTACTGCTGTCTGTCTCATCTAATTTAGAGTGTACATTCTTCAGGGCAGGGAGTGTCTCATTGTGTGTTTGCATGGCTAGGCCCTGATCCTGATTGGCAGCTCCAAGTACACTACAAATCTATTTTAATATAACCCCAAATTGAAAATTCTGTATCTCTGAGCCTTAGGGGATGTGGGACTGTATTCAGGGAAAGCAGAAGCTCTGAAAAAATACGGAAAGGTCATTGCAGACAATGTACAGAATATGAACTGTGAATGTGGAGCTGACGGCTAAGAGGCAAAGCTAATTTTGCTCTTCATCAAGTGCAGGCAAGTTGAACAGGACAATGGAGGAATTGCTAACCATGTACTAAGATAGTGGGGGAAGCTGGGGTTGGCATATGCCTCCATTTCTTATGTCTATCCTTCCAAAATGTTGTTGAGAAAATAGAAAGGATGTAGAAAAAAAAAATTAAATACTAAAAACTGAACTAAACTTCAATTGCTTAAATGAGGCATCCAAGTGAGAGTCACATTTGCCCTAAAATAGTTAAATACATACCCGAGAGAGAAAGACACCTTCAGGGGATATTCACATTTCAAGCTAGTTAAACTGTCTTATGGAGGAACCTCCACTGATTGAAGAGGGATGCTCAGGCAAGTAGGGACAAGTAGTTTGCTTCAGTTTGGTATCATCAATCTTCCCATTCCAACAAAGAATAAATTTGAGTCTGAGTGTATTTAGCTTGTGGAAACAGGGTTAAGAGGAGACTTGTTGACACTGTAAGTACCTACACAGGAAGACAGTTTTCAGAAGGACAGGGCTCTTTCACCCCTCAGACAAAGTTATAACAAGATCCATCTACCTAGTGGGAGTCAAAGCCAGACTGATTCAAACTAAAGATAAGGTGCAAATTTTAGCAAGAATAATGAACCTTGGGAACAATTTACAATGGAAGTGCTATATTTTCCATGACTTGAAGGCTCTAAATCAAGATGCGGTCTCTCTTTAAAAGATATGCTGTAGCTTAGCCACTAGTCATGAAGTTACAGAAATTGCTAGGTGATATATAGGTTACATTAGATGGTCATAAAAACACTGTCTAGTGATAAAATGCACTAATCTAAATAATGATACTAAATATTCCATCATAACAAATTGATGTTGCATACACTGTACCAGCTCAGTGTTACTCAGTTAAAATTGTCTGCACTTTTATTGTCCAATGCAAGTGAACAAAGTACCTGACTTCCTCAGCAGCACAATAGGCATATATTCATCCCTCCCTACTGACTGTTTATAGCCTAATCCATCATCTTCTGAACTCATCATTTCTCAATTAAAGGCTGTAATATTGTTCATATATATATGTATGTACATACACACATACATACACATACATCAGGGTGCCTTATGGAGTTTTTTAAGAAGCACATTTAGGCCCTTGAGAATGTCTTTTTCAGAATTGAGGTCCCTCTGCTCTGGAGGAATTACTTGTTCCCTGGAGATGCTGTAATTCTTCTGGACCGCGCTCTCCACTCTTGATGGAGTGCATGAGCTTACAGAGGAAAAGGCTAAAGTTGAGGGACATGGTTTCCTGAGCTTTTTTCAGTTGATATAGCCACTCCTACTGCTGCAGCATCAACAGCTGTAGCTGGTCTTCATTATCATTTAACCCCAGTCAGCAGCTCAGTCCCACCTAGCCACTCATTCTCCCCTATGGGATAAGGGAGAGAATCAGAAGCGTAAAAGTGAGAAAACTCATGGGTTGAGATAAACGCAGTTTTAAAGGGAAAGCAAAAGCTGTGCACACAAGCAAAACCAGCCAAGGAATTAATTTCCCACTTCCCATGGGCAGGCAGGTATTCAGCCATCTCCAGAACAGCAGGATTTCATCACATGTAACAGTGACTTGGGAAGACAAAAGCCATCCCTCCAAATTTTCCCTCTTCCTTCTTCTTCCCCCAGCTCCATACACCAAGCATGATGCTACATAGTCTCAAGTATTGCTTGGGTCAGTTGGAGTCAGCTGTCCAGGCTGTGTCCGCTACCAACTCCCTGAGAACCCCAGGCCTCCTTGGTGGTGCAGTAGGTAAGGAGTGGAAAAGGCCTTGGCTCTCTGTGTGAGCACTGCTCAGTAACACATTCCTGTGTTACCAACAGTGTTTCCAGCACAAATCCAAAACACAGCTCCCTGCCAGCTACCTTGAAGAAAATGAACTCTATCCCAGCCAAAACCAGCACACCTAGGTGGTTGCAGATAAACCTGAAATGTCCACTGGCATTAAGACAAGTTGGTGTTTGCTCTAGAGTACCTGTTCGGGTGAATGGCATGGTGTACTGCTCAGCATTGAGGCTGTCAAAGTACATTTGCCTGTGATATGGGGGACTAAACTTTGTTTTGGTATGCACGCAGGACAGCTGTCAATCATACATGCCTGAAAGGTGTTCAAGGTGTTCAGATAGGAGGAAACCACAGCCAGTTATGAAATGAGAACAGGGTTTCAAGTGCCAGGATACTCTGAATATTCATTACTGCAGTTTTGGATTTGGCTTTGTTTTTCAAGAAAATGATGAATTTGAGGAAAATTGAGCAAATAATTGCTGTCTGTGACAGCTGCAATTAATATGCTAATAAGGTAAGGTTTCTGAAGCTCTTCTATTCCAGTAACAGAAATTTCAGATACTTACCCCACTGCTGCATGTTATCAGTGATCATTTTGTAGGAGAAACAAACACTCTAAAAATGAAAACTAAACCATAAGGAAAAGTTTCCTGGCAAGCCTATTTTTAATCCAGGATGAAATTAAGAAGAATATTCTTGTGGCTAATTCACTAACTTGGAGACCAGGAGACATGGATTTTACCACAACTTCTGAAACATATCCTGACCTTGGTGAATCAACCTCTTGTTGCTCTCATTCCTGTGAATAGCACTTGTTTTCCACTACCCTCTTTTGCCATCTCTGTAGTCTAAGTTCAGTTCTACTGCCCATCATTACCATGAGGCTGTATATTACCCAGCCCTTGAGATGGTTGTCTCATATGTTACACATCACATTTATGAAAAATTACCAGAAAGGCCTCTACCGGCCATGCAAATGGAAGCTTGAACTCTACAACTAGTAGAAAATGTGCTTGGGCTTACACTCCTGGAAGAAAAAAAGCTTATCTCCATGGAGAGAGTGAAAACAATTAACAGTCACCACAATTTTCATCTCTACATTGCAAAAGTACTTTCTGAAGGCTGATAAGTACCATTAACCCCATTTTACAGATGGGTAGAAAACAGCATCATGGAGCTGCAAAGTGAGTTGCTCAAGGCCATAGAGTAACTCAGCAGAAGTTATGCAAATAGTAACCAGGTTTCCTGATGCTAAGCCTTATTCTTTGGCCCACACAGCTTCTACACAGGAGACCTGACCTAATTCCAACATCCATGAAAATGGCATCTTCCTTTGCAACAAGCCTAAGCAGGTAAATGGAATGGATGAATGAGCCAGCCTCTGCAGTGTTCACCATTCTTGTGCAATAATTGCTCTGCAGACGTTTTTGTGAGCTTGATGAATGTTTTATTTACATGGAAATGTCTCAGCTAACACCCACAATAAACACAAGGCGGTAGTCAAAACGTTAGTACATCTATTATCACATAGAGTGGGCTGAAAGATATGCCCATGTCTGCTGTGAGCAGCCTTATACTATTAGCACTGCAGTGCTTTACTATCCATAGAAGACAAGCCATACACTTTCAGATGATGGACCATGATTCAAGGGCTCCCACTCCCTGAGGCTGCTTATTTCTCTATTATATATTTGAAATCATTTTTAAATGATGTTTGCAATTAGGACTCTGAGGAAGATGCTCATTGGTAGGGGTGGTGCACAGTAAATTAGGTATCTGGGTTTGGCAGTGGTTTGGAGGTGTTGCAAGTACCCAGCGTGAGTCCCTGAAGCAGGTTTTGCTCTGCCAGAGATACATTATGATCATTACAATGGTGGGCAGGGAACTGAGAGGCTGTTTCTAATCGTGGCTTTGCTACCATGACTGCATGAGTCATGTACAGCTGGATCCACCCTGATTGTCTTCAGGTGTTTCACTGAGCAGCTTGATTTCATAGTCTCAGGGCTCTTCTGCAGCTGATGGATGCATAAGATCTCAGTCTCCCATTGGAGCTGCCTGTCTGTATTGTCTGACAATAAAACTCCCTTACACTCATAGTCTGTTCCTTATAGCTAATTGACTGAGCACAATTGCAGTTTACAATGACTGCAGAATGTAAGATTACAAGGTCTCTCTTATTAAATGTAAAGATCATCACCGACTAAGTTTCACCAACTGAATACTCACAAAACTAAGGTCACTGGGACTATATTTTTAGGGGATTTCCTCTGTTTTGCATGTGTAAAATGGTACAATGGTGTTACAGCTAATTCAGTAGAGACCAGCAGCACAGAGGAACTGAAGCCTTCATTACTGTTATATTTGTTCTACTCCAGATATTATAGCCTGATTCACATTAATAGCATTTCTGTAGGTAAGGCCAATAGTAGCTTATTGAGTTATGATAAATACCACATGCTTCAGGTAATCAAAAGATACTCAAAATGTTTAGGATTAAAGGCATAGTGGTTCCCTGCATAGGAAAATATCAGCAAGAAAAACCATGAATGCACAGGAAGCTTCTGCTAAAATACAAGTTTATGATGGATGGAAAGTGCTATGGAAATACTAAGGAAAATATTATAATTTGTTATTACAGCCACAATGTACTGGGTCCATTTTCTATAGCTGAATGTCATGAGTTTTTTTAATTCTTTTGCCTTATTGTATCTTTGAGGAACCTATAGCTGATCTGCTCGCTGTGAATCTGTGTCTGTGTATGTACACGCATAAGTACAGGTACTGATTTGCATGAAAGAATGCAATGGAAGCCTTTTATATTTAATGGAGGAAATAAAGGGAGAGGCTGTTTTGTCAGCAGTCTGAAGTCCTTTGGAATTTGGTTATTCAAATCAATTTGTAAACATGTTCTCCGAGGCAAAAAATCCCCCAAACTATTCCCAAATAAAGTATTACCTTGTCTTTTGATAGCCTGGCATGGCGTAAGATGTGGGGATGGTCTAATATGATTTGGAAAAATTCCCTATTAATGAGAAATCATTGATATGACACCTAATTTCTAGTCTGTCTGATTTTTATTTGTGGATTATTTTTTCCACTGACTAATACCTACCTGTCTCACTCATTTTAACACTATTAACACATCCAGTAACAATGCTGATATTTCAGAAAATATCATCCTTCGCAAAATTCAAGTGCTTACAAATATTGTAAAATATTGCAATATTTGAGTGATATAATTGATTTCCTTATTGGAATGTATGAGCTTAGACTTTGTTTACCAGTTATAAATGTGTGTGATATGGATGCACATAAATTTGTCAGAAACAGGAGAGTGTATACATAAAGGGACAAAGGGGAGATTAAAAGGAAACCACTGGGTCAATGTTCTGAACATTTTAAATGGTTATACACTAATTTAAGCTGTATGGGGAATAAGCCAGAGGAACTGGGAATCTTAATACATAATTAGAATTATGTCTTAATTGGCTTAGCAGAGGTTTGCTAGGCTAATTCATGTGACTGGAATATTGATGTAAAAAGGTATGCCTTGTTCAGAGAGGACAGTGGAAAAGAGAATTCATGGTTTATAGATCAAGGGCATCGTTGGCTCTGAGAGACAGAATTCAGTGTGAGATAGACTTGCTGAAACTATCTTGGTGAAATAGAAAGGAATCCAAAAGAGTGGTGGGATGGGCTAGTCTAAATGACCATCAAATAAGCAATATGAATGCCTTGAATAGCTACCAGAATGTTTCACACCCCAGGGGTTGTTGTCAGTGGAGCACATTGACACCAAACATCAGTGAGGACAGAAACACAGCAAGAATGGCAAATTCCTGGGTTGCTCTGAGAGTTGCCTTTTATACTCAAAAATTGGGATGGTTGATGTGAGAAAAAGTCTTTGTAGGTACTCTTCTGATCAATAGATATGAATTGATTGAGAAAATAAAGTAGGAAGACACAGAGAAGAGGGTGAATACCCTGATTCCTTTGAAGATAACAGAGGGAGAAGGAGAAAATAAAAAGCAAAAAGGATTTAAGAAAAAACACATTGATAAATTCAATTAATTGATAGAGGAGACCTCATAGGAAAAAAAGCTAGGGGGAAAGAGATCCAAAAAAGATGATTGAGACAACTCTGGGCTCAAATTATCATGTGGGAGATGTAGGAAGGTTAATAAAAGTTTGTCTGATGCATGAACCTCTCCATTCTATGAACGACTTTCATTCTATGAATTTTAGGAAACAGTGATAAAGACAGTGGAAGGTAGGTCAAATCAGTTGGAAATAATATAAGTAAAAGCACACAGAGACAAAGAAAGAACAAAAATGTTATGCAAAGGATTTACAGCAATACAAAAGCATGTTGGGTAGGTGCAGTAGTAATAAGATGAGGAAGGAAAGAGCATGAAGAAATAATTCAGCAAAACATGTTTATTTTTAGCTTTAATCAGTTAATTTGTTCACCATGCGGTCCTGCAAACTGTTGTACTGGCACAAACGAGCGGTAGTATAAGGAAAAGTGAGATGGCAAAGGAAAAGGAGGAGGGGGTTGGTAGCTGCCTAAAGCAGTTCTGTCACTAAAAGAAGGACCAGTGCAGGCCCAGTACTCCATGGACAAAGACAGAAGATAACTGATGAAGGGGTTAAAACATTAAATGTTTTTTTTTGCTTTAGTCTTCCCCAGAGAGATTAACTGCAATTGGACGACTAATAAAATTAATACCAGGGTTTAAAGAGTGAGAAACCAATAGTGAAATAAAGAAGGTATGGTAAGAAATTGTTTGGACCCATTAGATGTTTGTGAATCAGCAGAGTATGATGTAGTTCCTCATATAATATTTAAGAAACTAAGTATTTTGTTAAGAGTTATCTTTCAAAATTTTGGGGCCACGATAAAGTCCCAGTGTCAGCCCTCTTCCTTGGCTTCAGTAAGCCTCTGAGACATCAGTCTTTTAATAAATCTGGGCTTTACATTAAGCTACGATAGAAGCAAATGTCTAGAAGAATTTCCTGTTACTGAAAAGAGGTTCCACATGAAGGTTTGCAGTGATCTGATTTTGGTCATTTTTTGGTCTGATTCTGTTCAATATTTCACTGAGGACTGAGAAGATGGATCCCATCTAACAAGGAGAGCTTGCAAACATGTAGAAACAGTGCTATGTTTGTAGAATTAAAAATTATTTTATTAGATACACTGAAGATACTTCTGCCTGTCTGTGTCTGAATAACATAACAAGTTTTTACCTAACCTTACCACTGTATATTACAGTGAAAAAAAACCCTCATATTGAGGTGGGTAGCCAGACAGACGTGCATGTCAGGTAAATTAATTACTCCTAATTAACTCCTTAGTAGATGCAGCATGGCCAGTTTTGCATACCACATATTTTTATGAGAAGCAAAAAAGCCCAGTGAAAGGAAAGGAAAATGATTAGAGACCAAAAAAGTGTGTCCATGGAAGGAAGGCTGAAGGTAGGTAAGGGCTGAGACACACTCTTACAATTTGGTTATTAAAATACTGCTGCAAAGAAAATGTGAATATGTATTGTACATGATCAGCACAAGCAGAACAAGAAAACAAATATCCAGATGAAAATGTCTAGTTTAATAAACCTTTCAAATGCTAAAGTGTAGATAAACAATGGGAATTCTCCCTAAAGAGGCAAAGTATGTTTCTAAGAACACACCAAGAAAGTATCCGTGGGAAATGGCATAAATAGGCTCAAATAAGGGATGAATTAGATGGAATCTCAAAGTCTCTTCCATTCCAGTGCTCTGTCACACCATAATTTCTATCATCTGAGTTTTGAAAAATTTTCAACCCAATACATGGAGTTCAAAAGAATTATGAAAGGTTGCACTTCATAGACAGTGGGATTAATTGCACCCTCAGCATATGTGCAGAGAACACCAAGCTGAGTGGTTTGGTTGACACACCTGAAGGATGGGATGTCCTGCAGAGGGACCTGGAAAAGTTCAAGAAGTGGGCCATAGAACCTCATGAGGTTCAACAAAGCCAAGTGGAAGGTCCCACACCTGGTTGAGAGGGAGCCCCTGTATCAGTAGGGGCTGGGGAATGAAGGGATTGAGAGCAGCCCTTCCAAGAAGGACTTGAGGGTGCCAGTGGATGAAAAGCGGACATGAGCTGGCAAGGTGCACTTGCAGCCCACAAAGCCAACTGTATCCTGGGCTGCACCAGAAGAAGCATGATCAGCAGGTCAAGAGAGGTGATTTTCCCCCTCTTCTCTGGAGACACTACACCTGGAATACTGCGTCCAGCTCTGGGGGCCCCTGTATATGAGGGCATGGACCTGCTGGAGTGAGTCCAGAGGAGGCCACAAAGATGTTCAGAGGACTGGAGTACCTCTGCTATGGGGACAAGCTGAGAGAGCTGGGGTCGTGCAGCCTGGAGAAGAGAAGATGCTGGTGAGACCTAACAGCACCTTCCAGGACCCAGAGTGGGCTTAACAAGGATGAGGACAAACATTTTAATAGAGTGTCTCAGTTTGAGACAGTTTCCAGGGGCAGAAACCTCTGAGAGAAATCTCTTCCCTCAGATTTAATACCTCTGATTTCTGCAATAGGGAGAGACCAAATATGCCTGGATGTAAGCAAAAAAAATAACTCTTTACCAAGAAGAATGCTAATAATAATGCTGGTAAAACTGGGTTACACCAACCAATGAGAAGAAACTTCCCAAACCCTGCCCACCAGACCAAATGATGGCAACTGACCTTCCCCATTCAGAAAAAACACACACATGTCCACAAGATAGAGACAAGATGGCCACACTTCCATGTAGTTCACCTCCTCCATGACCGGAAAAACGTGGCAGGAATGGTTGGATCTGGCAAGAAACAGAGGATCGTTGGGCTTCTATACCAGCAGATGCTTGTGGTGCTGGAGTGAGGCTGTGATGCTGGTACAGGCAGTCAGAGCAGGGCTGCGGATTCCCAGGTGACTGGAAGGACCACAAGACACCTGTTGATCCAGAGACGAGATTTGAGTCATGCACTTTCAACGTTCATTGGTCAAAATGATGGTTCTAGTCCTGTCAAAGTCAAAGTGGTAGTTGCAGTCTGGATCCACTGAGGTTGTGTTGGAAGGTGGATAAAGGAAAGCCCCTTTATTCAGAGTTATATATGCTCAAGTTCAGGTAGGAACACCTCCAGTGCCTCCCCTGAGGCAGGGAGTTTTACACTAGATGATGGAATACTGTGAGTTAAAGGATATTTCAGGAGTGTTTGACAACTTCTAAGATGTTCCAGCTGTCTCTTGTGCCAGTGCAGCTGAGTCCATTGTAGCCCAATATGGCTCATGAACAAGAGATGAGAACCTTTAGGCTGGGTGTGAATGTTCTGGGGAGCTGAGCCATCTGTGCAGGAAAAAAGAAACCTACCCCACCTCACCGGGTTTGCCTCTTTTCTTATCTTGTTTAACACTCAGCTTGTAGCCTGAGGTGTCAGATGTGCACACCTTCAGCCCTTGGCCTGGGTGGCCTCTCTGCATGTTGTTAGCAAAGCACAGTGCTTATTGAGCCATGAGCACCAACACTCCAGTCTCTTACAGCACCTGGACAGTCACTGCAGGTAGTTGAAAGATTAAGTCACTAATCACTAGCAGTTCAGTCTCTTTAAAGAACCCAAAACACCAAAAAGGCGTATTTGGAGAAAAGCAAAAAGAAAATCTGGATACCACAATACTCCTGTAACCCAGGACACATGGCCTGTAGCAATAGGACAAGGGGTAGTGGTTTTACTCTACAGGACAGTAGACTTAGATTAGCTATAAGGGGGAAATTTTTGCCAAGAGAGTGGTGAAGTACTGGCACAGGCTGCCTGAGGGGTGGTAGATGTCCCATCCCTGGAAATGAGCATTCTATATTATGCTATATTTTCACTTGTTCATGTTCAAGCCCTTTACAAAAGAGACAAGTATTACTGCGTATGGACAGAACTGAGTACCCTACCAAGCAAGTAACACTGGATTGAAGAAATCTGGACCAAAATGCAAGTCCCTTAAATCCTCAAGTACTTGAATCCACCACTGCTTCTGCTAGGACAAAATATCTCTCAGAGTAATTGCTTGTTGGATTTATCTCTGAGAGGAAAGGCTCATCTAACACATCCTGAGTTTGCAAAACTGCCTAAGAAGTGGAATGTGTTTTCTGGTACATGCTGTTTTCAGGAGGATCCCTGAATAATGTGCAAACCATCCTTCATGAGATACTTGGCAAACATGGTCCCAAACCTGACAAGAAGCCCAAAATGAAGATTATTTTTTCTTTTGTTTTTAATTTTTTTCCTATTTTTACAACATGCTGCACTCTGTTGATTTGAGCCAAATAACTTGATCTGTTTTTTGATGATAATGTTTTCCTACCTCTGTAAGTAGTAATATGGGGTGGAGGTGTTGAGAGAGGGGAGGGAGTGATTGTAAAGGTGAATACCTCTGGATTACACAACAGCCAAGCTTGGTTGAAATCCACAATCACTGAGCTAGGCAGTACAGGACTCACCTGGCAAGTGCATTATGGTATGGAGTTCCTTTTGTCAGACAGCACATATGCAAGTATTCACAGCATGTTAACAGGCAGGCATCCACAGTGCTACCTATCACAAGAGCAACAGTGTGAACTCCACCTTCCTCAAGCCAACCTGACTTGCGAACACCTATGCAAATGGCATTGTTGAAAGGGCATTGCTTCTCTATGTCCATACACAATCCAGTTGTCCAATTTCAAAAAAGCCAAAATTCTTTCAAGAACAATATTTACACCTGCAAAAGTAACCATTGAGGCTCTTGCTAAAGTCAGTGGAAAACAGTAATTGTTGAATATAAGGGGAGACTTATTTAAAGGCAATTACAGCTGAAAAGGTCATTGCCTCCTGTATATAGCTGCCATATCTTTGTATATTTGTGTGTGCATGTATGATATCTCTTACTATGAGGAAAGGAGAGGGAGCAAGTGGTAGATGTCTATGAATATATCTATCTTGAATACAAGATCAGGAGCAGAAAGGCCTGGCAATCTGTAAAACAATCCATTCTCAGGTAGCTTCTAGCCCTGCTTTACCAAAAGTCTTCCACAAAGCAAAAACCCTTAAGTCTGAATTAATTTGCTCATATTTGAGACAGGTATGACCCTCTAAACAATAACACCATTGGTCCTCTTTAAAGCTCTGTTCTGGACATAGCTGTTGCAGAACCAGAGTAACATGTTGGTCCTGTGAGACTGCTGCAAATCCCAGGAGCTGGCAGCTTTCAGAGCACACTGTAAGGTTCTGGGTTTTTTCTTCTGAAGTTTTGGTCTATGATTAATTGGTTTAATTTTTCTTAGTAAAGTTCAATTTCTGCTTTACAGGCACCATTAGTATTTGAGTGTCTCCTTCTGTGGTGATGGATGCCAGGTGGAGTTGGGTGGCTTCGAAAATGGTTTTCCTGTCCCTACAAAACTCTTCAGTTTAAAAAAAAAAAATAAAAAATCGAACTGAAGTCAAACTGAGCTCTCTTAAGAAGAGGGGGGAAAGAACATGTATGTACTATGCCTTTATTAATTATATGGTTCCAAAAAGCCACTTCGGACATCAAGATCCTCCTGGGTCTCCTGTTTCTCTCCCTCTTGTTCAGGTGCCCAAGCTCTTTGTGAGAATAAATGCATGTTTATTGGAGCAACAACTTCAGTGTGCAAATTTCTCACATCCCAAATTAGATTTTAACCATGGGACTAAAGAGCTTGTCTCTTTTCTGGCTGAATAAACATTTCATTATTTATACAGCTACAAGAAGACCTTGCTGGTCATCAAGCAGCCAGGTCTTTTGGGGTGAGTTACTTTCTGCTTTGCAACCACATAGCTGCAGCCAGAAAGATTTTTTTTCTGACAAAAGTTTAGGCTGAAGCTGATACAGTTTTTTTTCTTACTGGCACCAATTTCAACAAACCAGTATTTTTAACATGAAAGACCAAAAAGGATATTTCATTCAAAATTGCAGGCCAGTAGTTGTGCTAAGCAGCAGATTCCATACAAATCCATGGCCTCCACAGTTTTGATTGTCAAAGTGTTATACTGTGGAATATCTGGAAATACAATGAACACACTCAAGGCTCCCAATAGCCAACTCTAGCTGCCCTGAGGCACTTGAGAATTGCTGGTCTAGACAAACCTGAAGGGGATTGTATATGGCAGGCTCCTGGTTCAGCTCTGTGAGCTAAATCCTTTTCACAGAAGATGAAAGCATTTACTCTTTAATTGAGATAAGTAGTTTGAGATTATCACATCTCATAAATGCCTAGAATCCTCAAGTGACAAGATGGCTGGGTGAAAATATGTTTTATTTTAAGTACATTGTTGTGCTCAAGTGAAAAAAAGCAGGATGGCAAAAATTTCAAGGGGTATTTTTAGAAAGGAAAACTGAGGGCTGCCATTCACACCATTGCTAAATTCTTATTTCTGTCCAAAGCCACATGATCTGAACTGTGGTGGGCTTTCTTATTTATTTATATATTTATTTACTTGTCAGGGGATTCTCAAAGCTTTTATTTTCACAAAATGATTGACTAAGCACAGTTGACTGCAAAGTTTTGACTGCAGAGTCTTTGCATTGCATTAGCACCTAGAAACATCAGTTGAGATCAGGACCGTATGTGCACACACGGCAATAGTGACAGGGAAGGCTTGTCTGATGAACTAATGATTTACTCCAGCCAAAAATGCAAGAATATGTTTTGATACTCATTTTTAAGGTGAGGAAACAGCTAGCCCAAGATCATGCAGAAAACTGTCATGGTAGAAACCAAATCAAGGTTTCTGTAGCTAATTTAGCAGATTATTTTTTCATTTCTAATTCATCAATGAGCTGAAAAACAGATAGATAGAAAAGTAGAAATGGAACAATGCCCCT
>JAOXXN010000001.1:88800073-88825255 GCA_026770055.1 Myrmophylax atrothorax
AAAAATGGGAATCTAAGTCTGGAAAATTTCCCGTAGGAGCAGGAAGCAGTCCCCTGGTTGTCCTTCACATCAGAACAAATAACATTGACAGGATGCTGCTGGAGCTGGTTGAGGTTGACCTGTTGGAGCGGGTCCAGAGGAGGGCCACAAAAATGGTCAGAGGGATGGAACACCTCTCCTATGAAGAAAGGCTGAGAGAGTTGGGGTTGTTTAGCTTGGAGAAGAGAAGGCTCCAGGGAGACCTTATTGCAGCCTTTCAATATTTAAAGGGGGCTTATAAGAAAGATGGGGACAGACTTTTTAATAGGGCCTGTAGCAACAGGACAAGGGGTAATGTTTTGAACTAAGAGAGAGTAGGTTTAGACTAGATATAAGTAATAAGTTTTTTACTGTGAAGGTGGAGAAACAATGACACAGGTTGCCCAGAGAGGTGTTGGATACTCTATCCCTGGAAACATTCAAAGTCAGGCTGGACAAGGCTCTGAACAACCTGTTCTAGTTGAAGATGTCTCTGGTCATTGGAGCAGAGTTGATGGAGATGAGCCCTTGGTGATTAGATTTTCTACTTTCTCATCCCAAGCACAATCTTAAAAGAGGAATAATGTTTCAAAACTATCTCAGATCCAACATTAGAGGAGTGTTAGGTGATAACCCCATTAAATCAGTTCAGATGTAGTCTCCTCATATAGGAAGTTGGTAGGTGGTAACAATATAGTTAACTTTCTTGCTGTTTTTATCAGGAATGACTCAGTGTTTTCTTCCCGTGAAGGCTGGGGTGGAGACAGAAAATACCAAAGTAGACGATGCTATACAAAAAGATCTGCAGTTTTGGATGAAAGCAAGTTCCTTTGTTGTCTTAATTTATCCTCACTTGTTTTACAAAAGAACTGTGTTAAGGACAAAGTAAAAATGTACAGTTATCTTAACTGTTTGGTCAAGTACCACTTATGTCCAGGCTGCGTCCTGCCTTTCTGAATGAAGGTGTTAGGAGAATTATGTGACTGGGAGGTGGAGAAACCCTTCCCAAATTTAAAGGTTTTCTTTAACTTTTGATTGGTTGGAACAACAGATGTATTAAGGCCACACAATTTGGATAACTTATAAGAAGTCCAGGAAGGATGACTCAGATTGATTCATAAGAAAATAAGATCAGATCTTCAAACCGAAACAGATAGAAACATAGGGAAAGGAGAATCCCAAAATAATCTGATAAAGCCTAAATATTTTCAAACCTTGTTCATAACAATTACTGTTAGTTTAGACATCATTTTGGGGAACCATTCAGAGAAGACTAAAAGAGTAGGAAAATATTTTTCAGAAAGGTTAATGCAAGACACCTCCATCTTTTCTTACAAGCTACTGTGGGAGATTTGATGAATACAGATAACAAAATTCCCTGAGGCAGAGATGCCAATTCTTTTTCAGTATCTGTCCAGTTAAAGCATCCTATCCAAAACAGATGCTGCTTTCCTCTTTGATAAAAGACAGTGCAGGAGCTCTAGATGGTGACTTACCTTGTGGTCTCCAAAGAGCTGCTTATTAATAGAAATTAAAGTAACCACCTCAGCCCAATTGGTATCAAACCCTTTTTCTCCTCTCCTATTAACTTGGGGTGAACATGGTGAGGGAAGGCTTCTTGCCAAAACCTGTTGTGCTAAGAGTCAGAAAATCCTGTGGGTTAGGTCTCTGTCTTCTTCAGATTTCCTTGGCAGGAATATGCGTTGGACAAAGCTCAGGGAATTCTAGCTAATAAATTATTATGTTGGAGGGACTGCTTACCCTGCAGCCATGCTAATTAGGTTCTTACCAGCAAATCAGGTCAGTTTATATTCTTGACTTTAATGTAGGACAGGCATATGGGACCACGTGTTGCACGGGCTTTTTTTTTTTTTTTAATTTGCAAAATTAGGCAGAATCATAGTTTTCTAAAATTTTAGGGTTTTTTCAATGTTTCTTTGGTGCAACACTGGAATACCAGTAGCTGCCTGGTATTTCTTGTTATTGGCTCTATATCTTGATGGTCCTAATTAGAAACACTTTGTGACTGATAGAACAGCTAACACCTCAGTAGGAAGGTACTGGAATGACACAGATGTCCTTGGTATATATTCTTCACACCCCAACTACTCTTTGAAAAAGTTCCATATGATTATTAATAACTCCAAGGCATATTATTTCCCACTTGAGAAACCGTGATGGAAAGTCAGAGATAAAGACAGGTACACTGCCAAATTATATATTGCAGAAGGATATTGAGTATATTCCAAAAAAGAAAAAAGTTCACAAAAATCTTTTACAGTAAAGGGTGTAGGTTTTAGAATCACCACAGTATCCAGTATTGCCAAGGACTTAGGATGACAGGAAAGCTGCTTTGGTAATCAAGCTGGGTAAGAAGAAAGCTGGGAGGTTAAAGGCCCCTCTGTGAGATGAGTAAGTGTATAATGGTTTCAGTATTCCTGTTACTTGTCTGTAGTTATCTGCAGGTGTCAGCTGATTCTTAATAACCCAAACACATTAATTCAAAATGGTTTTTATCCTTCATAAAGTATATTGGGTCCAGCAACACAGATTAGCTAATCCCTATCTGTGTAAGAAGAGCTATTTCTGTCTGAGTTTTATTCATAAAGGAAATTGTTCGTGTACAGCATGAGTCTCTCTCCATAAGTTATTATTGATATTTTTACTTTCTTATGTGTTTTTCCAATTAACTTTTTACAAGATTATGAGGCTTCATTTTCTAGATTTATGTTGCTGCCCATGTTTATCAGTGACCTGGGATAAAATATATGGCCATTGGCAATAGTTTGCAGGTGATTTAAAGTTGGGGAAGTTATTAATGAAAGAGTAGGAGATACTGACAGAGATTTATATATCTTGGTAATTTAGGTACAGACAAGTGATCTTATTTTTAATGTAAGGAAACATAAAGTCATATCAAAGAAAAGTAAAAGTGCAAGTTAAGGACTGATGGGATCATTTTGATTACTTAGAGAGGCAGCAGAAATTCACTGGAGGAAGGGTCTGCTGAATATATGCAGCAAAGAGGCATCAATAAGAAATGTCAGGAAGCTGACCGTAGGCAGAGACCTGAAACAAAATGGGTTTTATTTGCTAGGAAGGGAACAATCTGAGGAGGAGCATAACAACTCTCTGTATGAGGAATATATTTTACTTTCTTGTACATTTTAGTAAATACTTCTGTTCAAGCTGGAATTACCTACACCCCGCACTCTGTGTCACATGAAGGATCCTCCTAGTGTTCTGTCTTGTCAGTATAACTTCTGAATACACAATATACACCTATTTTGGTATTCAGCATCTCATTCTTGCAATCTGCCATGTGGATAGAGGTGATCTTTGCCCTGTGCATGTTTTAGAAATAGTGACATCTACACTTCCTGAACAGAGCTTTGATTTCTAAAACCATTCAGGATGTTTTGCAGGGTTGGGGTTTTTTGTTTGTTTGTTTGCTTTTTGCTCGTCAAGAGCTTGTTCAGAGGTACTTACATGTCCTAAATCTGAACAAGAGGAAACTGAACATGTAAGAAAGCAGGTTTTCTTATCATCATCTGGACTGATTGCTATTCTTCATGTTTTACACTAATCTGCATATGTACAAAATGAATGCAAATCACTTATAATTTGATAGCAGTTTACATGCCTGTATACCCTATATGTGACAAGAGATACAGAATGTGAAGGAGCAGAGATTCAAGTGTCTGCTACTGTGTCTTGATCGAACTGGAATTTATAAATAGATACAGAAGTGAAATAAATCTTCTAAAAATGTTCAACTCTGGAACCAGAAAATGGTTCTTTCTGATTTTGAGGGATTTGGAGTGGAGAAAGCATGTATTTGAATATACAGCATTTATTTAATCTCAAATTTGTTATCTGTTGCTCATCTAGAGAGATGTCAGTATAAGCACTTGGGTCCCATTCTGCGCTAGATTTGTTTTTTTTGCATTCTCCAGTTCCCCCTTAGTTTTCTGGTTTAGCCCAGCTGCTCCACTACCTTCCCATGATACAAAGTTGTGTTTTATTCTAAGGCAAACACAACAATCCTTTGATCTTATTATCAAGCAAGGAAAAAGTAAGGAAAAAGAGAAACAAGATTCTCTCTTTTCTTCAGTGTTACTGAAATGGCAACTGAAACTCTGTTCGCTCCTAGCATGAGTCTGTATTGCCTATTACATACCTCTTAGTGGAACTCTGTGACTAAACTGAAGTGGAGACATAAGCACTCAAGAATGGCTGTGAACAAACATGTGGACAGATCTGGAGGCACAGGTGGGTGCTGGCTTCCTAAAACTATTGTGCCTTGATTGAAGTTGCTCATTTATACATTCCCTCAAACTACAACAAAAATAAAACAACTTCAAACCAAAATAATTTGATCTGCTAGAGTTTCACTACCTTGGATGCTTTAAAAGAGCTGCAAACCTGATTAATGTGGCCTCTGGACGGAAAAAAATCATAGAATGGCTTGGATTGGAAGGGACCTTAAAGATCATCTAGTTCCAACCTCTTGCCTTGGGAACGGACACCTTTGACTAGACTAGGTTGCTCAAAGCCCCATCTAGTCTGGTCTTGGACACTTCCAGGGATGAGGCATCCACAGCTTTTCTGGACAACCTGTGCCAGTGCCTCACCACCCTCACAGCAAAGAATTGCTTCCTAGTAGTTACACAAAGCCTGCTCTCTTAGTTTGAAGCCATTCTCCCTTGTCCTATCGCACTAAGCACTTGTCAGTAAGTCCCTCTCCAACTCTCTGGCAAGTAAATGATACAAAAGTTTACTCCCTTTCCAAGGGACTTTCACAAATTGGGACCTGAAATACCTAATATATCGATTTTAGAAACACCCTACTTTTTGTAACACAGTGCCACTGGCAATTTAAAATGGAGATAGTTAATCTAAAAAGCAATTGTTTCTCTCTGATACCTTTAGCTATATTTTTCAATGCTTTTATCTTTGTCATTTTCCATTGTCCCAAGAATTGATTCTTCCACATGAAATTTAGCCTATACTCCATGTGTAAAATTTCCCATGAGTAAAACTAATAGTAAAGGCTATTACGCAACTTATTACCCAAGGCTGAGATAGTTATTCTGACTGTCTATTTTTATTTGATGCAATATATGTTTTTATCTTTGCCCCTGAGATGGGTTTTCATTCCCATTAGTCCAGTTACAGGCTAATGTGACGCTGCTGACATCACTGGAATGGTATGTTCACTTTCAGTGGTATTACTGAGTGGTGGATCCTTATAATCTGGAAAATTAGTTTTGATCCATGGACTCATTCATGTTAAACAATGCAATATAGTGTCTCACACAGTTATTTATGAGTCTGCTATACCAAGTGAGAAACAGGCTTCAGATTATAGGTGCTCTTCTCATTTCTCCAGGGTGATTGAAAAGAGTTTCATTGAGCACATTATCAAGTTGCAGACCATCACTGTTCTCTGCAGTCTCTGTTCCCTGTTTGTAGGTAGATTTGTGAGAAACAAAAGCATGCCACAATTTCTTTTCAGAGTTCCTCTGCTATGGGGAGACAGAAGGCCATTTAGTGGACCTGGAATTTATGTTTGATTAAAAGGAGTCCTTTGGTTAGCTCACTATTTGTACTATAATCACTATAAGGGTAAGGTAAGAAATGTTTGGTCTGTGTGGTAGGTCTGTAAGGACCTACTTACACAGGAAAAATAATTTTATCTATCAAGCTATTGTGTGTTGAGTCCAGATAGCAACTAATCCCCACTCAGCTGCTCAGTCACTCCTCATGGTGGGATGGGGAAGACAATTGGAAGGGTAAAAGTGAGAAAATGCATGCATTGAGATAAGGACAGTTTAACAGTTAAAGAAACAGTTGTGCACACAATCAAAACAAGTCAAGAAATTCATCCACCCCTTCCCATAGGCAGGCAGGTGCTCAGCTGCCTCCAGCACAGCAGGTCTCCATCATGTATAATGGGACTTGGGAAAACAAATGGCATCACTCGAAATATCCCCCCTTTCTTCTTCTCCCAGCTCTTATTTCTAAGCACAACATCATATGGTCTTGAATATGCCTTTGGTCAGTTAAGATCAGCTGTCCTGTGTCCTCTCCCAACTACTTGTGCACTCTCAGCTGCCTCACTGGTGGGGTGGGGTGAAGGGCAGAAAAGTCCTTTACTCTCTGTAAGCACTGCTCAGCAATGACCAAACAGTGTTTATCAAGAGTGTACTAACATTGTTTTTATTACAAATTTGAAACTAACTGCTGTGAAGGAAATTGACTCTATCCCAGCCAAAACCACTATGCAAACCCAGAGATAAAATGAGCAGAGAAGGGAGTGGAAGCTGGTAGAGGCTGTCTAAAAACCTGGATCTCAAGTGGTTTGGACCATGATGCTTTCCATGCTTCTGAAAACTTCATTGACTTCAGAAGAGTTATCTGATTTAAGTTCTGCCAGCAAATACTGTTGCTATCTTGAATAGTGTGTTTGTTGGAATGTCTGGTAGATATTTGGTAGTTCAAGGAATAGAGCAGCACAGTCCTGCAGCCTGTAATGTTGTAAAGTTACTAAACCATTTTATCACCTTAGAAATAGGAATTGAATTCTGCTATTACAATATGTTAAGTCCAGGTTGATACTGAAATTTGCAGGGTTTCACCCAGTTTGTGCTGAGCAGAATATGTCCAAAAATACTTGTCATAATCAGCTCACCTCCAAAATCTCTCAAATTCAATGTTGAATCTGCAAAGCAAAGTACCAAGGCTCGTATACCCTTCTTAAAGAGCATTGCACATCAGAGAACTGCAAGCAAGAGCCATTGATGCAGAATGTGCAATATATGTGTGTTTGAGTCACATCAACAGCAGAAGGTCACATTTAATTTTCTCCCAGAAGAACACCCTCTGAGCTGACACACGGAGATAAAGATACTACTCATTATAGCAGTTGTGATTTTTCTACCCAAATAGCTTGTGTGGGAAGGAGATCAGCCTCCAGTCCCTTGAGTACAAACCAATCTATACGGCAGCCCCTCAGCTTGCTGAGCCAGCAGAGCAGCTCCTGTTTGCTGCCTAATTTCAGATAAGAGTTAAACATAAATAATAATAATACCAAAAAGTCTGATTATCTCGCAAAAAGTGCTGCATGTAATCTTGGGGGGGAAAAATAACTATAAAAAGACAAAGAATAAAAAAAAAACAAAACAAAAAAAAAAAAAAAAAACAAAAAAAAAAAAAAAAAAAACAAAAAACAAAAAACAAAACCAGATAGAAGTCCAAACTGAGTGTTTAATTCCTGGCACTAAAGTATCCAGAATTTAGTCATCTTTACATCTAAATTAAAGACGTAAAATGCAAAACAGGGCATTTGGAAAATATGTGGGATGATGTCATTTTAGTTATATTTCATATTTCTATCTCAGGGACAGATCCTGGAGTGGCAAATCCTGAAATGGCAGTTCCTTCACTATCTTCTGAAAGAAATTATATATTGTTATACCGGTTGGGGATCTCATCTCATTAGAAATCTCCTGATTCTCCGAAATGAGTCGTGCAGTTGTCTCATGATTTGCCATCAGGACTTCCCCAATGTCTGCTCATTCAGGGCTCTCCCTTTGTCTACAGGCTTGGCAATAAATAATTACCTATCAGGTTCCCAGCATGAATTCTGGAAGGGTTGAAAGGGTTTTGAAATATAGGTAGGAAGAAGAGAAGAGGGAGTAATTAATATGGGATTATTGAGGAAAAGAAAGAGAGCAGATAGGAGAAAAATAGGCAACAGAACCAAGGAAAAGAGGGTAGGAGAGATGCTTTCATAAGCAGGGAACAAATTATGAGAACTCCAGGATGGGAATAATATTTCCTTTATTAGCAGCAGAATCTGGGGGGAAAGAGGTAAAAAGATGGAAAGAGGAGAAGAGACAGAATCCTGGAGGCAGTGAGGAAAACAGCACACAAGGAAGGTGACAGCTAAGGAGAATGATAGGGATCCAAAATCAGTGGGGAGGGACTGAAGATTGTACTTTTAAGGAAGCTAGTGTATTCTTGCCTCTGTTCCTTTTCAAAATGAAATGTTTTTGTTTGTTTGTTTGTTTTATTTTAAAATATTTTTTCAAGGTTCAGCATTATTTGAGTCATATGTATGCTATGCTTATGATAGCAATCATCTGTTTTGCATTTGCACATTTACTATGGATAGTTCTGTGTCTACTTTCTTTTTCTATTTGCACATATGAAAAACAGTGTTAAAAATGGTAAACTCAATAGATTTGCACTTAGGAAACTTCAGGAAAAGCAAACACTGTAATGCAGAATAATTCTGGTTTAAGCTGTTCTCTGACATCCCACAGTCTAGAATTGACAATCATGTTCGGGGTATGTGTGATTAAAGAAGCAGTGAAGCCTGGAAAGTAAAGAAAAACAAAGGAAGAAAGATTTAATTTGTGTGTATATCTGTGAATATCCACATTAAAGCAGAGAGGAGAATTCTTTTTCCAAACATGATGTTTCTCAAAGTTGTTCCAGCTCTTTAAAACATGAGAGCTGGGGAGGAGAATGTTACTTCAAGAGATAAGAAGCCTGGAAAGTGAAAAGGAACAACTCAAAACCACCTTCAGTTTATTTCTGGAAATCATGGAGAGAAGAGATGCTTATCTGAAAGACAGAGTATTACTAAGCAGGCAATAAACGAGTACAAAACCATCTTTATGGTTCTTTATTTTCCAAGTTAAGGCAAATGTATGTTGTCTTTCCATTGCAAAAGAGCAATTGAAAAGTATTGTCTCCATTTTAATAGTTTCTGATAGTAATTCCTTGACTCTCTGAACATAAAACATTTAGGAAAAAGAACAAGTACAGCAAGTGTAAGAAGGGGGAAAGCTTTTTCACTGTGAATAATATCCTGCTGTTGTTTACTTGTGGTCCATATTGAGTGACTGGACAGAGGTACTCAACCTTGAAATCAGTATGCAAACGTAGCCTTAATTAGGTGTTTTGGAGTTCCAATTTGCCTGTCCAGGCACCCTGCTGTTTTTCAGTTGTTTTTGTTTTTGTTTTTCTGATTCAACTTACCTAAAAAGTCAAGGGATAGTACTAGTAGTGTCATGTAAATAAATTTTGCTCCTGTTTTTTAACTAGAAAGCAAATAGAGGAACCCAAAGCATAGAGTGAGTCTATCAATTGGCTTACTTACTAACAGTTATAATGTCTTATTTCTGTGAAACAAAGGAAGGAAAATAATCCTTATTGGTACAAGCTGCCCACAGAATATCTGAAGTCTCTGTCTGTTGCTCCTGATTAGCTCTCTTCACAGGTTTCCCATAGGGAATGATGCTGAAAGCCCAGGGGGAGGTACTGGGGCAAGGGGGCAATACTTGTCAGTGTCACCAGCCTACTTGAAAGAAAAATGTGTTATCTGCATGTCTGTAGGGGACAGATGGGATTTAACTGTGTCTGTTTTGTGTGCACTTCATGTTTATCATAAATCCTAATGTTTCCCTTCATTGCTGAGTTCTGCTAAACCCAGAGAGGCTTTCCTATAGTTGTCTCACTGTAGCTCTTTTTCTCATTTTTCTTTCCTAGCTCTGTATCCACACATGTATGGGGAGGACATCAATAACTTACTTATCTTCTTTCTATAACTTTGTATGTTATAAAATGAGAGCTGAGGAAAGGACTTGAAAAGAAGAGGAAAGTGAATATATTACTTCAATTAAAGCCATGGTGAAAATCAAATCACACATAGATGTGTGATTCATTCAGACATATTTTTGCTCTATCTGGATCCTCCTGTTTTCTTATTTATAGGAAGAAGAATTATTTGCAGTAGTCCCCAATACTTTTCAAAGAATAAGGCTAAGTGTTGCTTTCCATCATTAGCAAGTTTATCGTCTATTAGGTTTTTTGTCTGACTGATTTTGGTAAAACAAAAAAGCAACTCAGAATGCTCCTTTTTAGGGATAAGAAATGTTGTACCATGCACTTATGTGCTTTTGCACAACAGAGGACAAAATTCACAGTTATACCCTCCACTCTTTAAAAAGCAATAAAATAATAATAAGGTAATAATATAAAATAAATAATAAAACAAAACCCAAAAAGCATACTAATACTAAAAATAACAATAAAATATAAAAATAAAATTTTCCTGGCTCAACCATTGACTTCAGACTTTGAGCAACCCATTAGTCTGACTGTCTTCTGCAAAGCGTCTTCTCTGCAGAACAGTAATGTAAAATAAACTATTTGCTTAAAGAATTTGGGGTCACCAGAGAAAAAGTACCATATGAACTTGTCATATTGTGAGGCAGAGAAATAATCACGAATGCCTAAAACCAATTGAGAAAATGAATACCTTCTTAGTTAAACCAGAAAAAAAAAAACACAAATGCAAATCTTTGACACCAAGATTTGGTGCCTCTTTCATATTGAGTGATGAAAGTTTATAAAGACACAATGAAACATAAAAGCCCTATGGCTTCTTTTGTTTGGAGAACAATGACTTTTGGATGCAATTAAAAGCCGAGGTCTGGAAACTGTGTATTGTGTTTTCATGGACATGTTTTTTTGTGTCTTTAGTATACTTCCCTCTGGTATTCTTTAAAAATATTGCAAAAATTCCTTTTTCATTTTTTGTTTTCAAGTACTCACTAAAAATTGCTATTATTCATTTCCTTCTAATCACATGTATTACAAGGCAAAGCCTGAAAAAAGATTGAAACATAATATAAGATGTGCTAATTTGATAATGAATAGCAATGCATAGTATGTCTTCTATGCATTTTTCTCATATAATTCCTCTTGATCCCTTGGAATATCAAGTGCCAAATGAAGCATCTGAGTTAATTTTAATTTTCTGTCTCCTTTTCTTGTGATATGGCTTTCTCAGATTTTTTAACTGTGGCTGGTTTTGATTCTGTGACAGTAAATGTTTCCTCATGTCAGGTGTGGATCAGAAGAGCAGTAGTGGCTGCATGCACTGTCCAGTTCATCACAAGAAATTTTGGCCCCTGGAGTTTTCAGTGTTGTTTGAGCAAATCATGTAGACTATGTACCCCAGGAGGCAACATTTCCACTTTATTCAACTTCACAAGTATAAGATGAAGGTGGCTGTCAAATGGGGTACTGAAATTCAGTGTCTCCAGCACATCACCCTTGTATGTCTTAGAAGCAGAGAATACTCTGTCCTGCTTTTTCTGTCACTGTCTGGCTTCCAGCAAACTGTCAGCGCTGTCCACATTTGAGCAAAATCTGGAGCTTGTAGAATAACTAAAATTCTATAATAACCAGTAGCATTAAAGTGTAAGTGGAGGGAATCCCAAGAAAAAGTTTTCTCCTCTGCATTGAAGACTCTGTGTTCCTTTCCAGGTTACTTGCATCCCTAAAAATGACTAGTATGGAAGAGTCTCCAAAAATGGACAGTGGAAAAGCATATACTTTAGACTAGACTCTTCATCTCATCATCCTGCAAAGCAAAGTAGATAAAGACTGGTGGTAGGGATATGAATGCCCCACTATAGTTCCCTGTGGTCCTATTTGGTTGTAATTAATACCTTATTAAGGGCTTGCCAGTGAATGTGTAGGAATTTATTTAGGATCCATAACTGGTGCCCTTATTTTCTTGGTAAAAATACTTGAGCTCATGGAAGACTATACAAAATTTAGTATAATTTGGGGTGGTGGTATGTTCTTCATTACTAGAATTACAATTTCTCATTGCATATCATGACACTTTGATTGTCCATCCAAGAACAGGCTTCAAAATCATGGTCAAGGCATTGCAGGTCTTGCAAAGATCAAATCAGCTGTGCAGAACTCAGGCATGTGAACTTAAGGAAGTTTTATTCAAGCCTGTCAACAGGTTCCATTAAAAGTTCACAATCTTTCTCTGTGAGGGCAATCTTTCTAGTACATTCACTGTAACTAACAAATGGTAAATAAAAGAAGGGCTAATATGGAGCAGGATTCATAGTGTGGTCTAAGGAGGTGCCAGCAAAGAGAGAATCTTCTATTCCCCAGTGCATGTCTTAGTTGTGTAGCAAAGCAAATATGAAAAGTCTTGCAAAACAGCCTTGACATCAAATTTAATGATTGAATTTCCATTCCAAGGAATGAAACTCCAGGACATTGCTAAACCGCTGAACATACATAACAGTCAATGCAAAAGAAATATCATAGCAACGTTATTTTGTAGAGCTGCTACCCTTTGGTTATGTGTGAGAGCCATATTTTCTCCCTAAATGTCACTCTACAATTTGCTAAAATCCTGGCCTCAGCAGAGGGTGAGAACAAAGCTCTCTTTCCCCTCAGAAATGCCAAGATTTTACATATCTAGAACCTTGATCTACAAATGTTGCCCATGGAGCCAGCAAAACATGATGAGGAGTCGAGTGCAAACATTGAATAAGCAATCAGTATGTCACCCCAGTGCAAAGTAGACAACAGCTTTTGCCTGTTACCAAACAACAGTTTACATCACTGATAGCTCGAGTAACTCTAGCCTCTGCTAAGCAAGTACTGTCCAAACTTTGGTTTCAACTCATCCAAACATTTCAAGTCCTTATTCTTGTACAACTTGAAACTTCTCTTATTAATTTCACATAGAATGAAGACTTAACAGCAGGTCTTAAGACACAAGAACAAGCATGCATCAACGTAGTATATATGATCTTGGTGGTAAGAAGGGTGACAACAAAAAGGTTTCATCTGCATTAACTATTCCCATTAAAATTGGTGTGTGAAGTATTGTAACTTGTTTCAAAATCAAATATAAACCCAAACTATTTGTGTAGGGTAGAAAGGAAAGCACTGAATTACGTTCAGGAAAATCTGTTCCTCCATGGTTATTCAAAAGGTAGAAGCAAAGCGAAAACATGAGTATAACATAGTCCACTTTTCACATAACATTATTCTTTTCCCTAGAAAGAATAGATTCACAGATAATAATTCTTTTTAGTCTGACATCCTTCTCCATAATTTTTTCTTTGTTTCATCTTGTTTCTTTTTCAAAGATTCACCTTAAAAGCCGAAACAATTTGGTGCCTGTCTAGATTGTCCTATATTTCAGTAGCTGCAGCTTTTCTCTCTGCCTTTTAGCACTTAGCTCTCCTGAATTGCCCTATCTAAAATGTTTCTGCTGAAGCTTTCCTAGAATTAGAGAGTCATGTAGGTTGGAAGGGACCTTGTAAGGTCTCCAGCCCAAGGTCTGGCTCACAGCTGTGTCAACACTGAATTGAGAACAGAATATTTAGGGCTTTCTCCAGTTAGGCCTTCAAAATCTCGAAGGATGGAAGTCCCACAATTCAGTCGGGCTTAAATATCTCATACTGGATTTTTTTCCCTTTTATCCAGATGGATCCTTCCCTGTCATGCACCACAACTTGGCTCTGTCTTCTTAATAACTTGCTCAGAACTGCTGTAAAGCAGCTGTGAAGTCCCTGATGAGTATCTGGACTGAAAAATCCCAGCTTTCTCTGCTTTTCCTTGTACGTCATGTGCTCCAACCTCCTGATCACCTTGGTGGCCTTTGTTGGACTCCCTGAAGTTTGTCAACAGCCTTCTTTTGTTGGGGGCCCAGCTGAATGTAGTATTCCAGATGTGGCTGCATGAAAGCCAAGTAATGGGGGCAAATAACTTCTCCTGAAATGTGTCCTTTTTTTTTTCTGGCTTCAAATCTCTTTTGATTTTTTTTGTTTGTTTGGGGGTTTTGTGTTTTTTTTATTATTTTTAAGAAAATAACCCCCAAAACTGTATAGTAGACATTTGGCCTATGCTGCATGTTTGCTGCTATTTAACTTACTCATTTTTTGCATTAATTTTCTCTGATTTTCCTTGCAGTATTTTCTTCCTTTTTGTGTTTTTGCCTTTTCTTCCACTGTTTGTCAGATATTTTCTCCTGGGTTTTGTTGTTATTATTATCATCATCATTATGGTGATGATTATAATGATGATGATGATGTTTCCAGGCCTTTCTGTATCAGCCTTTGTACCTCTAAAATAGCCAGCCTTGGAGTAGTTACAGGAGCTGTTAAGCTTGAACCATCCCCTGCCTTCCAACAATCTTATTTATTTCTGAATATTTACCCTCTAAGTTTAAATATTCTCAGCATCCTTCAACAGGCAGCATCCAATTCACAACATTCTCAATATGTTGATAATATAAATACTCATTTGTATTTTTCTCCTCACAACCCTGGATCTCAAATGGTATCTTGTGAGAAGAGTTTCATGTGGAGCTAGCTATGGAAAATGTCAAGTTTCTTAATGAAAGCAGGAGGCTGTCCAGTTGAGAAGGGAGAATTCCAGCTTTCTACTCCACAGAAGGCTTGCGGATTGCAGTGCCTATGCAGACATGGGATTTGAAGTACTATGATTTCTCCCCACCAAAACACTGCCGAAGCAGGCAGGAAAGTAATTAGGCCTAGCATGCTTTAATTACTTTTTCCATTTTTAATTTTTTCTTAACTTCAGGGGTGCTGGCAACCAGTGTAGTAACAGAAAGTATCTTTTCAGCAACAGAACTTCCATGTGTCCTCTCATGGTATACAGATGAGGAGGTAACTTGCTGGGATACTGCTCGTTATTTTGTTCTTAGCTAAATTAAACATGTAATAGATTTCCAAAGTTTAGGTTAATATGACTGTGATAATGGCCTCAGGGTCAGAATTGTATCTCAGTAAATAAAAAGATTCTTGTATCTGTTACCATTTTTACCGATACATTTTTAGAATTGCAGCTTCTTAGTGAAAGGGACATCTGCAGATAAGAGGTGGTTTTGGTGGTAAAACTTGAGTTTTGACCTGTCTTTTCCATGATTTGTTTGATCTTCAGAAGCTTAGCTCAATGGGAATCTGTGGGAACACACTGGGCAGGAAATTGGCAAAACTCAATGCTGAGTTTTGATTTATGATTTCCAAACTTTAATTTTGTATATCAGCTCTGAGAGAAGGAGGTTGAAGACACTTGCAGTGGCTACTTTCTGGTCATGAAATCGTGGTTGATATCTATTACTATAATACTGACTCTAAGATTGTTATTGCCTTTTGGGTCAATGAAGGACACAGCCTGGTAAGAGTTTGTTTATCCATTTATGGCTAAACAGACCATATAGCAGACCATATGTTCTAAACTTCCCTGTCCCTTTGCTTTCCCATTTGGAAAACAATGATAAAGAACTTGGCAATTCTTGAGATCTGCAGCTGAAAATCTTTGAATATTAGTTTGATTTTGCCTATCACATCCTGCTGCCAAGGCAATGATCTAAGTATAGTGGCAACACCTTTGCATGTGCTCTTGAGCATACTTTGCTTGAAAAGCTTCCAAATTACTGGTAGTTCATCCCTCTGCCATTTTGCCTCAACTTCCACCATCTTGTCTCACAAAAGGCAGTATTAGAAAACAGCACTGAAGAGAAATGTCGACAGGGGAAGGAAAAAAAGGTTAATTAATGAGTTGGAGAAGTGCGTGGATGTTTTTGTTGCTTTTTCAAAGTAGGACACTTGTTGAGATGTGAAGCTTAGCAAGGAGCAAGAAGGGGGAAAAAGCCCACCTCTGTTCCTTTGTACTGGTTCTTTCAGTATTCTGCTTGAAATTCGAGTGGCTGCTGGAGAGAAGCTCTTAACTCTGTTCTTCCCTGTTTCTTTGTGTCCCTGTTTGTCATCACCAGGGAAAGGGAGAATAAAGATTGAAAGAAAGGATGAAAAGCATTTAGAGATCACAGGAATGAAACCTTCAGACTGCACCTGCAAGACCAGATTGTGAACACTGGTTTCATCTTCCTCACCAGTTTGGGATAACAAAACATATACAGACATGGGAGTATGGTTAGGTGGCTGAAAATCCTTTGATTAAGTTTCTAGTATTTCCTAGCCTGAAAACTGGTTCTTCCCCTTCCTTCCTGCTGTTTCAGCACCTTTGGTTGTAGGTGACCAAAATTGCTGCCAACATGCCTATATTTTACTTCTTTTGCCTGTGAAGAACTTCCCTCATGTATCCTTAGGAGAGGAGCTTGGCAGCGATTACAAAAAAACTAAGAGAAGTGAATGAAATTGGTGAGGACTTGTTCTGGAAAAAAGTCTTGCAAAGCCTTTTATTGATAGCAAGGGCAATAAACACCTTGAGGCTCAGGCACATGTTGGAACAGGGGCTGTGCATTCATTTCTCCCAGGCGCCCTTCCTCTCCACCTGTTCAACCCCTCACATGCGCATTTCAATAATAGGAGGATAACAGACTGCTGAATTTTCAGGATCTGCATACAATGCTTGTTTCTTGCAGCGGCCATAGAAATTCTTTTTCACATCCATTATATCTTATTAGGGAAAGAGACTCAGTCATTACCAATATTAATGCCACAACAAAAGCATTTGGGAACCTGTGAAGTAGAGAAATACAGGATTCTCCCCCAAAAGGTAGGTCAATGTCGCCATGAATTGTTGTTTTTTCAAAGGCTTTGTTTTTTTATGGGGCAGAGATAAATACTAATATATTGGTACTTCTCTGAGCAGCCTGTTCCATTATATGAGTATTTAGCTCTGCTCCATAAAGAGAAAACAGAGAAAACAAAACAAAACAATCCACCAGTTTAGCTCCATTCTTTGCAAATACTCTGTGTCAGAGCCTGTTGGAATGCAGTCTAGTAGAGAGAGGCTGTATGTTGAAGGCTCTTGGATGAGTGTATTAAAGAGAGAGCTATAATAATTGAGAGCCCTCCTTCCATTTTATATCATTGAAATTTCACTGGTTTCAGTGAAATTGTTCATGGTTCTTGTCACTTAATTGAGAAAAGGATGAGGCCAGTAATCTCTAGTTCTGCACAGAGGTAAAGGCTACAATAAAGTATCCTGAATAGTAAAATAAGGTATGGATGATAGGTACCTGTGGGAAGATAATACATAAGCAGATACCATTATGCTTCCTTATAACTAGTAAAAGCCTGAACTATGGGTAAAATATGCAAATATCCATTTCTCTCTGAGAAAAGCTTAGTTAAGAGAAATGATCCCTCTTAGCTCCTCGGTCACATCATGTGGTGGCTCCTGAAGTTCTTGTGATAAGGACATGATTCAGAGAGACACCAGCCTGTCCTTTTCAGCAGAATTGCTAAGTAGTTTAACTGCTTTGCTGGCCTGAGCAAGATAAATCAAACCATCAGGTGAGGGATTCTGCTAAATCTAAATGTTCAGGATTGCAGCTCAGTTTGAAACTGGATGCAGCCTTGCATTTGGTGAAGTTAATTTCTAGTTTTCTTTAGTGTTAACAAGATGACAGAAAATCTTGCTGACTGTGTCCCATGTAGCCCAGTCTTAAACCATAAACATAAGTGGCAGCCAAGATACCCATAAAAGATGTTTAGTGGGATGGTGTGAGTGAAGGAACTATAATAGTCTCAAGCCTGCTGATATTTGTATACGGCCTAGACAGTATGCTGTACTGAATCCAAAAATATCAGAGCACTACTCAAGCCTTGAAAAAGGCTTAAAATTTCCATGCGATTAAGGTAATTGAAAGATGAGGCACATATAAACTAATTGATTTATCCAGCAGGGAGGAACACAACCCAAGTGCCCAACTTCACGTTCCTGTACTATAATTATAAGGACACTACATATGTTGCAATTAGATTGGACGATATGCAAAATAAACCCCTTTACAATGTTCTTCAGCTATGTTACCTTCTTTATGCTGCCATGCCAAAACCGTGGGGGTTGCTTATTTTACAATCACGGAAAGAACCAAAAAAAAAAATAGCACTGACACAGTTTAAATATTCAAAATAAATCATGAGTTTCTGTCATGTGGAAACAAAAAACTAATGATACAGTGAAAGGCTACATTTCCATAACTCTGACTTGCATCTACATATTTCCCATTTGAAAGTCAATGGGAACCATGTGGCTAAGTGCTATGTGACTCTGAAAAACACAAAGGCAGCCTGCCTCCTCCTTGGCAGCCACAGCTCTGTCCTCCCGCAGAGGAATCACCTATGTGATTTGCATCTGATTTCCTTGCTAACCTGCAAGAGAACTGGAGCCAAACAGGAGTACATGCATCAATGGGATCTGAATATTTAGCAGCATGAAAAGGAGGAGTAATTGATTCCTGTCTTAGGCATGCTGGTGTAGCTCCTCTTTGCATAGTCAGGAGGGAGATGGAATAGAGGTAATATATTCATCAGCTGTTGGCTACTCTGGAGGAGACTTTCAACCCTGTAAATATCTTACAATCATACAATTGTTTAGGTTGTAAAAGTCCAACCATTAATCCAGCACTGCCAAGCCCACCACTACACCATGATGAGTGCCTCATCCATTCATCTTTTAAGTATCTCCAGGGATGGTGACTCCACCACTTCTCTGTGTAGCCTGTTCCAGTGTTTGACAACCCTTTGGGGAAGAAATTTTTCCTAATAATCTAATTCTGAAGAGTTTCAGGTCAACGCTTCACATATGGAAATCTGGTTTTCCATCTATAGCAGGTTGACTAAAATTACACCTCAGCAGTGGGACAACATTCTCTAAAAGTAGATGGCTAAATAATAACATGACTGCTTGCATGCATTTCTAGTGCATATAGTTGGCCTTGTGCCACCAGAGTTCCTTTGTCTCATAAGGCATGAAGAAGATGATCAAATGTTCAATGTATAGATAAACAAACTAACGCCAGAATTTGGTTCTAGTCTCTGCAATATAGTTTTAAGTAATGTCAAGCTGATTCCTCGAAGGTGCACTCTCAATTTGTTTATTTTTTTATTCATTAAAGGCAAATCAGTTTCTGACTGTGCACATTTTGTCCTGATTTCTTTAGTACCATTTGATTAAAAAAATAAAAAGCAAAAGTGCTTAAATCTTTTTTCAGTTCTTTTGAAAGCTCTGTACTGCAAGGGAGAAATATATTAAATCCCTGCTGTTGCAGGGAAGTTTAACCAGCTACAGACTTTCCCAAACACTAGAGTCCCTTGCCAAGGACCACACTTTCTAGTCTTACAGTCTATCTGGTGGCATCAGGAGTAAATATAAAAATAAAATAAACCAGGATTTATGAAATGCACAAACGAAATAAAAAAATTTGGATTTAGGTTTCTTTCATTAAAAATGAGGTTCATGTGATTCCACTGTTCTTATATGAGTGATGTGGCACTCAGGGATGTGATTTACTGGTGAACTTGCAGTGCTGGCTTTACGGATGGATTCAATGACCTTAGAAATCTTTTCCAACTTAATTGACTCTATGATTCTTTTTCTCTTTTTGTCAGTGCCCCTATTACCACTTCTCTTCTCAGTCAAATAACAGTCCCAAAGGATGTTTGGGTCCTGCAGTTAACATGACCCTCTGAACAACCTAAGCCAAGGGGGCTCAGGAAGACTTTACCACATGCAAGAGAGAAGAGTGGAATCTCAGAGAGTTCTGGAACTCTGACTTCAGCTGGAGTCTGCTCCTTTCTAGACACACCAATAACTAATTACAAGACACAGCTCCATGGAAAAATTTCTGTTGAAATCAGCTTTTCTGACCCTAATGTTACAGTGGACCTGGTGGCAGCATATAGGCCATCGGGTTTGTGTTAATGCTGTGAGTTTAGCTTCTGTGAAACACAAACATCTGATTATTTCCCAGGGTGTTCTGAGTTATGGGAAATTAATTTTTGGTAAATATTTTGCGATCCTGGGAGTTATACAGCTGGGAAATCTTATCATTCATTATGTAGGGCCCCCTGACACAGAAAACCATTCTGCCCCATCTATTTGGCTAATTCAACACTTTTACGATTTCAAAATCAACATGCATTTATAAAATAACTTGAGTGACATTCGGAACTGTTATGGACCCTCAGGTTAGCACTTAAGGAACTATTGGCTATGTGGATTTAGTAATTTGTTTGTGGTTAGTGTCAGTTTTGTTGGGTTTTTTTCTGTGTTTTGATTCAGCAGATGTAAAACCAAGGAGTGTTTAGCTATCAAAAAGTGAATTTGATGTTGCTGCTTGAAAATCTAACACAGTGGCTTCAGGTTTTACTGACTGATTAAGCTCAGCTGCTGGAGGAGGCTGGATTATCATGTCATAAGGCTGCCTCTTCTAAGGCTCCTTGTAGGGCCACAAAAGATTAAAAGAAAGCTGAGGAGAGGGCAATTTCACTGCATTTAAACCAGTTTCCTTTATTTATTATTCAAGTGGCTGTGTTGTCTGTGAAATTTTCAAGTAGTGATTTCCCGGGGAAAAAAAAAAATCATTCCTTTTAGCATTTCTATCTCATTTTTCTTTTTAAACTTCTATCCTTATTTCACTTGATTTTAAAGCATAAATACACACTTCCTTGCTTCTTTGGAAATGAAGTGCACCTTACTCTGAAACACTCCTTTAGCGCATTTACAAATTATCAGATTTAACCTTAATGCTTCTACTATTAGAAGTGTCCCTGTTAATGGCAGGGAGGCTGGAATTCGGTGAGCTTTTAAGTCCCTTCCAACCCAAACTATTCTGTGATTCTCATTCTATTAATTTTACTTTATCACTGGAACTCTTTGCTGGTGAACAAGGGATGTTAAGCAATGAAGGAGGCTTGCCTTGAGAAGCAGGGAACCTGTCTTCTGAGCAAAGGAGGGAGTATCCAGAGCAGCAAGGGCAATATAAATTGCAGCCTTGGAATCTGGGTGAGCATAGGTTGGTGGCCTTTGTGGCAAGCAATTCATTATTAATTAAAGTGGTATTGTCAAGGAAGGTGCTGTGCTGCACTTAGACCCTGTCTGGGATAGATTACTCATCTCCAGTGAGAAAGATCTTAGAGGGTTGGTTTTCCTCTGCACACACAGGGTTATGTAAGATTTGTCATTGCATGAATGCCACTCACATAAAACTTTGGCAGCAAAGGGCAGGCTTTCCCTTTTGGCAGTGTGTTCAGAGCACCAGAGAATTCATCTTTCTAGTTATTCCACCATCAAAATGTCCTCTTAAGGCTTAAGGGAGAAGGTACACAGGGAACTACAAGCATGGAGTAGCATGTCTCCTTCTCAGCTCTCTTTGAGGTCTGACAGCTCATTTCATTTCTCCCTAGACTGGTGTCAGGCAGTGAGAAGAGGCTGGCGTCCCCCATCAACTTTTCCTTTGATTAGTTTCTTTCAGCTTTGAAAGACATCACCTTTGGGTGAAATGACCAGTAGAAACATTGAAATACACTTCCATGCTCAGCCCTCATTAGAGTCCTGCAGCTCACTTGTGCATTTAATTAAATTGAATTTCAGCTTAAACTTTAGAAGGAAAATGTTGAAGGAAAAGCTATAGGAACACCACGGATGGGGAAATCCTCAACATTCCACAGACTTACAAAGAAAAGGCAAAGGTAGTTGGTTGGCTGCTGTGTGGATTTGAGGTCCATGGAGGTGGAGAGGTTCATGGTGGGCTTTAGAGGGGAGGCTCCCCATGAGCCCCAATGCCTCCATGTCCTCTGTATAGAGGGAAAACTGGGAGAGCCGAAATCACCACACAGCTGGGCACTGCAAACTCGTAGCATACCAGAGTAGGTGATCTCTCATCCTGCTGCTCAAATTTAGTAGTAACACTCACATCACTGCTGAAATCTCAAGATGGTGAGGAAACAATCAAATGGGAAAGCACATCCTGAGGTCTGTAAGGACTGGATACTTTCTGAAAGCATCAGTTGGGCTGTTGGTCCCGGTCTAGAAAGGATGCATAAGCACATGTTAACTTTAAATGTTTGCTGAAATACCACAGACATCTTTAAGGTCTTAAAGATGCCCTAACATTGAGAGATTTCCTTTGGAATCCGTATTACCATTTCTTTCTTGCCCAATCAGGACTCGGGTCCTTTCTTGTCTGCAAGTCTAAAGCTGCAAGGGCAAACACTACCATCTGCACTTTTTTGTCAGAATTCAGACATTAAGGGAGAAGATTTACAAAGGAACACCAAAATATTAAGTAGACTCTAAAGTGCTTTGTAGACTTGCCTTGATTTGGGTCTCTCATGCTTTTTCTGGTTTTGCAAATCTCAGAAAGCACGTGGTGGTGTTTGCACCCCTCCTGTCCTCAGGCTGCAGGTCTAATGAGGGAGGTTTTATCTATTTCCCCCACTTCTCTTGTTATATGCAACCTGCCATAGTACAGAAGATAACTTTGGCTATGGTAATGACTTATTTAGCATTTGATTATGAAAAGCATTTTATTCCACTTCAAATATTCTCATCTTTCCACGGACAGCCTCAGCATGCTATCATCAATCTTCTTAGACATTCCAGGAACCATATATCTAAAGAGTGCAGTATTTACTTTAAAAATATATTGTTTACCTTCAACCCATGATCTCCAAAGAGGTTCTCTCAAGCTCATGAAATGACTTTCAGACTAAGAAATGAAGGGAAAAAATATTGCAGAGAGTTGTTTATTTTATTTTATTAATTTGTATGATATGTGATGAATACTACATACTATATATGATATGTTATATATTATATTCTGAACATGCATGCTGATAGGAAGATTCCAGCTGCTTTTGAAGGAGCACAGCCAACTAACATTATACTGTAAGCAAGAATTTTTAAAACGTAACTTTAAAAATGCTAGTTTACACATTTACTTTTTTTAATTTTGACTGAATTTGGAAAAGAAAGATGTAAGAAATAAAATAAAACTCCGAAGAACAGTTTCTTTCTGCTTTATAGTCTACTTATTTTTCAGATTTTTAGAACTGAGAAATCTGGCTTTCCGATATTCCAGGCAGAGACTGCTTAAGTAACATCTGGGGATATTTTCACGGGAACTTTTGTTCTTTTTCTATTTAATGGAAACTTTTGTTCTTTTTCTATTTGAATAATTTATTAATATTACTAAATATGTCAATAAAGGTTTATTGAAACTGAAAGTTTCCATTTAGCAACCCTTCAGAGCAGGGTAGTACAGACTACGCAGTACAGACTATGTCTAACAGTGTCTCCCCTTCTTCCCATTTCACAAGGTGCCCTGTTACAGGAAATTGAAATGAGGTTTTTGTTAAGTATAATTTCTTTCAGTTGTAGGCATGTTGTAAGATGCAAGCAGAAATATGTTCTTTGCTATCTTATTCTCCAGATCTTGTTTACAAGATGGAAACAAAACAATTAGGTGATGAGTCTATCTGTAATCTTTGAAGGGAGAAAATAGAAAAGGTATAAAACCTCTCAGCAATTTTATGGTTTAGAAAAAAAAAGTAATAATCACACAGCACACAAGAACAAGGCTAAAGCTAAATTTCTTTTAAATCTTAAACACATCCTGTGCAGCATTTCAGACTACAGCCAGAAGTGCTGCAAGACCAAATCTTCATTGAGCTCGTCTTCATAAAACTTTAGATTGAATACAATTCCCTGAGAAGCTCTGGAGACAAGGGCAAAGCAATTCAACAGTGGCACGTACATTTTTAGAAACTTTTTACAGTCCTGGCCATTCTGACCTCTGCAACGGTCTTGCTGTTGTTTTAAAATAGTGGAGGTTTCTTTTTCATTTTTCCTGCTTCACATAGTTGTTTACGTGACATGATGTTTTCCTTTGTTCTGGATCATCTTGTTCAAAAGCATTTCCTTTGCCCTGCAGAAACTGTGGGGCTGTGAAGAAAAAAAGCTTGTCAAAAGCAAGTACAGCCACTTTCACAGGTCGGTAAGTGGGTACTGCCGGCTCACGACTGCAGATGAGTCCACACACTTGTTTTGAAGACGCAGAAATACTTTGCTGCTATTATTTCTCATAGTCTTTTTCCAGTTCGGATTCCAGACAATGCCAAGATGAGCTCCTTTGCACATGAGTAATGGGAGCCCTTTGCTGTCCTCAACACTTGGTGACCTAAGAGACAAAAATGGCGCAGGGGTTAAGTGATATGAGAGAGGCTGTACTGGGCATCAGTGGCAGAGCATTAAATAAATCCTGCATCTCAAAGCACGGGCTGCTTGGCACCTTTCCTGCTATATCTGGTAATGGTCACTGCAAGGAGGATGACAATGCTCATGGGACTAGCCCAGCTCTTCCCAAAACTTGCAGGTACAGGCTGTGGCCTGAGACTTGCCATAACCACTCTGCCTGCTTGACTTATCTTTACTACTTAAGGATTAACACCTAACAGTGGGTGCAAGTGCCTGGAGGCACAAACCTGTTGTTTTGTGTAGTTAGACTATAAAGTAGCCTGCATACTTTGGAGTACTATGGCTGAAGCTTTGAAAGATGCCTGTGGCAATTAGTTATCCAGATGCCATTGAAAGTCAATGAGAGCTGGGTGAAATCCTGAGAATGAGTGAGTAGCCAAATGCTACCATATGGTCATAATCTTTTCCTCAGCCTAGCACAGTGTTCAGTTCAAAATGGCAGCTGAAGAGAGGCTTCAGACTGTAAATAGCAATTGAAATAAGCATAATAAATACAGAAGTGTCTAGCTCTAACTGATGTGCTGCAGACATAATGACATTAGCAGAGTAATACAGTCCTGAAAGTTATGTGTTAAGCCTGTCCAGGTACACAGGAATTTCTAGCATTATTTTTTTCCATTCCTTGCTCTTGTTGACAGTAAAGGGAAAAAGAAAGATCAAGGTGGCCATGTAAGAACTTAGCTTACCCTTCATATTCTTCCTTCTTGGGATCGTGAACCAAATCAAAGCAGAACTATTAGTTTTTGTCAGTCTCCCATTTTCTCCTCAGATGCAAAATTGGCCTTTCATTCAGATGATTCTAGCATTTATTCATGCAAAAGCATGGAAAATGAAAGCATATGAAATGTTCATGGCCGAGTTGGATGGGGCAATGTGATGCAGAGGTGGAAGTTGGAACTGGATGATTTTTAAGATCCCTTAAAGCCCAAGGCTTCATATAATTCTGTTGGGGGAGGGCGGTGTGGAAAAAGTAACTGCATTTTTCATGTGTACAAAACATAATCCTTCCTGTCCTGTTTATTCAGGGAGCACTTTGGAAAAACCCAGACGGGTTTAAGATGAAGCAGGACTACAAGAGATCTTATTTCTCCCTACTCCTTGCACATATGAACCACAGCAGGGGAGGGATGCTTCAGTGCCCTATAAACACCTTGCTTTTGTCTTGCACTGTTCCTGTGAGGAGTTGCAACATGCCTTGTAAAAGCGACACCACTGGAATTGTGCTGTGCAAGAACAAGAGAAAACAGAAACACAACCCCAAGCTTTAACTGCACATGTCTGACAGCA
>JAOXXN010000001.1:88825355-88855401 GCA_026770055.1 Myrmophylax atrothorax
AGCTTATTAAACTCAGAGCTGTCATCAGAAAAGTGAGAGCAGGCACAGGGGTGAAAAAAAAATGTTGTTTCTCACAGCATGAAGGAGAAATGTTTTCTACTAAGTGAAAGAAAACAAGGCAGAAAAAACAATTCCTGCATTGGGGGAAGTTCTTTTTATACAACTCTGGTTTGAGATGTCAGTTGTTAATGTGGTCTCTACAACTTAAATCTCCATCAACCTCATCAACCCAAATATTTGCACTTGCTATATTGTTCAGCTAAGGCCCCTTGATCTGTCATATTCCTGTGAATCGTGTTTTCTGTTGGCTCATTCTTTGGGACAGCTTGCCTCCTTTTGGATTTGTTCTTAAAAGATAATATTGACTTTAGTTTCCTTTACATTGGGCAACAGCCTTTTCTCCTAAAGCCTGCCTTGGCTTGTGCCTTGGGTGCATGCGTGCATATCTGTATATGAGACAGGCTGCTCTCAAAGGCTCATTTCCTGATGGTCTTAATGGCAAGAATAATTAACATCATCTTCCCAGGACTACTTGGTGCCCTGTGTCCCACTGGCATGTCCTGTCTGCCAAGACTTTGGCTTAGATTGAAGAGTCTACATGAACTCTGAGACCTCAATTTGCTTGCATTTCATCCTCATACCAGGTTCTTCTGGATGCCAAAGAGGGTAACAGAACCCTCAATGCTAAACCTCATTGCACCATGCAACCTCAGCAGGATAAATCCCATGAACCCCTATGAATCCAGAAACCATCTACATGCAAGGATCTACCTTTGTATCCACCTGCTCCCAGAAATGATGGCTCTGGGGAATGGTTTGCCTACATTTCTTTGATTGCACTCAGCTCTCATCCTAAAAATTCCTCACTGGCCACCAGAATTTCTACTGGCTGCTCACTACACTTCCCAGATCTGATGCTGAGTGCTGCTGCTCTGAATGCCTCACACAAGTGCATGAGCAAGAGCAGCACTCCAAGAAATGAGCAGCAGGAGCTTTGCCTGGCCTTCTCCTCATCGTCTGCTTGCCCAGAGCTGGGCGATCAGGAAATGTCATGCCTTAGCTGAGAAGCAGCAGTGTTTGCTGCTGCACTCCTTAGCTCCCACCCTCCCAGGCCTTGAAGGCTCTAAATCTTAAGACTGATGAGTAATGTCTTTTCTTCATTTTTTCTATTTCTACCGTTGTGCTGGTGCACTTAGCACTCAAACACTCTCTGAGATTTCTTTGCATTGTGGTGGAACATATTGTAGAGGAAAGGATCAGGATTGCCTCTCCCTGTGGAGCTGTGGTGATGGATGGCAAGACTTCCTTCTGTATAAAACACAGGCATGCACACCATACTCCTCTGTAGTAGTCCCTGTTTTTTGCTGCCTCATGCTTGGCAGTGGGACCAGCAGAACCCAGATGGGGTTGTTTGGAGTTTGAGGGATGACAAGATTCCTTTTTACTTTTATTTTAAATTTCTTCACTTGTTTTATGAACGACTTTAGATAAGGTAAGCTTTGTTTTGAATTTCTGTGATCTGTTGTCATGTTTAATACTTTTAAAAAAATTAATTTCAACTACTTGAAGCCAAATTTATTTCAATCCTATTTCTTATTGCCTCCTGCTTATGTATGGGAAAATTAAGTGAAATTCTCATCTAGACAGTAGTATGTGAAACTTTTTTTCAGAAATAATGTAGACATGAAGAGATAGAATTTTTTTTTCCTGTTAGCTTCTTTTGAGACATTGAGAAAAGCACTAGGTTCATCTAGAAACTGTTCTCAGCATCAGCATAACCACACAGAGAACTTCAGTTGTCTCATAGGCTCACCTCTCTCTTCACACCCTTCTTCTCCTGGGGAAACCAGTATTGTCCATTGACTTTTAAAAGACAATTCAAAGGAATTGCACAACTGTATTCACCAAAGAAACAAGATGAAGTTCACACTCCCTTCTCCTCTAAAGCACAAATCCTGAAACTGAGTTGCTTGGTCTGCGTAGGAGTGAATTTCATTACACAAAACACCACAGAAATTCCTTAATAACAGTCAGACACATCAGCTAAATTCCACAAATTCAGAGAGCTCAGAGACATCATATTTTCTTTTTTTTTCCTGTAATATGCTTCCTGCTTTGTAGAGATGATCCTCATTCTTCAATTATTTTCCCTTACTCCCAGACTCAAACAGAAAACCAGCCCACAAAAAAAGAGTACAATCTCTGTGCTTCATTGGATGCAGAAAATAAATGTCTTTTGCACCCATTACTTATCCATCCTTGCTGTGTGTTTTTTAGCCTACCTCCTATAAAAAGAAGAAGCTAATTTATAATCATGTTGTTTGTTGGAAGTGTTTGTTCACATCTGTTTGTCGGCAAGTTTTATAAATCAATTAGCCACAGACAGACACACTCTGTAGCTTTCTGTGTTCCCACAGATGTCTCTTACTCATCAGCAGAAATAACAGTAGCCTTCGCTGACTCCTAATTTGGGTGCACAGGAAAAAAAATTAAGCATGTCTTCTGCACATGTGTATCAAAAGTGTTCCAGTTACCTGGCAACCAACCAAAAAACTATGCTGGAAAGCCAAACACCTGAGTACAATGCAGTACCATTAGCATATATGTGCATGTGTAAGCCGGAAGAGATATGTGCAGAGTTATTTTGGTATTAAAGAGTAAGGATTTGAGGATTTTCTTAAAATAACCGAGTTAGTTTTATTACCATTTTTGCAAATGTGAACTTAGGAGTAAGGTGGAGGAAAATAAAACTGTGTTTGAGCTGGAGAGGGATTTTGGGAAGTCGCAGTGGTATGTTGCAGTCAGAGGGATTTATGGAGAGTGGTGAAGTGGCAGGTAAAGTTTACAAGCACTGCACAGGAGATAATTGCACTCAGCTGGTGCTTTACCAGCATACTAACTCCTCTAGTTTGCTTGAAAACTCGTAGCTATATATTCTGTCTTTTCTCAGTACATATGGTTTCAAATCCTCATAGAAAAAAAACCCAACAGAATGTCTTGAGTTGGACGAGACCCACAAGGATCATTGAATCTAGCTCCTGGTCTTGCACAGGACAACCCCAAGAATCACACCATGTGGCTGAGACTGTTGTCCGAACACTTCTTGAACTCTATCAGACTTGGTGCAATGACCACTTCCCTGGTAAGCAGCTATTCCAATGTCCAGCTGCTTCTCCCAGGGTGAAGAAATTTCCCAACATCTATCCTAAATTCACCCCAGCACACCTTCATGAGGATTGATCTCTCTTTGGTTGCAAAGCACTTTCTATGAAAATCTTAGGCTTGTCAGTCCTTCAGCTTCATCTTTTCCTGAACACTATGGAACAGGGGTGGACAATGTATGGACAAAAATCTCCATCTGTGCTAAGCATAGAAGGAAGATGATTGGATAAAGACACTTTTTCTTGAGTGTAGATAAGTGTGTGGTTTGAGAATGACAAAGAGTGGGATGTTTGATAAAGAGGATGGAGAGAAGGTGAGATACAATTGAGAATGGAGAAGTATGGCTGAGAGAGAGGCAGAGGGACACAGGGGGACATGGAGAGAGGAGAGGCTGGCCACTGGTAGGTGGGCACCTTCATCTTCTGCAACTCTGGCCCCCAGGCAGGGTTAAGGAAGAGGAGATGGATGCAATAGGGTGTAAGCACAGGTAGAGATCACCACACCAGGCAATACAATCAGGCTGTGAACCTTGGGCAACTACAGCACATTGCATGATTGAATAAAACAGATGTACTGGTCATTCCTGTGTGGTCTTTTCTCTGGTTTACTAAACCTTCTATTTCCTCACCCTGACTTTACTTTCTTTCCTATGGAACAGTAAAGGGCTTAATCTTTAATACCTTCCAGTAATAAAAGTGTTTTAATTAACATTAGTTTGCAATGACAAGACTACAAGTAATTAAGTTACACTGGGATCTAGTTAGAATGAAATTGATACCAGGGGATAGCATAAACATAAATCAGCATTCAAATAAACTGAAATCAGATTGCTGTAATTAAAAGAAAAATCCATTGGCATTAAGACATAAAGGTAACAGATACAGATTTAATAAACATAGTGAAGGAGAGGAGTAGAGCCTAGAAAACTATAAATTGTTCCTCCCCAGATACCCGCTGTCAAAAAAAAACCCCAAAAAACCCCAAAATAATGAAAAAAAACCCCAAACCAAAACAAACAAAAAAAAACCAACAAAAAAGATAATAGATCACAGTTTAGTTAGTATTAAGGAAATACACTTACATTGGGATGGGAGAGAAGTTAGAGAAGATTACGAGTGTCTCTACAGAATGCCATTAACTCGATGCATTGGAAGTGAGTTCTAGCTAAAAAAGTAATTACTGGCTACCAAACCCATCTGGACTCTGCAATCAAAGGACAAAGAGGGAGGAATGAGTTGAGGAGAAAGTGATTACTTATCTGAAGTTAAGACTAGCATGTGCAGTCAGGAGCCAGAAGCAGGCTGATGCATTTTTTTCATGCTACAGAAAGATCATGCCAGCATATGCCTACCAACTCCTTCTGTTTTCTTTAGGCAGCTTACTACTGTAGGACATGACATTTTTGTATGATTAAAAATGATTCATTAGCATTTTGGATTAAAGGAATCATAGAATCATGTATCTTCTTTAAATGTTATGGCAATTAAGATATACTAGAAGAAGTGCCCTATTTTTTTGTTTGTTTCTTTGCAAGACAATAATCTCCTTTCAGGGAATGTAAAGGATTTGGAGGAACTGATGTAGGAAGAAAGATTAAGAGAACTCTGTGTGAAGTGATTCCGGTTCTGTTGGGACCTCTGAGAAAACCCTACTGGAGCTGGGAGTAACTCACCAAGAGCACTCAGGCAGGTTACAGTGACAGTCATAACATAGTAAATATTGCTTTACACTCTGCGTCCTTAGATTTTCTACAGTCAGGTCTTACCTTCAACAGCAGGGTCATCCAAGATGAAGTTGTAAAGGCCATTGTGGATCAATGCAGCCAGGGAATAGAAGCACAACATTATTTATGTACTATGCAACAGAAAGTGTCAGGCAAGCTTTATAGACAGAGCAAAGATGTGGCTGTGTTTAGAGCTTGCTGACTAATGTGAAAGTTTGCTCAGGACTGAGCTTTCTCTATGGGGTATTTTTAGTCTGTGCAGACAGCCTGCACACAATATGGAAACTCAATCCATCTCACCCATTTCAAACCTGTTAGTCATACCTGGTGGATATGAAAACAGGTTGAGGGAGTTGGCGTTGTTCAGCCTGAAGAAAAGAAAGCTCCAGCAACACCTCAGTGCCCCTTCCAGTACCTAAAGGGGCTGAAAGAGGACCGGAGAGGGTCTTTTGAACAAGGGTATGGAGTGACAGGACAAGGGTAAAAGGCTTCAAACTGACAGAGAGCTGGATGATATTAGATATCAGGAAGAAATTCTTCCCTGTGAAGATTGTGAGGCACCAGTACAAGTTTTCCAGAGAAGTTGTGGCCATCACATTCCTAGAAGTATTCAAGGCCAGGAAGGTGTCTCTGCCTGTGGCAAGGACGTTGGAACTTCTTGGTCTCTCAGGTCCCTTCCAACCAAACCATTCTATAATTTGATGTTATAGGAAGTCCATGAGTCATAGGACTGAAGTATTTGGGAATCTTGAGATCTACCCCACTTGCACTGATGTGTAGATACGTCGAGTAGGTCTCATACCTACTACATGCGTTAGACTGTTAACAAGTGCGTGGGTTATCCAAGGTACATAAGGAATGATAGGGACATCCCAGCTGAGTTACATACTGGTGCATCCAGCAGAGAGTTGACCTGCACTTGTGCAGAAGACATTCAGTTTGGATTTCCAAATATTTTATAGTCGTAGAATGGCTTGAGTAGAAAAGGACCCATGGAGGTGTTTTTATCCAACAATTTTTTCTAGGTAGACATTTTTTTCCAGTCATGGTAATGGATATTTTGAATTCCAAATAAATGTCTTTGAATTATATGTCTTAAAAAACCCAATTGATTAAAAGAGAAAGTGTCTGCCTCTAAATTTTTGAGATTAGATGAAGGGATTTATTTTAAGCAGATGTAAAAGCATGAGGGCATGTTCCTATTCTGGGCCAATACTGGCTTTATTTATTTATGATATTTAAAACAGTATAAAGTTAAAGAAGCAGGTGGAGTTTCTGATTCAGTCAAAGAACCTGAAGCAGAGTTTATGTCACTTAAGTAATATGGTATATGTATGTTAAGCACCATGGCTCAATGATGGTAAGATGGAGGGAGAAAGACAGAGATCTGATTTTTAAAATTGAGGACAGATAAGACAAGAATTGTAGACAAGAGTAAATAAACTTTTTGACAGTGGCAAACTGACATTTTCTTTTGCTTACTTAAATGTAAAAAAATGATGAAATTAGTGGATTTTTATAAATGTGAATAGTGCTCATCCCATTCAAGTTACTGGGAGTTTCACCATTAACTTAGTGGGATTGAGGTTCCAGTTCCTGTATTTATTCATCAGAAATATATTTTTATTGAGTAGTAACAGAGTGATATTACACTATGTATTAGATGTTACTTGCACACATCAAAGCTGTTCCTTCCATAATGATCACATTACTTGGCCTAGGATAATTAGCGTTAATAATAGTGTTGTCATTTGTGGGATAAGAGTCAAGATCAACCAAAAATTAACAGAATAACTTCTTGACTTAAGTCAAGGAGGCACTATTCAACCTTACTTGACCACACATTCACCTCCTCAGGCTAAATGAGAGCTTGTAATACAGATCTGCCACTTTCAAATCAGAGCATCAGGCCTAAATTCCTCTCTGCAAGTCAGTGGATTTTTCTAGATGTGTTTGTGCCCCTGGACAGAAGAGCACAGAGGAATGGTTTGATGAGAGTCCTTCACTCGTTCTTAAAATGCTGACCCATGGAGCTATCAGCTGGCAAATGTTAAGGGGGATGGGGAACTGACTGATCGTACCCTGGTTAAGATGGTTGTGATCTCACACTTGCACAACCCTGCCTGGAGCCTCTTTTGCAGCCATTTCCATCTATGGTTGTATAGTGTACCTCTGTAGTGTCTTCACCTTATGGGTGAAACTCAGGGACTGGTTTGACAGCATGCTGCTGCATTACATGAGAAATCCAGGGACAGAAGGAGAAATTCTCCTGACAAGTGACAATACAGGGAGAACTTACCTAGACCAGCTGTAACCATCAAATGTAGCATGAGACCAGGAACACTACATGAATATCATGCTTTCACTTGGAGTACTACATGCAGGTCTGGAGCCCTCAGCATAGGAAGGACATGGACCTATTAGAGCAGGTCCAGAGGAGGACACAAAGATGATCAGAGGGTTGGAGCACCTCTTCTATGAAGACAGGCTGGCTGAGGGAGTTGGGCTTGTTCAGCCTGGAGAAGTGAAGGCTCCAGGGAGACCTCATAGCACCTTCTAGTACCCAAAGGAGCTACAAGAGGAGTTAGTAGCACTATTTTATCACTATTGTATCACTGTTTAGATGAAAAAAATCAAGGGATGAAGTAAGAAGTCAGATTTCATAGCAGAAGTCCCTAGAAAGCTGGGAAGCCAGTTAGTTGCTGATGCATCTTTTTCACAGTATGAACTCCCCATTCTCCACATGTCTCTTGATGTTCTTTTTTAAAAAATTTATAGCTTTAGTCTATCAAAAATATAGAGCAAAGCTACCTTCTGAAATCAGTTACATTGACAAAGTGTCAGCAATCCCAAAATAGTCTTTTCATCCCCACTGTGCCAAAGAACAGAATATGTCTAAATACACTGGCAGATCCTGAAGTACACCCTGATGGATAGCAAGGATTTGTTGCATGGAAAAGAGAATATTTTCTAAAATTGAGACTGGTTTGTCTGAGAGTGACCTGCCTTATAATACATGAATCTAGAAGTTGTCTGCAAAACACAACTTTTCAGGAACACCAAAAGTAGGCAAGTGATCGTTTGTGTCACTAAAGCACAAAACATAATTTTAAGCAGCATGAAAATAGGCATCCAAACATGTCTATGGAGCACTGGTTTATCTTGATAGATACATAAGATATTGCAAAGGAAGGTGATCATTAGACCTCAGGATCAGATTAAATTTCTGGGCAAACTTTGAGTTTAGACCTAAAATGAGTGCAGTGCAAGAATCTAGTCTGAAGGGCAGATAGGATAAAAATCTTCACAGAAGGAATAACACCAGCAACAGAGATAGAGTCAGTTGGCAGTTGAATAAAACTGGAGAACAGTAGTGGGATTTGCTGTGTTAGAAAAAAGCCACATGTCTGTACTTTTGCAGAACATTCAGTTTGCTTTCTTCTTACTTAAACTCTTTAGTGAGTTCACTCCCACTCCCTGTTCTCCATTCTCAGCCTAAGGAATGATTGCCCGATCCAGGTCTAGTGAAATAAGCAATGGTGTCTTGTTGCATCACATCCCATGTCTTTAGATAACTCTCTGCATGTAGTGGGAAGAGCAAGGGGACCTCAAAATATCCCCTCTGTCTGACAGGCATGTTGTGAATGGCAGCATTTCAAAAATGTATGGTTGCTGATGTCAACAAGGCAATGTGATGATTGCTGAGTGGGAGGTTTTTCTTCATTGTGTTGGCTATTATGGGCTTTGCCATTGCTGCATGACCTTGGCAAACTCACTTCAGCATGAATCAGATGGTCAATATGTAGTATGGGGCTAACCATACTTAAAAACCTTTTTAAGTTTCCTGACATTCATGGAGGACAAGTGCAATAGGCAAGCTGGATGTTACTCAGCTATGGCTTTATGGTTTCTTATCTCAGGATGCTGTACAGATAAAGCATGCTATAGCTCCTCTTTGTCTCCATTGCCTGTTGTAAATGAGACTGGCACTGTAGTCCAGTCTCTGGAATCTTCCTGAGGATGGTAGAATCATTTCTGTTGTCACAGGGTTTTGCTGGAGGGTTACCATGGCTTTTGGGCAAGGACAATGATAAGAACACACTGTTCTTTCTCCTTCCTGCTGTCTTTCCTACTGCATGAGTTTAACCACAGGGCACATTTTTAGTTTCATCTGGCAGATGTATGAGAAGTCAATGCCTCATTAGATAATGGCCAAGCTTACAGGAAAACAGGTTCAGTCTCTGCTGTAGAGAGAGCACATGCCAGTGAGAGATGGAAAAAGAGACTCCCACACCTTTTGGGAAATCAGATTAGGATTGCATTGAAATGTGGAGCTGCTCATGGAAACAGTCTGATCTGGCGGGGATGGGTGGGAGAAGAGATTGTGGAAGGGGTGGAGAGCAGGAATGAGCAAGAATTAAGAAATGATGTGTCAGGAAAGCCATTTCAGTTAAATCACAGAATTCCTTTGCCAGGTTGGAAAAAATATGAAACCTGGCCTTGCTCTGTTCTTGTAAATCTCTGTCTGTGGAGGCCATGATGGAGGATGAAGTGTTGTGTGGTGCCTGCTCAGAGTTGAATCCATTTCTCCATGTGGACTTTTATGTCCTGCTATGTGAAATTGAAAGATTATTCTTTCATATTTCAGGGGTTTTGCCTCTTCTCTTGGAATTTTTTTTGCAAAATGTAGCCCTGCTCCCATGTCCCTTAGCAAGTCCCACTGTCAGGTGGATCTGGCTCAGTGCCCAGCTCTCAAGAAGTCAGTCTCCCCAGTCAGACCTGCTGATGAACTCTTGGTTTCTTTTTTGCATGTTGTTTACTTGTTGATCCATGCCATGGGACAGAGCACAGTTAAATGAAGAAAAATGAAAATGTGGTTCTATGCCAGACAGTTCTGCTGCTGTCTTGCAGATTATGGAAGATGAGTGTGTTTCTGGGCAAACAGACAAGAATGGATAGTGCTGTGTCCTTGATGTACTCCACCTCAGGCAGTTTCTTTGGAGCTTTAGTCCTTCCTCAGGACCGGTGGGAAGAGTGGCAGCACTGATGTAAGCAGGAAGTTGCCCTTGTCCTGGGCTTGTTTCTTGTAGAGTTTGTCAGAACCTAAAGTGCATGATATTTTGGTATTCCTAGACAGGCATTACTTTGAGATACATTACTTTGCAGTGATAGGACAAGGGATAATGGCTGTAAACAGAAAGAAGGTAGATTTAGATTAGATATTAGGAAGAAATTCTTCACTGTGAGGGTGGTGATACATTGGCACAGGTTCCTCTAGGAAATTATGTCTGCCCCAGGCCTGGAAGTGTTCAAGGTCAGGTTGGGTGAGGCCCTGAGCAGCCTGGTCTAGTTGAAGGTGTCCCTGCCCATGGCAAGGGGCTTGGAATGGGATGATCTTTAAGGTCCCTTCCAGCCCAAACCAGTCTGTGTTTCTATATCTTTGTATAGGATGTTAATCCAGGCTGTGTTAGAAAAGCCTGCTGTTACTTTGCAGATGAATTTTCTATTATAAACCAGCCCATCTTCTTCTACTGAGACTAAATCTTCTTGTTCCCTCAGCAAAAACACAATCTCTCAAATAATATCTTAGTACTATTATTATCCATTACTATTTGCACATTGGCTTAACATTTATTCCCATACCTTTCCTTTTTCAAGGCCTCTGTTTTCTTCCTCTCTCTGCCCTGCTCCTGTTTCTACCCCTACATCTGTCTCTTGTTTTCCCACCACATCAATTAAGAGGATCTACTAGCACCTTTTATTTCCCAAACACCACCAAGCAGTACACCTTCTGAGATCACTTCATTCAGCAGCTGTCTTCCTCTGGAAGTTTACTCTTCTGGGTCCTTGATCTTCCACAGCCACATTGCTCCCTTAATTCTCTATTCTCCGCCCATCACTCATGCACCCATAGAATCATGCACACGTCCTGACTTCCTGCTTGCCTGGGTTTCTTGTCCCTGCTGCCCTGCAACCACTATCACTTAGTTTTCACCTTGTCTTTTGACACCAATCTTCTTCTGTATGGTTAATTAGGGAAGATGACCACAAGATAATTAATATTTAGTAGAGCTATCCCTGACAAACTCATTGCAATGTCTTGCTGACATCATTCAAGGTGTAAGACTCCCACAGCGAAGCCAGGTTCTGGCAGATGTACCTTCCCAGAAATATTTGATGCAATGCTCAGCACCTTATTATTACTGGGGAGACTTTTTACAAACCAGACTGGGAGGACTGTTTGGCCACTGTGTTATCTCATGTGGGTTATCTGTGGCCTCTGGGATGCCCATTGACAAAATGCCAAACAGCAACCCTGTGGACTGGCTATAACGTACAAAGATCTTGGACACAGAGTGCGATCAGATTTAGAACTAGATCCTCTGGATACCACAGTAGGATCTCCTGTTTGTTATCTGGGACATCTTGTCCTTTCCACCCTTGAAATGCATGAATTATGTCCAAAAACATAAGGTGTCTGGATAGGGTTATTGCTTCTGCCACTCCTTCAGTATCTATACTGTTTTATTAATTTTAAAATAATGCCTGGAAGCTGAGCTTTTCCTCTAGAAGCCTAAATTATTTAACCCAGAGAATTATATAACCACAAACTCATTTCCTGTGTTCTCAGAGATGGAGTACTGAGAATGCTGGTATGTTAGCAAAGGGAGCCCATATTAAGCTGGTAGAAAATTTGGAATAGAACCTTGGATACTTGTCTGAGAACATTATCTCAATCCAAAGACCGTCTTCACTGCCCTTGCAACCCAGAAAAGCCCAGCTCCAGCAGCAAACTACAGCCTGCATTTAATTGTTAGCCCAAAGAGTGATTTCAGCCAGATGTCTCATTCTTTTTCTGTTTATCCCTGTGTTGGTTCGAGGTCTCACCAGACTAAAGGCCCCATCCTTGTCGTCGTCCCTGAATGTTCACCGGAAATTTTCATAGAACAGATAGTTTACTAAGACTCAGAACAGACTGCTTATTTTTCTTCCTTCTCGAGAATGGAATTTTTGATTAATTTTACTTCTAGTTCCTGGTCTTTCATTGCACCCAACATCCTAGAAGGCTTTTTTTATTAGAAAGCTCTAAAGAAATGAGTACATCCTAAAATATGTTACAGAAGAACTTACAAATTCCATTTTTAGCTAGGATTTAGTCTGAAATGAAGAAAACACAGGAGAAGGACCAGGTGTAGAACAGCTTTCTCATGCAGACTGACAGCAAGTCTTGCAAGATGCAGTCAGCCATCAGAAGGATGCTGTACACATTCAGCACCTGCTGGGCCTATGTCTGCTGGAAATATATCCAGAACAGTCAGTTTTCTTTTTATGACAAGAGGGGAGAGATGGATTTCTTCAGTCCTGAGGGGATTAAATGCCCATTTGGGTTGACTTGATGACGTGGAGTGAACAGGGTCAAAACATCTACTTCAGCTTTCAAGTGATGGGTTTGTCTGCATTGGCATGAACAAATTCCTCATTGTATTCACCACAAACAGGCTTTTCTTCCCCTATCAGCCTTCAAGGGCTTTTTGTTCCAAGGGTTTTTTTCACTACCATAGAACAAACATATTTATTGTCAACACTGCAAAAAAAAAAAGCCCACTTTCCTTATGTCTTGAGTTCCCATGTGTCTCTCTTACACTATTCCAGGGCATTAATAGACTGTAGGATCTTGTTCCTGGTCCTTATCTGGTTTTCATTTCTGTAGTCCTTTTTGAGACCACTCCTATACAGCAACTTACCCGTGTATCTGTCTGACCTTCTGCACCAAAAGCCACTCTACCTTTTAAGCACTGAAATAGATTTCTCTTCTTTCATCAGCCTGGCAGGTGAAGCCCCAGAATTTGCCCCTAGCCCTACCACTGTGGAGTTTATATCAACATTGCCAGAAGCGGATGTCGAAGCAATAGTTTTCCAGGTCTCAGCAGTGATATTATCAGACCATTAAGCTGAGGAAGCTGTATCTCTGTACCTGCGTATTTTGACACCTCCGAGGTACTTTGCACTCTCTCTTGCAGCAGTCAACTTCTTCTTTGTAACACTGGTTCCATATTTGCCTTTTAAGATGTGTAAAGCTTATCTCCTTCTCCTGTGCATGTATTGCATATTTTCCTTTTTTTTTCTTAAAGTCAGTTTTTCAGTTGGTGTAAAAGCAGGCAGTGAACTGCAGTGAAATTTAAAGAAACCCACTGCACAGCCCCTGTATGGAGAGCTGTTAACCATTTGCTATTCTTGGGAAGCAATTAAGGATTCTGGATAAAATGCAATAGCATAACACTTGGAGTAAACCATGCATTTAACAGAGTTCCTTCCTAGTAATGGGTGAATTTTAATAGGATTAAGAAAAAACATTTCTTCACGTGTCTGGGCATTTTAATTACTGTTTGTAGATGGGTGAGAATATTGTCCCTGTGTCTGAGACACTGTGTGCAGCTGATTTCGTCTGTGTCTCTAGCTTAACCACTTGAGTCTATTATATACAAGCAGGCCAAGAGAGTGGGGATTGTTCAGCCTGGAGAAAAAAAAAGGCTCCAGGGAGACCTTATAGCACATTCCAGTACATAAAGAGGCTGCAAGGGAGCTGGGGAGGGTCCTTGGACAAGGGCGTGGAGTGACAGTGTAAGGGACAATGGCTTTAAGCTGACAGAGTGCAGATTTAGATTAGATATTAGGAAGAAGTCCTTTACCGTGAGAGTGGTGAGGCACTGGCACAGGATACCCAGAGAAGCTGTGGCTGCCCCATCCCTGGAAGTGTTCAGTGCCAGTTTAGATGGGGTTATGGGTAACCTTGTCTGGTGGAAGATGTCCCTGCCCATAGCAGTTGGACTGGAACTAGGTGATCCCTATTGCCCCTTCCAAGCCAAACCATTCTATGATTCCATGATATTTAAGTTCAATAAACACTGAGTTTAATATATTTTTCCAAATGGGCTCAATTTTTTAGAGTTAAAGGTGACCCATATGAAACAACTTTTAACAGAGTTATGAGGTTAAGTGTTTAGTTTTGTTTTGTTTTGTTTTGTTTTGTTTTGTTTTACTTCTACAGCTTAAACAGGAATGTGCTAGTTCTTGCTCACAAATCAGGAAGTCATTTAAAATCGTATAAACTTTACTCAATAGTATGAGAACAGATAGCTCACTATCCATGTTTCCTTTGTGTGTCATGATTTCTTCTTTCAGTGGATAGGATGGATTAAGATCTGGATGCCTTTAGTACCAGTAATCTGAATTGCTTACTGCTGAGGCATTGTAGTAACTACAACACACAAGAGAGGGATGTAGAGTAGCTGCTATACATATGGACTGTGGCCTCAGTTTTACACATTGAGAAGGAGATGAAGGTGTCCTCTCTACTGGACAATATATTCATCAATGTACAGCTTGTGTCTGTGGGCTTTTGTGGAATGCAGAGCTGGAGAGTTCCCCATTGGCTGAATCACAGAAATGTTAGCACATGGTGAGAACGTGTCTTCTTTCACCTGATGGATGAATGTAAATCCCTCATCACTAGAGTCACGAGTCATTTTTGTCATACCAAGAGTGTTTCTGAATATATGATGTTAGATTTGAAAAATGACTGTGCTGTTTGATCTCAGCAGGTACATGGTCAGTCTGAAATCAGACTCCTTACTTAGGCAAGCGGCACTCATCATCTGGTGATCAAAAGCAGGAGAGCTGCTCGATCAGCGAGTTAAATTGCAGAGATCTGCATCAATCCAGCATCTTTCTTTACTGATGCAATGCTCTGATGAAAATACTGCAGCATATATCAGGATCATAGAATCAGTAGTGCTGGAAAAGACTTATAAGATCATTGAGTCCAACTATTAACTCAGACTGCCAAGTCCACCACTAAACTATGTTCCTAAGCACCACACCCTCATGCTTTTTGAAACACCTCCAGGGATGGTGTTTCCACCACTTCCCTAGGCAGTCTGCTTAACCACTCTTTCAGTGAAATTTTTTTTCCTAACATCCAATCTCTCTCCAGTTCTGATAATTTTGTTGTTCCAGTACTCCTTATGTTATAAGCCATCTCTGTTGAAGCTGCAAGGATGCAAGGAAGGATCATGCTGATCACCACTAGCTGATGAACATGACTAAGCCAGCCGCTGAGTTGTTTGCTTTAGCAATTCTTCTTCTCTGCCTGTGCTTAAACTTTATGAGGTTGCAATACTTCATATAACCTAAAGCCAGTCACTTTCTTTTTAATGTCGCTAAATGTTTAAACACATGTTGATTTAATTTACAGAGGTTGTGTTTCCTAACCATGGAACAACTGTATTCTTTTAAATTAGGCAGAATTTTCTTATATGAGATCAGTCACAACTGCTGCAATTCTGGCACATGACTTTGGGCACACAAATAATTCTTTAAAAAGAGAGAGGCGTATTTTCTTCTGGATCCAGTTGCAAGTACAGGTTAGAACAGTCTGTGATTTTTTTTAAACATATGCCCATTCACTGTGACATTCAGATGTGACAGCTGAAGGCCGCATTTTCCAGCCACCCCTCTGAATTTATGAGCTAGCTGAACCAGGCTGCTGCTTGAACACCTGGGAGGGTGGACTTACAGCTTTCCGTAGCATTTTAATGTGGCCCAAGTACAGCAGAGAATATCTGAAATAGAATCCAAGCCCTTGGATACTGAGAAAGTGTGAGGATCTTTCAGTAGTGATCTCCAGTATGTGGTGTGGTCTGGCTCTCTAATGGCTTTTGGAAGCGTTTTGAATATTGTTGATGTGATATTAATGGAAAAACTTCCTAAAAGAACATCTGTTACAGCCAATTCATAGTACCCTTAAAATTTCCAGTACAATTACATTAGGCTGCTAAAAAACTATTTTATGTAAAATGTGCATTTTTGCCAGTCCACGGGGAAAATCTTCAAGATAAATTTTGCTCCTCACTGAATGCTGCAGCAGTCCAGATGTTTTTTCTCAGACAGATGTTGCTTTGCCCAACACCAGTCATCATCAGTCCTGAGCTGCTATTCTGTGTGTACACAACGTCTGTTCTTGGAGTCGCAAAATCTTCAAGTCAATCTTTTTTTTTCTCTCACTTTTTGTCATTTATGCCTCCTGCACAATTCAAATAAGCAAATGGTTCCTATTTAAGAAGCACAGTGTTTAAATTATAAGATTTGTTTAAAAACACTCCTTATTTCATTTTATCAGACTTCTGAGTTTCACAGAGTAATTACACACTGTGCAGCATAACTATGTTCTCATGGTTTAACCCCAGGACACACATGCACACGAGTCCCTTCCCTTTAGTTCAAAATGCCACCTGGCTTCATCTGCTATTTGTGAACTCTGTTATTGAAAGGGACCATGAAAACATCCAGACTGTGTCTCAGTCATAGTATCTCTCAGCTGCCTTGGACAAGCTGAAGTACCTTTGTGTATTTAGTTGTCCCTAGTGGGAAGGCTTACCTATACTATTGCATTTCCCTTAAAATTTCTAGTTTTCCCATCTTTTTGGCATAAAAAGTTCCTCTGTTTGTTAGTCTGTATTTTATATGTGAGGATTGGACACACATGTTTTTATTTTTGTTCTCTGTTTCTTAATTTCTCTGATATTCTTTCACTTTTGCCTTGTAACTGCAGGGTCATAGAAATAGTCATGAAAACTCACAGGCATTTTTTACAGGTTCAAGGCCATCCTTGTGTACATGAAAAGGAGTTCTGCAGAGGACAGCGCGTATCCTGGTCTGATTTGCCCTCTTAAGGGGTTATTTTTTTCCATAGATACTACTCCACAAAGGATCAAATATGAGTATTTCACTGGGTGGATGCCTTGTGTTATATAAGATAAATCCAGATCTAAGCAGTTTAGTCAGACTGATTTTTGGAATTAATATGGTGTAATGCTTAAGTGTTATGGCTTGTGACATACACACAGTCACACAAAATGATCTTGCAATCTCTTCTGGCTTTAAATTATGAGTATATGTGATTGCCACAGTAATTTTTAGACTGTGTTTTCAAGCCCTGCCTCTGAAAGCGTAGGCAGATATCTAAACCAGCTAACGTCAGTGAAAAGAGCAGTGTCTGAATCAGTGCCAGTCAAAATATGTACTGAGTAGCCACTCTTGGATAACAAAGACTCTTGCTCGAAGGATAAAACTAAAGGGACTGAAAATACTATCAAGAAGCTGACAGCCTCTTCGGTCAAGTCAATACACAACTCGTGGGTGTCCTTGAAGGGGCATAAAATTATCATCCAAAAAAGTTAAAGGAATGGTTTACAAATGTACTGTGCCAGCTGCTAGAAGGAAATAAATTAAAGATAGAGGGAACTTACCAACATACAGTTCCATGACAAGAAACAATCTTCACACCTGTCTCATACTTGTCAGATTAAAGATGAAGAGCAGTGTTGAGTTGTTGTCATGAAGGGGATCAGTCCTCATGAACAGAAAACTTTCCATCTAAGAAATATTTAAAGGAATGTTATGTTTTCGGCTGTTTGCATTGTCACGTAATAGGAAGAGCAGTACTGTATGGAAAATACGAGATATGTGAATACTTTTCTTTTTCTTATTAGATTTATGAGAAATAGAGCTCTAATAATTCCATCTTGTTAACAAAGAATATTTTCTGTAGTCTTTCAATAAAAAAAAAAGTTATATAGTTTCAATTTCTAATTCAGTTATCTAAAGCAAGGAGCCACCAGGGGTACAGCGCTGGAGTCAAAGATGAATCTTCACAGAAGTAATGATCAATGTTCCGTTTATTGTTTATTATACACTTACTTATATCTGATATTTTTAAAAGCACGTGAATAATACAAGCTCACTGTTGGCTAATAGCTAGTGTCCATGCCTTACAGCATGACCTGATTGGCCTTTGCCAGTTGCTGTTTACTGCAAGTCTGTTCTCTTTTGAAACTATCTCAAGGACACAGGCCTTGCTATTCTCTGCATAGACTGGGTTGGGCATACAGGCCTCTAACAGCAGGCTATAGCCTGTGCTGTTCAAATTTCTTCCTACAGTTATCCATCAATTTTCCCATCCTTAGAGTGACAAGTTCTTTATTATTAGGGTGTCTTTAGTCCTCTTTTAAATAGTGTATTAAAAATATTCCCTGCAAAATTTCTGTAAATAATAATTGTGAAAATTGTATTCTATAGAAAAAAGTATATTGATATAAAAAAGCCATAAGAACAGCATGGTAGTCTCTTTATTATCTCACTCCAATGTTTCTGAGTCCTCTTTCATAATATGCTTGTTTTTAACTGAGGCTCAAAGTCTTTAAATACTTGAGTTAATGAACGGTTCCTTTCCTCAGATCATCTTTGATATGCAGGTCTTTTTCCAAGAACTAGAAGTCTAACTGAAGGGTTAGCTGTCATATAAAAAGGAAAACAAAATGGATTTGGTCTTTCATAGATTACACCCAGTGCTGTGTAATGAAAGATTAACAGCTCGATAAAAAAGTTAAAGATATTAGGAGAGTGAGAATGGTTGTTGTCTTGTGATACTTTAGGCAAGGATTTGAAATGACTGGTTCTGTATAAAACTGATCAAAACATAAAATGACAACTAAACCTCAAACATATGTATAATGCATTATAAAAGTGAAATATTAAAAAAAAAGGAGTTCCAAATGCATAGGGGTTTTTTTAAGAACCTTAAATTCTCAGAGATTAAAGAAGAATAAAAGTCTATTGCTAATCAATAATATCCACTTGAGCTCCAGGAAAGCTTCTAATAACAAATTTCCAGGAGCAGGCAGCTTGAGCATTGGCTTGTTTAAATTTCCTAGTAGCCCCTGGTGCCTCAAGTATCTCAAATCTTCTAACACTCCATTGAGCAGGGATGAGTGCCTGATTCCCTCTTGGAAACCAATAGATTATCGGTCTCTTAACCATTAGCATTAATTAATCCAGGCAATAAAACACTGCAAACATCTTAGTGGACCAGCTATCTCCTGGCATGCAACTACTAATTTACACTGAACCAGTATGGCTTGATTCCAAGTTTGAGCCACAAATTCTTGACTTTTGTAAACATTAAGTATCATTTGTCGTTTTAGTGAGGCAGCCTTTTCCCATTATTTATTTCTGTCTATGTGTATATGCATACATAAACACAAGCATATAAAGACAAAAAGACATAAGCACATAAATTCAAAGAGGGCTTTGGAATTGTGTTTTGAAGATAGGCATTTGGGACTGTGATTTCAAGGTAGTCGTGGATATTGATAAAGTCTCTCCTGAGCCTCCTTTTCCCCAGACTAAACACCCCCAGCTCCCTCAGCTGCTACTCATAGGACTTAATAATCCAAAGCCTTTACCAGTTTTATTGTCCTTCTCTGGAAAGACACTGTTGATATCAGAAAAATGGAAGTTGGATGATACACCATCTAGTCTGCATTTTTTATTTGCCATTCTATTCCTGGTATTTTTCTATTTCAGCATTTCAGTGTCCACTGTACAGTCTGCTTTTCCTCTTCTCCCCTGCCCTACCCTTTGAGAAGTAAAGCACAGTGAGGGAAAGTTACTTTGAAGACACTATAATCTGTAGGTGATTAAACAACTTTAATGTGTGCTGCATCTTCCCTGCTTTCTTTTTACTTGTCACAAATTGTGAATTTATCACTACTACCTGCGACTAAGGAGAGTCATCAAAGGCAAACAAATTACAAGTTGTTTTCTGCACCAGACGGGTTTCAAGTTTCCTGAGGGCTCTGAGTGTTTGGTTGCTCCCCAGAAAGAATTAGGCAGTTAATTCCCCAACATTTCTTGATGGTCTTTTACATCAGCATCTTTGATAAATCATTTGGGACATCACATAATCAAGTGTTGCCTTAAAACATTTATAGAGATCTATAAACTAGATTACATTGTGTGGGAAATCATTAACCTCCTCTGCTTGAATTGTGCTGTTTGTACTAAAATGGTGCAGATAAGCATGGGTACAGAACAGTAGCTTTCATATTTATCCTCTGGCTCAAGAGTTAAACCCACTCAACAGCATCATCAGAGACAACATCTGGAAAGAAACACCTGGTGATTCCAAATTCCCTCTTGGTTTTGCTGGTGGTGAGGGAGGTTTAATCTCATTTTTCTCTGCCAAGCCTTTGTCTTTTATCTGTGACAGTGGCAGAGTGGTTCTGAATAATTAAAAAATTGCTCCTTACTGTTTGGCAACTACTTTAATATTCCCAGACCATCTTGCACGGGCATAATCAGAGCACTAATGAATAATTTTTTGCTTTACAGTAGATGTTAAAGCTCATCTCACAGATGAGAATATTAAGACTGTAACCAAAAAGGAAATTAAATAGTGTCTGGGAACAGTCCTAGGCACTACAATACAATAATTTCTTGTGTTGCACTGTTAGAAGCATCTGTGACATGGTGTTTGCCTGTGTCAGCTGGTGCTCTCCCAAGTAATTTTTGAGTCTGGACCAGGAACAAGAAAAAAAAAACAAAAAAAACAGAGATCATTCCCACCAGTCTCTTTTTATGCATCTGTGTTGTATTGGAAACTGAGAGAGGTTACTGGCTTAGACACCCACAGCTCTGTGCCAGTTGGCCTCAGTGCTTGTGAATGGTTTTTGTGTATTAAAATGACCTCTGTAGGTGAAGTCAAATTTAGCACAGCCCCTGTGAGAACAGCGTCACTGGGGCCAGTCCTCCCAAGTCTGATAAGCAGCTCAGGTATCACCCTTGTCCATCAGCTTAGGGTAAAACCTTGAGCATGCCTTCCCAATCTCATAACAGATGTTGGCATTGAGCAAGGGAACAACCAGGGGTTGGATTCAACCCTATTTTACACCTGGTTTACAGCATTTTCTGGTGGAACGCACTGCAATCTGTTCCATCTAATTTATTTGATAAATAATGTCTCCAGCCTTTGGGTTTCCACTGCTATTGATAACTGTAACAATTTCTGCATCATACCAATGCAAAACTGTGGCTGACGGAAAACTGCAGTTGAATGGGTGTTATAAATGTCTAGTGCTCACTTGCAAAAAAATCCTTCCAACATAACATGAAGTTTGCTCAGAACACAGACGTGCCCTCTACCCCTCACAACTGTGACTTCAGTAAATCAAATAACAGCAAAATAAAATCAGTTACACAGAAAAATCAATCAACCATCAAAACCACAACTCAAAGCAAGAGCAAAAATGGAAAACTCTCCCTTCTAAACCCTAAGAATTATTACCAAAGAGAAAAGCCATAGCACCACCAAGAAGTCACAGAACTTTTCTATTGCTCTTGGTTGCTCATGAAATATTGTATGGTTTGGGGTTTTTTCAGATGCTGTAATGATGGAGAATAGTATAATGTCTTAAAGAAAGACAGATTATTGCTATGTTGAAACAAGCCATTAATATTTATGTTCTTTGTGAATAATTTCATGTACTCATCTGAAAACTCTACAAACTTTCACCACCCAGGGGAAAAACCAGCTGGTTTCCTCATTTAATAGATGGGAAATGGGAAGAAAAACTATATGCTTTCTCTTTGTCTCAAAATTAGAGGGGAAGGGCTGTATCCCAGTCCTGCATGCTGAAAGGCACTAGCTGCACTTCTTGAAAGATGGCATAATAACAGTGTAGCACAGCACCCTTTTGATTTCAGATCTGCATGGAAATACAGACCCATAGAAAGTGAAACATGGTTTTGTTTATATAATAAAATATTTCACAGGTATGACTTATGGGTAAGTGCAGAGCAAGGCTGACAATTTATATCCACATGTGGAATATAAAGATAGGATTGTACACTCATAACTGCAAACAACTGTTGCTATAATTGTGTTTCCAAGTAGATTGGTTGTTTATCCCTATTCCTGTGCAACTTGCCTTGGGAAAACATCATTCTTTCTCCTGTAGCCATTCCCTATGCAGCACCTAACACAGAAAACTCTCTATATATCACACAAAAAAGCTTCTAAAAATAATTTTTCCATATTTATTTTAATAGAAATATGAAATTTAAATAAAAAACTGTTGACCCTTTATTTGAATTATCATTTCTTGATATAAAAGGAAAAGGCAAAAGTCAGTAGTTCCTTCACAAATAATTCTTGAGCCCCTGTTGACAAAATGTCATTGACACCATTATCTGCTCCCCTTGCTTTTGTGGAACTGAGAAATTATTAATTTGAACATTCAGTTCATTTTTACCCCTGAGTAATTTAATTTTTAAAAAAGTAGGAATTTTTGTATCTGTTCTTCTGTTTTCATGATTATGGTGTGAGGTAGACCAGGTGGGAGTACTAAACATTTACTCAAGATGATTTCAAAAGTACAGTCATTGATATCCTAGAGGGAATCCTGTCTTGCAAGAGGAAGAATAAGTTTTTCTTTTGTCTAATTTTTGACTTATAACTGTGGTAATTTATTAAAAGATCAGTTGTTCTAGATTGCCCTTTCAGCCAGTGCACAGAAGCATCTTTATCTATTAATGAGTTATTTCCATTCCACAAAAGGATTATGCTTTTAATTTAGCAGCTCAGTTAAGTGTTCAAAGTCAAGGTGAAAGGAATCTGTCCCCCAGAATCCTCCAATGCTAAGCTTTAGCTGGATGTTGAGTTACTCATTTTGGTAAATCACATAGGACCACCTGGAAAAGCCTTCAAATATGCAGAAGGCCTCTGGAGAGTGTTAACCTCATCCCTGGGATGGAAGAGCTACACAAGTTGTGAGTTTACTATGATTTTTCTGCTCAGCTTATGTAGAGTGTGCAGGCTGGAACATTTTCAGGGGATGGAAGAGAATGTTTGACTACTAACATATACAGAATCATAGAATCATTTAGGTTGGAAAAGACCATTAAGGTGATCAAATATAACTGTTAATACAGCACTGTCAGGTCCACCACTAAACCGTGCATTTCAAACTCATCTTCTCTAGTGTGTCATAAAGCATTATGGTACTTCCCACCTAGAAGCTACTCTGTCATTTCCGGTAGTATGCTAACACTGCTCTGTTCCTGGGATTTCTCAAGGCAAATTCGTCCCCTCATGCTTGATTAGAATAGGCTATGCTTCATTCTGTCAAAGTACCAGTTCTTCTAGAAACGGTGCTTTCATTGTTATACCCCTTTTGCACACAGGTATTTGTTGTTCAGGGAGTACAGGAAGGAGTGGATGAAAACCCATAATGCTACCATCCATCTAGTCTTTCAAGGGTGATTATATTGTCCAGAAGGCATAATGCTCTTGCTGTTTTCAGTTTTTCTCTAGTGTGTTGAGTTGTCAGAAGGCTAAATAGTCACCTTTGTTCATAAATAAGTAGCAGCTTCGTATCAGACTCAGTCCAGCCACAAACTAGTAAAGCTCTAAATAACAGTGAAATAAAACAGCTACATAAATGTGAGAAGCTCATGTGATTTCTTCTGGTTAGGAATCACTTTGATGTTGTTTACACATCCTTAAACACAAACAGGGAAGGCCTATTATTTGATCAGACCATACTCTCAAGCAGAGATCCCATTAGAGTAGCTTTCAATGGCACAGTTGTGTTTTCAAGCTTTGAGAGGTGCACAGCTCTTCATTATTACTAAAATGGGGGGCAAAAAAGAAATGGATGCTCATTTCTGTAATGGCTGTTGAGAGACAAATCTGCCTTTCTTTGTCATGTCAGATCACAGATAAATCCAGAAAGATGCCTCATATCCCCTGCTCTGGGTATCAGTGTGTGGTTTCAGATATTTTGGCTGAACCCCATTTTTCATGTATCTATGTATCAGGATTCTCATTGGAATTAATGAAGAGGGAAGACACCTGGCACTTTAGTGAGCCGCAGAAGTCTACAATCACAAACACCACCAATGTTTCTCTGGAACTGCCTTAATTTTGTAATCAATCATGTATAAATCCCCTCCTCACAGACAAAATTTTTCTTTCTTTTCCACTCTTTCCTTTTCCTCCATTCCTAATTCACCTTTGCAGATGAGATTGGGGTCTTTGGGAATAGAATGTTATTTGAATTCTGAAACTAACTTTTAAGACTCACTCAGTATATCTAGTGAGACAACATCTGATCTGTCCAATCTCTAATCGATTTAACAGGGGTAAGGGCATGGGCAGGCAGGACTTAGGATTTTCCTTCTTATTTCCACAGAGCCCTTCTGGGTATTTCACAAAGCTGCTAAAGTTCACGTTCCAGGACAAGGTAAAATGTCTTTGAGGCATCGAGTAGCACACATTTAATGAAGATAGAAAGCCAATCACTTAACATCAGATGAGGAACAGCAATTTCCTTCAGTCTGGCACTTTGTGTATTGAACAAAATTGCATGAGAGCTTTGAGCACTAGGAGAGCTGTCAAGCGGCCGTTTGTCTGGGAGCTGGAGCAGTCCCCTTGGAAACAGCTTAAACCTTTTAAATGAAAGCATTACAAAATGTACATCTGTGTGTAATATATTGGCCATAGCCTCAACTGTCAAGGGCCAGGCTATGCAATGTTGATATATATTTTTGCCTGATAGTCATTTTCATGCTTTCACATGTAAACACAACTTCCTTTAAGACTGCAGGGTACTTGGCTGCTCAATAAGCAAGCATCATACAAAAATGTTTGCCCTTAAAACTGGTTCAGCTGGGTTACCTGACCATAACATTTAACTCAAAATCTGTGATACTCCCTGGGCCTCTCTCTTGCAAATACATAGACATTTCTTGTTAGATAAGGCAAAATGAGAAATTTGACAGTTGCCACATTATGGTGAGAATTACAAGTTTTAGCTGGGACATACTAATAAACATACCTGTTGCCATATGGCATCACCTATATATAACATTAATCTAAATTTAGAAGTTCTTTTATTATACCAGTCATCTGTGAACGTGAACTCTGACAAAACATGTTGTTTCTTTTATTTCTTTTTATCATTTTTATATAAAAAAGCATTTACTTGTAATTTTTTTCTATGAAAATTGCAAACATAAAAGCCAGATAAAAGAATACATGGATGGTGCATATTATAAAATATATTTCCCGGGAACATACTTGGTTTGGTGTTCTTACACTGCTGAAAATGTGGGGCAGCTTTTCTGAAATCAGCTGAGTTTTAACAAGTAAAACTGTTTTAAGTGAGAGGAAAATCAAGCCTGTTTTTTTTTCTAGTTCTCTCTGTCTCTCACTCAGAGATTTCTTTGATCCTCTCCCTGCTCATCTTCTCCTCCAAAGCCTCCTTGCAACTTGTACTCCCAGCAGCCAATTTCTTTAATGAAAAGTAATGCTGAGCACTGAGCAGATTCCACTTCAGCTTTGTCACTGGGAAATGGATTTAAAGTATCTGACAGAGCTGTGAACTGCAACTCATTGGGCATTTTGGCAGTTTAAAAGTATTGCTTTTCTTTTTTTTCCTTTTGCCTTTGTCATCTCACCTTTTTTCCTCCTCACTGGTCCCATCTATTGCTTTTAGTCCCCACAGCATGCCTTATCCATGATCCTGTCATCAGCTTGCCCCAGGAGTACATTCAGTAACATATTCTTGGGCTTCAGCCCTAAGAACCTCACCTTGCCCTACTCAGAATCGATTCCATCAAGCAGGTATTTGGCCTAACTCTGTGCAACAAGATCACAAGAGCAACTTCAACCTTCATCATATGATTTAGTTGATGTAGTGGTATTTAGTCAAAGGTTGGACTTGCTGATTTGGAGGTCTTTTCCAACCTTAATGGCTCTATGATTCTATTTACAAATGAGAAAACTAGCTGGGAAGCCTCTTAGTAAGGGCTGTACAGTGGAGACCTCATCTTCTGTTATAAGCACAAGGACATATTTTCTATTGATTTATATTGAACTTGATGTGAAATAAAAAGAGAAATGAAGTTTCTTAAAGACAATCCCATTCTTTCTCTCTTTTCCCAGAATAACCATAGGAAATGCATGCAGGAAGATGACAACTGTGGTCTTCATAATGAAATTTTGATTCCTCTTGTGACTAAAAATTCAACACTTGTCTCAGTCTCTAGCAAGGCTTTCCTGTTGTTGTTTTCTATCATCACAGGGAAAATGATGCTGAATTTGTGAGAAAACATGAGAATTGGTCCAATAGTTCATAGAACAGAAGAGGTGTACAGCTGTTTTCCAGGAAGTTTTGTGATGATAGATGGGATTGTGGTTCATGTTTTGAAAATATTATTCATGTCGTGACAGTGATCAATTGCAATCAAAATAAATCCACGGCAGTAAAATGAACAAGCACAAAACAGGTATATTGTAAGCAAGTCTGGGAGAAAGTAGTAGTTATATGACAACTGGGTGGATTTTAGAAGTTGAAAATTGGGAAAGGCTCCAGCCCATGATTTAAAAGACAGCTACTGTGAGGAGTGGGAGCTTATAGATCAGCAGAACAAGCTATCAATTTTCAATAAAATATTAGGAGTAGTTTAATGCAATTAACCTCCTGGGAAGTGTGATGAGCCAAGTTCAGAGGTGCACTTGGAACAAAGTCCTGGCTCCAAGCCACACCTGGAAAGTATGGTTGTTTACTGAGTAGAAAGGAACCACATCTTGGTTTTGTCCTCCTTATCCCTCAATTCATCCTCCAGCCTTTAATCTTCAGAGAATCATAGAATATTATGGGTTGAAAGGACCCTTAAAGAGCACCTAGTTCCAACGTCCCTGCCATGGAAAGGGACACCTTTCACTAGACCAGGTTGTTCAAAGACCCATCCAACCTGGCCTTGAGCACTTCCATGGATGGGGCATCCACAGCTTCTCTGGGCTATGATCTTCAGTTGTGCTACTTTCCCTGCAAGTAATCTGACCATTTGATTCACTCTCCTCCAAGGATATACCCCACTCTCCTGAATAATACTCAGACCAATAGTTACTGTGGCATCATGGCTTTCTTCTCTTGATGAAAGAGAGGGGATAATACAATACCATCAAGAGTAAAAAAAAAAAAAGTCCTGTAGAAGAGTAATAAAATACAGGGGGCAGAGACTGAGCTGCTTTTTTCTAACTTAAACTATCTACAGATTTATTATCTAGCTGTTTGTGGATGTTTCAAACAACTTCATGGAGAAACATATTTTGAAAGCTATTAATCACAGCTTCACTATTTCTGACTGAAGAGGTCCTTGAGTCACAAGGTATGGGGTTCTGGGAGACTATTTGGCATATGTAGCTCTTGATATGCTTGCCTGTTCTTGCATGGTTTTCCTAGACGTCCAAGTTGGTTACTGGAGTTGTTGAGTCACTGGTCCAACTCAGTACAGTCATTCCTACAGGAATCATCTGGACATCTTGTATCATTAATAGAGAGAAAGAAAAACATTTTCTGGAGGTGGTTCTCACCGTTCAAGTATAGAGGCAACAGTGACTAACGGAGCAGAAACACCCATCTCTGTGAAAGTTATGTCTATTTCTGTCATGAAAAAGAGATTTTAAGTGAAGGACCTCTTCAGATGTTGAATGCTGGTAGCTGACATGGGACTAGGGTTAAAGAGATGACAGATGAGTTTTTGAGAGCTGTGATCATTTCCCTTGTAGATTGTAAAGTCCTTTCAACATCAAGAGTTTTCCAGTGTTTTAAGTTTCCAAGTAAGTGGTTGGGTTCTTTTAGATCCTGCCATAATTAAATGGGGGGAAAAAATACTAATAGAAGGTGGTATAAGATGAAGTGTGTGAGCATTACTAGAAAATGCACTAGAAAATTCTTTATTATTTGCATTGTAGCAAGTAACAATAACATTACATTGCAGGGATGACAAGTCCCAAGCTGGAGTTAGACTTCACTTTGATACTTAGCACTCTTCAAGAGACTCAAGAGAAAGTGAAATTACTAAGGTGAGCCAACCAAGGTTACAGAGCTGGGAAAATGTCTTCTGACTCCCAGACCACTGCTTATGGCAGGACACCGTTGTGCTATCAACAAAGACTGTGATTTATTCTTTCTGTGCAGGACCATTTATTATTGAACTGCTGTTGTCAGTCCATTTAGTCTATTTCAAAAAAAATCTGAAGAAAGGAAATACCTATTCTTCCCTGAGAAATGGTTTAGTTTTCTGGATATGACCAGCTTAACTGTCTATGCATCTTTCTTTTTTAATTTCACCCCATCACATTTAATTTGCCACCTTCAGCAACCCTAAATAATCCCTACAGGAACCACTGTTCAGTAATCTAATGAGACAGTAAAGTGTGCCTTGACATCCTAACCAAGATAGTAAATATTTAATATAATGCGCTCTATGAGAAGCAAAGTGCAATTAAATGGAAAGTCAGATAAAATGAGCTTAAATGCAATAAATACCAGTTACTATTCAGTGCCGAGAAGTTGCATGTGTATTTATTTCCTCTCAGTTAGCACTATTGGCCGCCTACATTTTGTGGGTTTGAAATGGCAACAGACACCCACTTGCAAGCCTGTTTCATCATGTCTGTTAAAATAATTATTGATATTATTGGCTTTATTGTTTGGCATCTCTTTTTTTTTTCCAGTTAGCTGCAAAAGTCTGTGTTGTTGGGTTAATTATTTTTATTTTTTCTTTCTTTTTTGTTCACCTGAAAAACAAGTCATGGAAAAATTGTAATAAGTATTGGAAAAGTACTCATTTTTATAAAATAGATTTGAAAAATAAAATGCAGATTTGATCCAATACTATTTTTAGCCTGCAAGGTAGAAGCATTCAGACCGAAGCAAAAACTCTCCTTATGTTTTCATTTCTGCCTTGAACTGGATATAGTATTGTTTATTTATTGCCCCATACTTTTATGTTCTCCTCACTAGATGCTGTGTTCCATCCATAGCCACCTATGCTTTGCCATCTCCTTTTGGGAAAATAGATAATTTTCTATGAACTCATCACCTAAAAGCTGAGAAACCATTGCTTGGAAGAGGAATTTTCTTGCTAGCATATGGAGAAGCATTGCTAGTTAAGATCCATATTAAGGATGGCTTCAAAACTTCCTAGAACCACTCATGAGGGCCTCTAGTCTTTAGTCCTCAAGAATTGTCTCTAATCGTGGGTATTCAAAATCAACTATCTTTAGATTTTATACTACATACATTTCCAGGAATGGGGAAGTACATTCAGCATCCAAGTTAGTTTAATTATTCTGATTTTAAAAGCACTGAAACATTCACATCTTTTATGTTTTTATTCTGAAACACTCATTTGAAAACTGTTGGCTTCTTGTATAAAAAATTTAATCCAAATTGCATTTTTCTGTGGAATTATATAGAATTATAGACTCTTTCAGGTTGGTAAAGTTTTCCAACATCACTGAGTCTAACCAGTCACATCTACTCAGTTTTTGAACACTTTAAGGGATGGTGATTTCACCACTTCTGTGCAAAGCCTTTTCCTGATATCTCATATACCACGCTAGTAATGCTAGAATTTTCAGTCACACAAGACCACACATACTCCCCTATGCATATTCTTTCCACAGATCCAGCCTGGTTCTTAGTCCTGGGAGACATCACAGCCTTTATTCTGATCTCCAGTGAAGAGTGAGATAAAGCCAAAGTTTGGAAAAAATTGCCCCCTTAATAAAATTCTTGTAGAGCAGACTGGTCTGAATATGATACATCAGTGTGCCCAGGCGGCCGAGAAGGCCAAAGCAATCCCAGCTTGGATCAGCAATAGTGTGGCCAGCAGGACCAGGGCAGTGACTGTCCCTCTGTACTTGGCACTGGTGAGGCCTCACCTCAAGTCCTGTGTTTGGTTTTGTGCCCCTCACAGCAAGAAAGGCATTGAGGTGCTGAAGCATGTCCAAAGAAGGGTAACAGAGCTGGGGAAGGGGATGGAGCACAAGTCTGATGAAGAAAGGCGGAGTGAGCTGGGGGTGTTTAGTTTGGAGAAAAGAAGGCTTGGCAGGACCATATCACTCTCCACAACTAGGTAGAGGAGGTTATAGTGAGATGGTTGTCAGTCTCTTCTCCCAGGTAACAAGTGACAGGATAAGAGGATATGACCTCAAGTGACATCAGGGGAGGTTTAGATTAGATATTAGGAAAAAAATACTTCACAGGTTGTGTGCATTCTGTGGAGTCGTCTTCCCTGGAAGTGTTCAAAAACCATGTGGCTGTGGCACCTGGGTCATGGTTTTATGGTGAATGTGGAAGTGGTGCTGGGTCAATGCTTGGATTTGATGACCTTAAAGGTCTTTTCCAACCTTAATGATTCTATTCTATTACTGTCCACACCACCCAAAATGGAGAGATTCTGGGA
>JAOXXN010000001.1:88855501-88894954 GCA_026770055.1 Myrmophylax atrothorax
TCCCCGCCACCCAAAATGGAGAGATTCTGGGATTCGCTCTCACACAGAGTATTTTGAACTATTAAAGTAGTTTACTACATGGTAGGTCACTTCCATTAATAAAATCATTGTTCCTAAGATACTATCAGTAGTTCTACAGTTATTTAATTCAAAGGGTTGTGCTGACCTGCATCTGGATGCTGTGCTCTGTCATTAAAGTTGCTTTGCAGTTATAATTAAATACACAAAATGGACATCATTGCTTTCACTGGGTTCTGTTCCCTTCATTTTGAAGGTCATTCTAGCACAAACTCATACAATGGCTTATATCACAGATTTTTTTCAAACATGACAAGGTGTTTCACAGACAAACAGGTTTCTTCCAACCTTTCTGAATGAGAGATGCTTTAAAAGCGTAATTTTCCCCTGATTATCTGCACGTAACTACTTCCTCTTGAAATGATGCACTGAGTGATAGATATTCAACTCCTGCACTGCACACTGGTGCAATGATTTGGAGCAGAATAACCAGTTACTTTGAGGAGGTGTGCACAGGAATGGAGTTTCGCTTGCATCCATGTTGGAACTGCAAAGACACCTATACAGTAAAGATTATCACTGGAGCATGGTGGAAGAGGAGATAATAAACCCGCTGAATAAGACATTGTTATTGCATAGCCATTGTTCATTTTAGCACCACATACTAAAAAATTATGTGTATCTATCACAACTTCTACAAAAACATTTCAGGTGTTAAAAGATATGCAGTTTACATTGTAAACATCAGTTTTTGAGACTAATGAGAAAAGAGGATCCCACTGGCTTGTAAAGCTGCTTAATACATTGGATTTGACTCATTCTAAAAGTAGGGGAAGTAGCAATGGTTAACAGAAGACCCATATATAAAAATCAGAAAAAAAATAGTTTAATATGCCATTCCAATCAATTCCCTGAAGGATTAGGTAGAAGAATGTAATTAAGGTTTTGGATCTTTATGGAATGTTCCATGTTGTTAAACAAACAATAAAATTCATAACTATCCCCATAATAAAACTTAAAGAGATTTCTCTTGTTGAAATAAACTTAATGTAGAGTATCATATGGGGGACAAGTATCTTCATATTTGCTGGGTTTTATGGGATTAAGGGTTGTAATCAGAATTTCACCTTCAACATTTCAGTTTGTAATAGATTAATGAAGTTGAAAATTTGTGGAACTGTTGGCTGCTGCAGTTATAGTTGTGGTAAACTATCTGACCTTTTCTTAATCAAGTGATGCAAGAAACACTTGGAGACTCTTGTGTATATACCATTGAGAGAAATATGTCCTATATAAAAGAGTTTTCAAGACAGTAAACATATGAGAAGGGTGGTTTATTTTTTGTGTTGCTTCATTTTCTTTTTTTTTATATATATATTAGTGCTACACACTGAAATCATGAAGAGGTTTATGTGTTTGTAATGCCACTGAGATACAATCTGATAATGAATAGCAGAAAGTAGAATACTTCAGATTAAATAACAAAGGATGAAAGACATCAGTAGGCATCTGTTGCAGGCTTTGAAATGAAAGAAAATATAAATTCCTTAGACCACTTATTCAAAAACTGGATAAAGAATATAGAACTTGTGTACTGCTTTAACTGCCTAGACCCTTTACTGCTGGATAAAACTCACTATTAAACTTGGAACATCAAAAATGATCCTAATTTACACAGATGAAAAAATTTATGATATGGAAAAAAAAGAGAACTAAATCTAAAGTTCTTAAACTTTTATATTTTAGTACTTAAAAGAAATGGAAGAGTAAATCATGAAGCCAGTCAAAGATGTCTACAGTGGTCTGCAGTTGTCTGTAGCTGTTTACATATCTACAGCCAGGTCTACTGGACTCTGCCCATGCCCATAGAAATGGAACAAACATTTCTGGGTGTAGCTTGTTAAACTTGGTTTTGATGCTTATTTCAGGATGAGACTAGTTGTAACCTGAACATGTCCATGTTTAAATTCCTTTGACTGTAGAAGAGCTTATACTGGTTTAGGAGTGAGTGATTGGGCTACACTGTAGATACCAAAAGCCAGGTAAGATGGTTACATTTTTCTTTCTGGATAATATGCAAGAATAAGAGAGAGCTCCAGGCTGCCTTTTGGCACCTGTACAGTCAATCACACTGATAAAAAAAAATTAGTATCTTAACAGTGAACAAGGGTGTAGCACCCAGTAAAATCAGGGAAAGACATAAAAGGACTGAAATACACCAATCAAATCCTATCCAAATCTTAATAAGGATCTTCCAACTGCTGCCTCAAAAAAAAACCCAAAAACCCAAACTATATTTAATTACCAGGAAATGTTTTGAGGAGAATGGGACATGTCATAAATACATGGTTCAAGTAACAGAATGAGATTCAACCTAGAAAACTGTAGGCTTATAAATCTGAGAGGGAAATAATCTAAAGCACAGTTATTAAGTCAGACAAAGCTACCTGGAAAGCAGTAATGTCAAAGGAGACCTTGGGGTTTTAGCAGGCAGCAAATGATATATGCATGCTGGAATGCTGGAGGATGACAAAAAGGGATGTTGTGATTTCAGTCTCTACGTGCAGACTCATCATTCCTTTGTCCACTGGGAAGTGATTTTCTTGCTATACAGCAGTGATGAGATTGCACCTTGAATATAGTGATGGATGTTGACAAATTGAAGGGAATTCCGAGAACAGCAGCAAAAATCACTAAGGGGCTGACCCACCTGACTTGGTAGGAAACAGAAAGTCCTGTTCTCAGAGGGTGAAGGGAAAAGATTGTTTCTGTTATCTGAGGGTGACATAGACAGGCACGATGGGATTATGTTAAACAAAAGAAAATCTGAGCTGCAAAGCAGGAAGAAATTCCTGTTGGAGTAAGACTTACAGAATTTTCTCAAGTATATGGTGGAAGACATTTATGTTAGTAAAAGGGTATGTCAGTAGCAAGAGTTAATGAGAACTTAATTTGTTCTGGCATTTGTACAAATACCTTTTTAAATTAAAATTAAGTAGTTTCAGGTTGTGTATTTTGTGCATCTGATGACCTGAAAGTGTCACTGGTTGGTTGCTGATTGTATTACACATATAAGGATGACCTTGTGTGAAGTTATTTTTCTGAACTTTTGTGGGGAATAAACATTATCATTACCACCTTGTGATTTTCTGCCACCTCCTACCAGTGGTTCAACATATAGGTTTTTCAGCTGACTGCAACCTTTTAGCTGGTGTATACACCTATCTATTCAGCAGAATAAGTTAATATTTATTCTCCTATTGTATAGGCTTTTTCACTGGTACCCTATAATATTGTTGATAATGCAGTGGTGATACAATTTTCCAAAATAATAGATTTTAATGTGCAAAACACTTTGTGTTTACCAGAACTCATAATGCAGGCCTGGTTGAATGGGGCATTGAGCAACCTGGTATAGCAGAAGGTGCCCCTGCCCATGACAGGAGGGTTGGAAGCAGATGATCTTAGTGGTCCCTTCCAACCCAAATCATTCTAGGATTTCTTGATTTCTCTAGACATCCAGATCAGGGGAGAAAAGACTGATTTAGACTGCTTTCCTGTATGAGTCTTTCAGACACCAAAACTCCATAAATACACAATGAGAAAAGTAGTTAACATACCCAAGTCAGATATGGTAAGAAGATGGTTTGAACAAGCTTCTCAGCATTTATTGAACAAAACAAATGCAATGTTAAAAATTAGAAGTAAGCATGTAGCTATTTGCATTGGAAAGAAATGGTCATCTCTGTCACTTTGCCCTGAGTTCAAATGACTTTCAAATGTGTAATATATTTCTAATGGTGTAGGGATGTATAGCATACAGAACTTAAAGACTACCTGCTAAAAGGTTTCACTAAAACAATAACTTAGTCAATTAACAACAGAAAATTCTAAATCACTGAATCACTTTTAAACCTTGTTTGAGTAGGATACTTCATCGGATGTTCCATAGAAGAGAGGAAATTGCAGTGGCAAAGGTACGGATTAGTAAGTCTTTTCTAGCTATAATTTCAATTATCTTGTGATGAGACTTTGCCACATTTTATTCGCATTAGACTCCCTCCACAACTAGAGTGTATGGCAAATAATACAGGATTTTCATTTCTTTCACTATTTGGCTATGAAAAATTAATGGCAATTAACTTAAAATTAGTTGACAGGAAACAGAACCTTAATGCTATTAGTACCTTAAACTACAGAAGATTTGTTTGCTTTTTTATCTCATAATCTGTTAATCGGCTTTAATATTTATGGACAATGATAGTTATTATTTTCTCATAATTTTCACTGCCTCCCTCCTTCCCATTGTCAACTGAATCTGTTTCTTAAAGAATAAACAAACCCTCTTCTGTAGGCATTTCTCAAATGTGTGTTTGACAAGATCATGCCACACCATAAACTTTAGGTGTGAAGGAATTCCTTTACCCCACTGCCATATGCAAGGCTGGAATCAGGTGTGATCTGGAAGGAAAGGAGGCAAAGGATGAGGATCTGCTCCATGATTGCTCTGTGGTCACAAAAGCAATAACTAGGGCACACTGTGTGGTGCTCTAAAAATGCTCTAAAATGCCTGCAAGACTCCTACATCTTTGTAGTAAACCTGCTCCTTTACAGAGAGATCTTACAGTGAAAAGACTGAGTTCATCAAGTTCTATCAGTCTTCATGCAAATCTGGTCTGTAGTTTCCAGTGTACTGTCATTGTTTACTGCAGGATTTACTGTAAAAAAGTGTTTCTCATATTCATTACCTTATATTTTAACTGAAAACATTTTACTTATCCTAAGAGAGGGAACGAAAAGCGGTGCATAGAATGTGCAAAGGGGCTATGCAGCCAAGCTGACTAGGACAAATTTAGTGGACTTCTTTCATTAGCTGTGAAGGTCATATCCCATTGACTTCTGTGGCACCGCACCAACATAATTCAAAGCACAATTTGTTCCAGTAAAGTTGGACTTCATCTCCTGTTGCAGTTGTTCTGGCTTTAAAACCATTTAGTAGTGTGAAGTGAGTGTTAAAGTTTTGCTTGTGTGGTTGGTTGTGATTTAAGATTTTTTTGTGCATTTACTTTCTGGTTCATAAATGTCTATTTAAGGAATGCATCGGGGAAAGGCTCTTTGATTTCATACATTTGCTCATCGCTTTATTCCATGTCATATTAATTGCTAAAGGAATGTGCTCACATGTTCTACATGTCTGAAAATAGTTAACTTAAAAACATTTTCCACATTTTATAATTTGGAAGGTATTTTGTACTCAAGGATCTTGTAATTCTTTTCCAACCTAAGTGATTCTGTAAATCTACATCTTGGATTGCTAGTCTCTCTCTGATGTTCCAGTTTGATTTAACTCAGAAATTACATTTCACATGTAAGACAAACACTATCAGGTGGAATACAGGAGCAACATGGCTTTTCAAAGGTTTGGCCCAGTTTGTTTAATTTTATGTAATTCTCTCTGAACTGATCTCCCATGATTTGTCCTTCAAAAAGTGGGAAGATAGTTCTGTAACCCAGAAAATGCCAGTTTATGTAGTTGGTGAGTACTTCTGACAAGAAGAAAGGCCGTTTGGTCCTCTGGTTTTCTGTGAGCCAGGGAAGATCTTTGCCCCATGCCTATTTACTTTAGAACTTTAGGAATGCCAGCACCTGGTATACTCATATTCAAATTCTATATGGGATTTCCTAACATTAATTGAAAATTAATAGACTTTTTTTTAAGAGACAAATTAATCTGAATAGTCTTTTCCAGCCACTGCTGAAGAACTGTAAGGTTTTGAAGCACACTAAGTAGTCTAACAAAATTTGGTAACTGAGTTCAAAACACTTTGTTATCCAGTGCCAGAAAAGCAGTGCTGCCTGTTACATTCAGATACAGGCAGATCCAATTCTTGTAGCTGAACCAGTGCTGCATGGCTCAGCCCCCTAGCTGAAGAGGTAAAGCAGCTCCTTTTTTTTTGGCTGTTGTCATTGTAACATTAACCTCCAGGAGGTTTTGTTTTATTGCTGGCCTATTCACCAGATGACTGTTTTCAAGTGGAAGGGGAGGTAAATCTGACAAAAAAAGCAGTAATTCATTGAGAAAATGACAGCAATATAGAAGTGTTGCAGTGGTGGAAACATTTCCCCAGCAGAAATGTGCAGCCTAGCTCACCGGCTGAAAGTTCATTGTCTTCAACCTGCCTCCTCCAGACTTGATTTTGGCCCAATGCATTTTCTTTGGCATAAGAACACTTTGGTATTTCAGAATTCTCACTTACTGGTGACATTGACCCAAATCTCAACAACCGTTATGTAAATCAAATCATAATAAGTTATTACCCAAGTGCTGTAATATGAATGTACTGCCTGGTGGATTGCATTGTGTATTGCTTGTTTTCATGAGGTGACCTTTTGGCAAAGTTACAGAAAAATGAGAAAAGTGCTTCCGTAACAAGGACCAAGGACTTAAACCCCCTTGTTTTTCCCTTTCAGGCCATTCATTCTAAGGAAAGAGGTAAAGGACCGTAATTCTTCCATGAAACCAAGTAACAACCTTTTAATAAGCATCATTAAGTCTTTAGATTGAAATAAGTGGCTATCTACCCTTTTATCCCATATTATATTGCCCAAATTCCTCTTTGACATCCTTGCTGTGGTTAGATGAAAGCCCCCTGTTTTCATATCGATCACTAAAAGCACTTTCCCCTTGTACCAGTTCATTGCATCACTTCTAAATGCAGTTCATCTGATCTCTTTTACTTTGACTGCTCATTCAGGGCTACAAAAACTGTACTTTCATGCAGGTTTTGGAACGAAATGATCATGTTTCTTACCTCATTCAAGGGGATAACATAAGGATCTTTGTTTAGGTGGGATTCAGAATAAAAATAAAGCTCACTTTGCTTTCCCATGCATGCCCACACACGTGTACACCCGTATATATATACATCACTCTTTCTCCACATGGGTTATTTGAAGCCAGAACAGTAGACATCTGTGTATGTTTGTGCTTATTTCTTTTCAGTAACACACTTTCCAAATGCTAGATGCTGGGGAAGTGTAACTGCTCTGAAATGTTACCCTATGTTCAATCTGAGCTTTGCAGGGCTGCGAATTGAGTGGTTCTCAGAGTTATTCTTTTTCACAGGCAAAGAAAACCTTGCTTTTTGACAAGGAAATTATTCAGGCAACAAAGTTACTGGCTTAGGGGTTATGACAAATTTACTTGTAAACATCTCTTAGTTTAAGTCTCACTGTTTCCCCTCAGTCACTTGTGTGTGGCTGTAGATCTTCTTTCTACTTAAAATTTTTTTATGCATGCAATTTTACAAGCATGAGATTAAATGGAGTGCTTCCATGTCTGTATTCTCTTCTCTTTTATCCCTGCCAAATCTGCACAAAATAATCCGTATTCTAGCTTGAAGGAAAACCATACACTATGATGAGAGCCAACCTCACACGCCAGATAGATTGGAAAATCAGACTAACGTTTTAGGGGACTGTTCCTGCACTAAAGTGAAATGACAGGCACAGACCCACACAGCAAGCTGGATTTTATGAATACACATCAGCAGGGTATCTGATGTGTTCAAAGCAGTCTGCAACCTGCAAAATGGAAAAAAACGCCAAAACAAACACACAGAAAAATTGGGGGTTTTTTAAATAATATGACCTTTCCATAGTCCAAGTCTTGCTAGTCTTAGGCAGTGATTGTCCCTATCTTGTTTACATTAATAGTCCCCACTTTAACATTCTCTGCCTTCATTTTATGATGACACAGGCAACACTTTCTCTCCTCTGCTCTTTGTGGGCAAACGAATTTTTGAATGTGTCTGATACCTTGGATTACACTGTCAGTAAATGAGAACACTAACTGCTGGCCAGGCTTCACCCTCTCTTCTCTCCCCATAAGATTTAATTGATCAGTTTCATCATATGAAGCTTAACCTTATGCAAGAGCATGAAATAGCATATGGTTTTCATCCTAGAAAGATAATTAACCCCCAGGTGATTTCAGTCAAATGGGTAGAAAAAAAAATATAGTGGGGTTGTTTTTGGAAGGGACAAGAAAAGGAGGAAGCAGGGAAATGATGTCACCTCTGGTAGCTTTTTGAACTTTGGGCCCTGAAGTCTCAGTTTTGATGAATGCACTCAATCCATTCATTATGGGAAAACTGAAGCAGGTCTCAGGGTCTCCTGATCATGAAATCAGTGCCCTCAGGTATCAGTGTGCATAGTGCTTCCTATACCAGCAAGCCCAGTTGCTTATTCAGCAAAAAGCACTTGTTCTTGTTGGCCTAATCACAGAAGCACCATCTCTCCCAAACAATGTTTGCATTTAGAGAGATAATATTGTTCCTGGCTTCCCTTCCTTCCTCTAGAGACCAACTCCATGGTATTCTGTAGGACCTTCACTATTAATTGTTTCAGTTGGTCTCCTATTCCCCACTGGCAAGTTATAAGCTAGTTTTTATGTTTATTTCCTCTACTTTATGCTTTTCTTTCTGTGACATTGTATCTGTGCTGCACTGGCTGATGTATGATAGGAGAAGGGCTGTTACATTTGTACTTCAAATCCTATATGCATAGTTTGCCCTACACAGTCAAAACGTATTTGTAGGTTTTACATCTGATAAAGGTCATCTTCTGAAATGCAGAGGTGCAGAAGAATCTTCCAGAGTCTGAAGACAGATTAGCTGCAATGATCTGTGCTATGGTTCATTTCTTCTGTAGAAGAAAGAGGCTCCACATATTCTGGACAGGTTCACCATTGCTTAACAAGAACTGTGAATCATGTAGGTGCAGCATGGGAAATTTTGAGCAGGAGCTGGGGGAGGATAATTTTCAGGGAAGAGGATTTTAGAAAATGAAATAATAGTGTGACAAAGAGACCTGAATGCTTCCTTGTCAGTCTACCACCAGCTTCAGGAAGGAAAAAAAAATTTTCCTTGGCAAGTTCAGATGGGAGACTGAAATCCAAGCATGTCAGTTGCCTACTAGAGGCAGGTAGACATGAAATATGATGCTGTCAGGCAGAGGGCAGAAATGATCTAAATGTGACAAATCTGACATGCTGAGCTCAACATCTTGACTCCATTCTCCCCAGTCCCATAAGCCAGGGTTACAACTCAAGTGTCTATGCAGCACTGAACCAACCATCAACAGTCACCTCCATCCTATGAAATGATCCCCACCAGATGCTGTGTAGTGGCAGGTGCTGTGGTCCTGGAGATCCATCCTGAAAGGAGGCCTCCTCAGTAGCACACCCTCTTCTCTTTAAGTTACTACCTCATTCAGCATCATGCATTCTCATTGCTCTCACTTATTCTCACTGGCTGTCCTGCTTTGAGGCCTGGAAGGGACAATATTGGATAGGTCTGCCCTCTTGCTGTCAAAAAGTCACATAGGCAAGGTGGTAGATGCTGTCCTACACCAGGCAATACCCCATAGATCTCTTTGTAAGAGCACCCCACACCCTTTTACCAGATTTATTTTCATATTGGAGACTAAGCACTTTTGAATCAATGAATCCTGGCAAACATTTCAAGCACCTGCCTTGCTTCTGGCTGAATGCTGAGCAGTGCTATGGTTGGGCTGTTACAGTGTCTTTCAGGCTCTAAAATCTTGGATCTGTTGAGATGGTTCTCCTGCAGCTCCATGGGATGCTCCTTTTGTCACCAACCATCTGCCAGTTCCTTTAGCTACTCAGGTATAAAGCATGCATGCCAGCCTGACATAGTGTCAGCACTGAAAATTCCCCATTACTGTGTGCAAACAAAATGCTCCATTCCAAGTACAGAGGAAATATTCTGTCATTCTGAGAAAAAAGTCCCCAGTCCCCTTGGGGAGAAAGGAAAAACAATTCTCTTTCCTGTTAAGATCAAAAGGTGATAAAAGGAGGGGGGAAATGTCATTTATGATAGGATCAAAACATAATTAGTCAACAAGATATATGGAGGGGATTTGATAACATCAGAATCTGTGTGTTGCGTAGCCATGGTAGCAACAGGTGATCAATTAGTAATTGTGTTGGCAAGATGGACTTGACCCTGGTGGTCCTTTCAGAGTCCCATGAACTAATGCTAAAGCATTATTTTTGAGCTCTTCCTTCCATTAAATGGGTCACAGAACCATTTTTTGGCAACTCAAGTAACAGTAGGTGAAAGCCACCATTGAAAGAAACACTTTGCCTCTATTACTTGTAACGAGTGGTCCACATTCCAGTAAAATTATCAGTGTTTTACTTTCATTATCCTGATGCAGAGCTGTTGGACTGTATCACTGCTTCTGGACTAGCCATGGTGACAGAGATGACACACAAAATCATTACTCCATATGCCTGGAATCGTATACAGTGTTTGCATGGCAACTGTGTTCAAGGGTCAAGTAGTTTCTGTTTTGCAGACAAGTTCATTTAACTGCAGGGAATTCTACAGGTACAATATTAAACAATGGCCACTACTTACTTTTTCACATGCTTGGTGGATATGCAAGAAAATTGGCATAAAGAGTTCTCAAGGTGGGAGTTCTCTTGGCATGGTAAAACATCTGGAAACAGTGGCCAATTATGAGCATTTTGGCTTTTGTGTGAGTACATGGAAGAGCCAGGGACAGAAACCTGGGAATCCACTTGTGTGACTTCATCTTATGGACTCAGAACTATAGAATAGCACAGAGGCTGGAAGGGATCTTGGAGATCTAGTCCAACACACACTGCTCACAGAAGGATCAGCTACAAGAATCCAGGGTTGTGTCCACTCAGGATTTCCAAGAATGGAGACTCCGTAGCCTGTCTGTCAACCTGTCCCAATGTCCAACCACCCTCCCCCAGTCCAGAGACTTTACAGAATTCATGTGTTTCCATTTCTCTGTTGTGGATTCTTTTATACAGAAGATGTGTGTGTGTAGAATAATAACCTTTAGTCAGTAGACCAAAAAGATCTATTTGCAAGGCAAAGGCATCCTTAGTCAGGGACATATTCATAAATAATTGAGCTTTCTTAGATGAAGCAGGGTGACCCTTGGCCTCAGTATTATTTCTCTTATTTAATAAAGGATGTTCTAGGGGTACATTCAGGATCAAGAAGAGTTTTGTTAATGCTGAAGGACGGTACTGGCATTGTAGCCAATTAATGTGCCTGTTCCTACTGATGATAAATGGGTCTGTCGTCTGTTCGTCTGGCATTGTGCCTCGAGCCTTACATAACCATTTGTGGATATACCCAAGGGTTTTGATAGTTAACATTTCAGCTTTTACAGGTCATCAGAATTTTTCAAGAAAGATAGATTTGGTAAAAAAGTAGTCTGCAGCAGAAAATTGGAGGTGAAAAGAAAACAGTATTCCAGGAATGATAGGGTCAGTAAAAATGGGCCAAAACTTGTCTGAGGAAGAAGCTTTTTGGTTCTATTTCAACCAGAGTTCAGGGTTAGGAGAAAAGCAAAATGGGAGACAAGAAAATGTGTCAAAGGAATGCTAGTGAATCCAGCCTGGCTTAACCTTCATGGGTTAATAGCTCATTTGAAACTGCTGTTTTCAGTGGCTCTGAAATTGCAGGAAGTGGTCTGAAGCCAAGAGGGAATAATGACTCCAGGAGAAATAATTTCTAGGGAGGAACTGAGGTCCTGCAGTTCTGCTTTGGAGGAAACAAAAGCCGCAAAACGAAATTCCTTGCAGTTCAAGGTTAGCAGAGAAGCTGATGGCTGGAAGAGAGAAATCTGAGGAGAGAAGCAGAAAATATAAAACAATCTCCAAGTGTCTGTGTGTGAGATATGTTTTGCCACATGGCCAAAGCATTTTGACCTTTAGCCAAGAATCTGAGCTGAAAACCCCTTTTGCAAGGTCCTTGCAAGATGCACTGCAGCACTCCCATTCAAGGTAATTCACATTCATTAATAATTTCATGTTAATTCAACATGGAAATGTTGGGATCTGGGTTTTGAAATGGCTTTACGGTTACTGTCCTCAGATAGGTAATGGACAGGCAGAAGAGGGACGGAGGTAGGAAAAGATTCTGCTCGACTTGACGTTATCATTGACCACATGATAAGACAGTGATGGCCATGCAGAACTTGCACCACTCTTACTGCTATTTCTGATGGTTTTCTATCAATAGACTCACATCTGAGAATTATGGACAAAGAGAAAAAGCACACCATTACAAATTGATCCCACTGAATCTGCAAAGACACAAAAGTTAGCTCTAGCTTAAATTTAATCAGCGAGTCTCCCTGGAGTCAGTGAGGAGAGGCACCTTCAAAGGGCAATTCAGAGAAGGAATCTGCCTGCAAGGCCAGCATTAACCTTTATGACTGTTCTTGCTTTGCCAAGAGTCAATGGGATCAATTCATAGATGAGTGGAGAAGACTTATACTGGCTAAGAAGCAGTCCCAGTATCAATAAAACTACCACAGTGTGTTCTCTGTATCACAAAACTGCCAGATGTCTCCACTTATAGGGATTGGGCATGGGGTCTGTGGAGGGAATTGCTTTCTTGGGCAGGTTAATGAAACAAAAAGCGAGCTGCTCTGCAGCCCTAAATCTCTCTAAAGCTCACTTTCTCAGTTCTCCTTTCTGTGCTCTTTGCTATGCTTCATTATGGAGTCTTTAAACACCTCAGCTAAATATAGAGAAAGTAATTTAAAAGAAAACACAACTTTGGGTCCTTTAGTTGAATTTTCAGAGAAGTAAGGCTCCTTTGGTTTAAACTTTGTAGATTTTTCTAATTTTGCTTATATTTTACCACCAAGTGCAGGTGCTCTTGAGTAGACACCCAAACTTGATGCCCAGCTCTAGAATATTTAATAACTCGAGAAAAATTAAGGTATTTAGAATTGTGAGGTTTAAGTACTAGACCATTTTTCTTCTTTTTATTTTTCATCCAAATACAGAACTCCTATTTCCAATTTAGTAACAAAATTGGATGGTCTTGCTTTTATTTTTAATAATAATCTAACTTACAGTACTCTAGGAACTGCAACTTCAAAAAGAAAACAAATGTATGATCACAGTATAAAAACCACTTATTTAATACCTTAGAGGCTTGGGGGCTTTCTTTGGGTTTTTTTTATCATCAAGAGATGTCCAATAACAATTTTCTTAATTTTAATTATGTCTGAAATATACTTCTCATTGTAAACAAAACGTAGTTATTTAACATGCAGATTTTAGCTTGGGGATTTGAATCAGTCTAGTGGGCTAGGACACATGTTCTATATTTCCATTCATTTGCTCATAGAAGTTTGTCAGGACTCCCCAGATACCTTTGAATAATCTCAACTTTTCTTTGTGTTGTGATTTTTCTTTTCCTTATTGAAATAATGTTATAATTACATTTCTGGAGCTCTTGGTTGAGAAAACATACACTTTTTCTGATGGTTGCCTCACAACTGTAAATCAACATATTACCACTTACATCAGCAAAGCTACTATTTACCCCAGCTGAACGTCTCCTCCTTCAGTTCTAATATTGATCCGGTTAAAAATAGGAGGTTTATATTCAAACCTCTTTTTCCTGAACTGACAGGAGGTGGGCCAGCTTGTAACATGACCAACATTTACAGCATTATCTCTACTGGAATCCATTTATGACAGCCCGTAACAATCAAAACATAATGGCTTTTTGGGATTCCCATTGCTTTAATTTTTACCAAACAGGCAATATTAATTAAAGAATAAAGAATGTGAGCCCTGATACAGCATGCATGCCTGTGCATAAATAGCATACAATATAAAAAATATTGGTGTCTTGTTATGCAACCCATTCCCTGAAGCAGTATTTGTGGAAAGGGATGGTATACTGGCATTATACATGGGGAGTAGCAAGAGTGAGGTGGAGAATCACGAAGTCCTGTTGTCAATGCATAACTTGTGATTTAGAGCACAAGTTAGTTTTATAATAAACTTAGAGATGTTTTAGATGCCCAGAGCCATTTTAGATGCCGAAACTTATTTAAGAGACTGGCAGAGAAGTTGCAGGATTTGCAGGAAATTCATGTCTTTCTGGACAGCAGATGAAGGACAATCAAAATAACTAGGGCATCTCTAGAGGCACTGGGCAGTTTTATGTGGACAGCTGAGCTGGGCTGCGTCTTACATCTGCAGTCAACAGTTTTCAAGCTATTTTTTGATAACACTGAAGGGCATGCTAATTGTGACCTATCAGAAACTGTTGGCCTTTAGCAAGATCATACTGGATCATTTTTACTGTTGTGCCACATATTATACCAGTGAGTGTTATCACTACACTGAGTGACATTACCCAGTATGTCTCACAGTAAACTTACATATAGATTAAAGTGCTTCTAAAACTGAGAGTTGTCTTCAAGTCCTCGTTAAATATAGAGCTGCTAAAAAAGAAAAGTTCAGGTCATTACTAAGTTAAAGTGTCTGAAAAATGTGCACTATGGGACTGAGATGGTAATTTTGTTGATGCATGTTGAAACAATTGGACTTACCATCCAGGTGTCAGGCACAGCAGTATCTCTCCTAAATGTCTTCAAAAAGACCAATATAAGTCTGTAGCAGCTACAATATTTTAGTGTTATCTTTAAAAAAAAGTAAGTATGGTTTATTACCAGTATTAAAGGTGAAATGTAGGGGGAAAAAGGAAAAAAATATCAGATTTAGAGGTTTATTTCATGAAAAATGCATTTTCTCTGTCTGCAGGTTTAAATATGTGTGCATACTAACTTAGGTCCACTTTCCTTCCATTCAGATTAAAGCACTTCACATTCAGTGTACTCCTTGTCTAGCATTTGAGACCACATCTAGTGCATCAAGACATCAATGAATGGTGGCATGTCCTGTAAATCTTGGGTAGAAACAAGCTTGGAACATGTTATAACTCTCTTTCTGGGGAAAACAAAGCATGGGAAGGCAGCTTGGGCATGGCTGTCCTTTAGATATGAAGGTAGATATCCACTTGTCTATATCAACACAGATATAAAGACAGGTACCAGTTACTGTCTGATGTGACAGTAGCCTGACTTCTGATGAGGTACTCTGGCAGATAGAGGGAATATGGGTCTTGGAACTTATGAGCGTTCCTATGTGTACATTCCTCACAGCTGCCATGCAAACAACCTTTACAAATCCATGCCAGTCTTGTCTGACACTCAACACCTGGCTCCTTTTCTGTAGTGAGAATGGCTGGACCTGCAATGGCACACTGATTTTTATGGATGGTGAACACAAAAAGGGGATTGAGAAGAGACCACATGAGTTATTCTGATACATGACTTGAGTGCTTTCTATTCTTAGATGACGATCTGAAATATGTAAGTACACTATCATTGTTTTTAGATTTATTTATAAAGATGAGAGAAAGGAGTAAAACAATCTACCATGGATGTGATATTTAGACATTTATAATTATCTTTTGATGTGTTTGTACTTAAGTGGAGTGGATATATCAACCTTTTCCTTGTAATATTTTAAGCACCTTTATTTTTCTCCATCTTTTTTTTCTTTAAAGAAATGAAAAGAGCAAAAACCATGAAATTATATTTGTAGTGTCATTTTAAATTTATCATCTAATAAATAATGATCACTTGGAAAATCCATTTTTTTTTCCGTATTGTTAACAAGAGGTTTAACCAAAGTGATTGAATCAAGATGAGAAATTATCCCAGGTTCCTGAAGTTTGAATAAATGATATTGTCAATGTTAATGTACTGATCTGGAAGTTCATTTGAAGTATAAGAAATAACCTAAATATAATTTCATGGCAGCTCTTATACTACCTATCATAATTTATTCCTTACTACAGAACCTCCATTCCCTGGGTTTTACCAGCATTTCCAATTCACCAAATACCTACCAACGCTCAGCTTTTTACTCTTTCATACTCACAGTACAAGTAAAGATCAGTTCTTTATTCACAACAACTAAACCATATGTTGACTTCAACTTCAACTTTACCTTGACTGCCACCAATACTTTTGCTGAATGAGCGTAACCACCACTGATTTTAAAATATCATGTGGATCTCCTACTTCTGACTCATGTAATGATGCTTCATAAGATCTTTTAAAACTGTATTATCCCCCATAAAACAGTATTTTTTTAGCAATTAAGAAATAGAACTTTTCAGCTGCAGAATGCTGTACCTCACTTTTAAAAATGAGTGTCCATCTCAAAGTATTTCAAAGAGAAGAAAACAAAACCAATAGAAATTTGAAATGTTCTTATAGTGCTACATACACTGAAACTTTAACTAGCCATAAATAAATATCTAGAAACACAATTGAGTTTATTTCTACAACTTGAAGCTTGGAACACTGTACTTCAAAGTACAGAAACAAATAAACAAGGTCTGTAGTGACTTGACTTGTAAGGACAAGGTGGAGTCCTATAACATTTCTGCTTTTGAAATCCACCACAGGAGAATGTCTTTACTCAGACAGAGTCCAAACTATAGCTTTATGTTTCAAGAATGTTCTGATTCTCCATTGGTTTTAAGCAATAAGGGTATGCTTGCTTTCTTCCCCTGGTCCAGCCTATAAAATATGTTTCACATTATTGTGTTTATACAGTAATGAGACTAGCCTGAATTCTTGCTGCTTTGGGCAAGTTCTTAAAAATACACATTGTACCAGTGACAGGCAGATTGTTCTTGATATATCTTTATTAAAATAAATGCATTTTTTAAGGAATATTTAGATTTTTAACTGTAGCTGACTTACTTGGTAGAGATTGGTATAACAATACTGTCATTTCATGGAGGCTTTTTTATTTTTTGAGATTCCCAGAAGTATTGAAATAAAAGAAACTATAGTCTAGGCATCTTCACTGTGTAAGAGGGAGAAAACAAGGTTTTTCAGAACGAATGAAAAGTGTGGTGAGGCAATAGTAGAGCACTAAATTTTCCTTTCAGAAAAGAAAATAAATTAAAAGATTCTGAGTGAAAAAGTGAAACCATTGGACATTTTCTCAGATGTGCAGATATGCAAAGTATGCTGATGCTGCCATGAACTATCTTCATATCTCCACATAGGAGATTTTGTGTCACAATTTTTTTCAGCAGCTATCAAAAAACTTATTCCTGGAAGAAAAAACCCTCATAAATATCGGGACTTTCTTGAAAAGAAGAATAAAAACTCGATTGCCACAAACTGTACTTCTTAAGAGACCTATCAACCTAAGCTAGACTTTTTGACAGCTATGGAAACAAGCCAAGATTATACTAAAATGTGGTATTGTGCTGGGAGTAACCATTCCCTGTCAGATGTATTGCACATTCCCTGCTGTGTGCATGGATATTTATGGATATGTCTATACAACATATCAAGTCAAGGAAGAAAAAAAAACTTACAGGAAGGTGTACTAATATCTGTTTGTCCATGGCTAAAGGATATAGCATTAATGCATTGTCCTGGCAAATAAAAGTGAAGGACATAAATGAAGGGTTATTCCAATAGTGATTCAGTAGTTCAAGGACATTTATCAGTACAACATATCTGCTGGAAAAGTTGGATTGAGGATTCATTCATCTTAGTTCCCTGTGGTTACTATCTGCTAGTAAATCGCATCCACTGCTACCTGTATGAGGAACGTTGACAACTGGGGAGAAGTTCAGCTATTTAACCAAGGATCTCTCCACATGTCATCAGGATGGTGATTTACATTGGAAATTGGAATTGTTTTATAACCTTGCAGAAATGCACATGAGTAATAAATGGATCTTATCAGTACGTCTGGCCAGTTTCGAGTTCCTGCAGAAATGTTGCCACTTAAGGATCTCCTCTGAGGTACTCAGATATCAGTGTGATTAGCCTGGCAGACAGACCTCTGCATTGGGGAAGCAAGGTCAGTGCTCCTGGAACAATAGGAGACATAAAGATTCAATAATAATACCTTATTATTCTATCAAATGATGTCTGCAGAACACTTTAAAATCATTATGTGAAGGATAAAGGATGCTATATATACAGAGGGGTAAAGGCTGACATTTCTACAGTGCATTTAATTAAAGAATTCCATGCAAGTCTGGCCTTTGGAAGAAAAATAATCTTTGGCTGCACACTGGTCATGTTGAGTTTCCATAATAAATACACAGGGAACCACTGTAAGGCGTCTACAGAATCAAGGCTATTGTTTTGCTGGTGCCATGTTCTCAAAGACCCTGAGATTCAAAGACCTGTTACTAAAAGTAGGGGGTTGATGGAGGCAAGAAACAGCTGGTGTAGTTGTTAGTTTTTATTAATGGTGTCTTTCAAGCTGTTGGAGCTCTTGACATAGCTGAGTTTTGGTAAGCAGATAAAATATATTTATGTAGAAATATCATCCCTGAGCCAGTTCATAGGAAGTGTTGTGGTTCCTCTTGTTAAGGGGTGGTCAAATGAGCTCTAATTAGCATGTTTTTTATTGGTTTCTGCTAAGAAAATGACATTTTCTTCTGACACTTATGGCAATGCTACAAGGTACTCAAACTAAAAATTAACACACTACAAAATAAAGCCATTTATTGCTCCATGTCAGGGTTCATCCCTCATCATCATGGCTAGGCTTCACGAATGCAGATTTGGGAAGGGCTCTCCCCACGTGGGTGTGCCCTTCAAACCTGTGCAGTGGATTTTTTAGGTGGGGCACAGCGTGCGCAGAACTGGCCCCACCCTTTAACTCCTAAGGTTCATCTACCACGGCTGAGCGTGCTTGGATGGTGACAGTGAAGTCCTCAGGACTAGAACCTCCAGCCCCCGGTATTCCCAGGAGGTCTCCTGTCTAAGTACTAACCAGGCCTAACCCTGCTTAGCTTCCAAGACCTGACGGGATTGGATGCCTTATTGCTATGGAAAAGGTACATGGGAGATGATCAGAAATGACCACTGGACCAGGCTCGTAGTTCACACATTGTATCCCACATGGTTTGTTCTCTCTGTGGTCACATTTCAGTTTTGGATCCAGCTATGCCATTGAAAATTAAGGGCATTGGTGCAGCCTAGGGTGAAGAACATAGGGTTGAGATGGATAATCTTACTCTAGATTTGCAAGGGTTTGATAAATTGTATCAGTCTATCCTGCCCATTTATGCAATGATTAATGAGATTGCCCAACACTTATAAAGAACTTTGAGATACATGGAAAAATAACTCTTAGCAGTTGTATGGTTTGATTATATTTTTTTTCTATAATGATACACTCTTTCCAAAAAATGGGCCCAGAATGACAATAGGTGATCTACTCAGACCTTTGCAGCCTCTGGTACAGAAATTAATTCCCTGTCTTGAGTTGAAAATATGAAAGTATGTTACTAAATGCCAACAATTTTTTTGAAAATTTCCCGCATGAGGGTAATCAGGTGTTTGAACCAGAGGCTGACCAGGAAAGTTGGGTAATTGCTATCCTCAGTGACTTTCAATAGTGGGGCGAGTTCTTTAACCATGTCATCTACCTGGATCTGGTTTTGAGACAGAGGTTTGAGTACAGATCTCCAGAGGTGCTAGTCAAACCTGAATTACTCTGGGATTCTATGAAGGGAGGCCATCAAAGATGAAAGTTCAGAGAAAAATCTGGAAAGATTATCTTTGTCATTATCCAAAGGCATCACTATAACTACAGATGTCTTAGTGAGGCAGAGAGTTTTGTGTTTATCTGCTTTTAAGAGGGAAGAACAAGGCCACCTCCTCTGACAGCTCTTGGAAACAGTGTGGGGAGAGGTGAACTAAATTTGCTGACACTTATATTTAGACCCAGCTAAACTTTAGCTGAAATTCCCTTTCTCCAAGTCATCACTTTTATAGTGGGGACTTAGTGCCTTTTCTGCACTAGATATCCCCATGTAAAATAGTGGGATAAGATTCCTTGCTGGAGGCCTTCTCATCGTTGCAAGTTCCCTTCATATGTAATGTCATTGCAGTCATTGTGCATGAACAGTGAAGAGAACTGTTATCAGCCACTTCAAAACATCCCTACTAAGAAGGAGATTAATCCTTCTGGGACCTTGACTCAGGTTGCTCGTAACAGCAGTATGACGGATAGCACAGACAAATCCAAACTGCCTGAAGGGTCAAGATACAGGCCAAATGGCTTCTTCCATTCTTAAGTGTTCCTCCTAAAGTGTGCTGTGGTTTTTGACATGAAGTGAGACTTCCAGCCAACAGACAGGTCATACAGACAACACTTACATACTCTTTGGGACTCTCCTATCATCTGCTCCCCACTTTCTCATCTCTGCTCAATTCAATCCCTTTATCCTTGCTTGCTTTGCCTACTTGTGATGTGAATGGAGGAAGCACATCTTTTTGCTTGTGTCCTTGTTTCTGCACTACAAGAAGGCAGGATTGCAGGTAGGAAATCACCAGTGTGCATATCAGGATGGAGTTTTGTGAAGGCGGCTCTCTAATACCCATTATAACTATCCTGTTCTCACAGGTAACTCTGCATTGAGCCAGAATAGAAATTTCAGGCTCTTTAAGCCTCACAACAGTAGGATTGCTAGTCTGTGTATTCTTCTCGGGTTTTGCTGAAGTTCAATCTAGGTAGTTGAACTGGTCTTCCCCTGGCCACTGCTCTGTCGCACACTGTGTTGTTCTCCCTGTAGCTAGATCTGTGCCATTTTTGGTCACTCTGGCTGTTATGGCTGTGTGAGATGCTCACTCAAAGCTTTTCTCCTGCCTCTCTTAATCCACACCATAAGTCCCAGTTCACCATATTTTAGTAAAACATCCACAAACATGGTTTGATCGTATTTATCCTATTACTAGCAAGTTTTCAAAATAGATGCAAGTCACTACAAACTCTAAAATCATCAGACAATTAATTTACCTTTTCAATAAGTCAAACTCAAAATAAGCAGATATTTATCCCTCGAACATTTGATGTTCCCTTTCTGTTAAATAGTTATCATATTTCGAGCAGTTTCCAATGTTTTAGTAGAAATTTTTTACTGAAATGCTGAGTACTTTTCAAAAATCAGACTTAGAACATGTATAAACAGCTGTAGCAATATTTTCTACTGACTTTGCCATCTATTTCCATTTCACTGTAGAGTGAAACCTTAAGCTGTGTTACATTTGTTGGTGTTCCTGTAATCAGTTGTACTGCACTAATGGTTTAATTGTCTGGGACCTCTTATATTTCATGGTCCACCCTTGCAAGTGTTGAAGGCCATGTCAGCAAAGCTTTGAGCAACCTGTTCTCATGAAATGTATCCCTGCCCATGGCAATGGGTTTGGGACTAGGTGGGCTTTAAGGTCCCTTTCCAACCCAAACCATTCTATGATTGTATGATTTATAATTCTCAGTTAACCTCACACACTTCATATCTGGCTTCATACCTGCTGTTTTAAACCATTGGTCTGGGAGTTCATGAAGATCCAGCTGAAGTATATATAGCAGATTTTGTATCAAGAGTTGGAAATATGTGTAGGTCCAAGGGATTGCTAAGCATCTTTAGAAGAAGAATTATTATGAACAAGGAAACAAATTTCTTGCCAGCCAGTGCAACAGTATCTTTGATGATGGAATTTTCTATCAATAGTCATATGAGGTTGAAGGATTCATTTTAAATTCAAACATTACAGCCCACCAGATTAATAAATTACATTTGTGAAGTAATAATAACTCCCTGAATGTGTCTTTTAACGCAGGAGATTGAACAGTGATATTGAAAAGGTGTCTTTTTTCAGGATCTGGTAGTGATATGTTGCACACTATTTGCTCTGATATTGATGTACAGGGAGCCAGACTGACGGATGGGTTCAGCACCACATAAAGCCCACATGTTTCTTCTGCAATGTAGAGAGTTGTATAACAGAGCATGGAAAGGTATTTTGCTGGGAGGTTCTTAAGCTCTGAGATTCATGTTCTCTCCTCTCTCTGTTCATGAGTGTACATGTGAATGAATGTGAAGTCCTTAGAAGGTCTTTAAAAACACACACAAATCAAGAACACAGAAAGACTTAAAATTTCATCAGGTTTAAGCATCAGCAAGGAGGGTTAACTAGGCATCATCAGTCTCTGTTTTGTTCAAGAGGCTCAAGGAGGTAGCGTCTTAGTTTGAGGGAAAACAAAATGTTTACCAAAACCAGAGGAGAGGATTCCTCCTCAGTAAGCATTCACCCCTTATTAAATTAAAAAAAAAAACAACTTTAATTAGAAAATGGATATAAGAAGGATAACTGTTCTTAACTGAGATATACATGTATATATATATTAAAAAAATGTAGATACAGATATAACTATAAACAGGCCAGAGCAAACTACTCCCCCAGCACCAAAAAGAACAACCCCCAAAAACTGTAGGTTCCTCCTGGTGCAGTTATATTTATGGATAGTCAGTGTCACACCTTGGCTGGCTGCGAGGTGAATTCTCATCCTTTTCCCAACAAGGCGGAGACAAGGAGGAGTGTAGAACATACGTAGCACAGGATAGAGCCTTTTTTGGGGGGGAAGAGCAGACTCTCTCCTTGTCCTTTGTTCAAAAAGAAGGAAAAGCTGGGAGTTGAGGAGTGGTGATAATTCCCAGAAATATCCTTGCAGCCAAAGTCAGTCCCCAGGAAGAAAAGGTCTCCAGTGTGTCCTGAAGCACACTCCCTCTCTCTCCTTCTCTCTCCTTTCTCTCCCTCTCTCTCCTCTTTGAAGCTCAAGGTGCCCAGAGATGGAGGAGGGAAGGCCAGGAGCACAGCCAGAAGGAGCTCTCACAAGCTTAGCAAACAGTGGCTCTTTTTCCCAGCTACTGCCCAAAAAACAAGTCAAGCCAGCACACAGGAAAAGCCTCTCCCCCTCCCACGTGCTGGGGTTCTGTTTCTCACCTCCACCCCACCGTTCAGTGACATCAGCCACTCCTTTGTTCTTAGTCCTGGCACTTCAACGCCCAAAACCTTTATGTTAGTAGGGTGAGAAAAATTCTCTGGACTCCTCCCAATACCACCTTCCTTTGCTTGAACCTTTAACAGGTAGAAATTTTCACAGGAAAAATTCTGGCTTGTGTCAAACTTCATGATAAGATATTAAAAAAAAAATAAATATTTGCTTTCACGGAGAAAACTAGAACATAATTCTTTTTCTGTCATTCATGTAATCAACTTGTTTGTGCTGAGATGGAATTGAATATATGAATATGTTCACCAGTGTGTTCACAGTGACCCTGACAATGTCTGATGATTTTCATACTTTGTTGTAAAATAAGTGGGCTATTCTTTCATAGTTTGAGCAGGAAAAGTGTAGGTGAGACCAAGGTTGTTGCATCTTGAAGTCTAGGGCTTCTGTGTCCTCCATAGGTGTGGTGCTTCCATTGTGCTACTGTAAATGAAGTCATGCATCTCTTCCCAGTGGGAATAATTGCCTGCTAACATAAGTATGCCTTAGGCCACTGCTGCTCTTCTTCCCCTGTTGTAAGGGAAATAAGTTGCAGAAAAATGTGACACTTTTAAATGAGACTAATTGATAACTGAGTTAAGTAAAAGTATAGCCATACAGTTAACTGCCCTTAGAGCTGACCAAGGGATGTAGGTAAAGAAATGTGTTCTCATATTTTAAAAGCCTGAGACAAGGGTTCTGCACAATGCAGGAACGGAATGATGGTAAGACACAGCCCAGTCATCTCATCAGGGACCTTCAGTGCCACATCCATTTTATAACAATTTAAAACCACAGCTGTCTAATTAATTTAGAGGAAAAAATGCTGGGTCTTTCAGCATTCAGGATGAATATTTGGGTTACATTGAAACACCATGATCCCTAGAGGTCTCCTAGCAGACCCCCAAGAGACTAAGATGCTTTTAGCAAGACAACATATGCCATGGAAATACATACAGCCATGTGCCTGTTCTGCTGCTGTTAAGGAGAGCACTACATAACTATGTGTGAAGGACAAAGTGGCATTGATTGGTTACAAACCATCCCAAGTATGAATGTGGGTTAATATTTAATTGCATCAAACCACTTCTTGGCCAGGCCTATCAGCAGGTTTGGTTTTATTTCATCAAGCTTCATAGGTTAGTGCTGCAGACAGGCAGGGAAGAAAGTGAAAGGCACTAGATCCCCAGAACTATTGGCCACCAAAAAATTATGAAGGCAGACCTAAAGAGAGCTGAATTTATTTAAAAAAAAAAAATTGAGCAGGAGGGTCAGCACAGAAAAGACAGTTAAGAGTGAAGGCAGTGAGCAAACAAAAGAGAAGGAAACAGCAAGGAGAGCAAGACCAGTACTAAACTGAGAGAGATGATGAAGAGAGGGTAGGACATTTGGGAGCCTGGTTATGGGGGCTTAAGAAAAAGAGCAATTGTGTCTCTTCCCACATTTAGAAGCTGCTTCTCAATAAATAAATACAGTAAATAAATATTTATTACATTTGTCCTAAAAGTTCAGTAGATCATCTGTGAATATAAGCTCATAACTCTTCTCTCTGAGATTCCCTAAAAAGTTGGTTTAGTTTATTTTTCCTTTGTTGTTATGAAACATCTGTGCTAGAACCTAACATTAAAGGATTTTGAATCATTGTATTCACTAGGTTAGGGCACAAAGTATATATCTGCAAGAGTGCTCCACTTTTCCTTCATCCGCAAAACCCTTGGTTACAAAACAAGCACCAATAATTTTGCTGGATGTATTGCAGAGAAGGAATTTAGCTTTAAAAAGACAAGCAAACCTACAGCTCTGGGAAGAATGCCAATCTTTAGTATTAATAATAATTCCATTGTTTTTAATTCACTTATAATTACATAAGTTGATTTTTCTTTATTGCTAATTAACAAATACTTAACTGCTTTAGCAATTCATTAATGTTCTTGATGACAAAATATTTAAAAGAAGATGCAGTGTAGAGAATGGTTTTAAGGGATTTCGAAGGGGTTTTTTTCACACTGTAGTTATTTAATGCCAACAAGCCTTTATGATCTAGAAAAATCCCTTGTTTTCAGAGAAGCTATGTCTTGAAAAATAACTAAAGGTTATTTATTGTATCTATCCCAACTGCTGTAAGTCACAAGCAACATATTAAATTTAAAAGTCTGTATAAAAAACCCCCCACAACTCCAAGTGACCCAGACAATTAGATCAGCAACCTAATCTATCTAATGGTTACATAATTTCAAAGATTTTTGAGGTCACAGAAACCATTAGCTCTTCCACCTTGACCTCCCATTTAACGGAGGTGATGGAATTTCATTCACTCCCAATTGGAGCTTAACAACTTCTTTGGACAATTCTTATCTTCCAAAGATGCACTGAGCACATTAAGAGACTGAGATCCCACCATACCTATCACAACTGTGCTTAAGTGGTTAAGTGCATTCACTGTTAAGCATCCATACCTTTTTCCTGATGTGAATTTGTTTAGCTTTTTTTAGCTTTTTTGATCCTTCATTTGTGCCTTTTAATACTAAATAGAGCATGCTTCAGTGTCTGTCTCCTTCTCTTGGATTTATTCGCATAGCCAAAGTGTTTCTCTTCATGTCTTTCCTAGAACTTTTGTTTTTCTTTGCATGCCATTTACCAGGGGAGGTTAGTTGATGAGTTCCTCTATTGATTTTAGTCTGTTTCTTATTTCTGGCACAATGTTTGGCAAATTCTGAGGACTTAAATGTTTTAAACATTTTTATTTATTCTAACATGGAAAAATAATTTCAGTTTCTCTCAACATTACTCTTTTCTTTACTAACAGCTGCAATTTAATTTTGAATTCCTAGGCAATATCTTTATAAACTTAAAAGGAGACCATCATGGCACAGTCACAAACAAAAGCCTGTCAGTTAAGAAAACCTAAATTTATTGGTCACCTGCTTTGGTCCTACAACTGCTGATAACAAGCAGATGGGAAGGCACTTACTTTAGCCAACTTTCACCTTCAGCCCAAGTGTTTCCCATTATTGTGTAGCTACTGATCCTATGTGAAAAGAATTCTTTTCTGGTATTTCTGTGTTAGAACCACAAGAGCCATGATTTAATAGACGTACTTATAGCACATTATACGTTACAGGCCTCTTTTCAAAGATTTCAAAGCCACATCTTGACAGTTTCATTTTTTTAAGAGATGCCTTTAATAACCATTTCTTGCTGACTTAAGAAATGAGGGAGGAAAGTGTAACTTCAAAGTGTTGGCAAAATAATATGAATTATACAAATGTAGTTGTAAAGTTGTTTCCAGTTACAGTAGTAGTAACTTGAGACTGATAGCTGGTTTCCTCTTTCACAAGTGTTTCCAATTTAAAACACTATCTTTTGGGGTTGTTCCATTACTACTCTAGAACAAACCAGTTCATTCAACTGTATTTTCTAAGAATATTGGTAGCAAAATAAGAAATAATTAAAAATTACTAATGAGTAAACTAAGTAGGTGAGGTACTTCCGGATGTTTCATCTATAGCTCTGAAAGACATAACTAACACAAACAGAACTAAAGAGATTTATGAAAATTTAAATCTGAACATCAAGACCCATATATCTTCCAATATAGCATAGGAAAATCTATCAGTAACTTTTACATATATGCTGTTACAGGCAGAGATGATATTTTTGCCTGCTATGCATTATGGCAAAGTGAAAGAAAGTAATGAAAGATATTAATATTTAAGTAGTTAATCATACATTTTTAATGGTATTTTAAGTGGCATTAATTAAGACCCTTACATATCTTTTCCCATCACTTCTCTATGTTGCTGATCAAACTAATCATGTAACCTTACTGTACCATTGACCTTTGACCAGATGCGTAATTATTGGTAATTATTATTCCCACTGTTGGCACTGGGACCACTAAATTTTCCCCTTCAACACTGCTTTCGGAGTTGCAAAATTGTGAACTAATGCAGTCAACCTATGGAGCCCTGGAGATTTTCTATTCAGCTTTGTCTCCTTTAGGTGTTACTTTTTTCCCACTTGTACATTTTCTTGCTGTTTATCTTTCCTTCTTCTTGTCTTCCAACAGTATGGGTGGATTTATAATACTGTGAAGGAAAGATTTTTAGTGATGAGGACACTAAGGACCAGGCAGAGATTATCTGCAGTGGTTGTGGAGTTTCCATCATTCTGAGAGTAAGTTAAACCAGCATCTGTCAGGCATGACCTCCCTGCAGTTAAGCCTGCCTCAAGGCAAGGATTGGACTAGATGACCTCTACAGATCTTTTACGGCCCTAGGCTTCTGTGAGGGGAATAAAGCAAGTTGGGTTCACCCCTCTTTCCTGTTTATGACCTGGTCTGTCCTGTGCACATGTACCTTACATTGCTGTAGAAGGCCTGCAAGCATCCTGACCTTGCCTAAAATACAGCACATTCCTGACTGTAGATGTTTGCTGTAGCACATACATGCACAGTACTGTACACTTGTAGATGTGGTGCTTAGGGACATGGTTTGGTGGTGGACTTGGCAGTTCTGGGCTAATGGTTGCACTCAATGATCTTAGAGGTCTTTTCAAACCCAAATTATTCTATGATTCTACGACTTCTCCCCCTTGACTCCTGTGAGTACATTGACAAAAAGAGGACCAAACAATGATTTTAAGTGATCTTCTGAGATCACTTTTCAATATGCTTATTTTTCCTCTTGGTCACCTGTAGTAGAATTCATAAAGAGAAATGGTTTGCTGGCAGTCAAAATAGTAGGATGCAAATACAAACACATCAATCTCTTTTACAGTGTTGTAAAGATGTTAAAAGATGAATTCTTATTAATTTTGAAAGACGTGCACTATCCTATGCCCAGAAAACAATGGTTTGCTAGTTACGTTGTTAGTGCATTTGGGCAAGCAAATACTCTTTGTATCCAAACCAGTCCCCTTCCTTTGTCCAACAGCAACACCTGATCCTGTTGCATGACCTGAAAATTTGTGTGCTCCTCACATTCTGTTGCTGGTTATAGCCCTGATGAGTAACGGAAATAAAATCACCAGGTTCATTGTTGCAAGGTGGCTTTTCCCTTGCTCTCCTCTTTTTCTGCTTCCATCCTCTGTCCTATAAGAAACATTACTTAGGAGACTAAAGGGGTAAAGCTCAACTCCTCACCCCTAGTCTCTCATGACAGAGGCAGGTGTTGCATTATGCAGGGGGAGTGTGTTCTTCAGTAATATTATCCTGGGAATTCTCTTAGAGAGATTGACCTGTGAATAATAGCCAAGCCTCAGGGTTAGCCTCACAGTAATTATCTGCTAGGCATTTTCACTAGCCGTATCCTTTCAGGTCAGGAGGCAAACACAAGGACTCACATCCATACTTCACAGCAAATTATTATTCAATTACAGTGACTTTTGAACCCCACCAAATGTAAATGGAATTGTCCTTTCTTTCAGATATTTATTTGTATGAAAAATTCCAGGGAATTTAAAATGCAGGATGCGTAAGCAGCCCAGACAGTATTCAGCATCTGGGGCTGTAATGAAATACTTTAAACGTTTTCCATCCAAGCAGTTTTGAAGGGTTCTGTGTTCACAGAAAAAGGCTGCGTGTTTGTAGCAACTTGAGTTATTCAGTGTCAGGTATTTTTGAGCAAGCCGTTTCATGAAAAAGAAGTTACCCTAGTGCATGCATTTTCTTGCACAGAAAGGATATATTGGGAGCATAAGACAGTCATGGTGTAGCAACTCATGAGTTGTATTAGTTTGGCTTATCCTTAGATGCGCTCCCTGGCTGGGGTTCATCCCAGATGGAGGGAGCCAACAGTAGAAGATTCTTTCCATCAACAATCACAGGAGTTGCATGGTGCCCGCTCACATGAAGGTGTACTCAATATCCAAAGCTTAATGAGAGATAAATCCTACCCTAGGTATGCATAGAGGAATTCATAGTAAGTGTCTCTTGTATATCTCTGACCTACACTCATTTTTTTGCTGAAACTTGCTTGGTTATACCCTAATTGTAAAGTCAAGTCTTGGACCCAGAGTCCTGATGTGGTGGGGTACCATAGTTCAGTAAGATGTACAAAGCTCAGGAAAAAGGAGTTAGATGTCAGAGTAAGAACCCCATGGTAGCTCTTTTTTTCCATGAGAGAAAACTTTTTACCATTATGATGCACAAGCAATAGAGAACTGTACTTGGTTAACAGCTCTTGGATAATATAAATTCCTTTATTCTGTCAAGGTCATCAGCATGAAAACCTATTGAAATGAATACTTAAATGGATATAATCCACTTCAAATCATAACTTGCAGATATCTTCCTTAATCTGACTTACTGCAGGAATGCCTTAGACCATGGAGAGGGAATTAATTTGAAAATGCACTCGACTTCTTGTTAGTTATTGATAGTCTGTGTTTGATTTTGATTTTGCATGCAGCTTAACCTGCAAGGGGAAAAATCAATAAAATCTGTTTCAGTTTTGTTTATACTCTGCTTTTCCCTCTGGCTGCCCAAGTAGTGGTGGTTACATATCAGGCTCTGTTCTAGGACATGTATGTCTTAAAACAGGAGGTTTTAATTTTACTTTTTTTTTTTCATCCTGGGTTTTATAAAAATTTTGTTTTGAGATAGTATGAAAGAGGTTTCTTAACAAAATGTAAGTTTATTTTGGAAAGAAAGATGACAAAAACTCAGCTTGGATTAGGTACATCTGAGCAAATGTAAATATGCACAGCTGAGACAGTCATCACAGACTGTTGTTTTAGTCAGTGGAAGCAAGCACATCCAGGGTGAAAGATTTTAATTTCAAAAGGCATACCTAAAATAAAAACACATAATAGGCACCTAAAATTCTCTGGCCTTCTCTGGAGATTAAAAAGGAGCCCAGGGTGAAAAGTTTGGATGGACAGTAGAAATGAATAAAATTATATAATTTTCCTACCTATCTACGTGGGATCTCTCTCTATCACTCATGCTGGAATTGCTCCACTGCGTAGGAAAGACACCATTCCGTGAATGAGAAAACAGGACTAGAGATTAGTCTTCTAAAGACTCAGCTACATGGTGATGATCCCATTCTTGCTGGTAGCTTGGCTGCCTTGTGTTATTGCCTGCACAGGTGAAAAACTTCAAGGAGAAAAGAGAGCATCCCCTTTTATACAGCCTTTGAATTGGTTCTGAGATCGCTCAATACGGAAGAGGTACGGTCCTGTGTTAGCAGAAACCCTTTCTCAACTGTGCTTGAAGAGCAAGTTTTGAATGTAGATCTATTTCTTTTGTGAAAGTTTAGGTTAATATGTTTTTGCATAAAGAGTAGGGAACAGTGCAACATACCATTGCCTGTCTTCGAAGAAAAAAGAGAGAGTTACTGACAGGTTATATATACTCAGATTGAGGAGAGCTGGCCAGCCTGTGAACCTCAAGTTGAGATGAACCGAATCATTTCAGTTTTTAAGCCATGAATGTGGGCAGAGGAGAAGGGACACGCTCTCTTTAGTGACATCCTCTGCTCTCTTTCTGGAGAGAACTGTGACTCTAAATTTTATGCATGATCTCAACAGGTAGCAAATTAGAAACAGAAATACATTTTTAGTGGACTTTTATACATGACACAGACTTGCTGTAGTGGAAAATCCATAAGAGAAGTTGCAGAGAGTAAAGCTTGAAAATGATTGTACAGAGGAAGTGTAAGAGGGCAACTCTTACTATAAGCTCATCCTTTCTCTGCCAGATAGAACAATTTTGTACTGAATCTGTGTAAGCCTTAATTCCTTGCTGATAATATATTCTTATGATCTTATAGTTAATAGCCATACAAACATATAGTATTTTGGATTAGTTTGTTTGTTTGTTTGTTGTATATTGTGGCATGAAATCCATATATTTAAACAGCTCTCTCCCCCAGGAGAAATGGAAACTAGAAAAACATTGATATAAAAGATTTCAGTGGCTTGGTAAAAACTGTTGTTTTAAGCCTATTGGCCTAAAGAAATAAAAATGCAAAGAACCAAGGAAAACTCCATCCTCCACAAAGGAAAGCACAACATATCTGTCCAAGTAAAATGTTTCAGTTGATCCCATTCCTTTTTTGTGTGTGTGTGTTTTCCCTGTTCAATTTTGCAGCTGCTTTGTCAGTAAAAATTCAGTAAGCAAGCTCACTCAAGTCAGTCTAACCTATAGTTGCTCCTTTTTGACTTTTTTGGAATTCAGGTTGTGACCAAAAAGACAAACAAAGCCAAATTCTTGCAAAACCTCTTTAGTAGCATAAACCAATGGCTGTAGTATATGGTACTGATAATGATAGTGTGTTGTATTTTAATCTTGCAGTGAAATATGTTATTACTTTATTTTAGACTTGAGGCAAAGTTTATCCTCATGATGATCTTATGCTGGTTAGAGTGACTGCATGAATGAGGTCCTCTGTATGGGAATGTTGTCCTGAAAATATGTAGGGAAAACTGGAAAGTCAAAAGAGAATGAAGACAGCAATGACAAAAAGCCAGCAGAGCAGCAGTCAATAAGGTGTTGGCTAGGGAATAAAATTTGATTATTAAATTCAACTAAGTGATGTAATACTGTAACTTTTTACACCTGGATAAGGAAATTGCTTGCTGCACCAGTATTGAAGTAGTAATATTAATTCCCATAAGGAATTTTGTATTCTACTATAGCATAGATATTTCCTCCTAATAATAGTCATAAGTAAAAAAACAGCCATCAGATACATATCCTGGCTAGATTTTTGTGAAGTGAGGTGATTTAATCAAATATCCATTGGAGTGATATGGAATCAAACTTTTAAATCAATATTTACCATTATGATTTAAAAGGCAATTAAAAAAACTTTGTGGTTTTCAAGGAAAAAGAGTGTAGAACTATTTAGAATACTTAAACTTTAGGTAATTAGATGGCATCTTTGTGTTTCTGTGCCTTAATTAGTAAAAAAATATAAAAATAAATTCTGACTATTTTAATGAGGAATAAGTAAACAAAAGGTTAAAGCTTACAAAGCAGTATGCGATAGCTAAGAAGGGAGGTAGAAGACATGATAGCTTAGAGGTTAAAAAAGGCATCATTGTAAGCTTCAGTGGTTAAAAAAATTGAATTTTTGTAATTCTTTGGCTATGTTATCAGACAAGGCTTATAGTAATCCTCACAGAAGGTAGATGGTCTATAGGTATTTAATGTATTCATGAAAGTTGTTCAGGGTATTGGCAGAATTCAGAGCCTGGAGTAGAGAGTTCACGTGAGTGTTGCTGAGCCAGAGCCCCCGTTGATTTACAAATCCAGTGTGCAGAAATATGTGCAAACCAGCACCTGTGCCAGGAAACTGCGCTATGTATATCAACACATGTCAAAACCAAGCCTCTCATTAGTTCCCACCTCAGGCTGTGTTGGATACACAAAGTAATGCATGTCCAGAAGTTGGACATGACTCACAAGAAAACAGGTGAACAGCCCCGATGCTGTCATTGCCAAGCCCGGCAGCAATTTTAAGCAACTTCATTCTGCCTGACATGTCTTGTGGCTGGACTCAGCCTCCTTTTGCCCTCTGCAGCAAAGTGAAGAGAACTCCTCCATCCCACCATCCCGTTACAGTCAGCCTTGCAGCAAAATAAGAAAAGATTGCCTAGATTTGTCAACTAACAGACTGGCATCTGTTTCTGTTTCTCTGCTGGCAAGCTTTTAGCCTTTTTGCCTTTGCTGTGCATAGGAGGGATAGAACTCTGCATCCAGAGGACAGGACCCTGGGTTGAGCATCAGGAGATGGAGGAACTGCTTTTCTTGATCAGGTTCTTCCAATCCCATGACTTGTTTGACACCCCAGCAGTCCATGATTACTCAAAGGCTCTCTGAATTTAATATTTGACCTTATTCTGATGTCTAAATTACTATTTAATTGCTTTATTTGTAAGCCAAGAAGCTGTATACCTCTTCCACATTCTCAATGAGTAGCTACTTAGAGAATATACAAGGCTTTTCAAGTCAGCAGTTTATCGAGATGGCTATGCTGAGATCCATAACTGCGATACAAGTAAACGGTCTTTCGTCCATTGATACTAAGAGTGGTGAAGCTGATGCAAACCAGCTGGGCCTGGTCTTACTGTTTATTTAAAAGTAAACTATCTAAAAATATTGATTTGCACTGTCTGTGCTTCTGCTCTCTGCCTCTGACCCATGGCCTCCTCTTGTGTAAACACGCATTCTTTGGTTGGTGAGAGACATAATGATGGTCTGGTTCCAAGCTGAAATCAGGTTTGTTTAAAAAGCCTCTCCAAGGACACTTCACTCACTGATGGTCTTTATAAATCTGACACGAATAACAACATTGTGACCTGTGCAGCAACGTGGTAGTACTGACCCAAAAAAGCACATGCTCAGACAACACAAAAATCATTTTAACACATTAGCATTTATATACCGATAGATTTTAAAGTTTAAATTGCGATACAGAAAAACTTCTTCAATGCCATGAACCTGCAGTGAAAGGGGTGCCTCAGTACAGAGGACTAACTAGCACTTATGGCCATACTGTGTCTTTTCCAGTGGCATTTGTGTGCCAAAGACAAAAGGATGTTGGTTGAATTTTGAGAAGCCTGTTTGTCTTCATCTAAAATAAGTCAGTACCTGAGTGCCCCGGTGGAGGGACTGTCCCTTTAGTGCCTAGGATCCAGTCCTGGCAAGAAACTAAGATAAGGACAGGATAACTGAGTGCTGTATGGGAAGAGCACTAATGTATGTCCTGGGGTACAGATATTTCAGAATATTTAGGAGATATTTCTTTGCTGCAAAGATGAATCTAGGTCTTGGTGAGACAGTGTGCCATGGACTGAGGGTAGAATTGGGGGCTCCTATTGCTGCTGGTGGCAGGAGGGGAGGAGGAAGATCCTTGGTGAACTAGTGTGCTCAGATGAGCCTTTCCTAGCTAATTCTGTCAAAAACTTCCTTTGCATTTCATTTCTAGTAAAAAAGTGGTACTTGCTTTTATTGGACAAGGCCAGAGGGCAGTTACAGGATGGGTGAGGACTAGACTGTGGTAGGATTATCTCTTGCCGTTCAGCCTGGTATCTCTATAGAAGGGATGTAAATCATTTCAGTCCCACTACTTTTATATTTCAAGCTAGGCTGGGCATACATTTCAGTACTTGCAGAAATAATCAGTCCCTTCAGATTTTATTAATGAAGGTCTGCATATCAACTTCCTGCTGGAGCTGGTTAACACAGGCTGCATGTCTCCTGAATCTGCAGTGGGTTGTCAGAGACACTCCATACTTTCTTGTTCAAAGGCACATATTGCCTAACATGTTGGGCAGGAGTCACTGCACAAACCCAGGCACTTGAAAGAGGTGCATCTTAGGACAGATCAGACCAGTTTCATCTGTTAGAATAGGCTGCTCATCTAAGTGGTGGAATCATCATTCCTGGAAGCGTTCAAAAGGCATGTGAATGTGACACTTGGGGATATGGTTTTGTGGTGAACATGCAGTTGTACTCGACAATCCTAGAGATCTTTTCTTACCTTAGCAGTTCTACAATTCTATTTCCCTTCCATGCCGTCATCAAATAAGTTGCCTTCTGGAGAAACCATTTCCTCTTGGTTCTAAGAAAAGTCAAGTGAGACTAGCATATACACAGAAGTCTAACACAAATTGATCAGCAGCCTATTACAAAAACCAATATGAGTATATATTGTATTCATAACTATTTTAGTGTCACATGTTTGAAGTTTAGTGCCCAAAACCTTTGTATCTTTCTGAAAAGCTCAGCAAGACAAAAGGATAAGTGAAAGTAATATGTAACGCTTCTGGCATTGAAGAAAGTTGAAGGGAAACATCCACTGAGACACATTTTTGGGTATTAGGAAGGCAGTGATATTCTGCAATTCTGGATGCAACTATACAGGTGGGTTCACATGTGAATTTAAAACAGACCAGTGAAAAGCAGAGCTAACATCCTTGTCCCCTGCTACAGACACACTGAGATCCTTGTCACTTATTAAAGTTTTATTTTGTTCCCCCATGAACAAGGCAATTAATTATTTAGAAAACCAATCGATCAGGGGTTAGATGTACTAATCAAACACATTTCAGCTGCTAAGTATTGCTCACTTAAGACATTGATCAGCTGTAGGATGCTCTGTAGACCATTTAGATGAGTATTTTCTGACAATGTGCTTTAAACCCCCTTGAGGTCAAATCTTTGACACCGTCTGCTGGACCATGTGGAAGGTTGAATGCCAGACTGTCTGACAGACTGTAATTATTTTCTGTCCTGATGCCCTTTTTGCAGTCATTAGGGGATCAAATTTCTGAGAAAGCCAGAAAAGTTCCTTGTACTGCAAGCAGCTAATGGCCTGAAAATGAGCCTCTTTTGTTATGTTGATGATTTGTCACTGGATGTTGTTTGAAGCCCAGAATCGATTATTTAAGGCTAACTCCACTGATATCATGTATTCTTGGTCTTGTGCAGATCTTTGCTTTCTTGACATTTCCCTTACACTGAAAGATGTGTGGTCTGTATTGAAGTGCATTTGGTCTGCTGGTGGTACCTTCAGCTGCTCTGGTAAGGACAGATGTCAGTGGAGAGCCCCAGAGGAGTGCTGATCCAGGACTCTCCAGCTAGATGCTGAATTAACATGAGGAAGTCAAGAGTTTCTGCCTTTCAGGACAATGCCCTGCCTGTTCACAGAAATAGCTAAGAGAAGTTAAGATGACATTTCCCAATAAATAATTGAAGAATGAGACACATTGTTTGCAGTCTTAACATGACTGCAAATTTAGGCTATTGCCTAGCATGTTACTATACGAATTCCCCTTATGTTGACCCCTGTGGTAATTGGAATTTCAATTATTCATTTTCAATTACAAGCATAGCATGATGATCACAAATGTCATTAAGTATTAAATTACTTCTAATGATGGATGGATGGATGGATGGAAGGATAGATATATGCTTCCCCAGATCCTTTCTTTATTTATGCTGGTAAAACAAGCTCATGGTTTTTACAGAAGATCTTTTTAAAAATACTAAAAAGACAGTAAAGTGCCATTTATTTGCAGCAGATAAAACCTTGTTAATACACATTACCTGAGCTCAGCATTAAGTTTTCATTGTCTGTGTCATTAAGATGAGTGGTCCCCAGTGTGTGTGTACACAAAGGCGGGTACCTTGGCCTGCAATGAATGGCAAGGCAGAGGGAGGCCACTTACTTCCTGCCTTATTAGAGATGATATCCCGGTGCTCATAATTAGGATTTTAGTTTAACAGCCTCCTCAGTTCCTTTCCATTGTTCATTTGCACATAGAGCTCAGTCATATACTGTATTTTAGCAACCTGGAATCAGAGAATCACAGAATGCTTTGGGTTGGAAAGAACCTTAAATATCATCTAGTTTCAATCCCCTTGCCATGGGCAGGGATACCTGGAACTAGACCATGTCACTCCAAGCCCCATCCAGCTTGGTTATGAACACTTTCAGCCTGGGGCAGCCACTCCAGGCAACATGTGACTGTGCCTTACCACTCTCACAGTAAAGAATTTCTTCTGAATATCTGATCTAAATCTTTCTTCTTTTAGTTTAAAGCCATCCCCCTTGTCCTATCATTCCATGCCCTTGTCATAAGTCCCTCTCCAGCTGTTTCATTTGTAGCCCATTTAGGTACTGAAAGGTACTATAAGATCTCCCTGGAGCTTTCTTTTCTTCAGGCTGAACAACCCCATCTCAGTCTATATTCCTCACAGGAGAGGTGTTCCATCCATCTAATCCTGTATGTGACCTCCTCTGGACTCTCCAACAGGTCTATGGAAGTCTTGGTGGAGAAGTTATCAAGGAGAGGCAATGGCAAAAATACACTTGACCTGTGTTAAATGACCTGAATTCACCTGTGTTAAACCCCATGAGCAATTTTTTATGCCCATGAGCAAGAAGAAGGTTGAGGATGGGGTTTTTAGGCCAGGTTTGGCCCTGAGCTAGCTGTGGAGCTGCAGGGTGTGGTGGGAGGAAGAAAACCACAGGAGTGCTCTTGCTTTGAAGCACATGCAAAGGGGCACTTACCTCCTGCCTTAGCTACGTTTTGCTGTTCTGCCTGTGGTATTCAGTCCACTCCAGCAGGAACAGTCTGTAAAAAGATTCTGAGCAGATGAGAGAGCTCAGAACTGCCAATAGGAGAACAAGGATGCAGGTTGCAGCAAGGCAGATTTCATGCTAGCTCTCAGGGAAATTGGGACATGAAGCACTAGCTTTTGATGCTGCTTAGGGCAGTGAGCTGTGGGAGCACTGAGAGACTTGCTGCTAAAATCCAGGCTAGTTTAGCTTCTACAGGAGGCAATGGATGTTGACAGTGCTAAGAAAGATGCATTGTCAGATTATGATCACTTGCATTAGAACTAGAAAATCTTATTTTATATTCTTGGCATTTTTTAAAAGTAGAGTAGGAATCCCACTTTAGGGAAATCCTGTTTCGACTCTATTGCTATGAACTGCTGAACAATCAGGAACCCAGTCTAAATTAGGAGCCTTGAACTAATGATTTTAACATGTGCAGAGATGCCAAACTTCTGGTCTCACATTTCTTGTGCCTTACTTTACCTATTTCCAAAACTGACAATGACACAATTTATTCATGTGCTGCTGTGATGCTTAATTATCGCATAACTTTAAGGTACTTTCAAAATTATAATGTCTGAACATAAATAATATCTATAAACTGCTTGGTGTTCCTGACACAGTTATCTTTTATGCAAAACAGACATGAGACTCACAATATTAAAATAGCTTGCCCCCAGCTGCATATTGGCAGAAGCATTGTCAGAGTAAAGAGAGAACCTAAAGCTTTTTCTTAACTATCCTTTTTCTACCAGTCCTTAGTTTCTCATTGTCCTATGGGAATGAGACTATTCTTAGCAAATCTTTATATATAAAATTTACATTTGCCTTTTCTACTGTTAATCCATTACTTTTGTGCAGGGGTACCCTTTTTCATGAACACCACCTTTTCTGCTGTCCAGGTTATTTTTTTTTTCCCATTTCCATTGCCGTCTTAATGTTTTCACTCTTCCCTCTTTGCCCCCTTCCTCTTTTTCATATAGAGTTCTATATATGTCATGACTAGAAAACATTATTTTTCCACTTACAGCATGTAATCTCACTTGGTTATCAGTCTTTCACTCTGTCTTCCTCAGGATTTATTTATATAGTTACCCACTCTCTCTTTTTTTTATCCTGCCTTTCCAAACCTCTTCTTGCAGTGCCTGTAGCAGCAACTGGAGAATCATCCACCACTGAGATCATGATTCGCTTCTGGAAGGCACAGCATCTGCAGCTCTGTCCACAGCCTTGTGAAACTGACTAGAGTTGCAGGACCTCAATGAGGTTTGTGTTGCTGCCAGCACATCCCAGGAATTGCTACCTTGCAGATTTTGCAAATGCAATCTGTAAGGAACCTTTAATTGTCACTCAGTTCCACCCCACCTCCATGGGCAGTGACACTTTCCACTAGACCATGTTGCTCAGTGTTCCAACCAACCTGGTCTTGAACGTTTCCAGGGATGGGGCACCCACCATTTCTCTGGGCAACTTGTGTCCGTGCCTCACCACCCTTACAGCAAAGAATTTCATCCTGACGTCTAATATAAATCTCTCCTTTTTTAGTTTTAAACCATTCCCCTATGTCCTATCACTCCACACTCTTGTGAAAAGTCCCTCTCCAGCCCTCTTGTAGTCCACTTAAGTACTGGAAGGTGCTCCAGGGGCTCTCCATAGTCTTCTTCAGACTGAAAAATCCCAACTGTCTCAGCCTGTCTTCATAGCAAAGGTGCTGCAGCCCTTGGATAATCTTCATGGACTTCTCTGGACTTGTTCCAACAGGTACATATCCTTCCAGTGTTGAGCATCCCAGAGCTGAATGCAGTACTCTGAGGGGTGTCTCATCAGAGTAGAGTAGAGGGGCAACACATACCATTATTCATGCTTGGATGTATAATTTCTACAGCCCTGCTGCCAGTTTCATAATCTATTTGCAACCAAGTCTGAACTTCAATGCCCTTAAACAACCTGAATCTGAGAAAGCTGATTGCATTTTTTTGTTAGAATTTTCCTGATATATTACCTGATTGTTGAGTGCCTGCAAATGTGCACCCCCAGTAAAAAAAAAAATATATATTGCATTTTTGACAGCTATAAAAACAATGTTTTAAATATTGTGAAGTGATATAATTGTGCATGTGTTCAGTATTAACTTCAGAGAGATGCAAGTAGAGAAATTATGAAGTCTATAGTTGAAGAGAGACTTTCTATGTAAGAGGCAGTAGATTGAAACAATAATTCAGACAGAAAAGACACATGAAGAGTTAAACTTGTGTAGAAGAGGTTTTGTACTTTGTACACATTTTCCATGTAACCTGTTGGGAACTGTATTTAAAGTGGAAGACAAGGAGTTACCCAGTGAGAGTGTGTGGCAGTAAATCATGGCTTAGGCTTCGCAAATGAAGATTTGGGAAGGTCTTTACCCACGTGGGTGTGCCCTTCGAGCCCACGCAGTGGATATTTTAGGTGAGGCACAGCGTGTGAAACTGGCCCCACCCTTTAACTCTTAAGGTTCATCTGCCAAGGCCGAGTGAGCTTGGATGGTGACAGTGAAGTCCTCAGGACTAGAACCTACAGCCCTGGTATTCCAAGGAGGTCTCC
>JAOXXN010000001.1:88895054-88909812 GCA_026770055.1 Myrmophylax atrothorax
GGCCGAGTGAGCTTGGATGGTGACAGTGAAGTCCTCAGGACTAGAACCTACAGCCCTGGTATTCCAAGGAGGTCTCCCATCCAGGTACTAAGGAGGCCTTACCCTGCTTAGCTTCCGAGGTCTGATGGGATCGGGCATCAGGGTGGCGTGGCCATAGCTGTGGCAGTAAATATAAAATAGATAAATACTTCTTTTTTTAAAAAAAAAAAAGAAAAAACATAAATATAGCAATTGTTCTCTGAATCTCAAGGAGAGGGGAAAAAAGCAAATACAGTTAAAATCTGAGAAAGAGGTAGCGAGAGATTTATGTGGAGACCATATTGTCTTCTGTAAAACAGACAGAATTGTGTGATTCTGCTAGAGAAGTGCTGGCCTTGATGAGGTTTGGATGGAGATGGGGGGAGTTGTTAAGACAGCATTGAAACCCAACAACTAAGCTAACCAAGCTTGGCTCTCATTCTGCATGCTGAAGGTCAATTCTTACCACACCCACGTGATCCCACACCTCTGCACCAAACTCAGGGTCCCTGCAGTCATCTGTCCTCTCTTTCCTCCAGGGAGTTAGAGAGCAGTGGAGGAAAGAGAACTAAGAGGGAGCCCAAAACTAAGATCCAAGGAGACAGACAGCCTATGTGATTTGGAGGTTATAGAGTTCACCATCTGCAGTTCATCAAAGTGCAAATTTACAGGGGCTTGGCTTCAGTATGCAAGCACCAACGCCCAGATACACTTTTACATGGGAAGATCTTCTTGGTCTTGCAAACTGAGGCATAACATAATTCACTGGCTGGAAGACAAAGTTAAACAAATTCAACCTTGAAGGAAGGTGCAATTTTCTGGCAGTGAGGGTAATTAAGCATCACAACACCTTAGAAGGAGAGGTGGCAGACTCGTCATTATTCTGTTTTGTTTTTTTTAAGAGAAGATTAGCTATCTTTCAAAAGGCTTAATCCACATCCTGGGAATAGCTGTTTTGTCTGTGTGTTGGGAAGGGCTGGTGAGAGATCCCTCTGACCTTACAGCCTGTGCATCTCTGAATCATGTTGCAGATAAGCTGGGGAAACCAAGGGTGAAATTCAGCCTGCTAGTGATGGTAGGTACCTCTGTGTACTGGCTGAATCCCTTCCTGTCCTCAAACTAAAAGTGATTTTGCGCTTATGGGATACAGGCACTCTGCTTGGTATGTACCCCAAGAGATGTTCAAATCCCAAGAGTCTACCCTGTCCCTGGAGACTGCTTGAAAGGCAGGTCCCAGGGGGGCTATAGGTTACGTCTTAGTGTGCAAAATTGGCAGCAGGTAGGTTTAATAATCTGAGCAATAAACAGAACACATTCAAACAGTGCTTTATATGATTTTTTTGTTAATACTGCTCATGAAGTTGTGACCACTGAGGGAGAAGTCATAACCTGTACAGTTTGGCTCCCAGACTCACCCACCTGGTGCATATGCAATGCATCCTTCCATCCATCTTTTTGGGCAGACTGCATCTTATGCGGCTTTCATTCTCAAAGGCTGGGATTCATTTTGCTTAAACTTAGAAGTCAGCATTTAAGCTAAGCCCCTTCATCTGTACTTATGTTCGGTGTTAAGGAGGAGGCACTATTAAAGGCGGCATTTGTCACAAGTACTGCAGATGTCGCCTTTAAGATGTGATGAAACATGTCTCAGCAGTGCTCCTGTTTCTCCAAAGGTTAAAGAGGGACTCTGAAGTATAAGCGTGGTGGTCTCAATTTGGTCATGTGAACCTATCGATAGTATCGCAACGCTTCTGCAAATTCAACCTTTACTTTATGTTTGACTAGCTAGTTATTATAGATGAACGATAATAATCATCCATGACCCACATTATTTATTTATACTCCTGCTATGCTGCCTGCAACTAATTCCTGCCTGGAAAATGAACTATTTGGATGCTTAGGATTCTCTGCAAATACTTTGGTTTGGCTTTTAAGAAGGGTCTTAGTGAGAGGTACCACTGTGCCAAAAATAAGTCTTAATCTTGTCTGCCTCTATATTTTGGATAGTGTGGCATTGTTTGCATTCAGTTGTTTCCAGAACTTTAAAGGGAATCTGTCATTCATTGTTACCAATTAGGTGACTTCACAATATGACCTGGAAACTGTTTTCCCAACAACTTGGTGTTATTAATAACATGCATTACAGCTGGGGCGTGCCAGCAGTTCAGGAGTCACAGAGCAGCATGACAGTTTAATTTGGTACCTTGATGAGATTTCTGCCTGCAAAGTTGCACAGAATATAAAAGACTCTGCCAGTATTATATTGGTGGGAGCACTTTAAGGGTTTTCCAGACTGTCTTCACTTATTTAAAACATTTACATTCAGTGATTTGAAAAAGCATGCATTGTAGCTTAGAAAACCAGAAGAGACAATTCTGATCACCCTAACAATTAAAAATATTATGTAAATTTTGTGATTATTACTCAGAATTTCATTGACCAGTCAAAACAGTTCCATCAAGACAAGTAAGAACCATTATTTCTTGTGGTTAAATACCAGACATCCCAGCACTGATGGAGTCCTCTACATGAGGTGTAGACTTACAGGCATGTCTTCCATTTATAAAGTTTAGTATGCAGGGCCAAAGAGCTATACCAAAGCACTGGCTAAAGTCCATCACTGGAGCAAAAGAGATTTCACTTACTATTAGAAGTCACTATATACAACACATCCTAAATTTGGCAGATAAATCACAGATTTTCTCTTGCCACTCCAAACTGCCTGCTCTCTCTGGTGTCAGTCCACATTGATCTGACAGAAATTAATGGCTTTGCTGTGGGGAGCCCCATGGCTGGACTCTTTCCTGTGGTTGTACTCTAAGACTGCCGTCCCATTGTGATGAAGATTGAGTGAAGCAGGAAGCATATCTCTACTTTATCTAAGTCATTTGGCAACTTTCTAAAAGCTACACCAAAAAAAAAAAAGTACAGAAATCTTCCAACACTGCCATTTTCATAATGCAATATATTTCAATCCAGTTAATGACAAAATGAAAGAATGTCTGGCCTCAACCATCTATGAAGAAGCTGGGAAAAGCTGGATCTTCCCCAGATTTTTGTTTAACCATTCACTAGAGGATATAATTTAACAGTGAGTCTGTCTGTGTCTGCCCAAGTCTGCAAGAAACTCTGAAAGACTATGAATGGGTCTCACTTTATGCAATCTTTGTAAAATTTGCAAACTGATTTAGCACCAGGCTTTTTCAAAAGCTTGAGAACATAGAGATGTCCAACTCTATACATCCATGTTATCACTACTAGGCAGAGTAGCAGGAATAGAGTTATGCAATGACTGTCATCTCTGAATGTTATCTACATATTTCCTATAACATCACAAGGTAGCTGAGCACACTAAGAGAATACAAAAGTGTCAGGGAAAACTCTGATGGTAAAGTGTCATTGTGTGTTGGCGTAGAAAGTTTTCTGAAAGTTTGCAACATATAGTACATCTGAGTTAACAGAGGAAATGATTGAAGAAATGAGTCAATGGGCAGATGAGTTCTCCTTTTCCTCTCTTTTCTGAATGAAAACAAGTACTGTACTTATTTTCCAGCTGAGAAGTGAAATTAAATTGTCTGGGTACTTGATGGCCTACTGTTTTTAGAAAGCTATTAAGATGCTGCTATCAGGTGGAGGACAGCTTTCTTGACCCTGTTTTGCTGGCTTATCTAGTGGCCACCTGACCCATTTCATCACTGTGCAACAGGCAGATCTCCAGTGCTGACCACGTTTAACAGCGTCTGCCTCAGAGTGGCAATTTAGCAAGCAAGGGAACACACTGAACTGACTCCTCAGTTTGGTGGGGGTGACCTCAGGGAGGAAGGGAACATTCTGTGCTATTTATCTTGTCTCTAAAGAGAGCAGTGGCACAACAGTTTTCCAGTTACTCCAGCTCAGAACTTTTTTTTGATACTGCAAACTAGAAATGATCATGCTAAGGATTCTACCTGGGATCAGAATATCAAGCAGAAAGGTTCAGCTCTTTGTTTAAGAGGTTCTGTAGTGAAAACATGCCTAGGTCCTAGCTCATCATTCTTAGCTGATCCCTGCAATTTGATAGTGGACAAAATTTGATTTTGCTAGCGAGGTCAGTCAATTGGGCACGTTACCACCAAGCCCTGCTCACTTTACTTGTTGTTTTATTAGCCTTCAGTGAAGGGAAACTCAATTGATTTTTTTTTTTCCCCTGAGAGAGGACCTCAGACATTAATAACAAAGTAGATGTACTACTCATAGTCTTTCTTTCTTTTTCTATTTTCTTTTTATCACATCTTTGGTAACAACATTTTGAGCTGAGCACACTTCAAGATTCTCTTGATTTGAGCCACCCACATCCATGTTAACCTTCTGTCAAGGGTAGTGTTTTCCAATAAAGGGTTTGAACAAGGGAAAGTATTCAGGTGGGCACAGGGGTATAGATAGCATCTTACATTTTGGGTCAGCAACCCAGATACTCAGATGTGGTGTGAGGTTCCTGCTCATACAAAAACCTGGTATCCAGAGACAGCTGCTTATTTGGTCACAAAGGCATCCCTGCCAAGGCAGCAACTATTCTGGCATCTTTCTCCACACATTAATCAGGCAAAGGTTTAATGTGATGCTTCAGGAATGTTAAAGGCAAAGTCTTGTGGTTTTAGTAACTAAACAGTGAACAAGACCCAGGTTTGCTCTCCTGGACATCCAACATTTCCTGCTAGAGGTATTTTTCCTCTTCTTTCTTTTATTTTACTCTCTGGTCTTTAGCCTATGCTGTTCAAAGGGCATAAATGTCCACCTAAAGGGGAGTGGTGGCAGATAGCAATCATTCATCAAAGAGAAACCCTTTCAGAGACAGAGGGAAGCAGAAAAGACAAATGGCAATGAGGCGCCTTAGGCAAATTTCTGGTTAAATACTTCTGGGGGCCCAAGTTCAGATATTCGCTCCAGGAGAGAGCAGCCCTCACATCCTGGCTTTCAGAGTAGCTGTTTGCTCACAAGCCACATAGACGCCTGAATTTTGTGATCGTGGAATGGATGAATGATTGTCTTCTCCATCCAGCTCTGAACCTTTCACTCAGGATTTCTGAAACCTTATTTGCAAAGAGTAAAGCTGCCCATCAGACAATGTCAGCAAATGAACCAAAAGGAGAACCGGTTTTACTCTGAAGTGAACCTATTGTGTGGGCACTTTAAAGTGCAGTGACAGCAGCTTAAGATGCTCCTTTATTTTTCCTTCTGCAGATTGTTCTTTTTAGAAAGCTAACCCTGAATCCGATTATTTTTTATGATCTGAGAAAAGGCTATGGCAACTGTTTATCTTTTTTTGTGTTTATATAAATTCTCTAATCTAAATCTAACCACTCATCCATTCAAAAGCAAAAGAGACTTTTATGGTACCCTGACAAAGATCCTCTGCTTGCAAATCAGCATATTGCCATTGAATTTCACCTAATTTCACTGTTGGCTAAATAAACTTCAAGGAATCTAGGTAGTTGAGTGATCTAGACTTTTGGTTTAGTGGATTGCAATATACAACCTTGTCGGAAATAAAGCAATGGGTATAATTATAGGGCATTACTCTGCGATAACACAGCTGTATATTTTATTTGAGCTCACCAAATATATTGCTCCACAGTACAAATCCTTCTTTCTTCCTTTCCCTCTTTTCTTTCCTCTTTTTTGGTAAAAGTCATTACAGATCCAATTTAAGGAAAGTAATAAAAATGAGGAAGAAAATGCTTTCCCTATAAGTTCATAAGAATATGGCCTTTAGAGCAGAAGTATTCTTCAAACTTAGATGTTTAGCTTGCATTGACACAAGTTGCTTTCACAGTGGAAATTTTCTTCAAATGCTTAGTCACAAAAGAAAATAATCATCAATTTTTTGAAACCATGCCTCCTTGTTGTGCAAAATCTAACCACAAGTAGCTTTAATTACCCAGAGGTAAAGTGGTGAGTGTTCTTAATACAGATACTCAAATGCAATTTCCAGTCCTACCTGTATCTCCATTGATGGATTGGTTGTAGGCTCAGGCTAGAGAAGTCTGTAAGCAGGTGAATAAAAAGGAAATAATAGTAGCAGGAAGACAAGACTGAAAAAAATTATTAAAAAGTGTCTTAGTCTTGTTTGTCATGGTTGCATGCAAGGATGCAATGGATTTGCAGGGTGCACTGACTTTAGATTATTAAGTTTGAAGGAATTTCTCTTTCTGGAGGCATGTGCCCTTTGCCCTCTGACATGGTCCTTATACCTGCTGTCCTAGTTACTCAATCCAAGCAATACATGAGAGGTCGTAGCTATTCACTGAGGTTTCCACTGAGAGGAAAGATCTGGTGGACTCTCTGTTGTGATGTGGCACTTAACTCTGCCCAAATCCTATCCCAGAATCCTCTTCTGCCTGGAAACAACAACTTTTCATTCACTTCTCCTTTGCAGAAATTAGCTCAAGGGGAAAAATTTAACATTATAACTGAAGCGAAGGGGAAAATTGGTCTTTCCATATGGTATAACATCCACACACATAGGTGCATTAGTGAGATTCTACTTCTAAAAATTAATAGCAATAATAGCAACAATACATTCAGCTGAAAACTGAGTAGTTTCCATGGCAGTTAATGGTGTTTTGTGTGGCTCATCATCCAGTCTCAAGTTCAACATGGGAAGAACAGAAAAAAAACAAACAGACAATACTTTAAGATAGTGCATACTGTGAGGAGCTCAGAACCAGTCCCTTTATCAACCCTGGCCACAAAGCAGAAGTCCAGGTGTAGCTGTCATTTTCTAATAAATTCAGAAATGTGTCAGTACTTTGAAATATCTCCTGCAACACATACCCATCTCACTGGGGTCAGTCTACAGCCCAGCGTTCCAACCTCACTGCAGTCTAGCAGAAATTTCACTATGACTTAAGAAAAACCAAGAGATTTCTCTGGCCTTCTGACTCCCAGTCCTAGACTTGGCTGGAAGGCTGGTCTGTGCTGGCCACCAACATGCCATATTCAGCAAGAACTTGCTGAGGTCAGGATGACTATGAGCAGTTCCCAGGTATATTTTTTCTCCACCTAAATATAATTTTCCAGCAATAAGAAGCCCGCTGTTACTATATTAAGGAAGCTCTGTTTGCTGTGTACATCCACCTTGCTATCTTCTTAAAAAAGAGATAGAATATAGCAAAGCATTTAATTAACTTTAAAATCTTTTTTTAATCTCCATATCTACTCTCTTTTTCCTGGGAAGACTCCTAAACCTTTCCTTGCTAACTCTTCTCCATTACTTTATTTACATTCTGGCCCACAGTTTATAACTTCTACCCCACGCCTTTTTTTTTTTTATCAGATATCCAAAGACCTTCTCACTTTTTTTGCTGCCTTGCAAATGCTGCCAGAACCAAGCAGGAAGACTAAGGCAGGAACTTGGGATCTGGGAACTTTAGATCAATTTCTCACTCCATACTTTTCCACTGCAACTTTAAACACATCCTTTTCATCCTTTTCTTTCTCAACACCTCTGTTTTATTGATCCAAAGCAAGAGATACCTGTGACTGCTCTATACACTGGAGTTCAGAAGAAGCTGGCTTATCTAGGAGCAGAGAAGGGAGAAAATGAGAGGTGTTTACATGCAATCACATTTGATAAGGTAAATCACAATTTTTTGCTGCTACTGAAGGATGCAATGAAATGCATACCTGTTTTGTAATGAATAATCAAAGCTAGTTCACTTGGAGTTTCTAACTCTTGAAACAATGGCACGGTGGATTTTTAATAACCCAGAGAGGAGGACAATGACCAGAAATGCATGTTGGGAGCCTTATTGTCTTTTTTATTTCAGACTCCTTAAATTCCTTTAGTTCTGTTGTATGGTTATAAATAACTTTACAGTCTGTTTTACTTGCACACACAAACACTACATTCTGCAAGGTGAATGGCAACACTGACATCAAGAACCATGCTTCTCCAACCCCAAACAAAGGTGCTGCTACTTCTTGGCAGCACCAGGATTTGACCTGGGGGTCCTCTGGAGCAGGGACTACAAAAGATTACCATTTCAGTCTGCTGAGCCCACCAGTGCAGTCTTGCCTTGTCTCATAAGCTCTGCCAGAGGAATGAATTACCCTAGTTCATTAAGACTCATTTTGAATTGTGGTGAGAGGTCACCACATAAGTCACCTCCAGTCTATTTTGCGAATAATATGGATTATGATAAAAGCCGGCTGGGAGGTTGAAGCCCAAGGATTTTGTTTTCTTTATCCTTCAAGGTGGGTAGAATACAGGGTGGGGAAACCCTGATCTGGACATTTCCTAGCACTGCATAGTATACTATAGAAAAGTCCTTTTTGTTCTTTTATTTTTTTTTTAACCCATGAATGGGTGACCTCTTGATCCCTCTGACCCCTTTATTTTTGCCATGAAAGAACTAAAACTAGCTGTGCCCCTGCAAAACCTTCTTTCACTTCAGTTTTCTCATGATTAAATTCCCTGCTGTGTTTTTGTTTAAGTGCTCTGATGCTGCCCTTTGGAATTGGGCAGATGTTTGACTCTTTGAAATGGCAGCTTTTTTTTTTTAATTTGACAGTGGTCTACAGCTAAGGCATGTTCACCCACACCAGGAATAAACGAGAAATATTTCTGCAGTGGCGTTCATGTCTCGCCATCTAAATGTGCTTTGCAAGTGATGCGCTGGGATATAGTAATGGATAATTTGCATCAAAACACACTTTGATGCACAGAATGCTGTACATAATGAAACAAAAGCTGCCTCCATGTTGTGTAGATGACTGGGAATACATTAATTACAGTTGTAGACCTCTTCAAACCTAACCATGTCAAATGGAGGGTAAGGTTGAAGGCAGATGGCACATGATCTACTTTAATAACTAATGTAAAAATAAGTGGAAGCCAGTCATTGGGGAAAAGATGTGAAAATAATGTTGAAGAAAATGGATGCACTTCAATTATCAGTCAGTGCTGTACATGCATAATCCCACTAGCTTTGTGGGAACTGTGCTAATTCATTGCTGCATGGTCTTTAGAAGAGGAACAGTAAACTCGGATAACGTGTAGACCTGATGTCAGAAACAGAGTTTTATCAGGATTGAGCTAAATCCAGATTCTCTTTACCTGACCCTTTATCAGGCCTCTGTAGACTATGTTTTTTAAAGATGAGCATTCATGTAACAATAGCAACTAATTGAGATCAAGGCATCACTTTGCTGCTTGCTATACAAGTAAACTAAATTTTATCCCAAAGGAAAGATAAGCTCAAGATTTACCAGAGGTCAGTAATAAACCAGCTTAGCAAATGATTCAATCCTCAAATTTTGCAATGCTGAACTTAGATTTACCCAAAAAAGCAGTGTGAATTGAATCCCATGAGATGGGGGCAAAACTTCCCACATTTCTCACAGAAGTGAGCCAAGCCCTGTGAGATCCCTCTCTTGGCTGCATTTCCTAGGTGGTCTGCATCACACTACTGAGCTAATATTCAGGTGCAGCTCCTGGCTGGATTTGGGGGTCCAGGATGTTTACTCCTCTGTCCCATCTTTATCACTCCTGTTAGCAATCCAAGTCCATAAAACTTTAGGTAATGCCTATTACCCCATCTATTTTTAATTATATGCAGTCCAATACAAACCAAATAAACCTGAATGAAATAACATACATTAAATAGACTTGTACTAGCAACTAACTTGCACTAAAGGCCACCTCCCATGGGGGCAGTCTGGTTTAATCATCTACTTGAAAACATGTCTAAGGTTTCCAGCACAATTTTTTCAACCTTTACTTAAAAAATTAATTCCTCTAGAGGACTAATCCTGTTCTGATCCCTCAGGAGGGTGCTTAGGATACGTTTCAATGTGTAAATGTAGTCCAAATAAATTAACCAAGAAAAAGGAGATTTCATATTAAAAAAACCACACACACAAAAAAAAACCCCAAAACAAAAAACCAAAACCAAGCAACCAACCAAAACCCAAAACAAAACAAAAACAACCTCTCAAGCTCCATTCTCAGAATGTCTTGCATTCAACCTCACCTTCCTGTTAGTGGCAATATTGAGTGTAGGCAACATGAAGCACAAGGAGGGTGCATGGTCAGCTGCTGTATCCCTGCAAAATAATGTCGGTGAGATGTGTTTGTGGCTGAGTTAAAGAGATCTGCAATCTTCTTCTTCCTTCCCATACTTCTTAAGAAGAAAGATCATTGTCCTTTCCCCAGCCCTGGCTTACAGAAGGGTAGATATGAGGAAAGGAGAGTGAGAGAGATTTAAAAATGTGTCAGCTTTATCCTGGGAATTGCCATGCTGAAATAAATTATTGCCTAACAGTGAATTATCATTTTTGTGAGATCTTAAAAACCAACAGCTGTGAAATTGATTTCTAACTGATTTTAATTGAGATGGACGAAAACTTAAAATACCAGAAATAAAAAGTCTGGATGCTGTATTGGATCTGGCTGGGATGGAGTTAATTTTCCCCCTAGAGGCCCTCAGAGTGGTGTGCCTTGGTAGCTAGAAAGGTATTGATAACATACCAGTGCTTTGACTACTGCTGAGCACCTCCACAGCATTCAGGCTGTCTCTCCAATATTCCCCCCTCACCAAAGTCTTGGATGGGGACACAGCTGGGACAGATAATCCAAACTGACCAAAGTGATATTGCATACCCTATGATATCAGATGTTATGAAAAATATCATTCATCTTTAACTATGTCAGATAATTATGGTCTTGCAGGGCCTTGGAGGTGATCACTAACATTGGGATCCCAGCAGAAGTGCTACCTATCAGTAACTGCCCATCTAGCTTGAGATATCACTGGTCTGAGCTGTAGCTAAAGCTGTAGATAAGGACTAGATTTTGACTGCTCTCTTTCAGGCAGCTTTTGACTCCTTGAACTTTCTGTGTGCAGAAAGCAGGATTCTTTTTTTTTGGTGAGTTCTCTGGTGATTAGCTGCTTACCTCTTCCACACTCATAGTTATTTGATTCACTTTCATGTGACAGGAACTGCTAGACCAGGCTCAGCCTGTCTTGTTCCACATCTTGGGTTGTGAACCATTGCCTAATAATTCTTTGGAATGAAGCAGCACTATTAATATAGATTATTGTAGATTTTCCTGTTTATAGGCAGAATTCTTTTTGAACACAAGACAGTTAAAGGATGAATTATTAACATCCGAAGTAAAACTCTTTTTTTTGTGACAAGACTGTGAATATAAAACTGTATTTTTGTCTGAAACCTGTAAAATTTTAGAGCAGACAGTTAATCTTAGCAAAGTGTTAGGACATCTGCACTGTAGTCACTGAGTGCAAGTATGGAACAAGAAGGATAAAAGCAGGGCAGTAAGTATAACAGGTTAATGACACAATATGACTTCTTTAACAAACTATATTTAAACTATTTTTCTATTATTATCTCTTCAGAAGATTTATGTTTAAAAATCAGGTTTTCTTAATACTTTTTTTTCCTTTTTTGTTCCTTTTTTTAACACTACCCAAAACCTCACACTAAGTCGGAGGAACACAAAGCTGATTCTTCAGAAAGATACCTGGATCACAGTGTTTATGAGTTAGTAAATTGAACCTAAGTTTGGATGGCATCCTCCATGGAGCTGTAGGCTTCCATGCAATCACTTTAAATTTGTCACTGCATTCAGAGTCAGCCATTCTTTCTACCAAAACAGCTCCCCCAGGGATCCAGATGGCTCCTGCTACTCTCTGTGAGACACTTTCTGCTTTGGTCTCATAATCAGAACAAATGATGGGAGCATAATAGAACACAGATGACAATTCAGAAATTATGGGCAATCTATTAATCTTTGGGGTCTAATATCACAAAGTAAGGAGTGTAACACTACTCCCAATTTAATTGAAAACTCCCTGCATAAAGGACAATTAATGAGAAATGAACAATTTTGTGCTTCAGGAGAGATGAAATGATGGAACCTTGGGGTATAACAAAGGTTTAAGCATTGTGTTTGACTCTCTCCTGTGACAGGTAGGAAATTACTTAGTCAAAAAGACACATTCAGTGTCTTATACTCTATGGTGCTGTTCTGGCAAACAGGACTGACTTTGTCACTTCTTATTCCCTTTTGCACACCCCCTCAGCATACACTGATGTTAGCGGAAAAACAACAAGGTTGTTAAAACCATTGGAACTGACGCCATGAAGAAAATTGTGTTTCTCAAGGTGATTACTCGAACTGACAATGTCATTGCTGTTGTGTTACAACTCACCAGGTTCAACAAGCTCCATCTCATGCCAAAAGGAGTGTATTTGACCTCCTTTGTGAAAGTACCTTGGAAGAAATAGGGCACAAAAATTATTGACTGGGGAAAGATTTTCTCTTTTTTAGTGATATTAATGCAGGTTTTTATGCAGGAACTCCTGAGATTTCATCTCTCCTTCTCTCAATTACTGTATTTGTTCACAGACTGTGTAACCATAGTAGGGGGCTCATAGTAGCTAATTCTACCAAAACAAGGATGTGTTGGGTTTTGTTCTTAAGCTTTGATTGCTACACAGAGTTTGGAACATCTCATAATTTTACATGTTAATACAATTACCAACTTTGGGCCAAAGTTTGGCCCTTTTTGTCTTCAGTAAAAATGTTGCCTTTGATTCCACATAATCAATGACAAAATGCATTGGCCTGGAGACTTTACAGAAATAAACAATTGCATTGAGCATAAAGTTTCCTTGTTAGCACTTTGTTCAAGGACAGCATAAGCTTTTATGAAAAATTAAAAAAAATCCATTTGTTTCTTCCTGGTGTGCTGTTCTACCGGAGGTCAAGCAATCTGTTTGGACATAATATGCTCTCACTTGAGATTTTTCTGATTCAAGGTGAGGAAAGATGAAAAGCTGCGAGTGCAGGTTATTCTGAATAACATTTGTTTTGTGGCAGTTAATACTTTTTGTTCTTTCCAAAGATATTTCTTTAGGGGAAAAAAAAGACAACTAACACGCAATAAAAAATATTTAGATTGTTGTAAGGTAGGTTTTATTGATTGTGTTACATGTTTGCTACAAATTTTGAAGAGGTACTTGTATTTCAGTACTCCACTTTCATTGCACTGGCCTTGGTTTACTATCTCAGATCTGTATATCTGTAAGTATGCATGGGAGGAATTTCATTAAAGTATGATAAGCTGGGAAGATGAGTGTGAAGGAGAGAGCTAGCATTATCAGAATAAGGGGAATGTAGAAATGCGTGAAATGTTTTTCAGTTTGGGAAAAATGTGTTGCTTATCATCATCCTGAAAATCTGAAGTTGCACAGCAATCAAGGCAGCATGCAGCTTTTTGGCTGCCTTGTAATATCAACAGAGGTACCCGTAATAGCACAGTGAGAATGCTGGCTTAAGTGAATCATAGAATCATAGAATGGTTTGGGTTTGTAAGGTACCTTAAAGATCATATAGTTTCAATTCCCTGCCATAGGCAGGGACACCTTCCCCTAGACCAGTTTGCTCTAAGCCCTGTCCATCTTGGCATTGAACACTTCCAGGGATGGGACAGCCACAACTTCTCTGGACAATCTGTGACAATGCCTCATGACCCTCACAGTGAAGAATTTCTTCTTAATATCTAATCTAAATCTACTCTAAGCCTGCCTTCTGCCAATTTAAAGCCATTAACTCCTGACCAGTCACTCCATGCTGTTGCAAAAGTCACTCTCCCACTGTCTTGTAACCCCTTTAGGTACCGGAAGGTACTATATGGTCTCAGACATGGTGTGTTTCAGCTGTTTCACTGCTTCATCTTGATGCACATACGCAAACACATGACCTGGAAATTGCTACATCAAAATGGATAAAGTTATAAAAGACTAAACTTTGGGCAGTATTCAACTGCACGTTCAACCAGTTGAATTTTAGTGTCCCGTGAATCAAATTGTGAGCTAGATGGCAAAGCTTCTTTTAAATTTGATCTCTTCAATGCAGACAATGCAGACTAGAGAGTTATTCATCTGACCCTGAGACAGACACCTGCATTTGACCAGACAAATGGCTTTCTAGACTTCACTGACTGTGCTGATTAGGTCTCCTCTGACTGTAATTGAAGTGTAGACAGACACCTGTCTCTCCTGTAGAGGTCTAGTTTCAGCTCTCTGAATCTGGCCCTTTACCCACCCTTTCTCTACCGGAGCTGATACAAAAGCTACAAACTTCAGAAGAAAAGAAAATAATTTATAATTCACTATGATTTCCGCTACTTTTTCTTGACTCCACCTGGTGGTCAATGTCCCATTCAGATACTGAAGGTTGTTGATTTTTAGCACTATTCGCATTGCTTCTTTATCTGAAAATTTCCCTTTGGTGCTGTTAACCTTTCCTTGCTGCCTTTGCTCACGTTCAGATTGCCTGACATATACCAGGCTTCTCTATGGCATCCACAGATTTGGCAATAGGATTAGAGTACAAGCTGGAACTGGTCCAGCTATTAGCAGCTAAAATATATGATCGGACTTTGATCACTAACTGTGATTGCCATAGTTGGGTCTTCTAGTGGCAGTTTTACAACAGACTCAAGTATTTTGCTTCATTTCTTCATGTTTGTTTGTGTGCATTTGTGTACATATATATTTGCTGTCATCATTATCCAGGTTTTTACATGGTGGGCAGAAGAGATTGTGAATCATGCTTAGAACGTTATTTCTTTCTCTGATACTTTTTACTTGCAGTCTCCAACCCTACCTACAACTTATGCTGTTAAGCAAAAATGTTCCTGTCTGTTGCTTCTGCAGTGCATCTGTTCCC
>JAOXXN010000001.1:88927024-88970501 GCA_026770055.1 Myrmophylax atrothorax
TTGGCCGTGGCACTGAGTGCCATGATCTGGTAAATGGACTGGAGTTGGACCAAGGGTTGGACTTGATGATCTTGGAGATCTTTTCCAACTCAATCAATTCTATGATTCTGTGATTCTAAGAGTGAAAGAAACAGTCACCAAGGATCTCTTCCTTTGTCTAGGAGGCCAAAAGATGCTATCTAGACTGAGGGCTTGACTTTTGTGCATTTTCTGAACAAGCAAGTGATTTTGTGCTTTCTTTACCTATGTACCATGTGAGAGATGTGTGATAAATGTATCTAAGCACCTGGATTTGGACTGAGATCATCAATCCGTGTCTCAGACAGCAGAGAGTGAGAAGTAAATAATAAAAACTTCTGGTTACAGTGATCCTGGAATGGATTTGACCTTCGCATCACCTTACAAACCCCAGACTATTATGGTTCCCTCCTGCAGTTATTCTAATGAGCTGAAAAAATAGTTTTGGACATACTTTTAGAGCGTTGTTGAGACATAAATACACTCTAAGTGAAGACTACATAATATTTTCCTGTTTGTGCATTAAAAATAATGGAGCAGTAAGCCAGTGACCCAGAGGTGAAAGTCTGTGCCAATTTATTACACATGCAAAATGTAAGCATATAACTTAATTCCAGTGCAGTTATAGAGCTTCATTGGGATTCCTGTAATCTGTTTTTCAGTAATTTAGATTCTAAGCACTCCCACTTCAGGTTGGTGGTCTGCCATAGGACAGCCATCCATGCTTCTTCCTATTGCTGGGAGCTTCTTGCTCTGTAATCAACAATGAACAGTCATTCCCACCTCTGTGTCCTAGCAGAGATGGTGCAGTCAGTCTGCCCTGAAGGTTGGACACCTCGGGAATGTTTCTGCAGCTCTGGATCACACATATCATGACTGAGACCAGACTCCCAGCGTTCGCACTTGTAGGTCCTTGAGGTATTCCTACAGGCATCAGTCATCAGCTTTAAGGACCAGATGGAAATCAGTCCATGGTTTAGTTTTATTTGGATCAGGGGGTAAGGGAAAGCAGAAATGGAGCAGCAGTATTTCTTTCTGCCATTGTCACAGCAGGAGTGTCTGTACATGTCTAATAAAACACACATGCAATAAGCCAAATACTTCCTGAACACCTTGGACTTGAAATGCACATGGCTGAACAGCTTCCCAGGTGAGCCCTGTGTGTGCCTTGGATTTGCTGTAAGAATTGGAAGTACAGCTTTTGCAGCCTGAAACTATGGAACATGTGTAAATCTGGCATTTCCATGGGGAAATGTTGTTTTCCATACCTGCATCACAGAGCTGATCTGTTCAAGGAAAATGGAAGTGTCTTTAATTTCCAGACCTGAGGCAGACAACTCGATCCAACAACTGACTGGGACTGACACACATAAAAAATCCAGGAGAAATGTAAAAATCCTTAAAGGTTTCTTTTTGAGAAGAAAAAGTAACTTATTCTAGACCGACTTTACCTCTAGCGGAGACAATATTAAGGAAGCCATGGCCATTACTCTGCTCCCAATCAGCAACATGTTTGCTGTGACCCTGGGAATAGGAGGCAAAGCAACTTTCTCTAAGCCTCTAGTCTTTGCTTTTCTCCTCTGTTCTCTGACAAATTTGTCCCACTGCAGACTAGGAAACATAAGACTTGGAGGTACAGCAACTAAAACTCTACTTCAGGCTTTGGATTGAGGAAACTTTGCCATCAAGGTTTAGGAAAGAGTGTCACAGATGGACTTGAGGTGGGTTCACTGGACTAACTCAGAACTGGGTCACCTTGTAGGAAGGCAAGATATCCGATTTAACACACCAGTGGTCTGTTTCTGTATGACAAATAGCCTCTGTTCTTGAACTACAGTAGTAGAACAAAGTCAATATCTCTGCTAAAAAGAACCATCTTTAGAAAAGAATTAAAAATATCCACAACCTGTGGTTTGGTAGGTAGTTCATGCCATGTCTCCAGGATAAATATTTCATTTATTTATCCAAATCCCATTGCATTTCTGACCTTTTGGAACCCTTTCTTACTTGAAAAACTGAAGGATAATAGAAGAGGCAAGAAACTAGATCTTTCATGAATTAACTAGCTACTAGTTTCTTCTGTGTGGGTTTGCAAGGGATAAACTCTGTAATCACAGAGCACCCTGGCCAACTTCTTGTTGTGGTTGATACAGCACTAGCATGTGTACCTCAGGGAAAATGATGGCTGCTAGCTATTCAAATTTAAGTTTTATATGGTCCAAACACCATTGCTGTAAACAATATTACTTTAGTTGCTGTTAATAAAACACTCTAATGTAATCATTACTTACCTGTTTCATGTCCTCCCAGCAGCAGGTCCGGGTAGACATGACTATACAATTAGAATTAATGCAAACCACTTAAAACTTGAATGCCTAGTTTATTTTCAAATGGGAAGGTCAGCATCATTATCCTTGGTGGATTCAATTACCAAATCCTGCATAATCACAGACCATGCTTCCTGTCTGCTAATCATGACTTGTTCTGCATACATTATGTGCAAATATAACCAAAACAAGAGATGACATTTCCATATGTTTTGTGCCTGTAATTACTTCTTACAGGTTGTATTTAACTTTCTTAGTATAATTTTAAATCCTTTTATTTGCTTTGTTTTTTAAAAAAAACACAGAAGAATAATAAAGAACAGTGGCAAGAAAAAACTGAAAAGCATCTGTATGTAATTAATCCTTCTGCTTCATTTAAACCCTGCCAAACATGTGAATCTAAGTCACAACAGTAGAACAAAGTTGTTAGAGACATTGCATTTAGAAACACCTCTCACGAAAAACAGCGTGTGTAATTACTGGCTTTGGAATTACTTTGTTGGTGTTGGTTTAGTTATGCTAAAGGAAGAGAAATCTAATAAACTTGTATTCTGCAGCTTTTTATTATTGAAGCCTTCATCACTACTGTAAACAAAAATCCTAATGACAAGAACAGGGACAATTAAGACATAATAAAAAATAGTCACCTAATTAAATGTAAACATCCTCTAATGAGAGAAATTGCATTGTTGTATGGTGAGCTTGATCTATAACTAGTGTAAAATCAACAGGTGTCTTTCCCAGAGCTCTGTCACTTTTCAGTCAGTTGTTAAATATGTGCCTTCTCTGTGCTATATTTACTGTTTCAGAGGGTTAGAAACTGGGAATTTTTTATATTCCTGAAACTGTCATTTTCCCCATGCAGCCTCTCTGGATATGGGTGTGTATGTCCATGCACACACATGCACAGGTACACTTTATTGAGCTTGGGACTCTGAAGTATGGACATTTGCTTCATTCCCTGCCGTAGGTTTTGTTCTTCTGACATTCTCAGGGCACATGAACACTCTTCCTGGTGATATGACCTGGTGATAAAAAATCACCATGGTAATATACAATCAGGATGGAAAATATCATTATTAATATTAGGTTACAGCAGATCTCCAGTTTCTACCTTGCCACAACAGTTATTGTGAAGCTGCTATCACATCTGGTTCTATTCTTTAGTGATATATGGAAGACTTACCACCCCAGAAACAGCAAGGAAACCAGCTCCTGTGTTTGACTCGCACAGAGGGAGGGGTGCTGCAGTGGTCCTCTCTCCCCAAAAAGTCCCTTTTATCTGAGGGCTGCTCTAAAGCCACTCAAGAAACGAGTCTCTCTGTCTGTGGGCAGTTGCAGCTTTGCAAACATAGTCCCAGCACTGTTTCTGGGTTCACACCAAAGCAGTCAAGATGTCATGTCCCCACATGCCATCCAGCACATGAGGGCAGCTAGTTTTTTTGAGCTTCCCACAAGAAGTACACTCACTGTCCTGATGCAGTCACACACCGGGAAGGTGAGCAGGCTGAGAAAAAGGCCATGGTCAGGGTTGCTCTTCTGATTGTAGAACAAGAAACCCTGGCGTAAGGACTGGAATGCAGAACCAGAGAGCTTGAAAATGCCCTCACGGCCTTGCATCAGCAAGGAAATGGGGATGATTCACTGAAGGCCATGAAGATGTATGTTATGTGTAAAAACAATTTTAAGAACTCTTATCAACATTTAGATTTACCTTTTAAAATGCTTTGTAAGCTTATGTTCTGAGGCAAAAAATAACTCCACTAAAAGAACAAAAATTCCACAAACAAAGAAGGCAAAGAATATTTTGCAAAAAATATTTTAAATGTTTAAGCATTTGCATTCATTTTAGGTTTTATTAAATTCTCTCTCTGCATTTATCTAAACATTTTTATTTATCTTTTCCTGGGGTGAGATTGTGAGTATAAGCTAACAACGATTGGATCTCCCTTGGCAAGAGAATTTTGCTGTAGGGCAATTGAGTAAGTTTTAACTGTAAAAATGAGAGATAGAAGGGTAACAAGTCATAATTAGCAGAATTAAATGAATAGCAAAGATAACATTTTACAGAACTTTGCTCCTGCATGTCATCAATATTTGAGTCATTTTGAGAGCTGAACATAGGGAAAACTTTGAAATCAATGAATGGAATAGGCCTGATTCTGGATTTGCTTTCTCTCAGATTTAGACCAATATAATTGGATTTTGGGGGTACCCTTTCTCATTGCATCAGGGTAATTTATATGAGAATCCAACTCTTTAGCTATGGGATTTTGCAAATTGGAGAGTGGGGCCATGTTTAGCAACAAGCAACAGATTATGTTCCTTTTTCATTTAAACAAGAATCGTGTGGAACTCCCACCAGGGTATCACTACAGTGTGCACAGGCTTTCATTGAAACTGAGTTTCCAATATATCAATAACTTTCCAAGCCTGCAGTAAGAGACCCCCTAAAGCTTTGCAGTATAAATGACTCCTTGTCTCAAAGAGTTTCAGTGAAGAGCTTTGGTGACTCTTGAGAGAGATTAATTCCAGGGTGGGATTTACCTCCTCCAGCTTCAGATGTTTCAGTGTAATTTTCTGCATGTGAATTCCTCAACTAAACTTCTGAACTCAACTGAGGGGCAAAATAGACACTCTTTAGGTGTGATTTCTCTGACCTGTTTTAGATGTCTGCCTTGGGATGGGATGAATTCCACCCCAGGAGCACCTTTCTTTGCTCTGAAGTGAATATCAAAGGACTAGAGCAGATGTAAAGGTGTACTTTGTAGATGTCTAAAGATAGGAGATATTAATCTTGCCAAAACCCACAAAACTTGTAGTCTTCTCAACATTGCAACAGAATTGAGATGGATAATGTCCTTTAAAACATATACTTTAAAATGGTTGAAAGCCCACTCTAAGGAGAGTGGTGTGAGTTCCTGTAAGAAAGAAAGAAAAACAGAGCTCTGCTGTTCTGTTGCTTCTGAACTATGATTTCACAAGCTAGAATAATATAGAATCTTAAAATCATAGAACAATAGAATGGTTTGGGTTGGAAGGGACATTAAATATCATCTAGTTACAATGCCTCTGCCATGGGCAGGGATAACAGGTTGCTCAGGGCCCCTTCCAACCTGGCCTTGAACATTTCCAGGGATGAGCTGTACACAAACCCATGTCCATGCCTTGCCACCTTGACAGTAAAGACTAACATCTAATCTAAAACTCTCTTCTTTTAGTTTAAAACCATTCCCCTTTGTCTCATCACTCCATGCCTTTGCCCAAAGTCCCTCTCCAGCTCTCTTGGAGCCCCTTTAGGTACTAGAAGGTGCTCTAAGGTCTCCCCAGAAACTTCTGTTCTCCAGGCAGCTCTCTCAGCCTGTCTCCATAGCAGAGTTGCTCCAGTCCTCTAAGCATCTTCACGGTCTCCTCTAGACTTGCTCCAAAAGGTCCATGTCCTTCTTATCTTGGGGGCCCCAGAGGTGGACACAGCACTCTGGATCTCGCCAGAATGGAGTACAGTGGGACTGCCAGCTACTGCTTTTGGCTACTTTCACACTGACTCCTGATGGGGCCATCTAATTCAGTCATGACTGAGGAGCTGCTGTATTAAATTCAGTGACAAACAGATGTTGGTACAGTGCCTTAAGAAGGTGAAAAATTCCCTGCATTACTTCATGGTGAGATCATCAAAGCCCTCTTTCTTCTGGTGTCATCCTGCTCCCTCCGGCCCTTCGTACTCAACACGGTGTTGGAAGTCCATCTGGCCTCACTCATCTATCTTTCACTATGAGGTCAGTCTGTTTCTTCTCAGCAGGGTATTACTCTTGATCCTACACTGTTGAGAAAGATAGGCAGGATGGAGATTGCTTACAACATAATGTGTTTTTCTACTGGTAAGAAAACATCTAAAGAGAATGAGATTGTTGTGAGAAGGTCAATCACATAACTTCCTGCAATGGGGTAAAAAAAGAGCCATTCAGCTGCTTTTACAAAGCACCTTATGTATTAATTACAATTCATATTTTAGATTGTGAGTAATACTGTATATATAGTTTTATTATATATAAATCCAAGAGTCAGGATCCCTCTGCAGATTTTAGGTACCTACCTCCTACCCTTGGCTCACCAAGGACACTTCTAGTTAGTGACTAAGTTTCACCTCCAGGTTTTCTGGTTGTGAATAGATTAATCACACATGTCCTTTCACCACAGAAATCTGTTGAGGTGTTAACCCTCTGTTTCCTTATATCTCTTTACAAGCTGCCTTATATCTGTGCCCCCTCTCTTTTAATAAAGGTTTGCACATAATTTTCTTTTAATGTGCACAATTTGGTGAAATGCTGAATGTTTATAGGTAACTACAAAACCCCTGATGACCAGATCATGCTGAAATTTCAGAATTAATTTCTCACCCTCTATCAGCTTTACATCCCAGCAATGACATGAATTTAATTGTACTACACCGGCCTATTGTGCTAGAGCAATATCTTGATTGGTCCTTGCTACCTAAATTAGGGAGATTGTTTTTGCATATGTCTATTGGCCTGCAGGATATACTTGATTTTCTCACTTAGGATCTGGGGCCCTTATGATTCATTTTAAGCTGCACAGAGCATAGAGGAATCATTCTAGCAAAATCTGTTCAATGCACTCGTAACCTCTTTCATCACAAGCAGGAACTGATGGTCTGAGTGCTGGTCACATACATGATTGAAATATTGAAGAGCATGGCTTTGGAAGTATTCTGAGAGACTGTGTCTTCATCAGCACAGTGTCCACAAACACTGTGCTTGGATATTTGCTTCTGGTTCACTAGGGAGGAAAATTGTTACTCACCAGATAAACCTGCTGTCAAAAACTTGACAGACTTTTTAGTAGGGCCTGTGGTGATAGAACAAGAGGTAATTTTTTCCAAAGAGGAAAGTAAAACAGGTTGACCAGAATGGTGGTGGGTGCCCTATCACTGGAAATGTTCAAGGCCAGATTGGATGAGGCTTTGATGAACCTTGTCTAGTTGGAGATGTCCCTGCTCATTGCAGAGGAATTGGACTGAATGAACTTTAAAGGTCCCTTCCAATCCAAACTATTCTATGATTTTATGGAAATAAAGTAGGTTTCTTCTCAAGGCTTTGCTTCTGCTGTTTATTGAGATACTTTGAGTGATTTTCTGCCTTTTTTTGCTCAGAATAAATTCCAGAGTTTAAGCTGTTTGCTTGACATACGTTCCTGGGGCGGGTGGATGAGCAGAACAGAAACATGGGTTAGTTTTGCTTCATTTGGTTTTTGACTCGTACACAACTTTCTTATTTTTGTAATTGAGCCATCTTTCTTGGTTCTGCTGCTCTCACAACACTACAGGGAAGCTGTTGAGTTCCCTTAACATTAATTTGCTCATACAAGGCAAAAAAAAAAAGAAAAGATTTTTTTTTTTCTTCTATGCAAACTGTGCTGTCTTTCTGATCTGTACCAATTGGAAAGCATTTGCAAATGCTCCTGTCTCGGTTTCTGAAAACTGCCTCCCCATATGTTTTCCTGATTAAGAAATTCAGTCCACCAAATGGCAGAGTTTGCTCAGCTGGAGTTGACTGTTTGGTTGGGATTAATAAACAATTCTCCTCTTCCCATACATCTTCCTGTTTAGCATAAAAGACAACAAATTACTTCAGGGCTTTCCTGCTTATTTGTTCTTACAGAAAAAAAGTATATTCTGGGAGATTTTACAGTGTGTCTGCCTCCTCGTAATGCAACAGGAGGCTGTCTCCATTGGCCACAGGTGCCTAACAAGGTCTGTGCCTGGGCAGTGTGAGAGCCAGCTGGTTATGCTATGAATGCTGAGGGAGAGAGAAATAACTGACTGATCTGGGTTACACAAACTCTTACGGGGATTTATTGGTAGATTTTCTTTAACAAAGACAAGAAGCAGCAAGTTTAGTGCTTGGATTGATTGCTCAGGTAGCTGAAAATCCTCCAAGGAGAGGACAAACACTGCCCAGGCCAAGCAAAGCCATCATTTCTCATGCTGTCTTATACGTGTGCCTGTTTCTTTTTTAACTTTTCCCATATGGCAGCTGCTTTATGGGCTCAAAAATCTGTTGTTCTGATTCTATCCAACTTTGAAAATGTTACTGAGTTTGACAAAAGGGTTACACAATTTTCTAAAAGAGCAATAAGAACTAAAGTTTCTAAAAGAGCCAGAGTTTTCAGATGCTATCACCTGCATTTGGATGTTTAAAGATCTTATAGCTCTTCAGTGTCCCAAATCCAGCCTAAACTCAACAGGCTTGGGGTGCCTAACACTAATAGACCTCCTGTCAGGTTATGAACTTCCCAAAATTCTGTCTTCTGGGACTGCTGAACTGGCTAGGGCCACCAACTGGCAGTGGCACATGATGACAGTTTTGAGAAATGATGGTAGATTAATAAATATTTTGATTTTTTTTCACTATTTTAGAATTAAGTTTCTCCTTTTTATCTTTATGTGTTGATCTTTTTATTTTCTGAGTAACTTTGAGACATTATTACATACATGTGTGTATGTTCATGTGCAAATATATAAGCCACATTTTTCCATGGGGCCCTCTGTTACATTTCATGTTACAGATGCTGCTCCTTTATAATTCTTTACTTTATGCCTGCTGATGAAGTTTCTGAAAAGATCACTGTATCAAGTGAAACTTTCTATGGTTTGCTTCTGCTCAAAGATAGACTTTTTCATTCCCAGGTTGGAGAGCAAATAATTTTCAGGCTTTTTCTCACATGTGAAAGAGCAAGGAAAGGAAATAGTGTTCTGTTGTCTAAATAATCTAGATCTGTCTTGTTTTCTTTTCTTTTCTGAACAGACTACAGGGACTTGGCTAAATGCTGGATTAAGTGTGAGCTTTGAGATGAGAACTGAGCCCTGAGTCCTTGCAGCAAAAAGGATGGGTAACTTGTAAGCAGAGGTTGACCTGAAAGAGATTTCTCTTCCTGACATCCAAATACCTTTGCACTTTAGAAGATTTATTTTAGGAGCTGAATTTTTCAGAGGAATCCAGCCTATGGCTGTCTAACCATGTTTAATGGGAATTTAGTGTGGGACAAGAGACAACAGCCTCTATGTAAACACTTGCAAAGGGTAAATTCCACTGAATGTGGAGGTGTCTTTTCTTGAAAGCCACTTTAATTGGCCCAAATCATTCATGAAACCATTTTTAGGAAACGTTTCTTTCCAAACGTGCCTCTCGAATGAAATATAACAAAGTCCTCATTTAACAGAAGAGCTTACAAAGAGCTGTACTGGGTGAGGGCAGAAGTTGTCATTCATGGTACCCAACCTCTGTCGTACAGAGATGAGGATGCAAGATGGACACATGGAGCAATTCCCCTGGACCACCTCCCACCTCCCAGCAATCTGCTGTTCTGGGATTACTTGAGCCAGAGGCAGTATTGTTGTGTTTAATAACCCTCGATGGATTTTTCAGCAGCTGTCTGCTCCTACCTTTGGCATGTATTTATGCAAAAGAACAGCAACAGAGAGCAGTCATGACGTCTCATAATACACCAGCCAGGAGAAACAGAAAATAGGTCTCAACCTCCAAAGTTAGAAGGTTTCCAGACTCTTCCATTTCCAGTTCCCATTATAATTCTAGCATTTAAACAGCCACTTGTATTCTTTGTCAAGGAGCCATGCAAAGCTGCCAGGTTTCATTCTTTCAACTTGAGAAATATTTACATTTTGTTGTGCCTCTTTATTGAAGTTAGTGTTACATGGATGTTTCCTAATATCATCTGTGTTTGGGAATCTCTGTTGTACAATCAAAGGGTAGTTTTCCTCTAAGAGTTACACTGGCCTTCTGAAAAGCTGTAGTATTTCCTGTTTCATCTGTCTGTTACCTGTGGGAGAGGGAGACAAAAAGCAGCAGCAGCAGGGCCAGGTAAATTCTGATATCTGTACTATTTGGCAGACAATGTGAGTTTCATGCTGTTACCCATATGCAGAAGCAAGCAGCAAAACCCTGCTGATGCACTGGTGAATGACCTGGAACTATCCTGTGAAGGATATTTTGATACAGGACAGTAGTGAACAGTAGGAATTTTTTCAATAAAGTGCAATACAATCCTTAAACTAGTGTTTTGGTTAACTAGATGAATTGCTGTTTCTTTTCCATGCAGGCGAACCATCTCTCTTTTGGCCAGAAGCTGCCTCTGCTCCAAAGGCACTAGCAATCTTTTTTTCTCTTGGATTTTCTAATTGAGTAACACAGATTAATTAAACTGAAGTGTGTAATAACCCAGTATGTTGCCTTTGGCACTAAAGCCACTTAAGAAATTCTTACAACTATCTTTTTCCTTCTTCTGCGGAGTCTGTTCATACAGCTCAAACAACTCAGATAAAAAGAAAAGGAAACAACACTTTTAAGTCAGCATCATTTAATACACTTATTTAAATCCCAGTCATGCAGATGATGGCATTGGCCCTACTCAGTGAATGGAGAGTAGTGGGGATCCAGCAGGACTGAGTGCCTGGGAGTACAAAGTCTTGCACCAACTTTTCTGCCAAAGACAAAATATTGTAAGATGACAAATTTGGAGCAGTTATTTTTTGTTTTGATTTAGCTGGGATTCTCCTACTTCAAGCCTGAGCATGTGCCTAAAAGCGTATTCATTTCCTCCGAGTTTATCTGTTGGGCTAATAAAAGATAAAGTTTCTTCCCACAAATGTTGCCTCTTTCAAAACATATTTTCAGAAAAACTTGAAGGCAACATGACTGTGAACAAGAATGGAGTTTCAAGAGCCAGTACTAAACACCACCAGCATGGATGAGGATAAATTTGTGGAAGTCTAAACTGAGGATACTTTAGAAGTGTAAGATCTTCAGTTTTTGGTGTTAGAAGTGACTAACTTGGGGCAGGCTTGAATCCTGTTTCATGGCAGTGAATGCTTTGCATTATCAACCCCCCTTGGAAGCATCTCAGCTGGAGCAGCTAAACCCTGAGGCCCTGTAAACAACCAAACACTTTTGCAAATCTTGAATTTCCTTTGGTTCCATCCTCATGACAGCTTTTTCTTTTCTGCTCTATTCTATACTACAGATGCATCTTCTCCCTATTTCTATTTGCCTTCAGGGTAAACACTGTCTTTTATCTGGGTTTGTATGGTAGGCACCAATAATGCTGTTATAGAGTCTCTAGACACTACTGGAATGTGCATAAATAAAATCAGAAGCTACAGATTTACAAAATAAAACCATTTCAGGAATGAAACAAATTGTAGAAAGAAGACAGCTACCTAATCCAGCTGAAGACTTTTAAAATCATCTGTAAAAGCATAACTAAGTGCATTTCTGAGATCTTCTTTAGGGTACTGTTTACTTTTGTAGTTAGAAGCTTCACTGTTGTTTCTATGCAGCACTATTTTTTCTTGCCCTGGAGTTACAAAAGTAGAAATAGAAATTGAAAAACCTACGTAAAACCCCCAGCATTTAAGTGTTCTGCCTAATTTGTGAATATCCTCATAGCAGTGCAGCAGGCACACTCATGCTTTCTTCCTCTGCTTACAGTCAAGCTTAGGGCAGAATTTGCCCCTTAATACAAGTACAGATGCATCAGATCATTTTGAATCTGTCCTTCACTGGATTTTTGAAGAAGTCCCAACCATCAGTCAGCTATGATTGGAGCACTGTGCTAAGGTTTCATTGTTTTCTTGTGCTCTCCGTTCTCCTGCCTGTGTTCATGACCTAGAGGGTGACATCCCTCCTCATGATGAGAAATAGAGAATATGTAAGGTCCCTTCCAATGCAAGCTTTTCTATGATTCTATGATTTCTGTGATTCTTACCTCTTAAATTTGTCAGCAGCAGGGTTCTTCTCTGGAAGGGTTCTTTGTTTTTGTACCAGATGGGATGCAGGTGCTTTTAAGGTGTATCTCCTGCCTTTATAGAAGTCCAGCAGCATTGGAGCTTTCCACCTTGGAATTACTGTGATGTAAGATCTGTGAGGCATCCACCACTGTCTGGGGTGGCAGATGGGGACCAAGCAGGACAATACATAAGTGACTAAAATCCACCCGGTTGCCCTACCTGGGACCCTAAGAACAATAATGATAGAAGTAATAGTTAATAATCATATCATAGGATTATTATAAGGATTCTTGGTTTTCATATTTTCACACAGCTTTTTGGCAGATCACCATATGTGTCATAGCACTTGCTTCCTTCCTCACACAAAGTTATACTCTCTGGAGTAATCTTTTTTGTTTATGGTAGTGATTACACTTGGGTAGGTGATTCCAGACATACATATTTGCCCAAGGGGCAAAGGAAGTGTCCTTGACTTCTTTGTTTGACTAAACGGCTGTGATTTTTTACTAAATGGTTTGCTCTGTGTGGGGTCTGACAAGAGAATAGAGCACTGTGTGATGCTCTGTAAGGAGAGATGACCTGGGTGAAAATATCAGAGGCAAATAGCTCTAAGTATTTGGAGGAATTCCATGTGGGATCTGTATTTTGCATGGGGGCAGGGTAGTCTTTCCAACAATTCAAACTCGGATAAAGGACCACCAATATTATGGCCCTTAGGCCCACAGGAGGAGCATTTATGGAGAAACAAACAAAACTCAACCCAAGTTTTTGTTGCTCAGGATTTTTTTGTTTGTTTTGCTTCATTTTGTTGTTGTTTGTTTCTTTGGTTTTATGTGTGGGTTTTATAGAAAAGGCTTGAAAATGTACAGGAAATGTGGAGGCACTTCAGATGAATCCAAAGTGGATCCTACCATCAGAGCAGCTGCATAACAGAACATACCATTTCCAGCTCTGCTCCCAGCCACTGGGTGCATTGATTCAATTTGCAGTGGAAAATGATGCAATTGTTTTACTAGTTCCACAAAGATAAATGTCTGTATGTCATCAGAACAAGCACATAAATGAGCAGCAGCTCTATAATCTATCCTTCTTGATGACACTGGCACTGAGCACATTTGGCTCTCAAGTTGGCAAGTCCCTTGTTTGAACAGAAACAACTTTGAAAAGGAAAGTTTAATAAGCCAATGGAAAGTTTCACATTCTTCTTCCGTCCCCCTCCTCCACATTCATCCTAAATCAAATACATATTTTTACTCCATTTGGTTTTCTGGAGCATGATGCTTTTCTATATGTTAAGGATGAGCATTGTAAGCCTCCTTGGGGCCAAACACATCTGCATAAGTTGGCTTTCAAATGGTCCTTTGTGGTAAGACAGTTCCAGATGTTGCAATTCCACCCTTTCACAGAGTGGTGTGCCCTTTCTGTGTACTATGAGGCTTTGGTGGCAGTTTTTTTTCTTAACATTTCTTATTTAGCATAGGCCAGAGGGTTTTAGGAAGCTGAGTTTGGTTTATAAAAGTGGTATGTCTAAGTACATGATATAAAGGGGGGGGAAATATTAATATTTTTCGTGCATCAATACTTGGAAAGGGTTTGTTCTCAAGTAAGAACTTGTAAGAACAGTATCTTGTCTTTACAAAGTCAGGAAACTTTCAGCAGGATGAGTACTAAGCTTCTTTGTATGGTCCAAAATCTCCATCAGGATGAAGCTGTGGCAGCTCCAAGAAAGTCAGCTTGCAGGAAAAATTTTGAGCAAGCACTTTCCTTTTGCTTCTTAAAAAATGTATGTCTTGAAGAGGGTAGCTTATCAGCACAGAGTTAGATGATTGCAGAGCAAAAGAGGAAAGAGAAAGGAAGAGCAGGTCTTCCCTTATGAAAAGAGAAGCAGGCAAAGCTGTTGGAGGTCTGCAGTCCCTACTTCTCCCCAGATCACTCTGCCAGTTCTGCATTCTCAGCAAGTCTTCTTTGTAACTTGTGTGTATACTGAATAACAACAGATTTTATCGAACTAGGCTAGAAGGAGAAGCAGAGGCTTGTTGCTGCCATTTTTATTAAAGTCTTCAGACTATTGCTGTGTCTCTGGCTGCGTGGGCAGCTGACTTACTTCTCTGATACACTGTGTCTTTTGTAGACGAAAACTAGTATTAAAATAAGTGGCAACCTCTCCCTTAGGCATGTGCACGTAGCAATTAGGGCACCACAAATGGGTTTGCTGTGGTTTGAGACATCAAACTGTGCTGTCTGAGTTACTGATATCACGTGAATTTGTTGTAAACAACATTATTTGTCCATGAATAAATATGATGGTGACAGCTGAGTGAGGGAGAGCAAGGAGGAGTCACAAACCAAGCTTCCTTAGGAAGATAACTCAGAAGATAACTGGGCAACACCATCAGGTCTGCACAATGCAGAAATCCATGGAAGTGGCAGATGTCTGCTTTGTCACTAATCTTAGCAGAAAAGCCAAGGACTTTATGAAAAATTAGACTTCCCTGGAGCTATATTTTGAAGTGTTCGGCTCTCCTTGACGTCTGAACCAATCCCACATCAGCACCTAAATAGAAACACATTGACCATAATGTTCAAAGTCACGATCTCCAGTGTGAACTCATTTCAAGACTTTCAAAAGAGTTAAAGAGCAGAGGGAATTTTTAGCCTGTATTTGTAGGTATACAGTTGCATGTATATTCAAGCTTAAGGGAAACCAAGTTTGTTTTAAAATTCTGTTCCAAGTGGGTGCACTGCTTTAGAATGCAATTTTCAAAAATTCAACAAAAAAAGAAAAAGAAAGAAAATAGGAAAGAAGGCTAATAACTGGTCAGTGAAATTGTGTAAGCACCTTCAGAAATGTCTCAAGTGATGAAGTTTTAAATGCTGGAAATGCTACGGCAGTGCCTCCATCCGTATCCATCCTCTTGATAAGAAGAGACCACCCTTCTGCAAACCTTTCCCACTCCAGTCTTTCACTTGATTTTTCTTTCATTTGGGATGAGGGATGGATTGTCATTTCTTGTCCCCTTAGATGCCATCTAGTACAGCATGGCCTGCAGGCAATGCAGTGTTGTGGGTGCCAATGACCAAAAACACTTCAGGAGAAAAGGGCAAGTGAAAGGGGGAAAGAAGATGGGATGAAGGGCAAATCTCAGTTTGGCAGTTAAGGTTAATTATTGGGGCCATCCTGGTAAAACTATGAGCCTCGAGAAATACCTATTAAAAGAATACAGAAAATTTCCTTCTTTTATAGGATGGGATGGAGGTCTTTTTACTCTGAAAGAAGCATGTCTTGACCTTAACTGACAGCATCTGCATTTGTTTTGACTGTATTGATGAATAAGAAAACAGCAACGTGGTGGTGTGGAGAGCCCTGGGGAATATTTATAAGGCACATTAGTATGGCAAACTAAAACAGCTATTGACAAGCATGAAGTTCAGAAGCTGTGATTTTGCCTGTAGCCATGACTGCTCCCCCCGCCTTGAAAACCCTTGTCAAGACTGATCATTACAACATAAGGAGGCAAGAACAAGGTGCCATTTCATTGAAACAAACCCAGCAGTATGGGGAAGGACAGAAAAGGGCTTTGGTAACCTTAATGTTAATTCATTGGGGATGTATGGAACAGAGAAGAAAGGTTTCATGTCTGGTTCCCTTCTCATGAGAGAGATTAGGAAAAAGGTCTCCTTGACTTTTGGCAATCTATCACAACTAGGAAATTTCAGTTGAATTTATTAGAGTGTTGCTTTCTGTGCTGTGACTTTTGTAGTTTATAATAAAGACTTTTCGGGAGTATAGAGAGAGTCATAACTCTTAATATGGAATCTTATAAGATGCTTTCAAAAGCCCTGTAGTAAGGATTTCTTTATTAAAATAGTGGTCAGCATAATTTCTAAAGAAGCTGAATTACATTTCAATAGTTTTTCAATATGGGAATATTAGAGTTTTAATCAAGGCAAAAGTATTATATTGGTCCTCTGACTCTTTTGTCTGACATACAGCAGTCACACATGCTACTGATAAATATTCCAGGGCACAAAACTCAAGTAAAAGTATGTTTTGTTTCTAGATTTGAAGGTGTCCATTTTTTTCTTGACTAGGGGTTAACACTTAATTGTTCTGTTCCTGTTTCCTCTGTAAAGTGAAGATAATACTCAAGCAGACTACAAGGATGTATTGTCAGTCACATTTAATTACTTCTTCAGTGATTCAGATGAAATTTTATTTTTTTGAAGCAAAAACCCCTGAGTGAGAACCACCACAGCACATTACACTGAGTCTTTATTTGTGTCTTACAAAGTTTGCAAGTCAGCAAGTGAGCACAGACGCCTTAAAAGAGTCTCCCTGCTCTGCAAAATGTAGAGTGTCAATTGTCTTGGCAAGCATGACTGACTTTTAGTTGTTTAGGGCAATTCCCTACTGGTTGTTTGTATATTTTCTCTGATATTTCTCAAAGAAAGGGATTGTCATATTGCGAGGAACAAGCTTGAGCATAAGGCACTTGAATTCTACTTGAACCACTAAATTCCCCATGTAACTGTGGCTAAATCCCTTAATCATTGCATTTGCTTCCTATTTTAAAAAAAAAGAAAAGAAAAGAAAAGAAAAGAAAAGAAAAGAAAAGAAAAGAAAAGAAAAGAAAAGAAAAGAAAAGAAAAGAAGAAAAGAAAAGAAAAAAGAAAAGAAAAGAAAAAAGAAAAGAGTTAATTACTGTAGCCTTTAGGCATAGTGATACAATTTACATGTTAGAAATTTATTAATTCCAAAGCAACAGAAATCAGGGCTGTCCTTCACCTTACACTTGGAATTTCACTCAGACTTTTGACTTTTCACATTTAAGATACCAACTGCACTCTTCAATGTGACAACCATCAGAGCACAGAGATTTTTGTGCTTGTTAATAACATCTTTTCACATTAACGAAAAGTAAATTGAAACTCATTGTGCCAGATAATTCTCTCATTTTGTGATCTCACTACCTCATTTTCACTCTTCATCTTACTGTGTTTATTTAATCTCTTCTAGGACTCTGACAGTACATACTGTTTGCAGAATATTTTTTTAAATATTTACCTGTCCAGAATATAGAGTAAGAAAACCTTGAGTCCAGATTGCTCTACCTGGCAGATACTGGAAGGTGAGGAATATAAACTAACAACAAATAAATCTTGAAATTTGGAAAAAAAGAAAAAGAGAACAGATGACTTTTAAAGCTTCACATCAACAAATATTTGCTAACAAGGGAGGAAAACAGCTTAGAACATTAAATGATTCCTACCAAATTATAAGTTGTCATAGAATTTTTATTGTTCTCTAACAAAACATATGGCATATTTGAGGGTCAGCTTTGTCATTCTTACAACATAATATGAGTTTTTTACTATACCTGCATCTCATGTACCAGCTCTACCAACCTAATATTATAAGACAATTTTTAAGACAAACTTATCCTCCCACTCCAGAGAAGCACTGTTGCATACAACAGTATATTATGAAGCGCACACACACACACACACACACAATGGTTTCATTAATCTTTCAGAGAACAACAAGCAACCAGGTCTGTCCATTTCTCTGGAATTCTGTTTGGCAGGAAGGAGATCTATTTTTACTCTATATTGAAACACTGTGCATCATGGCCATAAATTCCTGTCTTTTTGAGTCAAATTCCCTTTGGCTTCAGTAGGAACTTATTGGGCCACAAGTGAGGAGGGATTAACAAAGGATTTGTCAGAGATTAGTAATAGATCAGTCCATGTTGACTAGAGGTTTTGAAAGGTTTAAGTTAGCAAGAATGAGGGAGGATGGTGGAGAGTGACATTGAGAACATGGGCAGCATGCTATCTGAGCATGTCCACAGTAGCAGATAGTGTAATCTCATTTGCTGCATTAACTAACACAAGGAAAGTTGCTGAGAGATATCTCTGAGAAGAAGAACAGGAGAATAAAAAGGTGTTACAAATGGTTTCCACTGAAATTACAGTGATGCTTAGATACCCGAACCACACGGAGTACATCTCTGAGCCATGGACTCTTACCCAGGCATAGTGTCCCCACAAGAGTCCTCAGCCCAAGGCTGAGAGATAGAAGGGAGCAGATGCACAAAGGTTATCTCACGGTCTAACAAATAGTGAATGTGAACAAGAGCTCTCTGTGTTATAGACTTAAGCAAGCTAAAGAACTCATAGTCCAGAAAGCCAGAATAGCCACACCATTGGCATCTATTTCATCACAAGGACTACAGCACTTCCCTGAGAAGTGCTCTTTTTGAATTGCAACATATCATTTAGGTGGTTGCAAATTTCTCATTCAATTAAAAAATATATTATATTGGTCACTCCATTTGAACTTCTGGCAAGTTTATAACTATTCTCACTGTTCTATGAGTTTAAACAATTTTAGTCTGAATTTAACTAGCTTCTGCTTTCAGATAGCAAATTTTGCTGTCTCTTACTTTGATATTTCCTCTGCTAGTAGATTTATTTCATTTTGTACCATAGATATTTCTTTGTGATACGAATTAACCCCCTAATGTAGGAACAGATCTTTGAAGTTGGCACTGAAACATGAATCCTTAGCAAGAACTTTTCCAGTACTCAGTTCTTTCCTATGATACTGAAAGAAATTTAAGAGTCTCAGAGAACATGCCAAAGAATAACATCTTCTTTAGTCTGTTGTGTGCAGTTTTTCAGTAATTCAGATAGTCATACCTACTGCTTCGTGAGAGAGTTAATAGGTGCAGATTCTTCCAAACTAACTTGTAATTAAGTTGCAGAGTCTGGTGGCTAAGTCTTCCAGTGCATCTGGCTAGTAATATCATGCTGGTTGACAGTTTGGGTCCTAGTGTTTACATGTTAAGTCAAAAATACAATTCTCAAAATGTGTTTAGGGAAGATGCAGAAGATGGAATTTCTTCAGCAGTGGTCCAAAACTTAGTCCTATTTTTTCTTTCCTTGCTCAAGTTCTTTCAGCTGAGTTGAGTTATAAAAGTACCTTCAGTTTAGTAAACTGCCTTGGGAACTTTCAATACAAACATGCCAAACATAGTCAGTCAGTCAGTCCTCTCTCTCATCTCATGGTTCTGTAGATGGTGAAAGCTTGTGGACTCTGCCCAAAATGAAAATAAAGACATTGATTTAGTGCATTTGGACACCTAGAAGAAGCTGTCTTTCCTAGAGGTGATTTGCATTTGTATTTGTTTTTCTGCTCAGAGCTGTGGACCATGTTTGACAGACTTTATATGAACCCCCTAAGAAATTGTTTGGTTTGGCTATTATGATGCTTAATCCTTCCCACATTATGAGTCTGTGAATTCTTTACCAGGGGGTATATGTTCAAGTTTTTTGTATGCTGTCAGGATAATGCAAGCTGACAAGTGAGCAGGGAGATGATAAATCTAGACTTGAGGTCTTTTTCATGGTAGGTGAAGAATGAGCTAGAACTGCTTTTGTGGAGAGGAGTAAATCTCAGTGGTAATTTTTTCAAGCATCAGTGTTGTAGTCATGTGGTTGCCACAAAAAAAAAGTACGAAAGGTTCATGTGTCTGAAACTCCTACACTATGGTTCTTTCAAAATGTACCTGTCATTCAGTGGTCTAAGGATAGGGGTTTCTAGAAAATGAAAATGCTTAGGGCCTGCATTTTCTATATTTGTTCCTAATTGCAGTGTTTAAGGGAATTCAGAGGACCCAGAGGCATGCAAATAAGGTCTTGGGGATAAATCCTAACAAAAGGCTATTATCAAACTTTCGTTCAACTATATGCCCAGAATTAGTTTTTTGTGGGCTTAATAATTTTAAGAAGGTTGCCATGAAGATTTAGTATCACCTTTCTTGATTACAATAACCTCTTTCCTGCCATATCATATACCTGTCTTCTCTGCCTGCTCTAGAAAATTTTCTGGAGTGATGTTTGGCTGTAAAACAACTCTTTCCCACTCTCCTTCACCCACTTTTTATGTCTTTTGACAGCTCCCTTTCACATCACCTGATGTTCAAACCTGTTGTGCTGTTCAAAGCCTCTGCCCTCCCCCCTCAGCTACCTCAAATATGTCCTCCAACCTCTCCCTGAAAGCCCATTTTTACCACTGTGCTCATAAGAAATGGATTGAGATCAGCAAAAGAGATGGCAAATAGGACTTGCTGATATTTCTGAAGCTGAAGTGATGGGCATGCAGAGATTCAGCTTAGATAAACCCCTGCTTTTATGACCATGACTTTTGCCATATAACTCCCTTGTATTATCTGCTTGAAGAAGTTATGATTCTGTTTTTCCTATGCAAAAAGGTCTCTGAAACTGAGCCACAGGCTGCTTTAATTTTTTCTACTCTAGGAAAGAAACTTACTTTACCCTATCACAATGTGTTCCTGTGTATATTCAAAGCTAAAGCATTTCAACTCTCAGTCTTAGGTTCTCCTTCCGGCTGCAACACCAAATGAACCACTTTGCTATACATGAACAACATATATATATAGTAATATGCTTTAATACATTGTATCAACCTCAAAACCTACTGATTTTTTGCTTTTACATCTAGTTTCTGTGTACCATGTTCCCTAAGACCACAATGTGCTTGCAGAGCCACACTCTGGAGACTCAAGCAGCTATAGCTCCCATATAGAGTGGAGCTCCCATTGATATCGTGAGAGTTTGGTGTAGGATGCCAGCAGAGGATGCACAGGAGGAGAGATAAGAGGGCACATGATAAGAGTTCAGAGGCCTGATAAGAGGTCTGCATCATAGACAGGAGAGCAGCATTTTCACCTTAATTATCAGTCACCTTCTTTTGTGGCTCAATGAAGGATGCTCCATTTTAATAGAGCTTCAAAACAGGCATCTAGGAACTGCCTGAAGTCCCACAAAAAATGGCACTGATGCCATCTTTAAAGTATGCATCTCCTCTCTGCTGTGAATTTTAAGTAAAGCACTCAGCAAGCAAGGGAAGATTGAAAAACAATGATCAAACACAGTCCTTGGTGATAATCTCCAGCAAACTAGTTCAGTGCTGAGCAACAAACCAAGAAGAGTCCTTGGAAAGGATTTACTTTTTTAGTACATGCCTTAAAAATAAATTGCAATATTTCAGCTTGTATGACAGAAATGTGGAGATTTTTTCGAAAGGCAGCGGTGATAACAATAGGCTTATTAATACTAAAACCCGAGCTATATAATTATAATAAAACCGTTGAGTCTCATTTCTTTTATATAGATGGCAGTATGCAAATACAGAGCCATCCGCCTTGATAGCTGCAGTAGCTATGAAATCCTTATTTGAAGAATTTCAATCCATTTTTCCTATAGCACTCAGTGCTCAAAGTTAGAAAAGAAGCTTTCCCCCTCCTCCCCTCTTCTTTCTCAATATAACAATGCATTTTAAACTGCTCCAAAATTGCAAAGCTATTTCACAGTTTCATAGAGAGAAAATGGCTTGAGGGAACCATTTGCTTTTTTATGCCTGGAACATCAAAATAAAATACCAAGTGGGAAAATGAATTCTGTTGTATAAAGGATGGGAGCAAGTCAGAAAGGGCTTTGTGGCAGAGGGTGAATTGTCTCCAGAGCCTGAGTGGGACTGCAGAGCCTAGCAAGGGACCTCAGGGGTAGGCTTAGATATGTAGAGGCTGCCTTAGCATGGCAGGAGACCTTACAGGAACCCACAGCTCTTTGTTCTCTGTTCATCTAGGGACATGTCCTGCATGGTCCTATCACAAGAGAAAGGAAGGTTGTGTGGAATATTAGATATCTCAGTGATGTAAAAATCAGTAGATTTTTTTGTGTCTCTGTCTCTGCTGTTGTGAAATAGAGGATCTGAGAGAAATCCATTCACTTCTTTATGGCTCTGTTACCCCTTGGTGTTTTTTGTGAGTGATGAGCTCTGCTTAAAGCAACAAACCATCAGGAAATGATAAACTTCATTTAGAACTCTAACAGGTTCATTGCTCCAAATCAAAAAGTAGCTAATAAGCTTTTCTTTCAGTGGCTTCAATGGAAATAAAGGATATGTTTAGATGTCTCAAGAATGGGGATAGATGGTCTTAGGAAAGAGGAAATGAAATTAAAGTGGAAATTAATTTCAGGGTTACTGAAAAGTTTGATGAAGCATTTACTGGTGACCTGTTAATCACACATTAACCAGTGGGGAAGACTCAGAGCTTGGCTATGTCTTTGAACTCATCTGCTGCACATTGGCCAGGTTGAGATTTTAACTGGAAACTAGGCTGTTCTTGTGTTCTCATGTTCTCTTGCTTAGCCAGAGGCTTCTTCTGTGAAATTTGAATGCTGTTATTCTCCAGGGTACAGCACATGTAGTCCAACACTCTAATTTTGAGCCTCAACCTGCAAAGTGACCTTGGGCAAAGTACTTTGTCCTCTACTTTTCCTTGCTCTTATGTGCAGATTGCAGGAGCCTCCTGCCTTTGAGCACTCAGGATTGTAGTCAAGGGCAATACATAACACTGAGTGCCATGAACAACATGTAAGTGTCCTCTCCTGTGACAGCTAAAGAGAGTTGCTCAAAGGCTTCCAGGATTTTCACAGTGATCTTCTCCTCTTGATAGCCAAAGCCATCCTGGACAAGAGAAGGAAGTGTTCCCACTAAGACATAGCATCTTTTAACCTGTAGAGGTTTTTGCTACATTTCCAAAGGTCTTGACATGTCTTTCTTTGGGTTTATGGTTTATCCTAAGGGACAAGACTGATTTACTTTATCATATATTTGTGGTGCTTTGGGAATGCAAGATTAAGCTCCAGAGCTGAAATCTGAATCACAACTGAAGTGAAAGAAGCTTGACTATGTACAACCTCTTAAGTTGCTCTGAAAAGCTGTGACTGAGTTATTTCTATGTGGCTCCTCATCTAATAGGAAAAGAAATTACACTTATCCCTGACATGAATGTAGAGTCATCCATGGGACTTGTTTTTCCTTTGACGGTGTAATTGGTTTATACAGGGACAGATCTCTGGTGTAGCTGTTCCTACAAACCTGGTTTATGAAGACATATGTTTATACTGGCAAGAGTTTTTGACCATTTGGTTTAGCACTAACTCCCTGAATGCTGTTTTTTTATGCTAGTGGCAAAAGTGATTTGAGGTGTTTTAACCATATCATGGCAACAGATCTTTGTGGTATAAATGAATAACACTAAATCATGCTCTATATATGCGTAGATATAAATGCATATTTCTGTTCAAGCATATTTCTGTACATTGACAACTGGTCTTACATACAGCAGTATATATAAAACTTTTTATGTATGTCATTCTGTATGTATGAATACATATTCATATAAGTCCACACCAACATGCATTAGAGAATTACATACTCAGTGTTCAGTGCCTTCCCTTGCCATTGTAATTCCCTACTCAATAGCCATGTCTTATAAAAACTCCAGTTAGAAATAAAATGGCTTTTTCACTCAAGCATCCAGAAATGGCCTTTAGATGTGCTTGAATGTAGGCCACCAGATCTTCAAAAGCACCAGGCAAGAGTACTATGTCCCAGAACAAAATGATTGTCACAGTTTGATTCCCCTAAACAGGACAGACCTTCTCACACCACTTAGCTCTAGAAGACAAAGAACACATGAAAACAGAAAAATCATAACTGTTTCTCTGCAGCAAGTGACATCATGTCTAGAGAATTATTTTCCCCCAAATAAAGAAAAATGAAATAAGTCCAACCAAACAAGTAATATATTTAAATTAAACAGATATTGGTTTAAGGAATTGCATAATGGAATGTTATTGAAGCTTCCTGTGAATTACTTTTTGGACTATAAGTGAACAGGACAAAAAATATCAGGAAGTCCATGAAACTTCTTGTTTTCTTCCAGTGAGCTCTAGATCACATAAGAAAGCTCAAATCAGGTTTTGTGACTCCTCTTCTTAATGACTTATTGAGGAACCTCTGTTCAGAAAACCTGACTTAGTTGGTGATTTGTCAATACAAAAACACATCAATGCCTGAAAAGATTGAGATAGGTATATACAGCAGCTAATAGAAACATGGCTCTGCTTTGGATTCTGTCTGTAAAAGTATACTTTCCTAATTTTGGACTGCAACAGTCAGAAGTAAACTTTCCCACTGGTGGATTGAACCTGAATTTTGAAAAAAAAAAACATGAAGAGTAGAGTTTTGGCAGAAATATTACTAAATGCTGTGTTTTGAGTGAGTGAAATTCCAAGTTTAAAAGAGAATGGACGAAGAAGAGAAACAGATAAAGCAAGGCAAGTCATTCCCAACGGGGAAGAGATCAAGGGAGAAAGGGGTTGATTTTCAGAGCTGTGGTATCTGATTTGATTGGAAAAAAGGGAATTGCCAAGATACAGCTCATACATATTTTACTCCAGATACATAAGGAAAAAAGGACATGAAAGACTTGCACTGCGACATATATCCTGACTCCACATTGCCAATGGGAGACTGACCTTGAAATCTGCTACTGCATGGTAAAGGGTGTTAATATTGATTATTACATTCAAGGTGACAGGATGTTTTTCAGTTTGGTATCATGATTTCAAATAGCTGCAGTTCTTCACAAGCAGTTAGGAGTACCTAATACCAAGAAAACAGATGTGATGGAGTTAAATAAAGGACCAAAGCCAATTTCTAGACATTTTTCAGATTTTTTTTGCCTCCTTCACATACAGGTATTCACATGGAGTCCTTCTAAACTACATTCAGATACTTAAGTTTAGCTGTCTCCTAAAACTGAATTTTTACATTCACATGTATTTTACAGACAAGTTTTCACTGGCTTATAGAAAATATAGCTATTATTTATAATTTCAAGGTCTAGTTCAGAACTGGGACTGGCTGAAGACATTTTCTACAGCCACCAGCTTGCTTTGGTGAAACTGGGTTTAGTAATAACAAATTAGAATAGCAAAACTTACTGGTCTGAGATTCATCACATATTCAACATCCTGAATGAGTTACCAAATAAAAATCCATGTTACTTCATTATTCAGTTAAGGCAAATAAAGAGGAATGAGGAAAAAAATTAGATCCATATATCTTCTGCATTTTAGCAATTTTTTTGGTAGATTTTGCTGAATCTTCCCATTCCTTTTCTCTACTCCTTCTCTTTCTGCCTTCCAAAAGCAAACACATATAGTGTGTTATGTAGGAAGAGATGATGTATCAAATTTACAAAATAAACCAAAGCCAAATTTCCTGTGAAGTATGGCTGGGGAAACTGTTGAAAACCACATACCATCACAACTTTCAAGTCTGTATCCAAAATATGCACACTAAGGAAGGTGAGGATTACAGTACAAACAAGGAATCACAGGTGGGATATCCTTCATCAAGGCAGCAAAGTAGAGCAAAGCCAAGGTCTCATCTGTTCTTGCATTTCTTAAACTGAGTAATGCCACTGGCTCATGTTCCAACAGTTGTACCTCTTCCAAGATAGTAGGGAGCAGTACAGAAATACCCAGTTGTACTTTTTCTTCTCAGCCTACTCTGGTGCTTCTCCTTCCCTGCTTAAACCTCTGCATCTGTAAAGGAGCAGTTTGCAGACTGTTGATGCCAGCAGTGCTGCTTTAAAAGCTGTCTCATCCCACCAAGGTGAATATCAAATTCCACAAATGGGATGCAACTGGAATACATATATGAACGCACCCCTGTTTGCTCTAAGCAGTTACATGTTGTTTGGTTCATTATCTGTGTTAACCAGGCTGGCTTCTGCAGCTAGTCCTGGCTCTCTGAAATGTCAAATGCCAGCAGCCCAGGCAATGTCTGTGGCACTGTTCCTGCCAGTCTGGAAATCCCTTCTTAAAGAGAGCACATACAAGTCTTATGAGGCTCTCTCAGAGTCCATGGAAATGAGAGGAAGAGGATAAGGAGCAGGAAAAAGGGGAGGAAGAGATCTGTCTGGATGCTCTGCAGCGATTCCCAGCCTGAGCTCTGGGTTGCAACCCCTGAGCTCCCTGCTCTGCTTGGCTGTTGACCTGGCTCTGGCTGAAACACTTGAGTCCTTAGTGCGTGGATTTTCTCTCGCTGCTCTTAAGGCTCACACCAGGCACATCAAAGGTCCACCTAGTCTCATGTCTGTCTCTGACAGTAGCCACGTGTCAGCACTTAGGGACATGTTTGAGAACAGGACACAAATGCTCTGGTACTTCCCAAATACTCTGCCAGTGTTTTTCCTGGTCAGATTATAAATTCTTCAGGATGGAGATAAAATCTTAAACCGTGCAACTACCACAGGATCCCAGTCAATTTTGAGGCCAGGTGGCGTTTGTATCATATAAAAATTGTTAATTAGTGGCCTACGACTGGAAATTGGGGTTCACAACATGTTTGTTGCTGCCGCTTTCAGATAGTATGGGAGAGCCATTTCCATGCTCTGAACAGTTTACTACTTCATCCCCATCACAGGGATTAACATGGACAGTGCTAGCAAGGACCCACTGAGGGTCTGAAAGTGTTACAGATGATAAGTGTATAGCAAGAAAATCAGTTATCAGCTAGTAGATCCCGGTGTTACCTTCCAAGGTCCAGAATTATAGCCTGTCACTTGCCTTTTGTAGGTCACCTTTCACAGTGTTACAGACCCACATTAAAATGACTTGTGATTAACAACAGAGCAGGGCTTGGTGTCTCTTTATCACTCTGCAGTGAAAGGAAGGTGTTCTCTTTAATATTGTAGAAAAACCTTTGCGATTGAGTCTTCAGACTAGCTACAGAAGATTTGCATCACCAAAAAGAATTGCTTGGTTTATGTTTTGACACAATTCAGCTCACTGTTTGCATTATTCACAGGACTAACAAAGTCAATGTTTTATAAAAATCTTTTTTTGTTTTGTTTTGCTTTGCTCACACTATAGTAAATGCCTGTTCTGGTTGGTTACCTGTTTGGACTAGCCTTTGCAGTGAAACTGCTGTATTAAAACATCTAAAGAACCAGGTATTTCTGAAATGCATTTTTAAAAGTAGGTCAGTGTTGCAACTTTCACAGGATACACTTTTTTTAAAATATAAATAAAAATTAAATATGGTGACAAAAAACGAAGACACTGCAAAATGAACGCTTGGGGAAATTTACCCTGGAAGTAGATGTCTTGTTTGGGATCTCTACATCTGTGTTTATGCTGGTTAAAAAAGTTGAAAAAACAACAGCAACAAAACAAAACAAACCCAAAACAAAACCAACAGAGAAAAAAGGGTTCTAGAGACTTAACTATCATCTAAAGAATAAGTATATATAGCCTAAAGGACAAAGGCAAGAAGCTCACATTCTCATTCCTACCCTCTCCAGAGATGATTTGTTTTGTTGAAATTGAGCAGCAATGGTCAAAAACAAAACCAGGAGACAAAAAATGCCAGCAGCTGGGAAGTCAGCTGAAGCTCAGCCCCTGGCCCCTGGTAGTGCAAGAGTGTCGATATGTCCTGTGATAACTGGGACAAAACACGCATTCAACTGGAAGGGCTGGAGTCTGGGGCATACTCCATCTTAGAATCATAGAATTGTTTAGGTTGAAAAACTCTCTAAGATCATTGAGTCCAAACCCAGCACTGCCAAGTCCACCACTAAGCAGCACATCTGCACATCTTCTAAATACTTTCAGGGATGGTGACTCCACCACTTCCCTGGGCAGCCTGTTCTAATACTTTACAATACTTTGGTCAAGATTTTTTTCCTAATATTCAATCTAAACCTTCCCTGGCACAATTGGAGGCCTTCTAGACCTCTTGTCCTATCACTTGCTGCCTGGGAGAAGCAGCCAACCCCCACCTGCCTAAAACCTCCTTTCAGGCAGTTGTGGAGTCAGAAGGTCCCACTGAGCCTCCTTTTCTCCAGGTTAAACAGCCCCAGCTCCTTCAGCTGCTTCTCATGAGATTTGTGCTTCAGACTTTTCATCAGCTCTGTTGCCATTCTCTGGACACCATCCAGCGCCTCAATGTCTTTCCTGTAGTGAAGGACACAAAACTGAACACAGGATTCAAGGTGCAGCCTCACCAGTGTTGAATATGAGGGGAAGAGCCAGGTGCAAGTCATCATCCCCTGCCAACATCCAGCAAGTGTGAAAGCATCACCCAATTTAGTGCACAGCCATCAGCAAGGGCGATACATCATGAGACAGTTACAGCAGCCCTGAAGAAGCCAAGAAGTACCACAAAGTGCTCATCTCTGAGTCACAATTTCCTCCACGGATGGCCCTTTCTTACAGCTAAAGCAACAAATAATCCACACCTAGTGTACCACATGGATGTACCAAGAAGTGTTGAAGTAGAGCTCAGGCTTCGCTCAGGCATGCTCCTCTCATACTGAAGCAAGTCGGAAAGAAGCAGTGCAGCTGTGTAATAAGTTTGGGATTCACCTAATGTTCCAAAAAATAGAGGGCAGAAATACTGTGTCAAACAGAGCTAAAGAAGACTTACAAACAACTGCATGTATTTCAGGTCAATTAAAATACCTCAATTCTTCTAGAGTATCTAAACATTTTGAAAAATAATATTACAAATAACCTAGAGCAAAATTATAATCAAAGACTTTCTTTTCTAGGAAAGTTTGAAATATTTTTGCTTAGAAAGAATAACCAACTCATAGACCTGGTGACCATATATCATCAGCTTTGATTGCTGCTTTTTTATTTACCAGTTGTAAGGTGAAGGATCACAACTGAAACTAAACTTTTGAAGAAAACTGACCAAATTGTCAAGATTTGGCAAATCTACAAAAATTTATAAAGAGCTATGATTTTTGATCTGCTGATGAACTGAAAATTGCTTCATTGAACAAACTCAATATTTCATTTATCCTATGTACATTAAAAATTTTAATTAGTTTTGAGACAGTGGGTGTTTCTCACTCACGGAGCACACTAACATGGCCTTTCTCATAGAATTCACTGTCTTGCTGCTAAATGTTTGCACAGAGTTACTCAGATTGCTGTATGACACTTCAAGAATTTTAATTCATGAAGATCTTCAGGATCTTCTGAAAGTAAAGGTACTACAGTGATGCAAACTGTTAGTATCATTGCTTTTACAAAACTAAAATAGTATTCTTAAACTGCTTAATGGTGTTTTTTTAATCCATTGAAGGTTTTACTTTTGTTCCTCAATTGAATAACAAATAAAGAAAGATCTCCTTGTCTTTTTTTTTTTTTCTGTAGTGCAGTTACTGTTTTCCATCTGGAAAGAAAGGAAAGAAAAGAAAAAAAGAAACACAAAAAGTGAAAAGCTAAATCAATTGCATGGTACAGCATTTACAGGCTGGTCTTAATTCAGATCAGTACTGGCAGTAGGTTACTTAGGAAGTACTTTCTGAACTTACTGGCCTGTGGTATTAAATTTTAAAACTCTATCAGTGGGCCACGTATTAGAACTCATGAAGAAAGTGCATCCATAACAGAACTGCATGCATGTAATCTGTCTACAGTCTGGATATATTTTACTTACATGCCTGCTCTTAAATAGCCAATTGATGAGTCTCTAGTGATCGAGATTACTGTAACTCATGTCCAGCATGTAATTTATAGTGCAATCCCATCCTGCTTCTTAAGAGTTCCCAGACCATGAAGGTATCTTCCCCCTCTACCAGCCTGGCATTCAAAGCCTTGAGCTGGGAAATGTTGCTCCCCTGTTCTCATTATAATGCTCCATTGGCATGAACTGCCTTCTGGTATGGGAGAAAAAAGTCACCATCAGCAATTGAGTATATTAGCAATGGATTGATCATGAATGTAACCAATGTGATGGTCTTCCCTTCTTTCATTTTGCCTAACTAAATGCCAGCATGAAGTGGACCCTTCAGTTATAAGTAAGCAGTAGATGGAGAGCATCCCTTCCTTAGGCCTGGAATACACATCCAGCTCTGACCATCCCTGAAGTGAAAAATCAGAATGTTTTATGACTGAATGAGGATCTGTCTTTAAAATGAGCCCAAAACTACTTGTCTTTTGTGCCATTTTTCTCTTCGTCTCATTTAAGATAAGCGTATCTCTAGGCGAACAGATGGATATCTCCAACTTCATCCTTATTTCCTCAAAACAACCATTTACATCCAAGCCTAATCAGATTTGATGACAAGACTAGCTCTGGCTAATGCCCAAGTTCCCCACCTGAAGTATTACATTGAGCTCTGGGACCCCCAGTATAAAATGGACATGGAACTGTTGGAGCAAGTCCAGAGGAGGCCATGAAGGTGCTTAGAGGGTTGGAGCACTCCTGCTATGGAGACAAGCTGAGAGAGTTGGAGTTTTTCAGCCTGGAGAAGAGAAGGCTCTGGGGAGATCTGAGAGCCCCTTCCAGTAACCTTAAAGGGCTGCAAGAGAGCTGGAGAGGGACTTTTGACAAGGGCATGGAGTGACAGGACAAGGGGGAATGGCAATTTTAGGTTAGATATTGGGACAAAATTTTTTTATGTGCGGGTGGTGAGGGACTGCCAGAGGTTGCCCAAAGAATCTTGTGACTGCCACATCCCCAGAAGTGTTCAAGGCCAGACTGGATGGACCTTCATGCAACCTGCTTTAGTGGAAGGTGTCTGTGCCCATGGCTGGGGGATTGGAACTAGACAGTTCACAAGGGTACAAAAGCAAACAGTTGTTTCTGTTTCTGTGTCCCTTGCCCACAAGAGAGGGACAAGGAAAATCATTTTCCATAGCCTGATGAAGGAAGGTGAGCGAGGCTTCCACTCAAGAATAACAGAAAGTTGAAGAAGACTTTCAGCCACTTCAGGTATAGAAGTGGATTTAGTCATCTAGTGCAGTGACTTAAGGACCTAAGGAAGCAAAGAGGGCAGAGAACTGCATTCTGCCATGAGCAAAGTCTGCCATGAGTTGCACTCTGTTCTGCTATTGAGATGGCCTGAGAAAATAGGGATGGAAGTTGTGCTATAATTCCTTGTAAAAGCAGTTGAGTCATCTTCAGGAAAATCTCATGGGAAGACCTCGATCAGGGTTAGACTGAATCCTTTTCCATTTTCCTGGCTGCTTTCTGTGGCTATCCTTTTGCACTTATGCAACATAGCCAAGGTGTCACATCCCTCACACCTGTCCTTCTGCACTGCGTTGACCAAAGACAGAAAAACAGTTCCAAGTAACCCTCCACCATAATTCCAGCCCTATTATAGTCATTCTCTTGTGTAACATGCAAAATAAACAGTCTGAATTGCTATTTACCATTTTTACATGGGTCATATGGCAGCTTCACTCTCCCTAGAAAGCACTTCTTGGTAAGTGGCAAGCCCTCATAACTTCAAAAAAAGAAGTCTTTTCATATGCATTGAGACTTGCATCGTGAAGAGACAGGAGAGTCAATTTGCCTTCAGTCATTTATTACCACAACTCATTGCAGTGCTCAAGTGGGTCAGCTAATGTTATCACCGAGCATTGTGGTGGGGAGGAAAGTTAGTGATGGCTTTGTATCCCAAAGGCTTATAGGAGACAAAAGCAAAGCAGCTGAAGAAATAAAATAATATGCTGATGATTTTTTTTTTTGGCTGAGGGTCACTACATCTGGCAGATATTGTGGGGACTTTTTTTTCTTTTTCTTGAGCAGTACAGTGAATTTTGCTTGGAGGAAACCAAGTGAATCCAGGTCAATTAGATTAGAACAAGATAAAATGGGCTTTGGGTATGCTGGAAAAGAAATTTGCCCTAGTCCTTAGTTGCAAAAGGCACAAAATCTCACAAGCTAGTGCAGGTTAAAGCCTGAAGAGCAAGGCTGCAGTCACTTCCAAGTTATTTAAATACCCCAAATTGTTTAAAGTTATTTTGATCTCTGTTTCTGTGGTAGAATTCTGAAGTCTTCACTGGAATCACTCAACATTCACATCACTGCAACAAGGATGCAAAACCTGTCGTGTTTGCAGCATGACAGGGTGTAAAACACCACTGCCTGTCCAGATCAAACAAGGTCAGATTATTAAAATACAAATCAATCTGTTATTGTTTAATGTGCTGTTCAATGTGACTTGCATACGTGACTGACCAACAGAAGCACATCATGTTGTGTGCAAGTTATTTTGGGTAAAGATGGCTCATCAGCAATGAGATGGTTGAGGGGTCTGCACATTTTTGGGAGAATGGCAGAAAAAGTAAAATGTGATTGACCTTCCTAGGAAGAATTGAAGTCAAAAATATAACGAGGTAATGAGGTATTTATTAAAAATACTCCTTCGCACTTTCATAGCTCAGCTCATATGACAAATGACAGCCAGCTAATCCTCCCATGCACTTTGCAAAGCAGTTATGTAAGTGCTGTCCCCGTTTTGTAGGTGGGGAAAGAAAGGCAGGAAAAAAACCCCAGTCATTCTCATGGCAAAAAAGGAAATTTATGCAAGAACTGGAGTCTGCAGAAATTTCTCTTTTCCCTTTACATTACTCTTACATGTACAGGATGTTCCCTTCGTGGTGACTTCCAAGCTCTGTTTTAGTTTCATTCTTTCTTCTCTCTGTTTTAAGTGACCTGATTTTATCTTTCTTAATGGGAAGAGAGGCTCAGCAACATCTCTTGTTTGTGTGCACACAGAGGCTTAGAGAGAAGCACTTCAAATGTGGGGCATCTGTTGTTGTAACTCTTCCCTGGCCATGATGCCTCCTTCCAAAAAATGCCCAGCTCCATCTGCCTGGCAAATCCATCAAAGGGGTCTGTCAGAAGGGGAAAATACAAAGCTGGGCAAACTGAACATGTGTAAACTCATTCTATACCGGGGCTTTTCTAAGAGGATTCAAAGTTCTGTAATTTCTCAAAAATTAACTCCAGAAGTTCAATAAAAATAATAGTATCTTTTTCTATCACATCTACAATCAGCCTTTTTTCTCTCTCCCTGCTCGTGCGATTATTTCATCCTGAAGAGGATTTTCCTGATCAAAACTCTGCTGCTCACTGCTCCGTGTAGCAAGGTGTAAACACCATGCTGGCATCTTTAAAGGTTTTGGGAGCCTTTATTCTGCAAGCGTGAGGGGTGAGGCAGAGCAAAAGACCCCGTTATACACTGCTGTCCTGGTGCAAATGAGCAATTCTCACCCAGCCCACATGCACTTGATTCTCTGTTACAAGCTTCAGAGAGGAGTTGTACTTTGTGCAGGGATCCATTTACCTGTTTGCATGTGCACCTTTTTAGATTACCCTTCACGTATAGAATCATCCTACTCAATGAAGTGTAAGCTGAAAGGAACTTTCTAGACATAATGTGCCTTGTCAACCAGGCCGTTTTTGCCACATACATTCCCAAATCCCCTTTCATTTTACCAAGTGTTCTAATAAAAAACTGTGTTTAGCTTAGGAGCCTATTTGGAGAGGCATCATGTAAGGGAAAGGTGTCAGATATATGTTCCCTGCCAAAGGGCTTTTGAACTTATCTGTCTTCTGTAGCTAATGGGACAGAGCTCTGGGATGCTTCAGTTTTAAAGATAACTCTGGATCTCTTTTCTTAGAACAAGCATATGAGGTGCTTGGGAAGTTGCCATGAGTCCGACCAAGTCTGGGAGTCAAGTGGCTCTCAGGTAGCTGCACTTGGAGCTGGATGTGAAGAAAATCCTGAGCAGAACCTGCCAGCCCAGCATTCATGCAAAGCACATGATCCTCATTTTTAACCAATTGGTTATTTTGCTGTTGAAAGAGAAACATGAAAAAGGTAGCTTGGGGTTGCCTTGTCTTAATCAAGGATTTGAATGGATCTTCAAAAGTCCCAAGTCTTGAAAGTGCATCTCTGCAGATAGATCTAATGCTTCCAATGAAATTAATGTAGAACTGGTGTCCCAGTGGTGCAAATGTGGAAGACCTGCCTTTCACTGTCACACAGGTGTAGAACTGGTATTAGAGCAGAACTCGGTGAGATTTATATGAGGCATTAGGCAAATCCCTGTTTAATAGGTTACAGTTTTGAATTTTCAGCCTACAAATAGAGAAAATCTTTAAGACCTGACATCTAGACCTAAGAGTTTTTCTTCTGACGCTTGCTGTAGGTTAAAAGGCTTGATCCGCTTGCCAGAGAGGGTAAATGAGCTCTACACTGGCCACAGATTTTCATCCTGCCTCTGCAGTGTTTTATTCTCCAAGGACTAATTGCTAGTGTGATCCAAGCAAGAAAAGGAAACTTTCTGCAAACTCTGCTATCTCATCAGTAACTAGCCTTGGGGTGAAATTGTAGCCCAGAATAGACTGAAGAGTGCTTCAGGTATCTGACATAGGCATTCAATTCTGTGTGAGATACCACAAGGTATTCCTAAAATTGGGCATGAGATGGGCAACAAGCTGTGGGATACCCCAGGAAATCGCAAATGGGACTAGAAGCCCCTACTTAGACAAGTGAGTAACTTTTGGAGTTTTGCTGCTGAACTCATCAAAGCTGGAATTTTTTTTCTCAGCTTGTGAATCCCATAAATATATGGCAATAATTATAAATATATGGCATAAAATCTGACTTTCAGAGAGAAACTAATTTATTTTAGATTCTTTGTGATTTTGGAATAATTTCCTCATTATCCTCAGTCAATGTGGGAAAGGCAGGGTCTGAGTGCCTGTTGGGATGGTTTTGTGGAGCTGATGGAGGGTATTAACACCCTCAACCTCCCCAGACTGCTGTCTGGCACCTCATTCATCTGAAGACCTCTGGGCGTATAAGGTCTGTGATAAACAAAGGGGGTCTGTCTTGTGCTTCTGGGTTTCCAGTGGCTTATTAAAGATTGGATTGTTTAATGTTATCCTTTAACGGAGTGATATTTCTGGGGATAGGGAGACTCCTGTGTCACCGGAAAAGAAAGAACAAGGCTTTCATGTTACTTGTTTAAACCATTACGCAGTTATGTTTTGTTGTTTGACATGCCATTGCTTTTTGTTCTTTCTAACCAGTCCCATTTTTTCATTCCTTGTGGTTAATTATTGCCCTAATTCTCTTTCTGGCACATCTTCTACTCTGTTACTGGATCCATAGGGGAAAAGTGACTGAGGGAAATAAGCACAGGACCAAGGAGCATTGAATTAACTGTCCCCTTGGGAAGCTTGAGTTACTAGCTGCCAGATATGCACATTTTCATTGCTAACAGTGAAGGAAAAGTTGACAAAGAGCTTGTCACCAAGAGCAGAATACAGAGGAGCAGAAAAAATTTCTGCAAGTAATTTTTATTGCCTACCCATGACAGCCCAGTGCATGCAGTTCACATTCAATTATTACTTTTTATTATTCATTATTTGCATTACAGTAACATCCACAGGTACGAGTCAGGACTGCAGCAGAATTGTGAGGCATTCAACTCCAGCACAGACTAAAAGTTTTTAGCAGTATAACTATGTTATCTGAGAATATAAATATTCTACTAAAATAATTATACTGTTACAAACCAGTGTATTGCATCATAGCAGACCTGCCTTTCAATTTTGCAGTTTCTTTCCCTTCCCATGCAGAAAAGATATGATGCAGGTGTAGACATTTTTCTGTTGTATTGAGTATTTATATTTGAATATAGTCACGGCAGTTGAATGCTGCTATAGTTTCAGGCAACATCAGTCCACAGATAAATGCATGTAAGACAGACCCTCTCCCAGAAGGCATGTCTCAGTAGATAACAAGTGAGAAAGGAATCGGAGGCATTATTCTGTTGAATGGTCATGGTGCGCAAAATGCAGGTACCATGCCTGAATCTGGAGTAGTGTTTGCCTGCTACAGTAGGAGACAAACTACTCTTCACACTAATTCCATGCCAGTGTCAATGCAGCTCTACTGAAGTTAATGGAAAGTGGGAGTAGTTCTATCTAGGCCCCACCTATCTAAAGATCTGGTTTATTCTTTGCACCACTGGAGAGTAAATGTGCCAGGACCTTCTCAAAGAGTAGCTGGCTGGAACACTAGTTTTGCAGCCTGAAAGAATACTTATAGTCTGATGCACCTTGAAGAGTGTGTTGAGCGTCTTCTTCCCAATCATCAAGTAAAAAACAAAAATAAAAAGGAATTCAGGTACTGTTACAATTTGATATAGTTTCTGCCCCATTTGGCAAGTTGGCTTCAACTTCTGATAAGAGATGCTCAAAAAATTGTGAGAATAAGTGCACCTGCACAATTTTCTTCAAGGCTCAGCGTGCCAAATACTAAAGCAGACAACTTCTGATGACTTTTTCTCCATGATTTTAATGTAATGGCTCTGAGATCAGCTGTTGGGCAGCTCTGGAGCTTGTTGCTCCTTCAACTGGGATGGCAACCTTTTTATAGAGCAAGACTGGTAGTGTGGTCTGTGCAGCAGATGGGATTTGTTAATGCTTCATATAGCCACAAAGCTTTCTGTTTGAGGTGAATTCTGATACTACCCATGTTCTTAGAATACTGTCTTTTAGGCTGGCACCAATGGCATAGCGCTTGTTTGCAGTAGGTAGAGAAATATAGGGGAAAAAACCAGAGCAAATAATCCTATAAATTCCCAGCAAAGATGCCAGGTTGGAACAGCAACTTCTAAATTTTGCTGAATTTTTGGGATGTTTTGTTCAAATACAGTTATGAAAATGGCAAATGCTGATTTATAAAGTACTGGTGACTTTGTGGAATAATTCTGTGGATCTATATTTTTTAAACATCCTGTCTTTACATCAAGATGCATCAAAGCATATGAATTACCTTGTTTTATCACTTCCTGATTATGATCTCCATAGTCCTAGTCAATACACTGTAGATTTAAGAAGCTCCCTGATCTGAATTGTAGTCTAAAGTAGAGATATACATGTCAAAGCTAGTGGCAACTGGCAGTGAGTGACATATATGAGTGAGAAAATTTCTACTATGGATTTAAAGCTGGGAAAGTAATGGGTTGAACTACTAAGGCATTGCATGGCATTGAGCTAAACTGCTCCTCTGGTGAAATGCTGCCTGTGATGTTTTAAAATACGCCAAGTATGGATGATAAAGACATGTTGTTGAGTATACACACTTAGAGGACCAAAGAAAGGCAAATCATCAGTGCAAGAAAAATTGTCATGATGTCACGAAAATAAAAAAAATGACTGCAAAAGGAACTGGGATCATAATCTTCGGACTGAACTGCTGGAGTACTAGAAACCTCCGGAGATGCAAGTATGCCAGTGCTTCTCAGTATTGTAGCTTGGGAAAGAAAAACTTATTCAGAAACATCTGATGAGCATCAGATTCATAACAAAAGTGACCCTGGTCATGGGAAAAAGTGAGAAGCACTGGAACAACTGCTTGATGGTCAACAGCACCATTTATTAGCTAAACTGGAAAAGTAGGGGCTAATGTCCCTGGAAATATTAATGTATGGAGATCGTTCTGTGTAGGCAGGAAACAAATCCATGTATCCTGATTCCCAGTTAGTGCTCTCTCTCTAGTCAAGACTGACTCTTTGCCTGCTTGTTTTGTCAGCAAAGTGGACAATTACTGGGCTATTCACACCATCTGTTAGTTAAATATTTGTTTTATATGTTAGTTTATCTGGAAATGTCTCCTTTAACTAGTAGAGGATTTAGGTCCCCCATTTTAAGTGCTTTGTGTTGCTTGTAATTAGATGCTAAAATATTCTGAAGTGTTTTATATGAATTCTCGCTTACTGTGTTTGTTGTGATCACCTTATGCATATGGCCATCAAGCCAGGAAAAGGTTACCTGAAATCTCCACTTACTACACATTAAATTGCCTTGTTATGGTGGGAGTATCTTCTAATCTGCTTGCAAAGGTTCTTGGTTGGTGTTTCTCACTGATGCTCTGATAACAATCACCGGACATTGGGCACTTTCAGTTCTACCAACTACAGAAACCAGCACTGATATCAAGAAAGGAAATACTGTTTCAGTACCACCCTGACAGCCGATCCTATCTGATCTCAGAAGCTAAGCAGGGTCAGCCCTGGTTAGTACCGGGGAGACCTCCTGGGAATACTGGGGACTGTAGGTTCTAGTCCTGAGGACTTCACTGTCACCATCCAAGCTCGCTCGGCCATGGCAGATGGAACCTGAGGAGTTAAAGGGTGGGGCCAGTTTCGTACATGCTGTGCCTCACCTAAAAAATCCACTGCACAAGCTCAAAGGACACACCCACGTGGGTAAAGCCTTTCCCAGATCTTCGTTTGCAAAGCCTAGCCATCATCATCACTATTATTTGGATATGGAAAACACAACCAAACTGCTGGACATTTCTAGAGGCCCACCTACTGTTATGAAGATTATTTTTTTTATATGTATATAAATATATACATATACATATATACATATACATACACACATATATATATATGTATGTATGTATGTATGTATGTTGCCTTTATCCTGGCTTCCCATTCACTTCCCTAACTGTGGACAGTGATGGGACCACAAGTAGTTGGTATACGACACTAACAGCAGGACACAAAACTTGTTACCCAGATCCAGATCCTTTTGAAGGATCTGTATCAGCACCTCCAAGAAAAAGAGAAGGGGAAGGAAAGGGCTGGAGGTGGGCCATTGCTGTGTTAAACAGAAGACAGTATCAATTTACAAAATTTCACCTGTGTTTGGCAACATCTATTGAGTCTGCACTTTGCACAACTGAGTTTTGACTGGTGTCTAGTGACTGGTGTTTCTGTACTCACCAGGTGTAAGAGCCCAAACCCTGTTTCAAGTACCAGGGTGCTAGATCAAAGAACGTCTCACAATTTAGCTTTGAAGTTATTAGTAATTATGCTATCTTTCTCTTCCTTGGATAATCTGTGCTGTACCACAGGTCAGAGCTGATTTTCATCACATGCTAATTTAACTCAGGAGGTTTCTGCTGGATTAGGGGTGAATGTGCTACTGTGAATGTGGGAGAAGAGGTCCTGTATCTGTAAGTGCTCTGGTTAAGAAATATTTCCGGATTTCAGACTCATTTGGGGGCCACTTAATTTCCAAAAGAAGCTTCTCAGATTCTCCATACATAATCTGCATACTCTACAGTCAGAGAGGGATCAGCTACTCACTCCACAGCCTGAAGCGCCTGAGGCTCTTGTCTCTGCTTATATCCATTAGAGGTAAACCAAGGCTGATTATAGGGAACACTGTACTTCTGATCATGTCAATGAGCATAGCTAGCAAGTGTTCTGGGGGCAGATTCTCATCTCATTTGCATTGGTGCAAATCAAGAGTAATTGAGTTATTCCAGATTGAGAGCAGGCAAACTGCCTTAATAGGATTTTCTGTCTCAATAAAGATATTATTGAATTCAGCCAGTGACTGTGTTTTGATACTGTTTTCCTTTGATTTTATGCTGATTTACAGTGTTTAGCATTGGTTGAGAGCAAAGTCCACAGCATGTGCAAAGACAAGGACACTTCAGAAGGAATTACATTTGAGTCACAGTTCTGGAACCACTTATTTGCGAATAGGGTATTCAGCAGTTGCTCCTAAAAAAGACTACTTCTAGCAAGCCACGTACCTGTCTGCTGACCCTAATCAAACCCAAGCCCAGGGGAAACCAGTAGCCTCATGTGCCATGATCACTCATCAAAAAAATGGGTGGAGAGAAAAGCCTCCTATGCAGCAGAATGACATAACATTAGAGAAAAAAAAGGCATTCCTAAAAAAAAAAAAAATCAGCTTTAAAGATGATTTAAAACCAGAAAACTCTTCACATGACCCTTTAAGGACAACAAGACAACATAAGCTTCTTTTTGTTTCCTGCATATTTCAGCCTGTTCCTGGTCAAGAGCACGGCAGCTAATAATTATGTCAGAAAACCTTCCTGTCTGAAAATGATCTCTTCCTAATGGATAGATGATTCCATATGGTTTTCTATGTCATAGATGGAGAGACGACATATTGGACGACTGGCCACAGCTGGCAGTTCATGTTAGTGCCATATGGATAAATGTGCAAGCTCTCCTGAATTGTGTATTTCAAAGTAAACCATTTATCTAAACAGGTGCTGACCCACTGGGAATGCATTTTTATGGTCAAGCTTGCAGCATGCAGGGACAAAAACTAGTCTGTCCCTCCTCCTATTTCTGCAATGCAAACCCACAACATTTATGTATCATTTGCCTCCATTCTGAGTAACTCCACTGATGTCCATAAAAGCACACCTGGGCAGACCCTTTGTAAATGAGACCTGAATCTGGCTCACTGAACTGTGTGGATATTATAAGACCAGTCTCCTAAATCCTCTTTGGGAATCAGCCTGTGATACTCACTTCTAATATATATTGCTATATCATATGCAGGGATTAAAATCACACCATTTATGAGGCTATATATATAAAGAATCAGACTTTCCACCTCCTTCAGCTACTGTGCTCGGTCCCTGATTACAGCTGAAATTTTTGCACTCCTTTCCTCTCCATACCATAATTGCCCCTTTGTCTAAACATGCTTCATTTTGGAATTTCTTTTACTTACATTCCTAATATATGCAGTTCAAGGTACTTGCTGACTGATTTATGCTAGTCTTGTGTGGCTCCCTTGGAAATGGAGCAGAACACATTCCATCCACCTGCGTAATAAAACCAGCTGGTGCAGGGTGGGAGCACTCAAACTGCAGCAGAAATAAAATTTGCCAAAGTTTTGACTCAGTTATCTGTCTCTCCATCAACTCGTTTGATTGTCTGTGGTGTTAAAATCATGTCTAAGGAGCAAAGCCTTGTGAAAAGAAGTCTCTAATATTACCCTGTTTATTCTAGATTTCTCTGTCACTGGCAAAACCGAATACTGGGTTGAGGGAAAATGCTTTGTCTTCATTGCTGAGCAAGTATTTTGGTAAAAGCGCAGCCCTGTTAATATGGTCCTAATATCCAGAAAGTTTTAATATCAGTTAAACTCTCTTGGCTCCTTCTAGAATATTGAATCTCAGAAGGGTTTAGGTTGGAAGAGACCTTTAAAGGTAATCTACTTCAACCCATCTGCCACTGTCAGGGACACCTTCCACTGGAATGGGCTGGTCAGAGCCCTGTTAGCCTGACCTTGAATGTATCCAGGGATGGGGGATACCACCACCTATGCGAGCAACCTGTATCAGTGTTTCACCATGCTCATATCTACCTACTCTAGATCTACACTCTTTTAATTTAGATCCATTACCCTTTGTCCTATCACTGCAGGCCTTGCTAAACTCTGTCCCCATCTTTCTTATAAACCCCCTTTAAGTATTGAAAGGCTGCAGTAAGGTCTCTCCTTTGCCTCCTTGCACCTGCTTTACAAGCAGGGTAACTCTGTTTATCACAGGAGGTAACATTTTGTATGAGAGTAAATTTAGTCAGTTTGGTGTTAGACTAATTTATAGCCCAAAGGTCAGAGAAGTGATTTCATTAATGAAATTTGAGTTGGATTTACCATTTACAGCTATACCAACTCCATGGTGGGCAAAGGGGCAGAGAGTTAGTTTTGGTAGGAAATTCAGGAATTCAGCTGTGGTTGGAGGAATAAGCCTGAGAGTCACACCATGCTTTTCCCCGCTCAGCAGTTTCACGTCAGTAATAGTTCACTTGTGGCTCCTTAAGGAAGAAAACAGAATAAGCCTCAACCTGCCTCTCATTCTTATCTCCCATCATCTACCCTGCTGTACCCACATCTGAGGTGCCTGGTCCCTCGCTTCAGTTCATTTGTGCTCATCTATTTCAAACAGTACTTAAGCTTTCGTAGTGTAACTGTAATAAGGTAGTTTAAATAGCAAGTTCCCAGCTGTGTTTGGTGCACACTTTGCTGCAGGAGATTAAAAAGAAAATCAGAAAGTGTGTGATGGAGATTAAGGTAATTCTGAATTGCTGCGTAGAAGACTGAGTCCTCGTTGTGCCTCTTATCTGCTGTTTGAAGTACCATTACTTATGATCGGTGTTAGGGGGGAATGAAAATAAAAAGTCTTTCTCAGAGGATGTGAGAAGCCATTTCAAAAGATGATGCCTCTCCAGTAAATAAAGCATAAATGTTTCAGATCAGCACTGAAATGGTGAATGAGATGGAGTTTCACCCAAAAGAAAACTTGTTCAACCAGGAGGCTTTCAAATCTCCTCACTGAGATAAAGAAGATCAAAGTGTTTAAACATGTTGATCCACTACTGAGGAAAATTTAGTGCTGGCAACAGACAGCAGCTGCAGTATAGCTGGCATGTCTAAACTCACAGCAGGAGGCTAATTGCTCCTATGGATATAGGTTTGCTCTACAAAACCAGGTCTGAGGGAACGTCATTCTTGTTCACAGAATTATGGAGATCTATTGATAAGATGTAAAACGCCAATCTACAGTATGCAGCGTCAGGAGGGACAGGGTGCTGGGAGCCGAGTAAGGGGGATGCATGAGGATCCTTTGTTGTTATTCAACTTACACTGTGCAGGGAAAGAGCCCACCAATTTACTTAAGATAATAACATTAGCTTCACACCATCCTGGAGAATTAAATGAGGAAGAGTAGCGCAAAGTCAAACCTTATTTCCAATGCTCTGAGAGGTAGCCTGGATAGGGGGGCTAGAATTCCAAATTTTCTATAAAAATGGAAATGCTATCTTTATACAAATTATTAACTGGGCAGGGAGTGGAGGGTGATAAGACTGGTTATACAAAATTATTCTGTGAACTATTCCTGAATTCAGTGAACTATTGCTGACACAAACACAACTATAAAGATACTTGTGACAAGTCAGGTGGACAGGCTGTTATGGCATCTCATTAAACTGGTTTCTTCTTGCTGTCCCAGCACATGACAGGGGGTGTATTCCTGTTTTATTGAGGAACTGAGCAGAAAGAAGGCCTGAAGTGAGGGTTAGTAGTGAGGCTTTTCCTATGACGCAGAAGTTGTTTCTAGCAGAGGTAGGAACTGAATGGGATTTTTCTATTTGAGTGTGAATATTGAGATGTTTGAGTTCTTCTGTGTAGCTAATACCTGAATGCCCATTTTTTTTTTATTCTATGGGAAATAAAGAGAGGTGTTGTAATTCTTATCCACAGCATCTTCCTTATAAAATTATCATCTTATGTACTCACTAAAAAGCAATGACAGCTCAGCCACCCCCGTCTTTCCAGTTGAGAAGGAGAGACAATTTGAGCCTGGGAAGAAGTTAAATACTCCTGTGTTGAGTCATTGCAGTACAGTACAATATACCAGTATAGTTACAGCTGTTCAGCCCTCATATGCCATTTGCAGTTCTTTTGATAACATCAAATTTCACTACATGCATATATATATATATACACACACATACACGTTTATGGATATATATGTAGATACATTTTTGTATGTCTGTCCAGCCACATAAACAAAATGCATGCTTTTAACTTTTTTAATACCACCTAATTCTTGGGATTTTGCAGAATCATAGAATCGATTGGGTTGGAAAAGACCTCCGAGATTATCAAGTCCAACCCTTGGTCCAACTCCAGTCCATTTACCAGATCATGGCACTCAGTGCCACGGCCAATCTCAGTTTA